>JAYESA010000010.1:115537548-116737548 GCA_036927795.1 Iris macrosiphon | reverse complement strand
TTTACTTGTTCTAGCATTCACTATTTATTGCTCATTGCTAGATGCTTATTGTCTATTTCATTTCTTCAGTACTCCACATGTTCAGCTTTTATTTCCATCTTGTATCTCTTACACTGTTTATAGATTTTGTCAATTTAATGAAACTGCTGTTAGTGCTTGTGCTTCGCTCCAATCCTGACTGGATAACAACATTTTCAGAGAACCTGGAGGACTTTTGCCCTACTCATTACGGTCCAGGAATAGAGGAGGATTTTACCCCAGAAATCCCAGAGGAGGTGCCTATCCTAGAGGAGAACTTGCCTGCCCATGTTTAGATTATTTTTCTGCATTTTTATTTTAGACTGAGACTGAGACTGAGATGTATTTATTTTATTTGTGACTTTGTGAGGTCATCTAGACCCAGGATTTGAATTGAACTTCTTGTGGTTGGTTTAATAGAACTCTTTTCAATTCTCATCGTGCCATTATTCTTATAGCTGTGATTGAGTATATTATAGAACTGCGGTTTATTTTAGCATTGTCCTCCGTACGGAGTTGAGACTATTGACAGGATATACTATGTTTGTGACCTAGACAGCGTTCTACCGCCGATGCTGCGGCGTAGGCTGGACGTACCCACGACTCATGCCCAAATTCCGGGTGCGGGTCGTGACAGTGAGTACTTGGTTTCAGTATATAATTGTCTATGTGAGTTTAGTTTTTGAGTGAGCAGTTGGTATCACAGGGATTTGAGTGAGGTATCACTCACTGTTGTGCAGTGAACAGCACAGCTAAGGGGGAAGGGTCTTAGAGTATATCTGTAGGAGTATCAGTTCAGGAAATGAGTGTCTCAGTTGTGAGAGTGCCAGTGTGAGTGTGTCAGTTCAGTATTTAAGTGTGTGAGTGTCTCAGTGAGGTGTGAGTGTGACAGTATCAGTAGGTAATGGGTTTTGTTGGTATCAGCAATGTATACCAGTATTGGGGAAGTATTGGTTAGCTAATGAGCTTAGTAGAGTGTCAGTGAGTTCCTGATACTGTGTATCAGTGAGTGTGTGTGTGTGTCAGTTTTTACTATGAGGGAATTCAGTATAGGTGTGATTGTGTAGGTGTTAGCTTTAGAGAGTTTGTGTACTTGTAATGATCAGGGGATTTGGGTGTTTGTGTTTATAGGTATTTCGGTTATAGTAGTCACTGAGTTGGACTGTGGGGATGTGGAACTGTTGTGTTGGGGCAATTGCTACTAGTAGCAGTGCCTTGTTGGTGTGAGCATGAAGCTCAGTTCTGAGGGGTTGGCTATGTACCCATTGGTCTAGAGGTATCAGATGATTGATGCTAATATCAGTTAAGGGGAAACACACACAAGTAAGTAGCAAGTGGAGAGTGCAGATAATATTGTGGTATATTCATATGAGGTACTGGTATATGTGCTTCAATGGGGTAGTGTCTGTGCAAGTATAGTGTAGGTGAGGGTGTGTAGGTATTGGCTTGTGCTTGAGTGTCTAATGGTGTACCAGGGTATGTTAAGGCAATAGAATATGTATATAGTGTCATGGATCATGTAATACTAGTACAATAAGATAGCATCTTATAACTATGCACAAGGATTTTATAACCTACTAGTATCTAATATAGCTATTAATAGCAGATGTTGGTAGTTATTTTCTATCTTAGACCATTATGATATAGAATCAGCTAGTGGGCCTAGTTAACCTAGTTGGGTTTTATACATGACCTAGAAGCCTCGTATTTAATTAGTTAAACATGCTCATTCCTTTAATTTATTATTTTGACATTGATATTCCATAATTAGGTCTTTGTGATCCTGCCTTAGGCATTGATCCTCACACCTTCCTCAAGACCACAAGCGAGTACATTCTCTGACAGTTTTTATTCTTGTTGATTAATTCTATAATTCTAGTTGTATAGTATACTTGATTCTGACACTGTGGATACACGGGTTAGCATCATAGATACTTGTCATGAGGAGTCGTGATTGGAATCCATCGTATTAGCTGGGGATGGGGAAATATTAGCATATTACGTGATCATACCCCACCTTACATGCATCATAGCTCACCCCACACATCACGTTGGGTGTAGACTGACCATTTACATGCCTCATAGCCTGTTATATATGATTAGCCTGACTATTGCTCGTATCATAGCTAACCAGATGGTTAGCCTGACCTCACATGTATCATAGCCAATCATATATAACAAGGTTGATCTCGTCCCAAGCCGATCACATAATAAACTGATATTTCAAACACCTAGCCAGATATTTATTCTATATTTCAGTTCACTTGTTCTAGCATTCACTTATATTTTTATTCATTGCTAGATGTACTATTGCTTATTACATATTCTCCAGTATTCCATACTTCCAGTATTACTTTCATCTTGTATTTTCTTACACTATTTTTATAGTTTTGTCAATATAAATGAAACTGTTGTTTAGTGCTTGTGCTTCGCTCCAATCCTGATTGGATAACATTTTTCAGAGGACTTAGAGGACTTCTGTCCTACCCACTATGGCCCGAGCACAGAGAAAGATTTTGTACCAGAAATCCTAGAGGAATTCCTCACCTTAGAGGAGACACCACCTACAGGCATTTAGACTATTTTATTTATGTATCATTATTCTAAAACTGAGACTTGGGTTGTATTTATTGTTGAGACTTTTTGGTGGACAACTAGACTCTAGACTTGTGTTGTATTTATTATTCGTGCTTGACTTATGTCAGTACTCTTTATCCTTATATCTCGTCGTGCCATTTATTTCCCATAGTCTTTGTGATTGAGTATATTTTAAATTGTTGATCAATGAATTATCATTGTCCTACCTATGGAGTTAAGATCATTGACAGGTTATGAGTTATGTTTGATAGTCTTGAGACCTAGACAGCGTTCTACCGCCGATGTTGCGGCGTATACTGGACGTACCCACCGCTCATGCTCAATTTTCGGGTGTGGGTCGTGACACATATACACTCGCACATGCAACCATGCTAGCAACAACACATGCAACTCGCGCATAACCGAGCGCATCAAATTCGCACAAGCATCATACATCGGTACTGATGTGCTAAATGCAAAGTGCGCCAACAAAGCGCCACTTTGTGCCATTGAGCCCGAGTCTGAGTCCGAGTTCGTGTCTGAGGCCGTGTCAAAGTCCGAGTTGCTAAGCCCCTTTGGGGCTTAGCTCCTATAAAAATAATTCTAAGAGCATGACAAAAAGCATAAATACTTTCATTGAGGAGTTAATTCTTTTTTTCCTAATAAAATACCCCCATATGGCACCCATGTGCCCCACCGCATCCCATGTGCACACCTCAAACACAAACAAAACATTATATTCAGATACCCACTTCGTGGTGTAGCTAATGTGGTTATCCACTTCATGGTGTAGCCAATATGGGACTATATTTACTAGTCCAAAGGCAAAAACACCAACAATCTTCCACATATCTCAATATATGGATTGAGTGTTCCTCACGGTGACTATCCTTCATGCATTAGGATATATGTCACTTCGACTTGAATCTTCTCGCATGGGTCAAATAACATTACGATACAAGAATGGACTGAGCCTTGAATTCTGCACTATAGATGTAATTCTTTCGACTCACACAATGACATCAGCTGTGCTTTCGGCTGCATATTAAAGGCCATATGCACGCTTGGTTTTGTTGTATTGGGCGTCTACATATTTTCTCTCAAGAGACGACATGTATCTCTTTCTATACACTCTAGGTAAGTTCTTTTAAATAGTCCTTGGCATAAAGCCTTGTGCTTTCTTGCGGTGCTACACTTCTAAGACATGGCCTAAAGTCGAGGCTTCCACATCATCGTGGTGTCATCCACTGTACCATAAGGTCTCGACCTCTTTGTAGTGCCAAACTATCCAACATGAAGCCTTGTGCTTCCTTGTGGTGTTACGTCGCTGTGACATGGTTCGCGTAGCCGAGGATTTACATATTTTACCTTTTGGTGGTGTCACACTACTGTAACATGAGGTTACCGACCTCTTTATAGTGTTGTCTACCACTCTTCATTCTACAACATTAGGTTACCTGCCTATGTGAAGTGCTACGCCGCTGTGATATGGCTCATGAAGCCGAGGTATTACCCTATTGAGAAACCTCATGGTGGTGTCACCCATTGTAGCTTGGATACCTTACACACTTTTGTAGTTATGCGCTATCGTGCTTCCTATAAAGCATACTGGATATTCACTTTGTCCAATAACTCATTTAGCCGTCAAATCCACCCCCCATAGGAAATGTTCTATTCAAGAACAAATAGTATACTACAGTAATTTTGGGTACGTATCCCATAATGTCCCTAAGGATTTTCCATTGTACTTGATATTCTTCCAGTCAATGATTCTTTTTTGAACCAAAATCTAGATGCCTAGTAGATTTTTCTTTGAACTAATAGCATAAAACATTATGATAGAATTACAAAGACACAATATCAAAATATCTTTAAGACCATTTTGATTGTTGTGTCCTTGACCAGCTGGCGCTTGAGACCCTTGGTGAATGGATCCGCCAGGTTCTCCTGGCTCTGAATATCAATCACGAAAATGACTCTAGTCTTGATCAGATCATTTACTGCCATGTGGCTTAGCCGCAGAGTCCTCTTCTTACCATTGAAGAGGTCATTTGATGCCACCGCTGTAGTCGCCTGGTTGTTGCAGTATATGGGTACCACAAAAATCTGTGCACCAACCAATAAAAGATCATATATGAGCTCCCGAAGCCATTCTGCTTTATCTGCTGCAGCCACCAGTACATAGAACTCAGGTTCGATCGAGGAATGAGAGAGCATTGTCTGCTTCTTTGACTTCCACGATATAGCAGCTCCACCCATGGAAAAGACGTATCCTCTTATGGACCTTTCGTTCCCTACTTATGAACACCAGCTTGCATTACTGAAGCCTTTCACTATTGTCGAATACCCGCTGTAGTGCAGTGCATACTTCTGAGTCCTCCTGACATATCTCATCACTCTCTTCGTAGACTTCCAGTACTCCACACCCGGGTTGCTCATGAACTGACTCAACATCCCCACGGCAAAATCTAGGTCAAGCCTTGTGGCAGTTATCGCATACATCAAACTCCTAATGACGCTTGAGTACTCCAACTGCCTAATGCATTTCCTAGGATTTGGCTTTACCTTATTGTCACACATGTAAGGAGTATCGATACCTGGAAGATCCTGATATCCATAGCGTATGAGCATCTTCTCAATATAATGAGACTGTGACAACGTCACTCCAGTATCCGTCCGGATGATCTTTATCCCCAGGATAACTTCAATTTTCCCTAAGTCCTTTATACTGAACTTGGATGAGAGAAACTTCTTTGTCTTAGTGACACGTGCTAGATCTGTACCCAGAATAAATATGTCATCTACGTACAGACAAACGATGACTCATCTCCCGTCAGTGAACTTTGTGTAAACAAACTTGTCTGCCTCACCGACCCTGTAGTCGTTTGATCTTATGACTTTATTAAACTTCTCATGCCACATTTTGGGAGCTTGCTTTAGACCGTATAATAATTTCACCAACTTGCAGACTCTGTCTTCAAGCCCTTTGACGACAAATCCATTTGGCTATTGCATGTAAATCTCCTCGGCCAACTCTCCGTTCAGGAATGCTATTTTAACATCCATCTGATGAATAACTAGCTTATGAATTGCACTCAGAGCAATCAACATCCTGATGGTCATCATCCGTACTACTGAAGCATATATGTCGAAGTAGTCGATCCCCTACTTCTGAGAAAACCCCTTAGCAACCAATATTGCCTTGAACTTATCAACAGTTCCATCGGCCTTCATCTTCCTCTTGAAGATCCACTTGCATCTGATTGGTTTAGCTCCTTAAGGTAGATCGACCAACACCCAAATATTGTTGGAGGTTATTGAGTCATACTCATCATTGATAGCCTCCTTCCAGAAGACTGTATCTCTGATCTTAATCGCCTCATCATAGGTAAGCAGATCCGCTTCCACGTGATAGGTGACAAAAATCTTCTCTAAAGTCCTTCGGTCTCCTCACTCGCTTAGACACCGATTCTGTGAGTTCTGGTTCAAACATTGTCTCTAGTATGATAACTTCTTCTTGGTCTATATCTTCTTTGGAAGCAATAGCCTTCTGTGCACTCACACTATTCTCTGAAAAATTCGTGATAACAATGTTCTTATGCCTTGTAAATTTATCTTCAAAGAATTTTGCGTTGCGAGATTCGATAATATGATTTGATTCAATATCAAAAATCTTCGAGCATCACTCTTCTCAACATAACCCAGGAAGATGGTGTTCGTAGTCCTCGTACCCAGTTTTTGAATCTTTAAGTCTGGATGCTTCATATACGCCAGGCACCCCCACACTCGAATGACATTTAAGTTCGGTCTGACTTTAAACTAGAGTTTATGAGGAGTGACATCGAAAATTGCATACGATATTCTGTTCAGAATGAACGTAGCCATCAGCACAGCTTCTCCCCAGAAGCAGTTGGGAAGACCCGCAGTCAACGGCGTTGAGTTCATCATCTCTATCAATATTTTATTCTTTCTCTCATCTACTCCATTTGATTGAGGAGAATACGGAGCAGTCTCTCATTGACAATTCTATGTTCTTTGTAGAATGATGTGAATTCAATAGACCTATACTCTTCGCCATGATCACTTCTGAGTCTCTTGAGTTGTTGTCATGTTTGACGTTCAGCCTCAGCCTTGAACTCTTTGAACTTCTCGAATGCTTCGTCTTTTGACTTGAGCAGATAGACAAACGCATACTTTGAGTAGTCGTTGATAAATGTAATGAAGTACTTCATCTTGTCCTTTGTGGAGAAATTCTTGAAGTCATAGATATCTGAGTGCACCAACTCCAGAAGATCTATGTTTCGGTTAACCCGCTTGAACGATTTTTTAGTAATTTTTTTCTACGCACAAATCTTACACTTCTCCAACTCCTTACCCCCATATTTGGAGATAAGCCCTAAACTAGATATTTTGTTTATTCTTTTATAATGAATATGTCCTAGTCTATTATGTCATAACTCAAGAGAATAACCAGAAGAAGAGATTGCATTTATTATCTTAGCAGGAGTTACAAGTTGAAGTTTGAACATCCCTTCGTTACAAAATACTTTTTTCGAAGTATGTTCCTTTATAAGACATCACCATCTGTCCAGCATTGATGTACATCCTCAAGACTGCGTTGTAGAGCAGACTTCCTGAGACTAGGTTCTTGGCTATCATTGGTACGTGCTTCACATTCTGAATCATCAGCGACTTCCTCGAAGTCAGGTTCATTACCACCGTTCCGGTCCCAAGTACTTCATCTTATGCTTGGTTCGCCACAATAACCTTCTCAAATGTAGGCTCGTATGTGGTGAACATCTCCCTTTTTGAGCAAATATGACAGGATGTGCCAGTGTCCATCCAACAGTCAGTGTCGACACCAGTCATGACAACCTGCATAATCATAGCAACCTTGTTAGGCTCATATTGCTCTGTCTGTTTGGGCTTGGATCTACAGTCATTCCGGTAGTGGCCCTTCTTGCCACAATTAAAGCAAGTCATTTCTGACTTTTGGTTTGAACGAGGTCGACTTCACCTTCAGATGGTTGAAGTCATTCTTCTTATTTTGAGAAGCATTCTGCTTTCCCTTGGAGTCACCAACATGCATCAAATTGGCATTTGTCAACTGCTTGAATAGGGAGTCCAACTTCAGTTGCCCTCATCTTCATCTTTAATGTGAATCCAGTAAAAAATATCTTCGAGCTAGATCTCCATCTTCTTACGGTACATGTCTGTCTTGAACTTGACCCAACCTGGAGGAAGCTTGGTGACTATATCCCCCACCATGAACTTATCTTCCTGCTTCATGCCCTCTTACTCCAGTTTTTGCTGCATCTTCAGAAGTTTCTTGACTTGTGGTAGCATTATCTTCTCGTCTTCAAATTGCATAGTGAAGAATTTCTCGACCAGATGGATTTTGGATATTTTCTCGTCAGTTTTGTAATGCTTCTCATGAGACTCCCAGACATCTCTTGCCTTCTCTTTCTTGTTGTAGGACTCTGCCATTGAGTCATTCATTGTTTTTAGGATCAACAGCCTGCAGAGGTCGTTGTCCTCCTTCCACTTGGAGTGCACGTCCTACACCACACCAGCTTCAAGTTCTCCTCCCTCTTCAGAAATAGTAGGTTCAGGATTAACCAACACATAAGCAACTTTGATAAGACGATGATTCAGAGAGATCTTCCTTTTCCAAATATTGAAGTGTTCTCCATCAAACTTGTCAAGCTTGTGACAGCTAGTATCGAGAAGGTTTGAGCGCTTCTCCATCTTTTCTTCGGATTGTGCTTTTAGATTGTTAGTCTCAGAGCTTAATAAAAAGATGAATGAACAAGGACAGCAAAGCTTCTAATAAACTTTGTAGTCTATTCTCTGTTGATCCAAACATTGTAGTCAAGGTTTAGAAGATTCACTAAACAAGTTTGCCTTCTGAGATCTCGATTCCTAGGAAGCACAATATATATATATATATATATATATATATATATATATATATATATATATATATATATATATATATATTACTGATTATAACTTGCTCCGAAGAAAACATAAGAATCAAAAATCAATCTATATTCTTTCTTGCAATCACACTTTCAGATGGACAAAACAAGTTACAAATAGAGGAGAAGTAGAAAAGGAAGAAGAAGAAGAAGAAGAAGAATTTCTGCTTGCTGGGGTGATGAAAATCACCGTTGCTCAAAGAAAGATTCGCCCCACTCGATATGCTCCCAGGAACCAGCAAGTTTTCGATGAACTTCTGGAACGCTCGTGTCAACAGTTCTGACTCGCGAACTCCCTGGACTCGTCTTTGCGGTATAGCGAATCCTCATTTCAACTCTCTCTCTCTCTCTCTCTCTCTCTCTCTCTCTCTCTCTCTCTCTCTTTCGAAGTATGTATATTCCTCAAAAGGGCAACGAAGGAGAGTATTTATAGAGGGACCTGGCCACCTAGTTGATTACAAAGAGATAAGAACGAAATTAATTCAAATCCTATAAAATTGTATATGAATTAAAGACGCAATCTTTTCATAACTGAATTCGAACCGCCTCTGCCAGCATCGCAGCGGCCCAGCAGTGCAACAGTGCATGCGCGTAAAAGTGCGCCAACAAAGCTTCAATTTACGCCCTTGAGTCTGAGTCGCTAAGCCCCTTTGGGGCTTAGCTCCTATGAAAATAATTCCAAGAGCATGACAAAAGCATAAATGCTTTCATTGAGGAGTTAATCATTTTTTTCTCCTAATAAAACACCTCCACATGGCACCCATGTGCCCCACCACACTCCATGTGCACACCTCAACACAAGAAAATTATTATATTGAGATACCTACTTATTGGTGTAGCCAATGCGGGACTATCTTTACTAGTCCAAAGGCAAAAACACCAATATAAGTGTCATATACATTAGCAACAGCAAGAAGAAGAAGAAGAAGAGTATAGGAATTTTCTTCAGTTCTTAATCTTTTAAGAAGAAGGAGAAAAAGAAGAAGAGTAGTATTTTTTTGTTCAGTTGTTGATTTATTTGTGTTATAAAGATGACGGATTAGTTTTGGGTGGAGATGGAAAGTTGAGATTGTGAGTGGGGTCGGGAGAGTGAGAACCAGTAGATTTTGTTACACTCAGAATCAAAAGTTTTAGCCTGCGTGTTTCTACTGCCACCTTTCTGTGCATGTAGATGTTTATTATTTTACTCTTAAGAGTTATCATGTGTGTTAAATTAGTGTGGATATTTACCAAGCCATTTTTAAAATGGTGACAATTCTTGAATAGAACGGTAAACATCTCCACTAGTTTTGATGTGTGAACAAAAATATCTCCGCTAGTTTTGATGTGTGACCAAAAATAGACTCCATCGTGTAAATAGGTAGGTTGTAGTTTTCTTTCCCCTGTCATCATCATCAAGTTGTTTGAAATTTGGACATGAGCCAATGTAGGATTTCAGAAATGGTCTTACAGTTGCTGCAGAATGCTAAAGTAGTGCAGGCATACTAATAAAATATAACACGAAAAGATTATAACATTAAGGAACTGTTTGGCCAAATCTAGAGTGGGAAGAGTATCGAATTTCTTATTTTAACACTATGTTTAGTCATTGTAAATATTGTTGTAATTAATGTTGCAGTATCAAAATTAATTTTAATATTTATTTTGTTGCAAATGGTGTCTTTGATGAAATAAAAGTTGTAATAAATATTTTAATTTTTGCAACTTTTGTTGTAGTCAAAGTTGTTTCTATACTACATCAGCAAAAGCCACAAAATGTTAACCAAACACCAAATACCAAATAGCCTTAAAGTTGGGGTAGATTTAGGATAATCATTACAATCCCAAATGGAATAGGGTGTCCTACATCGTCTTGTTTGGAAAGGATGTGGGAAAAGTTGGGCTTTAGTGATTTATGTGTCAAGGTCTATGCCCATAATCAATATATGGTAATCTAAGCTCATTCAAATGCATAACAGACACATATCCCCACATTCAAAATTGTTTTTATTACTGTAGATGCGTGGAAAATACGCATCCATGTGTTCAACAGTCGTGCGTCCCCCAAAAAAAGGTCCCAATCAGGCCACAGAGTCACCCTGCGGCCCAATAAGACTATGTCCATGCATCTTAATCAGCCAAAACAGCTTTGGCCGCAGATGGACCTGACATGGCATCTCTGACACAGAATCCTGACAAAAAGGATTGTCTCAAAAAATGTGAACCTACTAAATGACAGAAGTCTCACGTCAGAACTTCACTTTTTATCTTTTCGTCGGATGTGCAGCGCTACGTGTACAACACAAACAATGACTTCATGCGTCTTTGGTCCCATACATTCCAGACTCCTTGCGTTCCATGCGTCTCTGGCCCACGCGTCCCAGATTTTCTGCGTTCTATGCGTCTCTGGACCCACGCATCCCAGACTCCATGCATCCCATGCGGTTCTAGACACATATGTTTCAAACTCCATGAATACCAAATCTAGCCGATACAACTGAAGTAGCCCTCTCCACCCAAGTGCGGGCCATGAATCACAATTGACCAAGTCATGCACACAAAGGATGAGAACCGCCCAAATCTTCAGTAACAGCAAATTCCAACAAAACGTCCACATGACAGCTCGCCCTGGACTCAACCCATACCATGCGGCTACAGTTGCAACCGCATTCTGTTGAAGAAGACCCCTGCGACCACCAAACAGAGGAATATGTGGCACCTATATGTAAACCCCATCAATTATTTCTATAGATAGTCTGGTTTGGGATGAAAAATTTTGGTTTAGCAGCAGTTGATTGAGGTTTAGAGTAAGGTTGCAGATGACTGTTTATTTTAATTAAACTCTTGGCGTGCCCTACCATTGTTGTATTATTCGGAGCCCAACATCAGCCCATAAATTCTAACAGATTGTTGCACTCTTGACTTGATACGCCAATTTAGGAGCTGGACTTTTCCGTCACTCAAAATCATAATTCCTTGGGCTCTAAATTAATTTCACAATTTTCCGTAACTGAAATCCTTATTTAATTCCCGTATCGCGCACCGGTGTCGTTGCCATCAATTTTGAGACACCAACTCAACCTATTGAGCCGGACCAACTAAAGGGTCCAAGACTGACTCCAAGCCTACACCATTCTTGACCTTTGAGTCACTCCCAAATTGAGACCCCAGGTGCCCCATTTAATTAAAAAGCACGGGACACAATTTATTCTAATTAAATTGGGGATACCAACTTTGCCTAACCCATTTTAATCCCAACTTAATTCCAATGCCCATTTAATTAAGCCCATGCCAAACACACAATACCCCCTCACCCTACAAAATACCAAACACCAATTCCCCCATAATTTTACCATCATTTTATGTGTTTGTGCAATTACCCAAACTTAAGGGGCTAAATTGCAAATGTTGTGACATATGGCACACCCTCATTGGTCAAAGCCAAATGAAGAGGCCAACCCTCTTCTTTGACCGGTCAACATCTCTCCCACTCTTATTTGCATGAAGAAATGAATTCATTCATGTGAAATCTCAACCCCACATTTGAAATGGGTCAATCTCCACCATCCAATCCTCACACATTATCCTATAAAATGTCACCATCCCTACACACAACCCCATGCCGGCCCTAATCCCCAAAACCTAGGAAACCTCACCCCCTCTCTCTCTCCTCCCTCCCCTCCATTAAAAAACTAAACCGATTCTTCATTTTCCTTTTTCCTTCTTCTTATTCTTCCTCTCCTCCTCCCACCCGGCCACCTCCCTCGAGCTCCGGCGGGCTACCGACACTCCCACCTCTCTCGAGCTTCCTCTCCGGCAGTCGAGCCAATACCGCGAGCACCACCTCCCTACGGCTGCGTCTCTACTGCACTGCCACGAGCCCGGCCTGCTGTCCGTTCAACCACCATCGACTGCAGATCTCGAGCCCCGGCGACCAACCCCGGAGCTCCTCCACATCCGGCCAGTTCTTCTTTCCCACATTCTCGTTCGACCGTCGCTGCACATCCCCATCTCTCTCCGGCCGAGCACCCCCTCGACCTCCAGTCCTCCGCCACCACTCCACACACCGACCAACTCCAGCTTTACCCCGGCTTCCTCCTCACCGCTCCGGCCAACCCCCGGTCGACACCACCTCCATAAGCTCCATCCCCAGCGTCTCCACGACTCTACTCCGGCGAGATTATCCCGTCGACCACTCCACAACTCCACCTCTCCACCTCAGGCCAGTAACTTCCTCCGGTCAGTAGCTCCCCCGACCGACTGTCCGTTCCACCACCGCCTCCAGCAACACCTCGTCGAGGTATACCATTCCCCCTCCCTCTCTATATTGATATATATTGTGTTGTGTTTTAGTTAGGGTTATATGTTGTATAATTTGGTTGTGTAATGTTAGTATAGTAATGAGGATCCAATATGAAAAGAGATGTGAGTTAGGGTTTATTCTTCATAAGTTTATAAGATGAAATTAAAAGATATGCATAGAATTTTAGGGTTATGAATGCTTTAAATATTCATTGATTTAGGTTATGCATTAATATACATTGATGTTGGAAATGTGATATATAAAGAGGAAGAGGTCAAAATGCCATGGGAGATTTTTAGGGCCTTATACACAATGTCATATGAAATATGCTCGATTGATTGAGTATATGACGCGATACCTAAAGGTTGATAAATTATTAAGAGTAAATAATGATAGTGAATATAATCGAGGAGATATTTTTTATGAAATAACAGTGACTGTATATATTCGGGGGTTTAGATATTTAATAATAATTTATTCGAGGATGATGTTTTAACCGGGGAAAAATCGGAGGATTACACATACTTGAACTACTGAACATTGTGATGAATATAGAAGGATTGAGGATTTGGTTGATGATATTGTACAGATGACTAGTTTGATTTGATGTAATGTACCAATAGTCAACCTTGGTCAACCCTCTAGCGTCGTGTCCCTGTGAGTTGTAGCTGAGTCTGGCATATGTTTAGACGTGTGTCACATCCCTGTTGTTGTATGATAGTTTATTGATTTAGTTTGTATCTCGTCTCTAGGTACTACGGGACCTGCGGACTTGGACGTGGTACCGGATCCCCATCTTCAGTAGTCGGACGCAGGCAAGTATACCTTGCCACCCTGTATTTCAGTTACAAATATTTTATTATTTTATTATGTACATTGTGCGCGTATTTGTTTACGATCGATACTTCGTGTCCGAATCACAACCGGGTGCAGACATTCGTCGTAACGTCTTGTAACGAATGTTAGATGTTTGTAACACCTCGATGTACGTACCTGAGTATATCGTCACCCCAAGACACATTTTATACACTGATATCATGCCAGATTTTATGTATCCTGATACTCAAATCATGACCGGAGACTGGGACGACCTTAGGGTCGCGACTGTTGAGTTATTTCTGTGTAATGAGACTGTTAGATAGAGGTTCAGGTTCAACGCACAATCGTTGACCGCTTAGGATGGGGAAGACAGTTACTAGACGTTTGGGCTCCTCTGCACGCGCTTATATATATATATATATATATATATATATATATATATATATATACATATATATATATATATATATATATATATATATATATATATATATATATATTCTGTAGTGATCCTGTATCTAGTAAAGTTGTATCACCCGTGTGACTCTTTGCCCAGAGCTGCGGTACATCCCGTGTGTTTCCGTGTCCGGAGCTACGATTTTATTTTGGATAGCCCACGCGTCGAACATTGTCTTTAAACTGTGTCTCACTTGTTTGGTTATGATAGATTACCCTATCGATGCACTTGTACTTTCTGTCATACTTTGCATGCTGTATTTTTGTACCTTATTACGTCCCTCTGAGGACCTGGTCCCCTGCCAGTTTTGCAGCATAGACGATTACGGAGCAATGGAGTTGCACGTCTTACGGGCATTGTACCAGGTACTTATATCATTTCCACCGACATTATGGTTACTTTATTCTTATTGATTATTCATCTGCTGTTGTAGCCTAGTTTTGTAGACTCATCTCTTCTCGAGTCTATTTGAGTTTGTGTGTTATTGGGCGGCCGACTTTAGCATATATAGCTCTTTCTTGTATAGTGTTGTACATTATGGATTGAGACATAGTGGTTTATATTTATGGGATATCTACATGGTGCCCTTTATTATACAGCTTATACGTATTCGAGTCAGACCAGAGTCTGGTCAAATACGTAGCTGGCGTGTCGCGTACTCCTGGCCCTACGTATTTTTGGGACTGGGAAGTGACATATTTTTGTGGTGGCTCATGCAGGTCCGATTTAAATCGTCTTGGTCACCTGACTGTGCCAAGCGAGCCTGCAAATTAGGAATAGATATTATGATTATTGAATAAGATCTCAATCCATAATCGGTTTTAAAAACTCACTTTGTATGTGATTATCGCCCTTGGACTTCCAATTTGTATTCGTTCAATTTCTGTCAATATCGTTATCATTGTTTCTCATCCCCTATTATTCGGAAGACGGATGCTTGTGCCTGATGGTTTTCTCCAGAAGAAGATCGTAGATCAGACGACAGAAGACGTGATTTGTGCAATAATCTATGAGAAGATTGTTACCCTTAGTAGGGTAGGTTGATAGGTTCTTTATGGATTCTAGAACTAGTGTGGAAGGTTAGCAAGAGAGTTGGACCCAGTAGTGCCCTACCCGTACTTGAGATAGCAGTGATCTTGGAAGTATGGGGAGATGGAAAGATGGTTGACCATGACCTAAAATAATTTTTGGAAGTGCATAGCCCGATGCTAGAAACTAGTGGTTGTATATGATAGCAATACTAGGAACGATGTTATGAGCTAGAGGAGATGGAATTTTAGGATTTTACTTGGAAGATAATAATCTAATACCAGAAATTTTAGTATGTGCTTGGGTGACATCATTATTATAATTGCACTATGTGACCCGGAGCAATAAATAACAGGAAGAAGAAATTTGGGGAATACAATTTTTGGGAAAATTTTGAGAAGGAGAGAAATTATACTTTAGGCAAGGAATTTTTTTCTTTTGGAGGATTAGTCTGGTAAACAGAACAGGAGAAATTATTTTGAGGTTAAATCTGGACGATGACATCATCCTAGCATGAGTTGATTGAGCCAATACCACGCGACTCTAGATTGTCGACGTAGTTACATTATTTATGACCACCAGATTACCTAGGGTTGAGTTTCTTCGGGGAGCCCGGGAGTATGGTGCCCATCTACCTTAGGGACACACAATGCAAGGTGAACCAGTATACCCCCGCATTATATCAGAGTTTGAGGATGTGATTCTAGAGAACCTTCCGGGTTAGCCACCTGACAGAGAGATAGAGTTTGCTAAAGAGTTGACTCCCAGAGCCGAGCCGGTTATTTTCCCGTCTTCATACTAGCACCGATAGAGTTGGTTGAGTTGAAGGTCCATAGTAGAGGATCACTTAGACAAGGGTTTCAGTCGGGCTAGTGTTTCTCCATGGGGAGTACCCATCATAATGTACCGAAGAAGGATGGGACGGTACGTTGCGTATCAATTTCAGGGCGTTAAGTGCTGTAACGATAAAGAACAAGTACCTATTTGTCGCGCATCGATGATTTAATTGATTAGCTTAGCGGCGCATGTGTATTCTCGAAGATCGATCTCAGATCAGGCTATCATCAGATCAAGGTACAAAGAGAGGACATTCCGAAGATAGCTTTCCGGACAAAGTATGGACACTATGAGTTTTTAGTCATGCCGTTTGGTTTAACCAACGTGCCAGCAGTATTTATGAGTTTGAGGAACAATATTTTTCACCAGTACTTGGATAAGTTCGTGGTGGTAATTATCGATGATATCTTGGTATATTCTAAGGGCCAGGAGGAGCACAAGAGACATCTCAGGATCGTGTTAGAGACGCTGAGGCAGGAGAGGTTGTATGCCAAGCTCAGCAAATATGAGTTATGCTTAGATAGAATAGATAGCCTACGCATCAAGACAGCTGAGAGTTCATGAGGAGAACTAGCCGACGCACGATCTAGAGCTAGCTGCAGTGATATATATTTGCACTAAAGCTATGGCGATACTACCTTTATGGAGAGCGTGTTGAGATTTATATCGATCACAAAAATCTGAAGTATGCCTACACGCAGAAGGAGCTCAACATGAGATAGAGGCACTAGCTAGAATTGATGACAGATTATAATATCGAGTTGTAGTACCACCCTGGCAAGGCGAATGTAGTAGCAGATGCCTTAAGCAGGAAGATTCATCCCGGGGGTACGAAGATGTACCGAGATTTGAGGCAACATTACTGGTAGCATGGAAATAAGAGAGAGATTGCAAGATTCATGGCGAGATGCTTGATATGTCAGCAAGTCAAGGCTGAATATTAGAGAACTACAGTACTATTGCAGCCGCTTCCCATTTCCGAGTGGAAGTGGGAACATATTACTATGGACTTTGTCACAGGGTTCCCGTGGAGCCCTAGCGGAAAGGATGCAGTTTGGGTTTTCGTAGACAGACTCACCAAGTCTGCACATTTCTTGCCCTTCAGAGTTGGGCAGTCTACGGAGATATTAGCTGACATGTATATGAGGCAGATAGTACGACTACATGGAGTGCCTGTCAGCATAGTATCAGATCGTGATTCCAGATTCACGTCACATTTTTGGCGGAGTATGCAAGAGAGTCTAGAAACTCGTCTCAAGATCAGTACTGCATATCATCCACAGACTGATAGCCAGTCAGAGCGCATGATATAAATATTAGAGGATATATTGAGAGCGTGCATGATTGATTTTGGAGGATCTTGGGAGGACCATCTACACTTGGTGGAATTCTCCTACAATAACAGCTACCAGGCTAGCATACAGATGGTACCTTATGAGGCACTGTATGACAGGAAGTGTAGGTGACCGGTATGTTGGAGTGGCGTGGGAGAGCGTCAGATACTTGGTCCAGAGTTGGACACAGACAGTGAAGAAAGTCAAGCAGATTTAGAGTCACCTGCGTGCAGCACAGGACAGACAGGAACATTATGCAGATGCGCACCGCAGACCTTTGGAGTTCAAGGAAGGTGACCACGTATTTTTGAAGATATCGCCTACTCGGGGTACCATCAGATTCAGAGGCAAAGGCAAGCTGAGTCCGAGGTACATTGGACCTTTTGACATCTTGGAACGAGTTGGCGAAGTAGCTTATCGTCTTGCATTGCCTCCATCCCTAGAAAGAGTGCATGACGTATTTCACGTATCGCAGTTGAGGAGATACATGGTAGACCCTAGTCATGTGCTTGACCATTCGAAGATAACAGTCGGACCCAGTTTATCTAACGTAGAGCAGCCAATGGAGATACTCGATCACAGTGGGAATACTTTGAGAGGTCAGACTATTCGACTGGTCAAAGTTGCATGGAAGCATTATTCGCCAGGCGAGTCTATCTGGGAGTGCGAGGATTCCATTCGGCAGCGTTTTCCATATTTATTTGAGGACCAAGGTACGAATTTATATACCGCATTTGATTACCAGTTTGCTTTTAAATTATCTTAGCTATTATCGTGCTTTACTTTTAATTTCGGAGGCAAAATTTTTCTAAGTTGGGAAGGATGTAAATCCCCTTAATTATTTTTATGGATAGTCTGGTTTGGGATAAAAATTTTTGATTTAGCAGCAGTTGATTGAGGTTTAGAGTAAGGTTGCAAATGACTGTTTATTTTAATTAAACCCTTGGCGCGCCCTACCGTTGTTGAATTATTCGGAGCCCAACATCAGTCCATAAATTCCAACATATTGTTATACTCTTGACTTGATGCGCCAATTTAGGCGCTGGACTTTTTCGTCACTCAAAATCATAATTCCTTGTGCTCTAAATTAATTGCACAATTTTCCGTAACCGAACTCCTTATTTAATTCCCCTATCGCGCACCGGTGTCGTTGCCATCAATTTTGAGATACCAACTCAACCCGTTGAGCCGGACCAACTAAAGGGTCCAAGACTGACTCCAAGCCTACACCATTCTTGACCTTTGAGTCACTCCCAAATTGAGACCCCAGGTGCCCCCATTTAATTAAAAAGCACGGGACACAATTTATTCTAATTAAATTGGGGATACCAACTTTGCCTAACCCATTTTAATCCCAACTTAATTCCAATGCCCATTTAATTAAGCCCATGACAAACACACAACACTCCCTCACCCTACAAAATACCAAACACCAATTTCTCCATAATTTTCCCATCATTTCATGTGTTTGTGCAATTACCCAAACTTAAGGGGCTAAATTGCAAATATTGTGACATATGGCACACCCTCATTGGTCAAAGCCAAATGAAGAGGCCAACCCTCTTCTTTGACCGGTCAACATCTCTCCCACTCTCATTTGCATGAAGAAATGAATTCATTCATGTGAAATCTCAACCCCACATTTGAAATGGGTCAATCTCCACCATCTAATCCTCACACACTATCCTATAAAATGTCACCATCCCTACACACAACCCCATGCCGGCCCTAATACCAAAAACCTAGGAAACCTTACCCCATCTCTCTCTCCTCCCTCTCTTCTATTAAAAAACTGAACCTATTCTTCATTTTCCTTTTTCCTTCTTCTTTTTCTTCCTCTCCTCCTCCCACAAACTGAACCCGGCCACCTCCTTCGAGCTCCGGCGGGCTACCGACACTCCCACCTCTCTCGAGCTTCCTCTCCGGCAGTCGAGACAAAGCCGCGAGCTCCACCTCCCCACGACAGCGTCTCCACTACACTGCTACGAGCCCGGCCTGCTGTCCGTTCAACCACCACCGACTGCAGATCTCGAGCCCCGGCGACCAACCCCGGAGCTCTTCCACATCCGGCCAGTTCTTCTTCCCCATATTCCCGTTCGACCGCCACTGCACATCCCCATCTCTCTCCGGCCTAGCACCCCCTCGACCTCCAGTCCTCTGCCACCACTCCACACACCGACCAACTCCAGCTTCACCCCGGCTTCCTCCTCCACGCTCCGGCCAACCCCCGGTCGACACCACCACCACGAGCTCCATCCCCAGCGACTCCACGACTCTACTCTGGCGAGATTATCCCGTCGACCACTCCACCACTCCACCTCTCCACCTCAGGCCAGTAACTTCCTCCGGCTAATAGCTCCCCCGACCGGCTGTCCATTCCACCACCGCCTCCAGCAACACCTCGTCGAGGTATACCATTCCCCCTCCCTCTCTATATTGATATATATTGTGTTGTGTTTTAGTTAGGGTTATATGTTGTATAATTTGGTTGTGTAATGTTAGTGTAGTAATGAGGATCCAATATGAAAAGAGATGTGAGTTAGGGTTTATTCTTCATAAGTTTATAAGATAAAATTAAAAGATATGCATAGAATTTTAGGGTTATGAATGCTTTAAATATTCATTGATTTAGGTTATGCATTAATATACATTGATGTTGGAAATGTGATATATAAAGAGGAAGAGGTCAAAATGCCATGGGAGATTTTTAGGGCCTTATACATAATGTCATATGAAATATGCTCGATTGATTGAGTATATGACGCGATACCTAAAGGTTGATAAATTATTAAGAGTAAATAATGATAGTGAATATAATCGAGGAGATATTTTTTATGAAATAACAGTGATTGTATATATTCGGGGGTTTAGATATTTAATAATAATTTATTCGAGGATGATGTTTTAACCGGGGAAAAATTGGAGGATTACACATACTTGAACTACTGAACATTGTGATGAATATAGAAGGATTGAGGATTTGGTTGATGATATTGTACAGATGACTAGTTTGATTTGATGTAATGTACCAATAGTCAACCTTGGTCAACCCTCTAGCGCCGTGTCCCTGTGAGTTGTAGCTGAGTCTGGCATATATTTAGACGTGTGTCGCATCCCTGTTGTTGTATGATAGTTTATTGATTTAATTTGTATCTCGTCTCTAGGTACTACGGGACCTGCGGACTTGGACGTGGTACCAGATCCCCATCTTGAGCAGCCGGACGCAGGCAAGTATACCTTGCCACCCTGTATTTCAGTTATAAATATTTTATTATTTTATTATGTACATTATGCGCGTATTTGTTTACGATCGATACTTCGCGTCCGGATTACAACCGGGTGCAGACATTCGTCGTAACGTCTTGTAACGAATGTTAGATGTTCGTAACACCTCGATGTACGTACCTGAGTATATCGTCACCCCAGGACACATTTTATACACTGATATCATGCCAGATTTCATGTATCCTGATACTTACATCATGACCGGAGACTGGGACGACCTTAGGGTCGCGACTGTTGAGTTATTTCTGTGTGATGAGACTGTTAGATAGAGGTTCAGGTTCAACGTACAATCGTTGACCGCTTAGGATGGGGAAGACAGTTACTAGACGTTTGGGCTCCTCTGCACGCGCTTATATATATATATATATATATATATATATATATATATATATATATATATATATATATATATGTATGTATGTATGTATGTATGTATGTATTATTTCTGTAGTGATCCTGTATCTAGTATAGTTGTATCACCCGTGTGACTCTTTGCCCGGAGCTGCGGTACGTCCCGTGTATTTCCGTGTACGGAGCTACGGTTTTATTTTGGATAGCCCACGCATCGAACATTGTCTTTAAACTGTGTCTCCTTTGTTTGGTTATGATAGATTACCCTATCGATGCACTTGTACTTTCTGTCATACTTTGCATGCTATATTTTTGTACCTTGTTACGTCCCTCTGAGGACCTGGTCCCCTGCCAGTTTTGCAGCATAGACGATTACGGAGCAATGGAGTTGCAGATGGAGTTGCACGTCTTGCGGGCATTGTACCAGGTACTTATATCATTTCTACCGGCATTATGGTTACTTTATTCTTATTGATTATTCATCTGCTGTTGTAGCCTAGTTTTGTAGACTCATCTCTTCTCGAGTTTATTTGAGTTTGTGTGTTATTGGGCGGCCGACTTTAGCATATATAGCTCTTTCTTGTTTACTGTTGTACATTATGTATTGAGACATAGTGGTTTATATTTATGGGATATCTACATGGTGCCCTTTATTATACAACTTATACGTATTCGAGTCAGACCAGAGTCTGGTCGAATACGTAGCTGGCGTGTCGCGTACTCCTGGTCCTACGTATTTTTGGGACTGGGACGTGACATATTTTTTGGTGGCTCATACAGGTCTGATTTAAATTGTCTTGGTCACCTGACTGTGCCAAGCGAGCCTGCAAATTAGGAATAGATATTATGATTATTGAATAGGATCTCAATCCATAATCGATTTTAAAAACTCACTTTGTATGTGATTATCGCCCTTGGACTTCCAATTTGTATTCGTTCAATTTTCGTCAATATCGTTATCATTATTTCTCATCCCCTATTATTCGGAAGACGGACGCTTGTGCCTGATGGTTTCCTCCAGAAGAAGATCATAGATCAGACGACAGAAGACGTGATTTGTGCAATAATCTCTGAGAAGATTGTTATCCTTAGTAGGGTAGGTTGATAGGTTCTTTATGGATTCTAGAACTAGTGTGGAAGGTTAGCAAGAGAGTTGGACCCAGTAGTGCCCTACCCGTACTTGAGATAGCAGTGATCTTGGAAGTACGGGGAGATGGAAAAATGATTGACCATGACCTAGAATAATTTTTAGAAGTGCATAGCCCGATGCTAGAAACTAGTGGTTGTATATGATAGCAATACTAGGAACGATGTTATGAGCTAGAGGAGATGGAATTTTAGGATTTTACTTGGAAGATAATGATCTAATACCAAAAATTTTAGTATGTGCTTGGGTGACATCATTATTATAATTGCACTATGTGACCCGGAGCAATAAATAACGGGAAGAAGAAATTTGAGGAATACAATTTTTGGGAAAATTTTGGGGAGGAGAGAAATTATACTTTAGGCAAGGAAATTTTTTTCTTTTGGAGGATTAGTGTGGTAAACGGAACAGGAGAAATTATTTTGAGGTTAAGTCTGGACGATGACATCATCCTAGCATGAGTTGATTGAGCCAATACCACGCGACTCTAGATTATCGACGTAGTTACATTATTTATGACCACCAGATTACCTAGGGTTGAGTTTCTTCGGGGAGCCCGGGAGTATGGTGCCCATCTACCTTAGGGGCACACAATGCAAGGTGAACCAGTGTACCCCGCATTATATCAGAGTTTGAGGATGTGATTCTAGAGAACCTTCTGGGTTAGCCACCTAACAGAGAGATGGAGTTTGCTAAAGAGTTGACTCCCAGAGCCGAGCCGGTTATTTTCCCGTCTTCATACTAGCACCGATAGAGTTGGTTGAGTTGAAGGTCCATAGTAGAGGATCACTTAGACAAGGGTTTCAGTCGGGCTAGTATTTCTCCATGAGGAGTACCTATCATAATGTACCGAAGAAGGATGGGACGGTACGTTGCGTATCAATTTCAGGACGTTAAGTGCTGTAACGATAAAGAACAAGTACCTATTTGCCGCGCATCGATGATTTAATTGATTAGCTTAGCGGCGCATGTGTATTCTCGAAGATCGATCTCAGATCAGGCTATCATCAGATCAAGGTACGGAGAGAGGACATTCCGAAGACGGCTTTTCGGACAAAGTATGGACACTATGAGTTTCTAGTCATGCCGTTTGGTTTAACCAACGTGCCAACAGTATTTATGAGTTTGAGGAACAATATTTTCCACCAGTACTTGGATAAGTTCGTGGTGGTAATTATCGATGATATCTTGGTATATTCTAAGGGCCAGGAGGAGCACAAGAGATATCTCAGGATCGTGTTATAGACGCTGAGGCAGGAGAGGTTGTATGCCAAGCTCAGCAAATATGAGTTATGCTTAGATAGAATAGATAGCCTACACATCGAGACAGCTGAGAGTTCATGAGGAGAACTAGCCGACGCATGATCTAGAGCTAGCTGCAGTGATATTTGCACTAAAGCTATGGCGATACTACCTTTATGGATAGCGTGTTAAGATTTATATCGATCACAAAAATCTGAAGTACGTCTACACACAGAAGGAGCTCAATATGAGATAGAGGCACTAGCTAGAATTGATAACAGATTATAATATCGAGTTGCAGTACCACCCTGGCAAGGCGAATGTAGTAGCAGATGCCTTAAGCAGGAAGATTCATCCTGGGGGTACGAAGATGTACCGAGATTTGAGGCAACATTACTGGTAGCATGGGATTAAGAGAGAGATTGCAAGATTCATGGCGAGATGCTTGGTATGTCAGCAAGTCAAGGCTGAATATTAGAGAACTACAGTACTATTGCAGCCGCATCCCATTCTCGAGTGGAAGTAGAAACATATTACCATGGACTTCGTCACAGGGTTCCCGCGGAGCCCCAGCGGGAAGGATGCAGTTTGGGTTGTCGTAGACAGACTCACCAAGTCTGCACATTTCTTGCCCTTCAGAGTTGGGCAGTCTACGGAGATATTAGCTGACATGTATATGAGGCAGATAGTACGACTATATGGAGTGTCTGTCAACATCGTATCAGATCGTGATTCCAGATTCACGTCACATTTTTGGCAGAGTATGCAGGAGAGTCTAGGAACTCGTCTCAAGTTCAGTACTGCATATCATCCACAGACTGATAGCCAGTCAGAGCGTATGATACAGATATTAGAGGATATGTTGAGAGCGTGCATGATCGATTTTGGAGGATCTTGGGAGGACCATCTACACTTGGTGGAATTCTCCTACAATAACAGCTACCAGGCTAGCATACAGATGGCACCTTATGAGGCACTGTACGGCAGGAAGTGTAGGTGACCGGTATGTTGGAGTGACGTGGGAGAGCGTCAGATACTTGGTCCAGAGTTGGACACAGACAGTGGAGAAAGTCAAGCAGATTCAGAGTCACCTGCGTGCAGCACAGGACAGACAGGAACATTGTGCAGATGCGCACCGCAGACCTTTGGAGTTCAAGGAAGGTGACCACGTATTTTTGAAGATATCGCCTATTCGGGGTACCATCAGATTCAGAGGCAAAGGCAAGCTGAGTCCGAGGTACATTGGACCTTTTGATATCTTGGAACGAGTTGGCGAAGTAGCTTATCGTCTTGCATTGCCTCCATACCTAGAAGGAGTGCATGACGTATTTTACGTATCGCAGTTGAGGAGATACATAGCAGACCCTAGTCACATGCTTGACCATTCGAAGATAACAGTCGGACCCAGTTTATCTAACGTAGGGCAGCCAATGGAGATACTCGATCACAGTGAGAATACTTTGAGAGGTCAGACTATTCGACTGGTCAAAGTTGCATGGAAGAATTATTCGCCAGGCGAGTCTATCTGGGAGCGCGAGGATTCCATTCGGCAGCGTTTCCCGTATTTATTTGAGGACCAAGGTACGAATTTATGTACCACATTTGATTACCAGTTTGCTTTTAAATTCTCTTAGCTATTATCGTGCTTTACTTTTAATTTCGGGGGCAAAATTTTTCTAAGTTGGGAAGGATGTAAACCCCCTCAATTATTTCTATAGATAGTCTGGTTTGGGATGGAAAATATTGATTTAGCAGCAGTTGATTGAGGTTTAGAGTAAGGTTGCAGATGACTGTTTATTTTAATTAAACCCTTGGCGCGCCCTACCGTTGTTGAATTATTCGGAGCCCAACATCAGCCCATATATTCCAACATATTGTTGCACTCTTGACTTGATGCGCCAATTTAGGCGCTGGACTTTTCCGTCACTCAAAATCATAATTTCTTGTGCTCTAAATTAATTGCACAATTTTCCGTAACCGAACTCCTTATTTAATTCCCCTATCGCGCACCGGTGTCGTTGCCATCAATTTTGAGATACCAACTCAACCCGTTGAGCCGGACCAACTAAAGGGTCCAAGACTGACTCCAAGCTTACACCATTCTTGACCTTTGAGTCACTCCCAAATTGAGACCCCAGGTGCCCCCATTTAATTAAAAAGCACGGGACACAATTTATTCTAATTAAATTGGGGATACCAACTTTACCTAACCCATTTTAATCCCAACTTAATTCCAATGCCCATTTAATTAAGCCCATGACAAACACACAACACTCCCTCACCCTACAAAATACCAAACACCAATTTCTCCATAATTTTCCCATCATTTCATGTGTTTGTGCAATTACCCAAACTTAAGGGGCTAAATTGCAAATATTGTGACATATGGCACACCCTCATTGGTCAAAGCCAAATGAAGAGGCCAACCCTCTTCTTTGACCGGTCAACATCTCTCCCACTCTCATTTGCATGAAGAAATGAATTCATTCATGTGAAATCTCAACCCCACATTTGAAATGGGTCAATCTCCACCATCTAATCCTCACACACTATCCTATAAAATGTCACCATCCCTACACACAACCCCATGCCGGCCCTAATACCAAAAACCTAGGAAACCTTACCCCATCTCTCTCTCCTCCCTCTCTTCTATTAAAAAACTGAACCTATTCTTCATTTTCCTTTTTCCTTCTTCTTTTTCTTCCTCTCCTCCTCCCACAAACTGAACCCGGCCACCTCCTTCGAGCTCCGGCGGGCTACCGACACTCCCACCTCTCTCGAGCTTCCTCTCCGGCAGTCGAGCCAATGCCGCGAGCTCCACCTCCCCACGACAGCGTCTCCACTGCACTGCCACGAGCCCGGCCTGCTGTCCGTTCAACCACCACCGACTGCAGATCTCGAGCCCCGGCGACCAACCCTGGAGCTCCTCCACATCCAGCCAGTTCTTCTTCCCCATATTCCCGTTCGACCGCCGTTGCACATCCCCATCTCTCTCCGGCCTAGCACCCCCTCGACCTCCAGTCCTCCGCCACCACTCCACACACCGACCAACTCCAGCTTCACCCCGGCTTCCTCCTCCCCGCTCCTGCCAACCCCCGGTCGACACTACCTCCACGAGCTCCATCCCCAGCGACTCCACGACTCTACTCCGGCGAGATTATCCCGTCGAACACTCCACCACTCCACCTCTCCACCTCAGGCCAGTAACTTCCTCCGACCAGTAGCTCCCCCGGCCGGCTGTCCGTTCCACCACCGCCTCCAGCAACACCTCATCGAGGTATACCATTCCCCCTCCCTCTCTATATTGATATATATTGTGTTGTGTTTTAGTTAGGGTTATATGTTGTATAATTTGGTTGTGTAATGTTAGTGTAGTAATGAGGATCCAATATGAAAAGAGATGTGAGTTAGCGTTTATTCTTCATAAGTTTATAAGATGAAATTAAAAGATATGCATAGAATTTTAGGGTTATGAATGCTTTAAATATTCATTGATTTAGGTTATGCATTAATATACATTGATGTTGGAAATGTGATATATAAAGAGGAAGAAGTCAAAATGCCATGGGAGATTTTTAGGGCCTTATACATAATGTCATATGAAATGTGCTTGATTGATTGAGTATATGACGCGATACCTAAAGGTTGATAAATTATTAAGAGTAAATAATGATAATGAATATAATCGAGGAGACATTTTTTATGAAATAACAGTGATTGTATATATTCGGGGGTTTAGATATTTAATAATAATTTATTCGAGGATGATGTTTTAACCGGGGAAAAATCGGAGGATTACATATACTTGAACTACTGAACATTGTGATGAATATAGAAGGATTGAGGATTTGGTTGATGATATTGTACAGATGACTAGTTTGATTTGATGTAACGTACCAATAGTCAACCTTGGTCAACCCTCTAGCGTCGTGTCCCTGTGAGTTGTAGCTGAGTCTGGCATATGTTTAGATGTGTGTCACATCCCTGTTGCTGTATGATAGTTTATTGATTTAGTTTGTATCTCGTCTCTAGGTACTACGGGACCTTCGGACTTGGACGTGGTACCGGATCCCCATCTTCAGCAGCAGGACGCAGGAAAGTGTACCTTGCCACCCTGTATTTAAGTTACAAATATTTTATTATTTTATTATGTACATTGTGTGTGTATTTGTTTACGATCGATACTTTGTGTCCAGATCAAAACTGGGTGCAGACGTTCGTCGTAACGTCTTGTAGCGAATGTTAGATGTTCGTTACACCTCGATGTACGTGCCTGAGTATATCGTCACCCCATGATACATTTCATACACTGATATCGTGCCAGATTTCCTGTATCCTAATACTGACATCATGACCGGATACTGGAACGACCTTAGGGTCGCAACTGTTGAGTTATTTCTGTGTGACGAGACTGTTAGATAGAGGTTCAGGTTCAACGCACAATCGTTGACCGCTTGGGATGGGAAAGACAGTTACTAGACGTTTGGGCTCCTCTGCACGCGCTTATATATATATTTATATGTATTATTTCTATAGTGATCCTGTATCTAGTGTAGTTGTATCACCCGTGTGACTCTTTGCCCGGAGCTGCGGTATGTCCCGTGTGTTTCCGTATCCGGAGCTACGGTTTTATTTTGGATAGCCCACGCGTCGAACGTTGTCTTTAAACTGTGTCTCACTTGTTTGGTTATGATAGATTACCCTGTCGATGCACTTATACTTTCTGTCATACTTGGCATGCTGTATTTTTGTACCTTGTTACGTCCCTCTGAGGACCTGGTCCCCTGCCAGTTTTACAGCATAGACGATTATGGAGCATTGGAGTTGCTGATGGAGTTGCACGTCTTGCGGGCATTGTACCAGGTACTCATATCATTTCCACCGGCATTATGGTTACTGTATTCTTATTGATTATTCATCTGCTGTTGTAGGCTAGTTTTTGTAGACTCATCTCTTCTCGAGTCTATTCGAGTTTGTGTGTTATTGGGCGACCGACTTTAGCACATATAGATATTTCTTGTATACTGTTGTACATTGTGGATTGAGACATAGTGGTTTACATTTGTGGGATATCTAGATGGTTCCCTTTATATTATACAAATTATACGTATTCGAGTCAGACCAGAGTCTGGTCGAATACGTAGCTGACGTATCACGTATTCCTGGTCCTACGTATTTTGGGACTGGGGCGTGACACTATAACCCATCAACATGATGTCTATAAAGACGAGCAATTTGGATATCCCAAAGGTCGACTTTTTCTGCTTCAGAGAGAGACCATCCCTCCCAGAGAGCTGCGTACGTGCACCCAAGCTCAAGAGAGAGAAGAGAAGAGAAGAGAAGAGAAGAGAGCACCCCCCACTCACGCATCGGATCGTCAACGGAGTAAAGGAGCCGCCATAGCGCTCTTTGTCTATCGTCACGTCTCAGAATCAAAAATTTGTACTTAGATTGTCTGTACAGGACCTCTCTCTACTTTCTTTTGTTTGTTATTAAAGCAATCAATTTTAATAGCGAACAAGGTGGTGACTCTGTTAGGGACCTCCTTTTCCTCTGATGAAAAGGTCGTGACGCATGTTTATGGCATTAAACGAAAGAATGAAAGTGTATTTCAATGACGGGGTTTGTACGAAACCCGCGCCCTTTGGTTTACAAACAAACGTGTACAATATAATTCTATACGAGGATATGGGAGTATAATTTATTTAATCTGGGTATAAATTGCTATAGGTGTCTGATCTGCGGTCGATCACTTTAGCCCTTGGACCACGCGATATTGAAGAAGTACCGTGGAAGATAGGTAGCAGCTTCGAAGGTTGTAGGAGAGGGTGGATGCACGATGCCGAAGTCGTCGATCCCCGCTCTTTGCCTGAGCTTCGGGCTCTCTCTCTCTCTCTCTCTCTCTCTCTCTCTCTCTCTCTCTACTCCTCCTTGTTCGATCTTCTCCAATTGTCGACCTTGGATCTGATATTGGTATTCTTGACCAAAATTTCTGACCTAGTTCCCCATTGACGGGGGCCTCTATTTATAGAGTCTTTGGTGACAGTGACCACTCCGTTGGTGTAGCAACAGAGGAGTGGAAAGTACAGCACCCTTTTATACAATGGTTAAAGTAACCAATGCCTACGTATAGATGATCTTTTGACTGAGCGGGTGACGTGGGTCTAACTAAGGGGACACAACACGTACGGTTGCTACTAAGATCACGGTGTAAAAGCCACGTGGGTAGGTATCCATTGTGTAGAAGAGGTTGGCGTAGAAGCCAAATGTCCGTCACCATGGCATAGAAGCCAAGTAGGCATAAAAGCCGAACAGACATAGAAGCCGAGTAGGCATGGAAGCCGAGCAGGCATAGAAGCCGAACAGTCGTAGAGACTGAGTGGTCGTAGAGACTGAGTAGGCGTGGAAGCCGAGTGAGCACAGATCCTGAATGGGCGTAGAAGCCGCTGCATATCGTGTCAGAATGGGCGTAGAAGCCACTTGAGCACAGATCCTGAATGGGCGTAGAAGCCGCTGCATATCGTGCCAGAATGGGCATAGAAGCCGCTTGAGTACAGATCCTGAATGGGTGTAGAAGCCGCTGCATACCGTGCTGATGTGGACGCCTTAGTCGGAATTACGGCTTTTGAAGATATAATCAAATCTCTTGCAGAGATTTGCCATCATTTTATGCATTAAATACGGAGGCGTGTTTCGAAGGTCTACAGGCCTTCTGTGCACCCGTCGCAGAGATGTGTCTTGAGAGAAACTGTCATCGCTCTGTACAATTAGACGTGGAGACGTGCCTCGAATCCCATACGAAGTGCAGCTTTTGACCTGGCAGGCGGTTTGTCTGCTGCCGAGCGTAAAATAGCTCATGTTTGCCTGTGTAAAACAGGACGGCGTATTCCCTTGTATGCAAAAGAGCGGTTTATGCTGAGGGGACTCCAGTAAACGACGGTTTGGTGATGTTTTACCAAATCCTCTGCATTAATTGGTGAGATCCGCCATCATACTGTGGGACGCATCCCGAGAGGTCTGCCATCGTTTCCAGCCGTCGTCTGGGTAGCCGTGCATCACCTTTTGTCAGGAGTCAGAGGTCAGATTCACTGCGTGACTTGACAGGTTCATTTCGGGGAAGATGAAGCGTTCCTCGTACGCTATAACGCTGCTTTGAGAGTGGATGAGTTTTACGCCATGGAGGCGATGAAGAACTCTGTTCACGCTGGAGCGGCCTGGACGTACTGCACTTATGCGGATGGTCCTTTGAGCTTTATTTTTCACGCTATATTTTAGCGGAGAAAACTCTGTTGTACACCTGATGGCTCTGAAGGCCTCTGCTTACGCTGCTCTGTATCAAGAGGCTGTGTAGCTCTTTCCAGCATATTTTTCATGCTTCTATAAGACCCCCTTCAGAGCTTTTAAATTCCTTGGAATTTGAAATGCTTTGAACGAAGCATGAACGGCCCCTCGTAACTCGAAACATTTCTGAATGGAGCGTTGAAACGGTCGGTGCAGACTTTATGGCAGATTTATGGGGGACTGCTGTGATCTCTTTTGCCTATAAAAGGCTGAAGGAGTTAGCCTGTTCTCCCCACATCTTCATCACCACGCAGAGATGATCACCGGAGTTCGCCGGGTCGATTTGAGATAGAAGGAGATCATGTTCTTCCAGCGTGTAAGGAGCCGAAAAAGACGACGTCTTCGAGCAAGTGTCCACTGCATCGATGGATCATAGAAGGATATCTTAGCCTCCCTTGCTCGGGATAATCAGCAACTTTGTATGGCGTTGCCCCAGGAGAGAGGAAGGGTCGTATTTGACCACGGCGGCTGGCATGCCGCGCCTTCTCTCGATATCCTCCGGTGACGAGAGTCAGACAGACTCGTTCTGTCCTGGCCTGAGCGACGCGCAGTGCATGGGATCTGCAAAATCTATGCAAGCCCCAACTCTGTCGTGCCCGCCGGTGATCATTGCCATGTCGGTCAGTTTGTCGGAGCTGACTGACTGCCGGAGAAGATGGATGAAGAATTGAAGCCCAGGGAGAACCTGTCAGAATAGCTTCTGGGTGATCTTCAGACGACGAGGGGGTATCTCCTTTGTAGACGGAGTTTCCCTCAGATGTAATAAATGAAAAGAAAAACCCTTGTAGATTGGATTCCCCTCATATGTAATCATGATTTTGATTTTTAATAAAATCGCCTTTCTTCTCCATATGATCATCTTGCCATACGTTGCTGTGAAGTCTGAATATGTGCAGCTTTAACACGTCTGAATCTGTACGCCGACTCTGTAGAAAGAGTGCTAGGTCCTGTCCTTTACGCATAGCGAGTAGTCCATAGAACGCTGTAGAGCATTTTGAACATTTTTAGAACTGTCCTGTTGCTAGGACTGAGGAATCGCGTAGAGCTCTGAACTTCTGGTGAACAGAATTTTTTGTTCAGTCTTCATCTTCAAGAGTGACTTCTCAAAAATCCCTAGGAACAAGGTCGAGGAATGGCTATCAAAACTGAGTTGCCATCTTTTGATAGACGAAATATTCAGACTGGAGTCTGGATGAACCTCCAATTGACCCGAGAAGAGTAATTTCTCAATGTTTGAACTCTTGTATATTTTGGGTACTTGGGATATGTCGAGGCCAAGGAGGAGTATCTTCTGTGTGAACTCCTGTAATTGACCGTCTTGGGGACTGTTCGAATATACGAAAAGTCGTGGAGCGAGAAATCATCAGTCTGTAGCCTCCGGGCGTAAAATACCGTCGAGCGTGAAATCGTAGACTTGTAGTTCCTGTGCGTGAAGTCATGGGTTTGTGGCCTCCTAGCATAAAAGCTACTGAGCACAAAGGCATCCGGGCCAAAAACCTGACTTGTAGCTGTCGAACGTAAAGTTGTAGATTCGTAGCCGTCGAGCGTAGGAAGCTCCTTTAGCGTAGAACTGTTTATCTGTAGCTCCTGAAAAGAAAATTTCTCCGAGCGTGAAGTCTTGCGGATCTGTTGCTTCTGAGCATAAACTGAGCGCCACCGAGCGTGAGATCATCGATTTGGTATCTACTGAGCGTAAAGTCGTAGATTTGTGGCCTCTCGAGCGTAAAAGCTACTGAGCACAAAGGCATTCGGATGTAAAACCATAGACTTATAGCTTGCGAGCGTAAAACCGTAGATCTGTTGCTGTCGAGCGTAGAAAGCTTCTTCAGCGTAGGACCTACTGAACCGTCTTTGTACGAAAAACTTTTCAAATTTGCTGACTGTCCGTCTTTCAAGGTTAGTGGGCTGACGTGGCATCCAATCATAACCCATTATTTAATTTTGTGAGATTTGGTTAGGGTCTCGAGAAGTCCGCCTGAGGATTCGAGGAGTCGGCCCGAACTCTATATATATCCCAAGTTTTCTGAGAGAGAAACTTTTTATCCGTCTTCTGCGAAAGAGAGATTTCGACTGTTCGAGTTTTTCTTCGTTCTTTCTCCGAGCATCTCGAGTCTTCAGAAAATAGCGTCGAAACAGACCTCCTCCGCCAAGGGAAAGGGTATAGGTTCCTCTTCTCATTCTTCCGCCCCAGCGAGGGAGTCTTTGGTCGGTCAAGGCGAACTTCCTTCTGAGCGAAGTGTCCTGCCGACGAGCAGTGCACCTGGTCTTAGAGGTAAAGCCTTCGGGGTGACAAAAACGACGAAAAATCCTTCGTACACATTGAACGTGACCGCGCTAGGTCGTCTTCTGTGCTGATAGTCTCTTCTTGAGGAAGATGATGCACGGAGGCATTTTTATCTTTTACGCCCACATTTCTAATGTGTCAGCGTAAAGACTCCATATTTTTGTAGTTCTGAGCGTAAAAGCTCTGGCTACCGAAAATTGGGGTATATCGTAAAATTTAAATTTAACGCTTGTGGGGGGACCTCCGGCGTAAAATTGCCAGATTTGCACAATCCTGCGTAGAGCACAGACTGTTGTTTCTTTCGGTCCGTATGTTCGTGCAAGACTTGTGATGACGTATTTTCCTTGCACTTTTGTAGTTGACTTAGGTGAGTCTCCACTGGCCGAGGTGATGGGCTCCGCTGCTGGGATGCTGCACTCGAACTACCTGGAGGATCTGTCCCACGTGGCATTCCCTATCTCCGGACCCCAGTACCCTGAAGGAAGGAGGATCTTAATATCGGCTCAGGGCGAGCGAATGCTGCTGAGAATGATCAACGGGGAGCCTCTGACTTATGTAGACGGGGAGCCGTACGTAAAGCCGGCTTTCCTTTTTGGGGACATGATCGACAAACAGTCCCAGACGAAGCCTAAGAGGGAGCCCTGGGTCTTCCCAGCCGGGAATTTGGTTTTGTACCTGCCAACGATGCCGAGGGATTATCCCATCTCGGCCTTCTTCCATGCGACGCATCCTAGGAAGATGTCGTGGACGCTGACTCCTGATCTTCACGGCAAGCCGGGGAAGATTTTTCATCTGAAAGGAGCTGACCAGGGGTCATTCGTCAGTCGCCCCTCCGGCATTGTGACGTTGTTCAGAGGACTGTGCCCAGGCAGTGTTCCAAGTGAAGATAGCTTGGTGATCCAGCCGGTCCAATTGCCGACCTTCTGCAATGACTTCATGGGTCGAGGTGGGGTATATCCCAAGGAGAATCCTCGGTGCAATGGGTGGATCACCCCAACGAACTCCCGATGGAGATGCCTAGTTGACTGGGCCTTGACGCACTTCCGGAGAGAGTTTGAGGGCATTGGACTATATGCCGCTGTGAGTGCGACGAGCGTCGGGTTGCCTCCGAACCCTAATTTGTTCCTGGCGCTGATAGAGCGGTACATTCCGCTCACCGGGACCTTTGCCACTCCACTGGGGGAGTTGGGATTGGCGCTCCACGAGATGGCAGTTGTCTCGAGACTGCCGATGGGGGATACTCCATATGAAGAGTATGTTCCCACCAACCGAGAGTTGGGGGATTTGGATCCTCGGGTGGCGGAAGTATATCAGGAGCTGATGTGTCAATACTTCGCGTGTACCGCCTTTTATAACGAGCCTTCTAATTTGGCTCATACCACCAAGTGGATGTCCTACCTCTTCTTCCACCGAGCCAGGGCCGCCAGGTCGGAGAAAGCCTCGGGTGGCAAGAATGAGCCCGTGAACTGTTTGGGCGTGCTTAGTGCCCAGGTTATGGAGACTCTTATGGAGGAGGCTGAAGCTCCGGATCAGATTCTTGTCGAGGGGGTAGGAAAGTACCCGGAAGGCACTAAGGCCTGTAGTTACTTGAGGCGCTGTCGCAGACCTTTGTCTAAGGAAGCCCAGCTGGCTAGTTTCCTCTCCATATGGTTGCGCCGAGTAGTGGTGCCAGGTACCGCGTCCGCGGACCGCATTCACCGGAATATCCTGTGGCCGGCAGTGCGCCTGGTGTTTGGGGAAAGACTGGGCTTACTTCCTGCCATGGTGTGCCGTATACAGGCTGGCTTGAGAGCCATAACTGACGGGTTGCTCGTCGACGAAGCTCGACGTGAGAGTTTTCCCAGGGTGGAATTACCATACCTATACTTGATGGGATGGTTGATTCTCCACAATCCCCGGGTGATGTCTCCTGGGTCCGATAGCAGCTCGGGGGGTATATTCTTGCTGAATTACAAGGATTTCTCCTGGAATGTGAGCACAGTTTTAGACTGCCGGCTAGTATTGAACCTCAGCCACGGTTGGAAGCTCCTCTGTACTGCTCTCCCCGTGCATCGCAATCAATCAGGGGTACGGCTTGAGGATTCAGGTGGAGAGAAGACCGACCTTTCCCCGGAAGCTTTTAACTGGTTGGTCTGTATTAGACCCTCCCATCTGCTGTACAGGAGCGAAGATCACTGCTTCTTTGAGCCCTACTTGCCTAGTCGGTTCGTCAGGCAGCTTGGGTACGATCAGTTGCATGTGGACAATGCCGTTACCAGCTTTAGGTCCAGGGGCGGACTCATTGATGGAGCTAGAGGGTGGCGATATTTCATCATGGGTTGTACGAGGGCGACCTTCATTGTGCCGGTCGTTACAACCTCCACGGAGCTTCGCATTCTCCATTCTTACGCCCAGTTTTACGTGGCGATTAACACCTTCCATCGTGATTTCGACGCGCGTGGAAGCTTCCGGGTGCCTTCTCCCAAGCCTGGGGGAAGAGTTGACGTCCCTTCGGTTTCTTCGGACGAAGGTGAGGAGTCTGGTACTCCGGACGAGCCTCTGGTGTCGGTGTCGAGGTGCGAAGTGCCTCTGCCTGCGGGGGCTTTGGTAGTCCCTTCTGGGAAGCGACGGGCTTCTGCTCTGAAGGAAGTTTCTCTTTGCAAGAGGAGGAAGGAGACGGTTGCTCGCCCTCTCCGCATTCCTGGTATTGAGGCTCCTGGGATGAGCCTGCCTCTCCCTACATCGGGGATGATTCTTTGGCTGGAGGTTCCTCGCCTTCTAGAGAGGGACCTCCTACAGTTCCGGTCGTCGATGCCGGAGAATCCTTGTTAGAGGTGGCTGTGGCGGCTACTGCTCCAGGTAGCGGAGCGAGATTGCCTGTGTGGCCGAGGCAGATGGGAGAATCTTTCCCGAGGCCAGCAGCGGGCATGACTCCTGCCGCGTCAGTGAGCGCGTCTGGCGAGATTCCGGCCGATGAACTTCGACCATGTCTTGGTGGAGGCCTGACAGAACTCTCGGTGATGTCGGTCGGCCCACCTCCTTCTCCAGGCATGACGATTCGCATTGCGTCATTAAGACGTGGTTTAGCTATATCGACTGCAGATGCGTCGTATATGCCGTTGGCTCCGGGTAAATGTCGTCTTTATGCCTCCCTTCAGAAAGATTGTCATCATACTGATATTGACTTTCTCGTCTTCTTCTCAGGGGATAGCGCCCACGGGGAGTATAGCGTTGAAGCGCATTCTGGTTTCGCTCGGGCTTCTGACGAGGAGGCGTTCGACTTTGATGAGGAAGTGGCTTCGGGGGCCAGTACGCCCGGAGTAGCTTCGTCACCTCGAGAGGAGGATGAACACGTCATCGTGACCTTGCCTCTTGTAAGTGTGGCGACGACTTCGACCGCCGTTACCGCACCTTCTTCGATTGCGCCATGTGTCGATGCGACGGCTGTGGCCACCTCGTCTGCAATCATCCCTGGAGAGGGACTTGCTGACATTGCGGGCGTTCCGGCGTTCAGTCGGATCTAGTTGCGTTGATCGAGCAACATACCAGCCTTTTTTACACCAGTTTGAGAATGATAGTATCAATGGTGTTAGCGAAGAGTCTGGATTTTGAGTGCCTGAGGAAGACTTCTCTCGCTTCGATCGGGGTCATCAGGGAGCTCGAAGATCCCGGGGTAGTTGACGCCCTGGAGGCGGTGGTTAATGGGTTAGAGCAACCTATTAACGAACATTTGCGGCTGACTCGGGGCCTCGATGCTGATGTTCAGGCTCGGTTTGACCTCATGACTGCGCGGCTTGCTACGAAGCTGGAAAGCCTAGACAACTCTATCCAGAAGCATAAGCTGGAGGTGGATAGGAGAAAAGTTGTCGTGGAAGAGGCTCTTGCTGTTGAGACGCAGTGTCGTTCTGAGCATGAAGGGAATGCAGCGAGGGTCTCCATGCTCAAGGAAGAACTCGCTCGGGCAGAGGAGTGGGCTTCCCAGTCGTTGGCGGGTCTGGAGGTAGCGTTTGGCCGACTGAGCACAGCGCGACGGAAGTTGGACCGTGCAGAAGCTGCTCGCACGGGCTGTCTTCGGGCAAAGGCTGATCTGACCCTCACGGACACTCCCGAGGCACGGCTGGAGCAGGCTCGTACCGACGCCTTGGTTCTTAGGAATAAGAGGATAGCTGCGCTGGAGCGGCTGATTCACAATCTGACTCACCCGCCATCATGATGTATCCTTTCCCCTTTTTGCTTGCCCAGATGTAATTCTGTCTCCCTCTCGGGAATAAATAAAGGTGACTCTTTTCTGACTTTTGTGGACCCATCATTTCGGAATATAAATGACAGGTTTTGGTGAGAGTGATGTCAGAGGTAGTATGGACATGATAGACTCCCGATAAACTTCTTAGCAGGACATATCTATTCAGAGGTCATACGGACATGATAGTGCGTAACCCTACCAATTGTGTTTTGGAAGTAGTTTTGTCAGAATCGAGATCCTTGCTATGTCCCACCCGAGCAGGGGAGATTAAGCATAGTACCTTTTCAGGAATTTGCCGTTGATAGGAGCCATTAACAGGTCTCCATTAGGCTGGGCTATCCTGTAGGCGCCGTTCGAGAACGTTGTCTCGATCACATAAGGGCCTTCCCACTTGGGCTGGAATTTGCCTTTACTTCTGTGGGTAAGAATCATCGGCCTTCTTACGGCTAGAACTAGCTCGCCTTCCTTGAACACTCTTTCCTTCACTTTATGATTAAAAGTTTTGGAAATGCGTGCTTGGTAGAGCGCGATGCGCTGTTGAGCTTGTAGGCGTTTCTCGTCTAATCCTTCAAGCTCTTGGAGCTTTAACAGGTCATTCTTTTCTCGAGTCAACTTACTAGTCACTGCTATCCTGAGCGACGGAATCTGGATTTCGATGGAAAGAACTGCCTCGCTCCCGTAGACCAGTGAAAAGGGGGTACAACCTGTAGGTGTTCGTACCGTTGTGCGGTATGCCTAGAGACATTCGCCCAGCTTCTCGTTCCAGTCTCTTTTGTTTGAAGAGACGAACTTCTTCAGAAGTTTGATAATGGTTTTGTTGAAAGCTTCCGCCAAACCATTAGCAGCTGGATAATATGCCGTAGAGGCAATATTATGTATTCAACTTTTATCGCAAAATCGATGAAACGCTTGGCTGATGAACTGAGGCCCATTGTCATGGATTATCCTTCGAGAAATTCCAAAGCGATAAATGACGTGGTGCTTGATAAAGCTGATCATGTCAGACGCTTTTACCTCAGCCAGAGGGATCGCCTCTGCCCATTTGGAGAAGTAATATGTGATGGCCAGTATGAACCGGTGGCCTCTGGAAGAGGACGGGTGAATGGGACCGACGATATCCATACCCCATGCTTCGAAGGGCCAGGATGCGACCGTAGGATATAGATATTCAGATGGTTAGTGTATGAAGTCTGCATGAACCTGACAGGCTCTGCATTGTCTTGCATAGCTGATCGCGTCTGTGATCATAGTGGGCCAGTAGTAGCCCATTCTCCTGATACGATCCTGTAGCTTAGGACCGGGCTGATGCGCTCCGCATACGCCGTCGTGAGCTTCTCGGATAATCTGCTATGCTTCGTCGTCTGAGAGACATCTTAATAGCAGTCCGTCGTAGGTTCGACGATATAGGCAGTGTGAAGATGCATCAAAATAGAAGTGTAATGATCGTCTCTTGACGGATACTGCTTCTTTGGGGTCCTCTGGCAAGATTCCGTATGCGACAAAATCTATGAAGGGACTTCTCCAGTCTCTTCCGGGGGGATCTGTGTTCACAGCGTGGCTGCGTTCTATGTGAAGGTTGTTCTTCACGCAGAATAAATCTCTGTTAAGAAGGATCACCGAATCTTGCCTTCTTATAGGGGTAGCTAAGTCCGCAGCTAGACTGGCCAGGGCATCAGCTTCCAGATTCTGAGATCAAGATACATGCTTTAGGAAGAACCCTTTGAACGTCATGGCTATCTCGATTGTCGCTCGGTGATAGGGGATGAGGTCTGGATTCCGGACTTCGTATATTCCTCTGACTTGATTGACGATAAGCAGAGAATCACCGAAAGCTTCCAGGGATTCGACCCCCAGCTCTTCAGCGACTTGGAGCCCGATCAACAGGGCGTTGTATTCTGCCACATTGTTGGAGCATGGTTCATTAAGAGAGTATGCCCGGTAGATGACGAGTTTATCAGGAGTGACCAGGACGATTCCTACCCCTGAAACTACGTTTCCCTGGGGACCAGTCCTGGAGGCGCCGTCAAAGAACAGTTGCCATGTGTCACTTTCCATTACGGAATTACACTCTGCAACTTCGTCGGGAATGTCTTCGTATAACTTGGAGGCCTCCGGGATCGGATGAGAAGCCAGGAAGTCGGCCAGCGCTTGGCCTTTGATGGACTTCTGCGGGATGTACACCATGTCATATGGTGTTAACAGCATCGCCCTAGTTGCGAGTCGGGAATTAAGAATACTCGGCTTGCTCATCAGTACTCGAAGAGGGTTGATCCTGGAGATGATATGAATAGTCTGGCCGATGACGTAGTACCGCATCTTTTGGATAGCGAACATCAGAGCCAGACATTCTTTCTCCACTGGGTTGTACCGGTGTTCGGCTCCGACCATCATCCTGCTGAGGTAGTAGATAGCCTGCTCATGCCCCACGTCGTTCTTCTGCGCTAGAAAAGCTCCTAGCGAATGATCCATTGCTCGGACGTACAGCAAGAATGGTTTCCCCATGATGGGGGGCACCAGAACTGGCGGACTGGTGAGGTAGCGTTTGATCTCCCCGAATGCTTGCTGACAGGTTTCGTCCCATACGAAGGATACACCTTTCTTCATGAGGTGCGAAAAAGGCTGGCATCTTCCTGAGAGGTTGGATATGAACCTCCAGATATAAGCCAGATGGCCTTGAAATCCCCGGAGTTCCCTCAGATTGCGGGGTGGTCGCATTTCTACGATGGCATGGACTTTGTCAGGGTCCACCTGGATGCCTTTGGCGGTGATAACAAATCCCAGGAATTTGCCACTAGATACGCCCAGGAAGGACTTCGTAGGGTTCATCTTGAGTTGATGTCGGCGCATTAACTCGAATACCGTCCTTAGGTCCTGAATGTGATCATCCTTGAGGCGGCTCTTGACGGCTATGTCGTCTACGTAACATTCTACTATTTTGCGTAAATGTTCATAGAATATGCCGCTCATAGCCCGTTGGTATGTAGCCCCGGCATTCTTCAATCCGAAGGGCATGACCGTATAGTAATACACTCCCAACGGGGTACGGAAGGCAGTGTGCTTCTCGTCTTCAGGATACATCTTGATCTGATTGTATCCTTAGAACCCGTCCATGAAAGACATGCGTTCAAAACCGCAGGTGTTGTCGATCATGATGTCCGTGATGAAAAGAGGAAATTCATCCTTGGGGCAGGCCGCATTCAGATCTCGGTAATCGATGCAGATACGTACCTTCCTATTTTTCTTCATGACTGGGACAACGTTGGCGACCCAGTCGGGATGTTGTTCTTCCCGGATGAACCCACAGGCTATCAGCTTTTTGACTTCAGCTTCAATGGCGTCTATCATGTCCGGTCGGAACCGGCGTTGGGGCTGCTTCACAGGCTTTGAGTCAGTCAATATGTTGAGGTTATGAGTAGCCACCTTCGGGTCTAGGCCCGTGTCACTACCACATTCCGAAAACAGGGGTATTTTCGAATTTTTACAATATTTGATATTATGTTATTTACAATTAATTAATTTCATGATAGTGTATTTGATTTAAATAATTTTGTGCGATGTGAAATTCAATATATAATTATATGCAGTGTTAATTATTTAATTTTATTTTGCTAGCAGACTAGACCTAGAAGCCCAGTAGACGAACCTCTGTCCGAATTATAGAATTCTGGATTTTATTAGTTTATTTAGAATTTATTTATTGGAGATTGTAATTGATTATCGTATTTTATTTAATATTTTGCGCAATTGCCTTTGCTTCGATATTTGGAGCACTATCCAGACTTTTGTCTTCCAACAAATTTCACAATCTTGCCCTAGACATGCCCGCCTTCAATTCTGCTATTTTTGCAACTCATAATTTTGCTCCCTGTGCATTGTTTCTGGCCGCACAACAATCGTCGCGGACGTTATTTTTATTTCCTATTTTTGTATCGTTGTGCGTTCCAATCGAAAATTGGAGACAATCTTGACCTATTTTTCGTGCGACCCAAATTAGGGTAATATTCTGTTCTGAGTCTTCTTCAATATTGGTATTGATGACCTGACCTGATTTTGGCTCCAAGTACTCTTAATTAATTGTTGAACACAACTTGCATTTATTCCTATTTAAATTGAGGATACTATTTAAACCAATTCTAAAATCCCAATTTAATTCCAGTGCCCTGTAAATTGAGCCCATACCGATCTTACAACGCCCCTGACCCTACAAAACACCGGACCCCGAATCGTCCGCCAAATTTTCGTCATTTTTTGTGTTTGTGCAATTTCCCGAATTTAAGGGGCTAAGTTGCAATTATTCAATTGTAGGTGTCATCACCCCATTGTCCAAGACCAAATGGAAAGGTTAATTATTTGTGGACCAAATTGCATTTTCTCCCCCACATGAAATTTCCTTCATGTTTAATCTGGACCACCCATTTAATTGGGTGCATCCTCACCATTAGATGCACAACCATCTTCCCTATATAATGTCACATCTACCCATTTCCCTAGAAAAAACCCTAATCCCCAAGCAAGCCCCATATTTCTTCTCCTACGTATGTAAACTCCTCCTTTTTCTTCTTCTCTTTCCTTTCTTCTTCTCCTTCCTTCCTTCCTTCTTCTTCTTATTGTTTTTTTTTTCTTCTTCTTTCTTTGAAATTCAAATTCAAACTAAAAAGAGGGGGGAACCATCCCCATCACCTGAGAACTCCGGTGGCCGCTGATTGCACCCCAGCGGCCTGCTGGCTGCGGCTCCGGCCTGCTCACCTTCTCCGGCCCCCTCACGATCCCGCTCCGGCTAGAGCTGACCCGTCGGCTGCTGCTCGGGCTACTTCTCACCCCCGCGGTTCACCGAGGCACCCTCCGGCTATCACTGCAGCCGACTTCCTGAGCATTGGCCGGCCGACTGACCCCGACCCGGCCATCGTCTCCAGCGGTCCTCCGCTCGCTGCTCCTCCTCTCTCCTGTTTCTCCACCACCACCATCTACTCAACGCCACCACCATCAACTCCGGCGCAAGCTCCGGCGCACTCCGACCTCCTTGCTCCATCTCCTCCATCCTCCCTACAGCCGACAGTACACCCACCACCACCATCATCAGCAAACAGTCCGGCGCCCCCTCTGAACCCCGGACCTCCACTCACGGCGACCTGCAGCATCTTCCCCGACCCTCCCTACTGTACTTCCATCCCACCTGAAGTTCAACTCCGGTGGGCGGTGCCTTGGCGACGGGCACGATAGAGGCGTCGCTTCATCGACGACCGACAAGAGTTTCCTCTCAGTGATCATCTCGTGATGGCTGCTCCTTCCTCGGGGATGATCTTGACTTCTTCTCAGTGCTCCGGCGAGCAGCGACCAGTTCTAGACAACGGCGAGCGGCTTGGCGAGTTCCTCGACGAGATCTTCTCCACGGCGGAGAATCGAGGGAAGACAGCGGCGATCGACAACCTCCCCCTGCTCTAACGACTCCTATATGGGCCAACAGTGCTCGACTGATTTCTCCTAAGGAGTTGTGATACACCAATGGAATCGAACACAGCAGCAGCAAGCATACGGCTTAACATAAGAAATTGAGGTGTAATTCCCTATTTTGCCTTCCCTTCTTACTCTTTTTATGTGATGCATACATAAGGTTATTTATTGTATAATTAGGTAGTACACGTATAGGTAGTAGTGTATATATAGATATAGACTTGTATTATTGTTGGTTATATACGTATTGAGATATGAGTTAAAATATAAGCATTTTACAACCTAACTTATTTTATGTAAATGTACGCATATGCAAATTATGTACATATGTTCAGCTTTGTATATAAATTTGTGTGTGTATACATGTTTTAGTATAGCCACAACTTTATATAAGTAAATTTTGTTAGCAATTTCTAAATATATAATATATTCCATTATAATGTGCCAAATACTTAGTATGTACTAAATTCATTAATTGCTTAGTAATGACTTAATTAGTATAAATGTATATATATATATATATATCTTGTACATACAATTAATGTATTGTATTTGTATTTAATGTGATGTATTAATATTAGTATATATTTAAATAAATACATTAACAATATATATATTTTAAAAATGTATTTTTATGTATGAGTATACACAGGTAATATTCAACTATCAAATAGGTATTTTAAAAGGCATATATATATTGTAAATACAATTGATTGGTACATGTGTAATTTCACAACCTCAAACCAGTATATATGTATGTATATATGTATACAGATAATATAATAGTATGTATGGTAAATATATTAGCATATATTAATTGTATTTTTGGAATTTAGTACATGTAGTAAATTCTATTTTTGGGTATTCATATGTATATATATATATACCTTGTGTAAAGTAAGTCCTAGTGGATTTATATAATTAAACATACAGTATTATTTTTATACAAGTATTAGCCTTATTTAAGCCTATAAATACATATCTAGTTTCATACCAAATGAATAATATGTATATGTGTAAATTTATAAAGGTATCTTTTAATTATAATTAAATAGTATTAATGTGTGTGATATATATAGATAGATATATTGGTCTACCTACTAGATAACCCTAGTTGACTAAGTGCCATACCTGGCAGAGCCCTGAGTTCATGTATTTGTGATGTGTTAGTATAGCACCTGATGCAATTGTTGTATTTGATATATTTTAGGACTGTTGGTTCCTCCAGACGATACTCTGGGACAGGACATTGGTATTACCAGCTAAGGACCCAAGGCGAGTACATTCTCTGATTAGTTTCTAATTTATGATATCTCCTATGTTCACTGTATCTAGTGTAAATATCCCTGTTCTTGACACATTTGTTACACGGATTGGTATACACGGATCTCGTCATGAGATGTTATTCCTTATTCATGGTGTAGCTTGTACAAGACTTATTTTCCTTGTTATCTTGTGCATGTACAGACACTGATTCCCGGGGAGATTTGCTACCTTCTTAGGGAATCCTGTGCCATAGCGTACCATGATTGGATCTACTATACCAGTCGGGGGTTTGGGGGAGTACTTTAGTGTAAATATGTGATCATACCCAACTTTATATGCACCATAGCTCACCCCACATCTCACGTTCGGGTGCGGCCTGACCATTTATATGCTCCATAGCTGTTATGTGTGATTAGCCTGATCTCTACATGCACCATAGCTAACCAACGGTTAGCCTGACTTTATATGAACCATAGCTAATCGCATGTAACCAGCCTGATCAAGTTCCCAAGCCGATCACATGTTGAAGCTAGTATTCACACACTTAGTCATAGAACTCTTGCTCATGGACATAATGTTTCTTTCCTGCATTTACTTACAGTATTTCCAGTATTTCTCTCATTGTACATTTCTCGTACCTATACATGCATCTGGTATGTTTCCATCTAGAACTGCTACATAGCTTATGTCATTTATATAGAACTGCTATTTAGAGATGTACTTTGCTCCTTCCTGACTGGAAAATATTTTTCCAGACCGTGACCTTAGTAGACTGGTTTCCAGCACACTTGGGGAATTGGACGTTACTGATTGCAGGTATGATTATGTTGGACTTGTGTTATATTCTTTTATTCCTTCAATTCCTATCGTGTTGTAGTTGTGATTGAGTATGTTGTGAATATTTTTATAGTATTATCCGAATCTCCTTATGGAGTTGGATACTAGCGTGAGATTGTTAGATAGTACTTGACCTAGACAGCGTTCTACCGCCGATGCTGCGGCGTAGGCTGGACGTACCCACGCTCTCGTGCCCCTAAACCGGGTGCGGATCGTGATACGTTTTTAGTGGTGGCCCATGCAGGTCAGACTTCGCAAGTTGTGCGATGTCGTAGTAGTGCGACGTCATAGTTGTACTACTGCATGCCTGCTATAGAATATAGGACATAGGATACTAGGATGAGAGAGGATACTCAATCACAAATTCTTGAAAGATTTCCTGGGATGACCCCATGAGAATCTTATTATAATTTCCAATTTAAATCTTTTTCCTTGTTTCCGTCCGCTCTCGCTTGTTGTTGCTGAATTTGATCATTGTTGATCAATTATTAAAATTTGAATCTTGGTATCATTGTTGAGTTTGATTCTTGTTGACCAGTTGTTAAAATTTATTTCTTGGTATCGTTGTTGAGTTGATTTCAAATTGAGATGAATTTTTACGGACTAGGATTTATGGTATCATCTGATGACATATATTGATGAGGACAGTGAGGAAGGTAAAACGTCTACTTTGGTTATGGAACCTAGAATTTATCGCAGCCATATTAGCTGTGGTGACGAGAACGTAGGGACCTGACTTGGATGTACATACTATAGTTATGAAGCTTAGAGTCTTTCGCAGCCATACCGGTTGGCGTGGCGAGGATTCTAGATGACATGATTATAGAGTTGCATACCTTAGTTACGGAACCTGTCGGTTATCGCACCTATGCTTACTGGCGTGGCGAGGATTCTGTGTGTCATGATTTCGGATGGACGTGTATGATTATCAGGTTGTATCTTAAATTGGTTCTTAAAATATCATCTCAAGACTTATCTATTTATGTTATTCCAGGACTTTGTTCCACCGCTTCTTTCTTTACTAGCAGTAAAGATACCTTCTATCCTCGATTCAGTCTTTGAGCTCCTATTCCTTGAGGATTTCTTGTTAAGTATGATAATTAGTGGCTTGTAATTTTGTTTGCGTCTTGTATTAGTATTGACTGTGTTGCTAGTGAGTTGTAAGTGTTTCTTAGTTGGGCATGTGAGCAGTAGGCTTTAATCTAGAGTTAGCCCTTAGCATAGTACCTTGTACCAATGATTCTAGGAGTAGTGTCATTAGAGACTGAGAGTTAAGGAGAGTATAGAGTATCAGTGATAGTTCTCAGAGTCAGTATCAGAGCCAATTACCCGTCCTGGATAATCATGATTATGTAATTGAGTGATTTATGTAAACGATTAAGTATCCGGGAATTGTGTTAAGGATTTATGGAGCATGATGTCCAATTTGATGATTGATATCGGAAATGTTAAAGGTAAAGAAATGTATATGTATAAAGGGTTTAATGAGATGTCATAAGTAGAGAAATATCAGGATTTGTAATGGAAGTTGTGAAGCGTATCACGGATTAGTTTAATAGGCTTTAAAGGATTGAAGGAAATACATATACAACCATCGAGATGAGGAACCATACACATACCCATGAGAGTAAAGAAACATGAGTGTTATAGAGGATACAGGTGATCATGAGTCTAATGAGCTTGATGAGATAATCCATTAATGCAGCTAGTGATATAATACCAAGAGTGCTAATGATTCTATATCGAGGATTAGTCAAGGATGACGTAATAACAGTAAGCACTCTGTGTGTTGATAATTAGATGATATACCAATTGACATAAATTAAAATCATGAAAGAAAACACAGTTGATGATAACTTTGATCATTGGAGGTAATAGTGCAAGTGATTCGGGCAGGACAAATTAGTACACAGTTCTAGACAATAGAGGTTTTGAGTGCACCTTGAGTATCAGAGACCGTGAGCACTAATATGTACATTGAGGAGTTATAAATTAAAAGGTGGAAATGAATTTTAAATTTTCAGAATTTTTAAGGAGTTGAAATTTTATGTTATTAAAATATTGAGGATTTAAATTTGATTCACTAAACATAGTTAAGGCTACAAAGATTTTAGAAGTGATTAAATTTTATTTCGATGTGAAGTATCTAATTTGAGGAGGTATATGCATTTTATTTTAAGTTGATCGGGAAGTTAAACCTTGACGATTATTTTGAGGATTAATTTTGGTAGATGAGAGATATGAATATTAATATATTATTAGTTGATATGGGTACCAGTGTACATGAATAGGAATTTGTTAGTGTGCTAGAGTTAAGTGTTTGTTAGAGATAGTAGACACTGCAAGTAATATGTTAACATGATCCTTCTTCCTTCCTAATGTTCCTTTTTCTTTCGCCTTTCGATTGATTGATTGATTTTCCTAGTACTGTGGTTCACATGCATGATTTTCTTGTTAGAATATAACTGGTAGTACCCCCTAACAGAGACTAAAATACCATGACAAAAGACGCATGACCTATATTTTCTTAAATTGCATGGCTGTAGGTAGAGTTTTCTTAAACCATGATCATTGGGTTTTGACAATAGCGAAGATCTATGACAATGTTATGACTGACAAAAAGGGACAAGATGATTAAATTTGTGGATAAGCATTTAATTAAATAAAGAGTTAAGGCGTTAATAACAGAATTGACGGATCATTAATTTTACGAAGATTGAGGATGATTGAAACTCGAGGATAAATATTGACTTGAAAGGAGAGTTAAGACATTCACAGGGCAAAATTTGAGGATTTAATGATTTTAGGAAGGTCTTGATATATAAAAAAAAAAAAATATTTGGTTATTAAAATTTGAGGAAAATTAGGGAAATTATCATTATATATATTTGATTACAAGATAGAAATTTGAAATTCTATATTATGAATGTTGCATTTGGAGAATCCTTAAATATCATATTGTTGAGTATTTTAAGGAGTGAATATTAAATTCCGAGTACTGAATTATTAACAAAAACTTTCAAGGAAATTTGGATGGACTTTGATTTTACTTTGAGGATTTTTCAGGTTATACAACAATTTTTAAAATTTTAAATTTGCGAAAGGACATTGTGGATTATTAAAAGATTTCATGGATGATAAATTTAAATTTTTGAAGGAAATGATAAGGTGTATGATTAAACACTAATATGAGGATTTTAAATTTCGAGGACGAAATTCTTTTAAGGTGGATAGACTTGTCACTACCACATTCCGAAAACAGGGGTATTTTCGAATTTTTACAATATTTGATATTATGTTATTTACAATTAATTAATTTCATGATAGTGTATTTGATTTAAATAATTTTGTTCGATGTGAAATTCAATATATAATTATATGCAGTGTTAATTATTTTATTTTATTTTGCTAGCAGACTAGACCTAGAAGCCCAGTAGACGAACCTCTGTCCGAATTATAGAATTCTGGATTTTATTAGTTTATTTAGAATTTATTTATTGGAGATTGTAATTGATTATCGTATTTTATTTAATATTTTGCGCAATTGCCTTTGCTTCGATATTTGGAGCACTATCCAGACTTTTGTCTTCCAACAAATTTCACAATCTTGCCCTAGACATGCCCGCCTTCAATTCTGCTATTTTTGCAACTCATAATTTTGCTCCCTGTGCATTGTTTCTGGCCGCACAACAATCGTCGCGGACGTTATTTTTATTTCCTATTTTTGTATCGTTGTGCGTTCCAATCGAAAATTGGAGACAATCTTGACCTATTTTTCGTGCGACCCAAATTAGGGTAATATTCTGTTCTGAGTCTTCTTCAATATTGGTATTGATGACCTGACCTGATTTTGGCTCCAAGTACTCTTAATTAATTGTTGAACACAACTTGCATTTATTCCTATTTAAATTGAGGATACTATTTAAACCAATTCTAAAATCCCAATTTAATTCCAGTGCCCTGTAAATTGAGCCCATACCGATCTTACAACGCCCCTGACCCTACAAAACACCGGACCCCGAATCGTCCGCCAAATTTTCGTCATTTTTTGTGTTTGTGCAATTTCCCGAATTTAAGGGGCTAAGTTGCAATTATTCAATTGTAGGTGTCATCACCCCATTGTCCAAGACCAAATGGAAAGGTTAATTATTTGTGGACCAAATTGCATTTTCTCCCCCACATGAAATTTTCTTCATGTTTAATCTGGACCACCCATTTAATTGGGTGCATCCTCACCATTAGATGCACAACCATCTTCCCTATATAATGTCACATCTACCCATTTCCCTAGAAAAAACCCTAATCCCCAAGCAAGCCCCATATTTCTTCTCCTACGTATGTAAACTCCTCCTTTTTCTTCTTCTCTTTCCTTTCTTCTTCTCCTTCCTTCCTTCTTCTTCTTATTGTTTTTTTTTCTTCTTCTTTCTTTGAAATTCAAATTCAAACTAAAAAGAGGGGGGAACCATCCCCATCACCTGAGAACTCCGGTGGCCGCTGATTGCACCCCGACGGCCTGCTGGCTGCGGCTCCGGCCTGCTCACCTTCTCCGGCCCCCTCACGATCCCGCTCCGGCTAGAGCTGACCCGTCGGCTGCTGCTCGGGCTACTTCTCACCCCCGCGGTTCACCGAGGCACCCTCCGGCTATCACTGCAGCCGACTTCCTGAGCATTGGCCGGCCGACTGACCCCGACCCGGCCATCGTCTCCAGCGGTCCTCCGCTCGCTGCTCCTCCTCTCTCCCGTTTCTCCACCACCACCATCTACTCAACGCCACCACCATCAACTCCGGCGCAAGCTCCGGCGCACTCCGACCTCCTTGCTCCATCTCCTCCATCCTCCCTACAGCCGACAGTACACCCACCACCACCATCATCAGCAAACAGTCCGGCGCCCCCTCTGAACCCCGGACCTCCACTCACGGCGACCTGCAGCATCTTCCCCGACCCTCCCTGCTGTACTTCCATCCCACCTGAAGTTCAACTCCGGTGGGCGGTGCCTTGGCGACGGGCACGATAGAGGCGTCGCTTCATCGACGACCGACAAGAGTTTCCTCTCAGTGATCATCTCGTGATGGCTGCTCCTTCCTCGGGGATGATCTTGACTTCTTCTCAGTGCTCCGGCGAGCAGCGACCAGTTCTAGACAACGGCGAGCGGCTTGGCGAGTTCCTCGACGAGATCTTCTCCACGGCGGAGAATCGAGGGAAGACAGCGGCGATCGACAACCTCCCCCTGCTCTAACGACTCCTATATGGGCCAACAGTGCTCGACTGATTTCTCCTAAGGAGTTGTGATACACCAATGGAATCGAACACAGCAGCAGCAAGCATACGGCTTAACATAAGAAATTGAGGTGTAATTCCCTATTTTGCCTTCCCTTCTTACTCTTTTTATGTGATGCATACATAAGGTTATTTATTGTATAATTAGGTAGTACACGTATAGGTAGTAGTGTATATATAGATATAGACTTGTATTATTGTTGGTTATATACGTATTGAGATATGAGTTAAAATATAAGCATTTTACAACCTAACTTATTTTATGTAAATGTACGCATATGCAAATTATGTACATATGTTCAGCTTTGTATATAAATTTGTGTGTGTATACATGTTTTAGTATAGCCACAACTTTATATAAGTAAATTTTGTTAGCAATTTCTAAATATATAATATATTCCATTATAATGTGCCAAATACTTAGTATGTACTAAATTCATTAATTGCTTAGTAATGACTTAATTAGTATAAATGTATATATATATATATATATATATCTTGTACATACAATTAATGTATTGTATTTGTATTTAATGTGATGTATTAATATTAGTATATATTTAAATAAATACATTAACAATATATATATTTTAAAAATGTATTTTATGTATGAGTATACACAGGTAATATTCAACTATCAAATAGGTATTTTAAAAGGCATATATATATTGTAAATACAATTGATTGGTACATGTGTAATTTCACAACCTCAAACCAGTATATATGTATGTATATATGTATACAGATAATATAATAGTATGTATGGTAAATATATTAGCATATATTAATTGTATTTTTGGAATTTAGTACATGTAGTAAATTCTATTTTTGGGTATTCATATGTATATATATATATACCTTGTGTAAAGTAAGTCCTAGTGGATTTATATAATTAAACATACAGTATTATTTTTATACAAGTATTAGCCTTATTTAAGCCTATAAATACATATCTAGTTTCATACCAAATGAATAATATGTATATGTGTAAATTTATAAAGGTATCTTTTAATTATAATTAAATAGTATTAATGTGTGTGATATATATAGATAGATATATTGGTCTACCTACTAGATAACCCTAGTTGACTAAGTGCCATACCTGGCAGAGCCCTGAGTTCATGTATTTGTGATGTGTTAGTATAGCACCTGATGCAATTGTTGTATTTGATATATTTTAGGACTGTTGGTTCCTCCAGACGATACTCTGGGACAGGACATTGGTATTACCAGCTAAGGACCCAAGGCGAGTACATTCTCTGATTAGTTTCTAATTTATGATATCTCCTATGTTCACTGTATCTAGTGTAAATATCCCTGTTCTTGACACATTTGTTACACGGATTGGTATACACGGATCTCGTCATGAGATGTTATTCCTTATTCATGGTGTAGCTTGTACAAGACTTGTTTTCCTTGTTATCTTGTGCATGTACAGACACTAATTCCCGGGGAGATTTGCTACCTTCTTAGGGAATCCTGTGCCATAGCGTACCATGATTGGATCTACTATACCAGTCGGGGGTTTGGGGGAGTACTTTAGTGTAAATATGTGATCATACCCAACTTTATATGCACCATAGCTCACCCCACATCTCACGTTCGGGTGCGGCCTGACCATTTATATGCTCCATAGCTGTTACGTGTGATTAGCCTGATCTCTACATGCACCATAGCTAACCAACGGTTAGCCTGACTTTATATGAACCATAGCTAATCACATGTAACCAGCCTGATCAAGTTCCCAAGCCGATCACATGTTGAAGCTAGTATTCACACACTTAGTCATAGAACTCTTGCTCATGGACATAATGTTTCTTTCCTGCATTTACTTACAGTATTTCCAGTATTTCTCTCATTGTACATTTCTCGTACCTATACATGCATCTGGTATGTTTCCATCTAGAACTGCTACATAGCTTATGTCATTTATATAGAACTGCTATTTAGAGATGTACTTTGCTCCTTCCTGACTGGAAAATATTTTTCCAGACCGTGACCTTAGTAGACTGGTTTCCAGCACACTTGGGGAATTGGACGTTACTGATTGCAGGTATGATTATGTTGGACTTGTGTTATATTCTTTTATTCCTTCAATTCCTATCGTGTTGTAGTTGTGATTGAGTATGTTGTGAATATTTTTATAGTATTATCCGAATCTCCTTATGGAGTTGGATACTAGCGTGAGATTGTTAGATAGTACTTGACCTAGACAGCGTTCTACCGCCGATGCTGCGGCGTAGGCTGGACGTACCCACGCTCTCGTGCCCCTAAACCGGGTGCGGGTCGTGACAGCCCGGCATGTCTCCATAATCCCATGCAAAGACGTCGACGTATTCCTTTATCAGCTGTATGATTTCTTCCCTTTCGGCTGGTGGAAGATTGTCACTGATAAATATCGGCTTTGGCGAAAGCTCACCCCCAACATCGATTTGGATAACTTCGTCTTTGGTTGGAGGTTCCCTCTGTTCGAAGCAAAATTCCCACTGTGTATCCATTTGTTGAGCCCAAGAGTCATTCTCAAACGGCTCAGAATCTCGTTCCTCTGCTTCTGAGGGATCTGTCATCACCATATTTGCTGATAGTGCTTGTTCGGGAGCACTAGGTGAATCGGGGGGTGACAAGCCATCCCAGGAGGAGGAAAAGATATCCTCATCCGACGTGGAAGCCGTAAGGGAGGTGGCATACATCTGCTCAGAGGTGATATGGACATGGTAGCTTTTATGGACTTAACACCTGTCACGCCCCAGTCCTAAAATACCGTGGGACTAGACACGTGGCAATGGCCAGCAGTACGCACCGATGGACCAACCCAATATAATGGATCCATCAGGGCATACTTAAGCTGTAAAACAAGTCTACGACAATCATGGCACAACTAATCTCATCCACCCAAGATATAAAATATGATCCACATAATAAATAAGGTGTGTAAATCATCAGCAAGTCTCACAAGGTACTCCGGGGAACAACCCGATAAATATCTAGTACAATGGTTCTACAGACCAGAAAAGAAAAGACTGAAATAATAAATGAAAACTGAGCATGAACATGGATGCTCAAGAGAAGTCTTCAGCTAAGACCTCGCCATCAGATGGTGGTACAGCTCCTGGATCGGCTCCTCCTGCTGCAGTCCCGTAAACCTCGGGGTAAACCTGTTCTGCAAAATCTGGGGACAAAATCCATATCCAGGTCCTCAGGGGACATAGCAAGGTACAGGAAATAAAACAAGCCAGAATATAAACAGTGCAGCAATAATGAGGTAAGCAGGGTAAGTATGTAACATCTGTATAATGCAAGAGAGAATATCAATAGTACTCAGGTTGAACCTCTACAAGCTCTGTGTAGGGGAGCCTGTAGCAGGGGTATCATGGGGTGGTCTAGCTCAGCGGGAGACTGAGTAGCCGACATAATAATATCAACCTGTAGCCTGTGAATCTATCCAGCAATAGATGAAACAATAAGGGAATACTAATATAACCAGCTAAGTGATATGCAAGATAAGAGCAGCACTAGAACTCAGGCTGAAGCATACTACAAGCTCTGTGTAGGGGAGCCGGTAGCAGCAGTAAATATGAGTAATGGGCCAAGCTCGGCTATAGAGTCTTGTGCCTCACGGTAATAGGGGTGTATATATATAATCAGCCTGTAGTCTGTGTGTCTCTCCCCACCCAATGTAACCACACAAATCATGAACATAACGTCTCACGTCCATGTCCGTGGGGTCATAACTAATGCACAAGTCATAATGTATCTAGAATATAGTATCTCTATAAGTCCTGCAACCTATACAGGATCACCACGAATATCTCGGGAAGATCCTGTCTCATGATCAGTGTCCAGTGTCCTGGGTCAAGTGTACTTGGTATGACCAATACGAGAAGATAAAGTGTCACGTATGTCCATATCTAGATGACATTACCCAACACCGCGTACGATGTTGGCACCCGACTGATAATCGGACGCTAAGTATGTCAAACGGTCCTAGGTTGAGCATGCACAGTAATATATATATAGCAAGGAAAATAAATAACTAAGCTGCAGAGTTTGGCAAGGTACACTTGCCTGATGTCCGAATATCAACTGTCGTCCTGGGATCTGTGGAACCGGTAGGGGCTACTCCAGATGCTGTAATAAATATCATCAACAGTCTCAGAAGGTATCAAACTGCTAGAAATGCCTGTCCTTACGTCCAATTTGGACACAGGGGCAAAATGGTCATTTCCGGACCAAAGCGGGTTCCACTTGTGGGCCACTTTGCACCGAAAAGCGTGTCAGGGTCAAAGGTCTCCAAATTAGTCAAACTCAGTGCCTACAAGTCAGGAACGATGATACGAACCCAACGGAACTTCCAGAATTGGATTCCGATGAGCCGATCACAAAATCACCGGTCAAGTGGAGCCTGTGGGGCCCACGATACGTGGTTTTGTCAACGTCCTCAGAATCGAACCAAACTTGGCTCACAGGACCAGCGTATTGCTACGAGTCCGATGGCGCAAGTTTCGTCTCGATCCGACGTGTGTACACGAAGTTACAGCGTATTCCAGAAAGGACGGATACGGTGTGTCGTCGGCGGATACGCGTTGATTCCGGGGTGCACACACCTCCGAATCGACTTCTGCGAAATCCTACACGACCGTATCAACGTCGCGCACAGTTCGGTAAAGACCGCGTGCGACCAAGTCGTCCCGATTGGCGGGGCGGACTCAGTTCCGAGGTGAAACAGGGCGTTGTTTTTCCTGTTTTGGATCGCAGTGTACGACCACTACAAGACGCGATGCACCGAGCGAATTGCACGGGCACCGAGAGGGGTATATAGTCTACGCATAGCAGCTGGCGGAATTGAAAACGGAGTCACGATGAGGAAGAAACCGGTACCTGAACCGAGCCTCGCGAGTCTGAATTCCCTTGTGTCCGAGGATCAACTCGACACTGCTGAGTTGTGTCCGCTGAGTACTGGCTCTCGCCTAGGGTTCTTCTGCGTCTGAGTCAGCGTTTGGCCTTCGCCGGAGGGGTCGTCTCGAGGCAGCGGGGAGGCGCTCGGGAGACGTCGGGGTGGACTGGGCGGATGAACTGTCGGCTCGGTGGACGAGGGCAGCGGGATCAACGGCTCGGCGGGGGTCGCGGTCAGGTGCTGGGTCGTGGAGTCGCTCGTGGAGTCGAGCGGCGGTGCTTGCTGGTCGAAGTCGCCGGCGACCTAGGGCTCCGATGGGTGGGTCAACGGTTCAGCGGCTAGGTCGGCCGCAGTGGACGGCGGCGGGAGGTTAGGGTTTAGGGGTTGCTCGTTCGTGAGGGATGGATGAAGTCGGCGGCGGGGGATGAAACTAGGGTTTCGGTGGCGACTGGTAGTTGGGGATGAGGGCCACACGGATGTCGAGGCAGCCCCTTTATAGCTGCTACAGGAACTCCGGTAGCTAGGGTTTCCCTGCGGGTTTCGGGTTGGTGGGTTTGGATTTGGTTCGTTTGGGTTCGGTTTACAATCCAATTGCTTTTGGTCCTCGATACGTTGCTCCGGTGTCCGATTAATTCACCGAAAAATGCCATGCGTCCGGTTCTCCATCATACACAATAAATTTTTACTTCCAGAATATTTTAACCCCATCTAGCCACACTTAAAATTATTTCTTTAAATCACACTCATCCTGGTTTTAAGTTTCCAAAAATTCCCAAAACGAAATATCTTCATTTAAAATTATTCTCAAAAATTTAGGGTGTTTACAATCTTCCCTCCTTAAAAGGATTGCGTCCTCGCAATCAAAGAATAAGTTACTAAAGAAGGGTTATGGAAATACAAGGTGACCTAGTTTACAACTGTCTCCTCGAACAAATGGGGATATCGTTGACGCATACTATCTTCTCGTTCCCAAGTCGATTAGCCTGGTGAATGATGTTTCCATGCTACTCGGACCAGTCTGATTGTCTGTCCCCGCAATGTCTTCTCACTGACGTCGAGGATGCCAACTGGTTGTTCCTCATACCTCAAGCTCGGGCCTACTGCGATCTCTGAATGATCGACTACGTGACTTGGGTCGGTCACGTACCTTCGCAGCTGTGAGACGTGGAATACGTCATGCACTCCCTCTAAGGATGGAGGTAATGCAAGACGATAAGCCACCTCACCAACGCGCTCTAGAATGTCGAATGGCCCAATATACCTTGGGCTCAGCTTGCCTCTGCTCCCGAATCTGATAGTACCCCGAGTGGGCGAAATCCTCAAGAATACGTGATCCCCTTCTTTGAACTCTAGGGGACGTCTGTGCGTGTCTGCCCAATGCTTCTGTCAGTCCTGAGCTGCCCGTAGATGATTCTGTATCTGCTTTACCTTCTCCACCGTCTGCGTTACCAATTCTGGACCTAGTATTTGACGTTCACCAACGTCACTCCAACACACAGGTGATCTGCACTTTCTTCCGTATAAAGCTTCGAATGGCGCCATCTGGATGCTGGCCTGATAACTGTTATTGTAGGAGAACTCTACTAAGTGCAAATGATCTTCCCAAGATCCTCCAAAGTCTAGCATACATGATCGCAACATGTCCTCCAATATCTGAATGGTGCGTTCCGATTGGCCATCTGTCTGCGGGTGGTATGCCGTGCTGAATTTGAGTCTGGTGCCGAGACTCTCTTGCATGCTTCTCCAGAAATGAGATGTAAATCTCGAATCTCGATCCGATACAATACTAACAGGTACTCCATGTAATTTGATGATTTGTCGCATATACATGTCAGCTAGTACCTCTGTGGATTGTCCAACTCTAAATGGCAAGAAGTGTGCCGATTTAGTGAGTCGATCCACGATCACCCATACTGCGTCTCTTCCGCTGGGGCTCTTCGGAAATCCTGTGACAAAGTCCATCGTGATGTGCTCCCACTTCCATTCCGGTATCGGAAGCGGTTGTAACATACCTGCAGTTCTCTGATGCTCCGCCTTCACTTGCTGACATACTAAACATTTGGCCACAAATCTCGCGATCTCTCTCTTCATTCCATGCCACCAGTAATACTGTCTCAAGTCCCGATACATCTTGGTTCCTCCTGGGTGAACAGAGTACATAGAGCTATGCGCTTCAGTCATTAACTCCTGTCTCAATTCTCCATTTGGAACATACAAGCGGTTTCCAAACCTCAAGGTCCCGTCTTCGTGGATGCGAAGTCCTGTCTGAATGCCGGCTTCTGTCCTTTCTTTGAGTCTTCGGAATCTAGCATCGGTGGGCAATGCCTCCTTAATCTTCTCCACGAGGGATGACTGAATCTCAAGATTAGCCATCAATCCATTCTGTCCCGGTAAGACGACCTCTATCTGTAACTCCTGCAAATCTCTCAATAACTCGGGCTGCACCGTCAAGAAATAGGCCATAGGCTTCCTGCTCAGTGCGTCTGCAACAACATTCGCCTTCCCCGGATGATACTGCAGATCGATGTCAAAATCTACCATCAGTTCCAGCCAGCGTCTCTGCCTCATGTTTAGCTCCTTCTGAGTATATACATACTTCAGACTCTTGTGATCGGTGAAGATTTCTACCCTCTCTCCATAAAGATAGTGCCTCCATATCTTCAATGCAAATATCACTGCTGCTAATTCCAGATCATGTGTTGGGTAGTTCTTCTCGTGGTCCTTCAACTGTCTCGACGCATAAGCAATGACCTTGCCATGTTGCATCAAAACACATCCTAGTCCACTGCCTGATGCATCACTGTAAACAACAAAACCTCCCGACCCCGAAGGAAGAGTCAAGACAGGTGCTGTTGTTAATCTTCTCTTCAGTTCTTCAAAAGCCTTCTGGCAGTCTTCTGTCCATATAAACTCCTGGTCCTTCCGTGTCAGCTTCGTCATTGGTTCTGCAATCCTTGAGAAATTTTCTACGAACCTTCGGTAATATCCCGCAAGTCCGAGAAAACTTCTCACCTCTGCGACTGATGTGGGTGTAGGCCAAGTCTCTATTGCTGCCACCTTCTCTGGATCTACGGAAAGTCCTTCTCCTGATATGATGTGTCCCAAGAAAGGTACTTTGTCCATACAGAACTCACACTTACTAAGCTTGGCATATAACTTCTCCTGTCTCAAGGTCTCTAACACGATTCTAAGATGTTCCTCGTGCTCTTCAGGGCTCTTGGAATATATGAGGATGTCGTCAATGAATACCACTACGAATTTATCCAAGAACTGATGAAAGACCCTGTTCATTAAGCTCATAAACACTGCTGGTGCGTTGGTTAAGCCAAACGGCATCACCAAGAACTCATAATGCCCATACTTTGTCCTGAAAGCTGTCTTCGGGATGTCTTCCTTCCTTACCTTGATCTGATGATAGCCGGATCGAAGGTCAATCTTCGAAAATACCCTTGCACCACTCAATTGATCGAATAGATCATCAATGCGGGGTAGGGGATACCTGTTCTTGATGGTTACAGCATTGAGTGCCCGGTAATCAATGCATAACCGTACTGTTCCATCCTTCTTCGGCACAAATAATATGGGTGCCCCCCAAGGTGAAACACTGGGCCGAATGAAACCCTTCTCCAAAAGATCATCAACCTGTGCTTTCAACTCAACTAACTCCTTGGGTGCTAGTCGATAAACTGTTGAAGTGATTGGCTCCGCTCCTGGAGTTAAGTCGATTGTGAATTCTATTTCCCGATCAGGCGGCAAACCTGGAAGATCGTCGGGAAATACATCCACAAATTCTGATATGACTCTTGGGTAACCTGTCTCCTCTTCTACAGATAATACCCTAAGAGTAGGCTGAACTCCTTGCTCTACTGCTCCGCGGAGAAACTCAAATTCTGGGTGTCCAGGCGGTCTAAATATAACCCGCCCAATTCGGCAATCAAGAGTCGCATGGTACTGACTTAACCAGTCCATACCAAGTACGACGTCATAATCCGGCATAGAAAATATCAGAAACTGTGCTCGCATTTCTCGGCCACATACGACTACAGAACATGATCTACAGACATCACTAACTGGAATAATACCGCCTCCCGTAAGAATCCTCTTCATCTTCGGGAGGGGTGCGGTAGCTACTCTATGGGTGGCTACAAAGCTAGCTGCTATAAATGAATGTGATGCTCCAGAATCAAATAATGCTACTGCAGGTAATGAAGCTACTAAAATAGTACCTGCGATGACCTCGCCTGCTGTAGCCTCCTCCTCAACAGCTAAGGTGAATGCCTGTCCTCGGCCCTGGGCTTGGCCTCGCTGCTGCTGAGCCTGCTGAAATAAAGCTGCCTGCGGCGCTAGGGGTGGTCTCTGCTGATTCCCTCCTGGGGCTGGTGGTCTGACTCCACCAACTCCTGCCTGCTGTGCTCCTACGGCTGGATGCGCTGGTCGTGGTGCAGGCAAAGCTAATCTCGGTGCTCCCTCTCTTCGCTCGGTGCAGTCTCTGGTCTGATGCTGGTTGGACCCGCAAGCTAGGCAGAGTCCCAACTTGCGTCGGCATTCTCTCTCAATGTGTCCTACCTTGCCGCAGTGATGACAAGTAGGAAGGGATATGGCCCTGTGCGCTGCTCTATCTGGCGTACTCCTCTGGAATCGTTTTGCAGAATCTCCATGTGCTGCCTTGGTTGGTGCGGAGGTGTTTGGCCTCTTCAGATTCGATTCCCTTCTAGTGACGCGCTCCATGCGTCGTGCTGCTGCTAGAACATCAGTATAATTTGTAGGTGCCACTGAGCCAATCAATCTTTGGAGTTCGAACTTCAACCCGTCAAAGAACTTTTCCGCTTTCTCCTCCTCTGTCGAAATCAATGTTGGAGCAAAGCGGCTCAGGCGAATAAATTCAGAATTGTATTCTTCTACTGTCATGCTGCCCTGGATGAGGCGGTTGAACTTGTCCCTGAGCTCTGACCTTGCAACTGCCGGGATGTACATCTCTTGGAAGAGTCTGGAGAACTCTTCCCATGTGACTCTGTCCTGTCCAAGTCTCCTTTCTTCTGCTAACCACCAGTGGTGCGCATTATCAGTTAACTGCATTCTGACTGCAGTCATCCATCTCTCTCTTGGAAGTTCAGCGGCTTCCAGCTGATGCTGAATGTTTGTGAGCCACTCATGAACTTCCGTTGGTCCTTCTTTACCAGAAAATGTGCGAGGCTTGAGATGACGGAAGTCGGTGATAGATCCCGTCGATGTTCGCCTCGCTGCTGGATTAGCCTGCTCCAATGCGGATACCAGGCTGGTCCTCAGATACTCGGCCTCCTGCCGATGGGCCTCTTGCTGAATCTGCTGCTGTGCTTGCATCATAGCATACATCATCTGAAACATTTGTTGCCCATCCATGGCTTGTCCTGGTGGGAAAGCTGGCATCTGGGAGTGAACTGTGGTGGAGGTGGGATGTCATCTCTCCGGAACCTTGGATTAGGCTGACCGGTTTGATCGCTCTGCGATGCTTGTCCTCCACTTCCAGGGGTCACTCCATCTCCATAAGTAATCACAGTGTCGTGTGGTGTCTCCAAAGGAATATCATCTCTGTTCTCGGAATCCATTGCTCTGAAATCAAAAGATAAACTATGAGAACGCTCAGAGGAATCAATACAGGATGCAGTTCAAGTAAAAATTTCGAGTTCGATATAGAGTTCAACAAATGGTTAAATGATGGATGAGATCCTATAGTTTATACTATCCTTAGGGCAGGCTGGTCCGGTCCCTAAGTTGAAACCGAACTATTTAGTCGTGGACCTGCATGGGCCACCACAAAAACCATGTCACGCCCCAGTCCCAAAATACCGTGGGACTAGACACGTGGCAATGGCCAGCAGTACGCACCGATGGACCAACCCAATATAATGGATCCATCAGGGCATACTTAAGCTGTAAAACAAGTCTACGACAATCATGGCACAACTAATCTCATCCACCCAAGATATAAAATATGATCCACATAATAAATAAGGTGTGTAAATCATCAGCAAGTCTCACAAGGTACTCCGGGGAACAACCCGATAAATATCTAGTACAATGGTTCTACAGACCAGAAAAGAAAAGACTGAAATAATAAATGAAAACTGAGCATGAACATGGATGCTCAAGAGAAGTCTTCAGCTAAGACCTCGCCATCAGATGGTGGTACAGCTCCTGGATCGGCTCCTCCTGCTGCAGTCCCGTAAACCTCGGGGTAAACCTGTTCTGCAAAATCTGGGGACAAAATCCATATCCAGGTCCTCAGGGGACATAGCAAGGTACAGGAAATAAAACAAGCCAGAATATAAACAGTGCAGCAATAATGAGGTAAGCAGGGTAAGTATGTAACATCTGTATAATGCAAGAGAGAATATCAATAGTACTCAGGTTGAACCTCTACAAGCTCTGTGTAGGGGAGCCTGTAGCAGGGGTATCATGGGGTGGTCTAGCTCAGCGGGAGACTGAGTAGCCGACATAATAATATCAACCTGTAGCCTGTGAATCTATCCAGCAATAGATGAAACAATAAGGGAATACTAAGATAACCAGCTAAGTGATATGCAAGATAAGAGCAGCACTAGAACTCAGGCTGAAGCATACTACAAGCTCTGTGTAGGGGAGCCGGTAGCAGCAGTAAATATGAGTAATGGGCCAAGCTCGGCTATAGAGTCTTGTGCCTCACGGTAATAGGGGTGTATATATATAATCAGCCTGTAGTCTGTGTGTCTCTCCCCACCCAATGTAACCACACAAATCATGAACATAACGTCTCACGTCCATGTCCGTGGGGTCATAACTAATGCACAAGTCATAATGTATCTAGAATATAGTATCTCTATAAGTCCTGCAACCTATACAGGATCACCACGAATATCTCGGAAAGATCCTGTCTCATGATCAGTGTCCAGTGTCCTGGGTCAAGTGTACTTGGTATGACCAATACGAGAAGATAAAGTGTCACGTATGTCCATATCTAGATGACATTACCCAACACCGCGTACGATGTTGGCACCCGACTGATAATCGGACGCTAAGTATGTCAAACGGTCCTAGGTTGAGCATGCACAGTAATATATATATAGCAAGGAAAATAAATAACTAAGCTGCAGAGTTTGGCAAGGTACACTTGCCTGATGTCCGAATATCAACTGTCGTCCTGGGATCTGTGGAACCGGTAGGGGCTACTCCAGATGCTGTAATAAATATCATCAACAGTCTCAGAAGGTATCAAACTGCTAGAAATGCCTGTCCTTACGTCCAATTTGGACACAGGGGCAAAATGGTCATTTCCGGACCAAAGCGGGTTCCACTTGTGGGCCACTTTGCACCGAAAAGCGTGTCAGGGTCAAAGGTCTCCAAATTAGTCAAACTCAGTGCCTACAAGTCAGGAACGATGATACGAACCCAACGGAACTTCCAGAATTGGATTCCGATGAGCCGATCACAAAATCACCGGTCAAGTGGAGCCTGTGGGGCCCACGATACGTGGTTTTGTCAACGTCCTCAGAATCGAACCAAACTTGGCTCACAGGACCAGCGTATTGCTACGAGTCCGATGGCGCAAGTTTCGTCTCGATCCGACGTGTGTACACGAAGTTACAGCGTGTTCCAGAAAGGACGGATACGGTGTGTCGTCGGCGGATACGCGTTGATTCCGGGGTGCACACACCTCCGAATCGACTTCTGCGAAATCCTACACGACCGTATCAACGTCGCGCACAGTTCGGTAAAGACCGCGTGCGACCAAGTCGTCCCGATTGGCGGGGCGGACTCAGTTCCGAGGTGAAACAGGGCGTTGTTTTTCCTGTTTTGGATCGCAGTGTACGACCACTACAAGACGCGATGCACCGAGCGAATTGCACGGGCACCGAGAGGGGTATACAGTCTACGCATAGCAGCTGGCGGAATTGAAAACGGAGTCACGATGAGGAAGAAACCGGTACCTGAACCGAGCCTCGCGAGTCTGAATTCCCTTGTGTCCGAGGATCAACTCGACACTGCTGAGTTGTGTCCGCTGAGTACTGGCTCTCGCCTAGGGTTCTTCTGCGTCTGAGTCAGCGTTTGGCCTTCGCCGGAGGGGTCGTCTCGAGGCAGCGGGGAGGCGCTCGGGAGACGTCGGGGTGGACTGGGCGGATGAACTGTCGGCTCGGTGGGCGAGGGCAGCGGGATCAACGGCTCGGCGGGGGTCGCGGTCAGGTGCTGGGTCGTGGAGTCGCTCGTGGAGTCGAGCGGCGGTGCTTGCTGGTCGAAGTCGCCGGCGACCTAGGGCTCCGATGGGTGGGTCAACGGTTCAGCGGCTAGGTCGGCCGCAGTGGACGGCGGCGGGAGGTTAGGGTTTAGGGGTTGCTCGTTCGTGAGGGATGGATGAAGTCGGCGGCGGGGGATGAAACTAGGGTTTCGGTGGCGGCTGGTAGTTGGGGATGAGGGCCACACGGATGTCGAGGCAGCCCCTTTATAGCTGCTACAGGAACTCCGGTAGCTAGGGTTTCCCTGCGGGTTTCGGGTTGGTGGGTTTGGGTTTGGTTCGTTTGGGTTCGGTTTACAATCCAATTGCTTTTGGTCCTCGATACGTTGCTCCGGTGTCCGATTAATTCACCGAAAAATGCCATGCGTCCGGTTCTCCATCATACACAATAAATTTTTACTTCCAGAATATTTTAACCCCATCTAGCCACACTTAAAATTATTTCTTTAAATCACACTCATCCTGGTTTTAAGTTTCCAAAAATTCCCAAAACGAAATATCTTCATTTAAAATTATTCTCAAAAATTTAGGGTGTTTACAACACCACTGGCATACTTAGAGTTAAGTACGGATGTTAGGTGTAGGTGACAGTCGATTATCAGAGGTAATATGGACATGATAATTGACGGTCGAAAGTTTATTCAGAGGTAACATGAATATGACAAACTTCTTGGGATGCAATTCTATCGGAGATGGAAGTGCGTATCTGCTCAGAGGTGATATGGACATGGCAGCTTTTATGGACTTAACACCACTGGCGTACTTAGAGTTAAGTACGGATGTTAGATGTAGGTGTCAGTCGATTATCAGAGGTAATATGGACATGATAATTGACGGTCGGAAGTTTATTCAGAGGTAACATGAACATGACAAACTTCTTGGGATGCAATTCTATCGGAGATGGAAGTACGTATCTGCTCAGAGGTGATATGGACATGGCAGCTTTTATGGACTTAACACCACTGGCGTACTTAGAGTTAAGTACGGATGTTAGGTGTAGGTGTCAGTCGATTATCAGAGGTAATATGGACATGATAATTGACGGTCGAAAGTTTATTCAGAGGTAACATGAACATGACAAACTTCTTGGGATACAATTCTATCGGAGATGGAAGTGCGTATCTGCTCAGAGGTAATATGGACATGGCAGTCTTTGTGTAGGGAGCTTTGTTCAAAGATATCTCCTTTGTTTTTACACACATGAATCTTGGCGGGAGCAATTTGTTATGTAAGAATGGAAATCCAATCGGGTAAGGGCTGTCCCCTCGTTTACAGATTCAAAGTGATGACCTTGGCCTCTATTAACTCCTGAATCTTCCTTTTTAGCACGTAGCACGCCTTTGTTGGGTGGTGTACGTATCTATGGAAGATGCAGTATTTGGGGTCGTCGGTACTGCCGACCTCTTGGGGCCGCCTAAGCTCCGGCAGGGTGATCTTGCCACTTTTGACGAGACACTCAAATATACTAGGGATATCGTCGTCGTTGAAAGAGTAGACCTCGGCCTGGAAGTCCCGGGCTTTGTCTGCGTGGTCGCTGCCGTCTTTTGTCTGGACGTATTGACCGTCAGAGCTTCTTTTCCCTTGGAGCTGCGAGGATGGTCGCCGCTGGGAGATGACCTTTTGCCTCTATCGGAGGCAGAGATCATGATGCCATTGTCGCACGCCTTGCGATTGTTGTCTTCAGCGGCCACTGCCGAGACGATGAACGAGGGCCACTCATGGAACTGATATGGTCCTGTGAACACCGAGACTATAGGAAGGAGGTTCTTCCTGCAAATGTCTACTAACGCCGAGTCTGGAACTCCTGGAGGCATTTGTAAGGTGGCCTGACAAAAACGTTCGACGAAGGTGCGAACGTCTTCCTTTTCCCTTTGCTTGACTTCAATGAAGGAGTACATAGACATGTCCATTCCACCCTCGTAGAATCGTGTGAAGAATAGCGCTTTGAAGTCCTCGAAGGAAGTAATGCAGTTGTCCGCCAAGCTACGGTACCACTGATAGGCTACTCCTGAGAGGCAGCCCTTGAACACTCGAGTGAGGAGGGCGTCGTTCCCTTGTAGCAACATCGTCATCATACTGAAATAGTTTATGTATTGACTTGGTGATATTTTTCCTTCGAACAGAGCCATATTCTGAGGTTTGTACTTCGGAGAAAAAGGGACTTCTTCCTAGATAGCCGGGTAAGGCTGGTTGATTCCCAGTTTCTTGAGCTGATCTTTGTGCTTCAAGGCGTCAAACAGGGCTTTCAACTCCCGCACTGCCTGCATCGGATTCTCAGTTGGAAGCGGTGGGACTGCTGACTCTTGATCTAGAGCAGGTTCTTGGCTTGGGTTGGATGGTGGTAAGTCCACCCCCACACGTATCTGAGTTGGCGGGACCGACGCTTGAGCCATGGCAGTCGCGTGCTGAGTTAGCATCATCTGGTGCATGTTCTCCATTACGGATTGCATTTGCTTCAGAGACGTCTCTAGCACAGTGATGCGTTGTTTCGCGTTTTCTGAAGCCTCCTCGCGTTCGTCTTCAATGGCGTAAGCTCCCACTTCCCTGGGTGTCATCGAAGGATTAGTATAGGTCACCGCAGAAGTCGACTCTACACTCTCAGCATCTGATCTGGGAGATTGGCGACCCCCAGCGTCAGAATCAGACGAGTACGGAGCTGGTTGCTGTGACCTTGCCCGGGTGTTTTGGAACACCCCAGCTTTAGTGCTCCAGAGGAGGTCTTCGAATCTTCTTCGGCTCGGAGGCCCAGAGGGATGACGTCTTGAGCTCGACCTTCTTCTGGGTATGCGTGAAGCCATGTTCACGGACGCATATGCGTGCTCTTCTTCCAAAAAAGACTGAGAGTAGCTCAATCGGTCGAAGACCGACCATTTTGCTTTAGAACAGCAGCAGTCAATCACAATCTTATGACTATTACAACATTGCTCTCTAGGGGGCGTAATAGACATGTTGGAAGGTCCCCTCTCCTTACGCTTCTAGATTAGGCATTCGCGTAGGTCAGGAGTAGCAACCTGAGCTTGCTTTACACCGTGGGACTTCGCCTGGCGTAATTTGGAGATTCGCTCAGACTGGCGTAAAGCTGAAGAGGTCCTCAGTCGGCCATCGACTTCTCGCGTAATCCGGAGGGTAGGCAGATTGTTCTCTTGCTGGCGTAAAGGCCGAGAGGCTGAATATTAGCCTGCTTGCTTCCCCTTGCGGAGATCACCACGCTCATCTATTTTACCGTAGAAGTCAGATGTTGTTTCGCGCGTGGAGCGTGATCTGTTCTTTCGATTTGGCGTTGAGGCACCATCGAAAGTTTTGTCTGTACCGCGCGTAGCGGGAGACTGATTCCTACGCGTAGAGCGTAGTGGACACTTCTGGGTTAGTGTCGAGGCCTTGCCCGAAGTTTTGTCTGTACTGCGCGTAGCGGGAGACTGGTTCCTACGCGTAGAGCGCAGTGGATACTTCTGGGTTAGCGCAGAGGCCTTGCCCGAAGTTTTGTCTGTACCGCGCATAGCGGGAAACTGAATTTTACGTGCAGGGCACGGAGGGAGCGATTCTACCACCTCATTGGTCGGAGAGATCGGAGAGTCCACAGGAATGGTTGAGGATGTCTTGGGTATCCACACTTTGCGCAGCTTCCTGTTGTCTTGGACAGAGAGAGAGTGAGAGCTACCCCCGGTTCGAAGCATGTCTTCGTAAGCAGACTGGTCGAAATGAACGACCAGCGTCTTCTTCACGGTTCCTATAGATACCGCATCGCGTTGAGCAATTACTTCCTCGTCAGAAGAGAAAGAGGTCCCCAGCAGAGTCGCCATCTTGTTTGTGGTATTAAACGAAAGAATGAAAGTGTATTTCAATGACGAGGTTTGTGCAAAATCCGCGCCCTTTGGTTTACAAACAAACTTGTACAATGTAATCCTATACGAGGATGTGGGAGTACAATTTATTTAATCTGGGTATAAATTGCTATAGGTGTCTGATCTGCGGTCGATCACTTTAGCCCTTGGACCACACGATGTTGAAGAAGTGTCGTGGAAGACAGGTAGCAGCTTTGAAGGTTGTAGGAGAGGGTAGATGCACGATGCCGAAGTCGTCGATCCTCGCTCTTTGCCTGAGCTCCGGGCTCTCTCTCTCTCTCTCTACTCCTCCTTGTTCGATCTTCTCCAATTGTCGACCTTGGATCTGATATTGGTATTCTTGACCAAATTTTTCGACCTTGTTCCCCATTGACAGGGGCCTCTATTTATAGAGTCTTTGGTGACAGTGACCACTCCGTTGGTGTAGCAACCGAGGAGTGGAAAGTACAGCACCCTTTTACACAACGGTTAAAGTAACCAATGCCTACGTATAGATAATCTTTTGACTGAGCGGGTGACGTGGGTGCAACTAAGGGGACACAACATGTACGGTTGCTACTAAGATCATGACGTAAAAGCCACGTGGGTAGGTATCCATTGTGTAGAAGAGGTTGGCGTAGAAGCCAAATGTCCGTCACCATGGCATAGAAGCCAAGTAGGCATAAAAGCCGAATAGGCATAGAAGCCGAGTAGGCATGGAAGCCGAGCGGCATAGAAGCCGAACAGTCGTAGAGACTGAGTGGTCGTAGAGACTGAGTAGGCGTGGAAGCCGAGTGAGCACAGATCCTAAATGGGCGTAGAAGCCGCTGCATATCGTGCCAGAATGGGCATAGAAGCCGCTTGAGCACAGATCCTGAATGGGCGTAGAAGCCGCTGCATATCGTGCCAGAATGGACGTAGAAGCCGCTTGAGCACAGATCCTGAATGGGCTTAGAAGCTGCTGCATATCGTGCCAGAATGGGCGTAGAAGCCGCTTGAGCACAGATCCTGAATGGGCGTAGAAGCCGCTGCATACCGTGCTGATGTGGACGCCTTAGCCAGAATTACGGCTTTTGAAGATATAACCAAATCTCTTGCAGAGATTTGCCATCATTTTATGCATTAAATGCGGAGGCGTATTTCGAAGGTCTGCAGGCCTTCTGTGCACCCGTCGCAGAGACGTGTCTTGAGAGAAACTATCACCGCTCTGTGCAATTAGACGTGGAGACGTGCCTCGAATCCCGTACGAAGTGCAGCTTTTGACGTGGCAGGCGGTTTGTCTGCTGCGGAGCATAAAATAGCTCATGTTTGCCTGTGTAAAACAGGGCAGCGTATTCCCTTGTATGTAAAAGAGCGGTTTTTGCTGAGGGGACTCCAGTAAACGACGGTTTGGTGATGTTTTACCAAATCCTCTGCATTAAATGGTGAGATCCGCTATCATACTGTGGGACGCGTCCCGAGAGGTCTGCCATCGTTTCCAGCCGTCGTCTGGGTAGCCGTGCATCACCTTTTGTCAGGAGTCAGAGGTCAGATTCACTGCGTGACTTGACAGGTTCATTTCGGGGAAGATGAAGCGTTCCTCGTACGCTATAACGCTGCTTTGAGATTGGATGAGTTTTACGCCATGGAGGCGATGAAGAACTCTGTTCACGCTGGAGCGGCCTGGACGTACTGTACTTATGCGGATGGTCCTTTGAGCTTTATTCTTCACGCTGTATTTTAGCGGAGAAAACTCTGTTGTACGCCTGATGGCTCTGAAGGCCTCTGCTTACGCTGCTCTATATCAAGAGGCTGCGTAGCTCTTCCCAGCGTATTTTTCATGCTTCTACAACGCAATCCAAAGCAGTCAAGCTTGGGTCAACTCAAAGAATGTTGGTGGTCCGCTTCAACCAGCAGGCTTTCGAGGATATGTTTTTCGGGGACAGCGCGAGTCTTTCTCTGAGGCATGCAAAGCCCAAGAAAACCCACAGGACATGGGTAACAAAGGCCATTGTGCCTCCCCCAACAACAGAGCGTGCTCTCTCCGTCTCTCTCTATCGCAGGGACCACGCATGCGGAGTCTACTGCTCATGCGGTAGCTCCTTCCAACCAGAAGGGTGCTCAGTGCCTGAAGGTCTGTAGGATGTGGGTAGCAAAGGTCATCGTACCGCACCCAACTGCGGAGCATGTTCTCCCTATCTCTCTCTCTCTGATACTAAAGATGCACAATATGCCTCCGCTCAGGCTATCCCTGCTCATGCGGCCTGCTTGCCTGAAAAGGAGAATGCTCAGCACCCGAACTCTGGCAGAGGAAAATAATACAATGCCAAAAGTTTAGGGGTTGATGCACAGCCCATGTGGCAACAACAAAGGATGCGGAGAAGAAAGCAGTTTACGACTTCCAACTCATCCACATGCATCTCTGATACTCTCAGAAGCTCCATCTTCGATAGAATCTCATCCGGCCGTGCTCCCATGCGCCGTATTGAGGAAAACCAGAGCTTGGACTCTTCGTACTATGTGCCTATGAGTGCGAAGTCAAAAAAGTCTGGGACAGTGCGAGCTCGTTAGGCTTAAGCAACTGTCCACTTAGATTACCGTCAGCGGGCATCGCTAACCTTTATGCGGTCCCCTGATGGAAAGTTACACAAAACTGGCCCGTGCGTCCAGCCCACAGCGGCAAATGGACACAACCCATCTCAAAAGTCTTCTGCTGACGTTCTGGGTAAAGTTCTTGTATGAACCCTGGGTCAGGGAGCAAAGACAACACCCACGCACCCGTGCGCTCGGTCTACCCATGCTCACGAAAAAGGTACAAAGGTGGATCAACCCTCGTTTGACTTGCGCAATGTGACTAGTCACAAGCGCAAGACGAGGGAGACAACCACGGCACATGAAGTGTCTTCCCTAAGACACTACTATGCCAAAATCATCATCAACTGCTGCTGCAACAATGTGGCAGTACCCACAAGAAGGCAGTCAACATTCCAACGACTGCATCCGAAGGCACTCTCCAGCAAAAACTCGGAGATCAGGTGCAAACACCCGAGGAGGATAAGATACCATTTACCTCATGTTATTCTGTTCGGAAAGACCCTTCCACCTTGGGAGGGAAGAAGTTCAGTACCTCCAGTCCGTCAATCTTATACAGCGCATTGAGAATGCGACTACCAGAAGGACCCGCAGCAGAGCCTACGGAAGGTATTTTCTAAGGTACCTGCTCAAAGAAAAAACTATCATCCGCTGGGGGTAGTTCTTTCTCAGGACCCCTGAGGGTTACATGAGCTGGGGGTAGTACTCCCCCGGACCTATACAACAACCTAGCATTCCGAAAAGGTGGTGATGCCCAAGAAATGGACTCCGATGTCCCCGGGGGTGGTGTCACGACCCTCACCCGGTGTAAGGGTACAAGTCGAAAACAACGCCCAGCCTACGCCGCAGAATTGGCAGTAGAACGTTGTTTGGATAATCTATCTAACAATATAATGAACCACCAACAATATCAATATACTCAATCATAAAACTAAAATAAAAATGAGCACGAATCAGATAAAGAATAGAATAGTCACAATACAACTCATGAGTCTAAAATAATACATCAATGAGTCTGAATGAAATAACAAATAAGCTGGAGACAAATCCAGTACAAAGAATACTACGAAGCTACTACACCCGGGTCAACTATCTCAGTTGGGATAAGTCCCTCCTGAGCCAGGGTCTCAGACTCTAGACCCACAACATCCTGAGGTCCATAATAGGTAGGGTACCACTCCTCAGTGTCATCTGAAAAAATATATCCAGTCAGGAAAGGAGCAGAGTACATCTCTAACATCAGTTCTAATCAATGATAAAAACTATCTAGTAGTAAATAAATATAAATATACAAGATGCACAATAGATACGAGAGATACATACAATAAGGAAATACTGGAATAAATACAATAATGAACAATATGCCAATGAACAAGAATACAAATATCTAAGTGTGTGAGTACTAGCTTAACATATAACCGGCTTGGGGTAAGATACAATATATATGGCCTGGCTAATCATAAGTGCGGTGTATGATTAACACTATTCAATAATCAGTACCTAATACAATAGGGGTATTGATCATATATCTATACTAATACTCCCCACCCTCAACTGGTATAATAGATCCAACCACGGTATGCTATGGCACGAGATTCCCCAAGAAGATAGCGACTCTTCCAGAGAATCAGTGTCTGTACATGTACAATATAACCAATGAAACAATACTTGCACCATATACACCATATACCAAGGAATAACATCTCATGATGAGATCCGGATATACCAATCCGTGTAACCATAGTGTCAAGAGAACATGGATATCTACACTAGATACAATGAACATAGAGGATATCATAAATGAGAAACTATTAGAGGATGTACTCGCCTGAAGTCCAATGAATAGTCTCACAGATGTCTGACTCAGTGCCTCGAAGACCTAGATATGGAATACAACATCAATACAAGGTTTCAAAAAGAGAAAAAGTTAAACTAGTCAACTTCTAGGCCAATAAGTCAATTATAAGTCAAAAGTCAACTATAGTCAACTCTAAGTCAACTATGGTCAACTATGGTCAAACTATGGTCAACTATCTATTTCTAGGTTGTACAAGTTTATCACAGAAATATGGGTCAAAATACTAAAGTCTAAGCCATAGAAATCTCATCTAAACAGTTAGGATACCGTATCTCCGGATACGTAATTCCCAAGGTAACCATCAATAATAATGTCAAATAATTATTCATAATAATATAGAATCATAATTTACAACATCCAATAGGTACCGTGGTTTTGAACCAACTTGGTATCTCAACAATAATCACCAACTTGATACCCAACCCAATACCTTGGGTATCCCCAATTACCTTAGTTTCCTCAAGGTAATTCCCAATACCTTGTTATATTAACTACCCATATATATATATATATATATATATATATATATATATATATATATATATATATATATATATATATATATATATATATATATATATATATATATATATATATATATATATATATATAAATAAAGAAATTAGCAATTAATAATACATTACATTAATATTACAATATATATATATATATATATATATATATAATCACATAAATATATAAAATCTGCCAACTGTCGCTAAAGACTGCTGAAAACTGATATTCTGATACGCTGCTCATTAGTGACAGTTTCTGCCTGTCGCTGAAGCTGCTATCACTGTTGCTGCTGATTCCTTGCATTGCTGCTGCTGCTTTGGTGACGGTTTGCAACCGTCACCGATGCAACTGTCGTTGCTGCTGATCCTTTCCCGCCGCTGCTGTTGCTATTAATGACAGCGGCTAATGTCATTAATGGCGCTGCCATCGCTACATCGCCTGCTGCTGTTCTCCCACTGCTATTAATGACAGTGGTTGTCATTAATCCACTGTCGCCAAAAGCCTCTAAAAATATATATATATAACACACATATAGATATCATATATATATATAAACCCCATAAATATATATATATATATATATATATATATATATATATATATATAAACTCAAATATAAATATATATATATATATATATATATATATATATATATATATATATATATATATATATATATAAACTCAAATATATATATATATATATATATATATATATATACCAATACACTATAAATACACCCCCTTATTAATATGTACATATTCTGACATAGCCTCAAACACACACACACATAAATACATTATAACTATACATCTATACATATATATAAATAATCATATAACAACTTATATATAATATAATTACCCTTATAACATATATATATATATATATATATATATATATATATATATATATATATATATATATATATATATATATATATATATATATATATATATATATATATTATAACAACATATACATATATACCCATAATATATACTATAACATATGTATTAATGCATGTAGAAGAAAGGCTACATAATATATATATTCTCCTAGTACATATATAATACATAGATCTATGATACAAGAAACACTATAATATATACACCATAATACATATATAATATCTATAATTATATATATATATATATATATATATATATATAAACAAATATAAACTTTATGAATTAAGAGCACAAGAATTAAATCTACATATAAATACACAACATATGGAGAGTATCACATCGTATCCCACTAGATCTAGGATACGCATGTGACACGAGTCCACCACACATCCAATTGTACCCCGAAGGACACAAACAAGTCACGTACATTATTTATGAATAATACAAAGTGTCAAATATAGATCTACGTGTCCGTGTCAAAATATGACATGTGCAAAGTCCCGTGTCGGAGAAAAAACCTCCAAAACAACACCTATCACCAAATAATTGGGATACGACCTACACGTACCCAATTATGGACACGACACTAGCTCTAAACACACAAACACATGCCAAATTGATCTATAGGATCAATTGACACATACAACAAATGTCAATCTCGGAATTCCCCCAAAATTGACACAAAAAGTACCATAACTTTCTCCATAGGCCTCCTATGAACACAAAACCAAATCCTATGGGTAGCCTATGCATATGGGTTGATTTTTCATGGTTAAATATCAGATTTAGAACTTAATTTAAGGGAAAGAACTGAATTGTATCTATTGGGAGATGGATTCTCCATGAAACCTCCAATTGAGATAAAATTGCCTCCAACTTGTAGATCCTTGCTCCTCTTTGTAGATCCTTGCTTCCTCCTTCTAGATCCTTGTTTCTCAAGTCTCTAATGGTGATTTGGAAAGGAATTGGAATAAAATTTGGTAGGAAAATGAAATGGGAATGAAGGAATTTGGTAGTGGAAAATTTTAGATCTAGATTTGGAATGAAAAGAGGAGAGAGAATTTTTTCCCTCTTTATTAATAGGCCGGCCCCTATTTCCGCTCCCTTAAGTTATCATATAATGTCCAATATACCCCTTGGGGCCTCTCATGAAGAAATAATTAAGGAAGGAAGCTTCTAGTCTAATGATTTAATTAATTTAATCCATCTCCTTAACAATGGGCTTTCTAAATGGGCTAAGTTCTAACCAATTAATTCATGTTGGTCCATGGGTCTAAACTAAACTAGTTATGTCCACTACACAAGTCCAAATTAAATAACTAACATCTAACAATAATTAAATAATACCATAAATAATTATTTATCATGCACAATATTTAATTAAATATGAAATTACTAAAATACCCTTTCCTAGAAAATATGGTAGTGACAGGTGGACACCCTCATTAAGATGACGTAGCCTCCTATACTGGGGGTAGTATTACCTCTGAATCCGAGAAAGAGGCGACGCTACCTGAGGTCCGTTCCCAACAAGAATTGAAGACGAAAAGCGCGACGTCCTGCCCCATCCATCTCTTCCCATGAGAGGACTACATATATGGCAAGGGACGATAAAGAAAGCCCCAGCGACCGACAATACCTCGAGACCCTCGAGGCCATGAGGCAGATGGTGAGCTCATCGATGCAAGCCTGAACTAGGCAATGTTGGAGATTAAAGCGAACATAGCTTCCCAACTAGCAAGGGCTTCTAGATAAGCAAGCTTGGACCCTGGGACCAACGCGAACTCTGACACAATCGCTCCGTCCATAGTCGAAAATTACTCTCTGCCTAGTTCATCTACCCTTTCTACTAGAGACGAAGCCAAAGAAGCAATAAGAGAAATCCGAGAACTTTGGGCTCGCGTAGATTCTATGGGCAGCCGGGGCGCACTACGCAATCTTGGGATACGACAACCATACCCCCGCGAGTGGAAGGATATTTCGTACCTGCCAAAGTACAAGCCCTTCAACCTGAACCCATTCAACGAAAAGACTTCTCTCCGTCAATATATGAGCTATTTCGAGACTACAATGGGGTACCTACCTCGTGGTGACACACTCCTCACCAAGCTCTTTGTCAGGGCATTGTTCGGGTTCGCATTCGACTAGTTTTACAACCTATAAGACAACTATATCTCGTTGTTTGACGACTTCAAGAGTCTTTTTTAAAAAAGATTCTATGACGGAGGAAGCGACATGACGATATCTTCCCTGATGGATGTCACCCAAGGGGAAAGAGAACTCGCTCGAAATTATATCGAGCATTTTCGCCAAGCAGCACTGAGGTTGCCTCCAGGCAATCCTGAGTCTACACTCATGGACATGTGCCGCAAAAACCTACTTCCGACAGTCAGCCTCTGCACAGTCAATTCAAAGACTGGACATCATTTATCATCAACACTGTCGGCGCTGAAAAGAAGACCAAGGACGCCCGACTCCTGGGAATACAGATCCATGTCACTGATGATAGGGGAAAATGTCCCGACAATAACAACAATGGCAACAACATCAGCGATGGAAAAGGAAAGCAGGTCCTGGTGGCCAACTTAACCAAGAAGCCCAAGCAAAAGCCGACTAAGGTTCCAAAGTCCCATGAGACTTACTCCTTCGAAGATGACGACGTCATGTCCATCTTCGACGTATTGATGAAGGGTGGTAAGCTTTGGCTCCCCGACATCAAATACCCTGTAGAGGCAGCCGAGATGAATAATCCAAAATACTGCCACTACCATCGCTACGTCCACCATGCGATGAAGGACTGCTGTACCCTTAAGTGGTACATTTAGCATATACTCGACACCAAGGCCCTCACCTTGGATATCGATGATAAGAAAGTTACCACAAACATGGTTTCCCTCCATTTTGACAACTTCCTAACGACGGAGGCCCAAGACGGAGTAATCCTGATCCCCAAGATAGAGTAATCTTGATTCCCCGGGTAACGATGGAGGTCGTCAACCTTCCACCGGCTCGTAACCAAACGGTATGGTTGATACCTCTCACCACGCCGTGCGGGGAGGTCATGTGGGTTCTTCTCGATCTTGATCCAGAATTGATGCACCAGATAACACCTTCTGCCACCAAGACTAAGTAAAAGAAGTCCAAGTCCTACTACACGCCCCCTCCATCCGAGGAAGCTATAGCAGGAACAACAAGGTCAGGACTAGCATACCAACGAGAGTACGATATCCCCGATGATGGTGTACTTCCAACGGTTGCACCCGCAACATCAGATCTGGGTCCATCCCAGTCTCCAGCAGCGGACAAGTCTAAGCTGAAAGATACTCGCTTTGATAAGCCACTGTGCAAAGATTCAGCTCAGGGGTTGGAAAAGCCCTACAACTTCGACATCTTGGCCTATCTCGCCAACACTCAAACGAAGTTGTCTCTATTTGAGCTTCTCCGACTCTCTAAAGATACTTGGGTCGCTCTTAGTAAGGTAGTATAAAATGCCAACACTTACCTGACGCAGGTTAAGCCGCTAGCAAAAGATCCTACTGCTTGCCCCTACTGCAATAATATCATGGAGGTGATACCCAGCATCACGTTCTCGCAACGGGACATGTTGTTGAAGAATAACTGGCACGATCGTCCCATATATTATACATGGTACATTGGTGCCATTAAGGTGGATCGGATGCACATCGACCCCGATTCATCGATCAGCATCATCCCGCGAAGTCTGCTTCAAACCCTGGATATTCTAATGCATCACCTGGCAGCTACCAATACTGCCATCACTGGCTTCAATGCAGGAAGGAGCTACCCTCTGGGCAAGATTTGCCTGAACATTCAGATCTGTGACTTAAAAACGGAGGTCACCTGCTACGTCATTGACGTAGATGTATCCTATAATGTCTTGCTAGGACGTCCATGGATACATGAACATAGGATCGTGTCGTCGACCCTGCACCAGTGCCTAAAGTACATTGACGAACATGGCACGGTCAAAAAAAAGTTTGCTGACGTTGGCCCATTCAAAGGGATCAAAGCCTACTACTCTGACTCGATTCTTTATAAACAGGTCTACCAAAATAAAGGTGGCAATGAAACTGATGATGAGGCAGAGGCTGGGGCAACACTAGAAGAGCCCTTAAGAGTCCGTTGAAAGGCATGTGCTCCCGACACAACCTCTTTCCTAGTCGTAAAACTACACGGAAAGGCACCTGAATGTTTGGTCGTCCGCCTTCGTAGGACGAATCAACCACCGAAGGGAGATCCGGCACAATCTGCCACATTCGAACCTCCGGTAGTAAAGCTGTGCAGGAACTCTACAAATTTGTCGCTCACACTGGGGGTAGATCTCAGGAAAGACGAGCTGGAGGAGTACGTAGCTGCTCATGCTAGCGTCCCTTCTCTCGACAATATAATTCCGGAAGACGAGATACCTCATTTCATCAATAAAGGGCTATCTTTGAACTACTCTAAAGTTGCACACATAAGCATGCTGTATTCCATGGAGAACGGTCTAGGTCTGCGCTTGCAGATACAGGTGACTACTACCTATGATGTAAACCGAATCCTCCCGAGCCAAGGTTCCCACTTCACGGTTCCAGCAAGGAGAAGGGGAGACAAATGCATCATCTTCACAGCAGGGTTGAAGACCCCCGGTCCTTTACCCCGGAGGAATAAGATCCAGAACCCGATACCGAAAAAATACAACTCTACTTATTTAGTGGTCAAGACAAATACCTCATTAAGAAGATGGTCTATGATCTAAAAAGAAACCAAGGTCAGAATTATGGAAAAGGTCGACGACTACCCGTATGTCTCGCTGTTCCGTCAGGCAAGTCCGAGGACTACTACCATAAGACCAAGCATGGCTTATGGTACGTTACGTCTCCCACAACCCCCGAAGGCTCGGATCAAGAAGATGAGTTATACTCTCACTCTTCAGAGTCTTCCTCTTGGGACTTCGACGTCAGTATCGGAGAGATACTCAAGCAAACATTATCTGCCAACATGGTGTCAGCTGACCCTGAGGAAGACGATAAAAATCTACTGGAACTTCTTGAAGTAGAAATATAGGCCCAACGTCTAGACATACAATGGGAGATGCGATTCGAACAAAGAGAACCTCCTACCAAGGACGTAGTCATACAAGTCAATCTGGGCAAAAAATCCTCCCCCAAACCTATCTTCATTAGCAAGAGTCTGACTGATGATGAATAAGGATCCCTGCTACAGCTCGTCAGGGAATACATTGATATCTTTTCTTGGAGCTACGAAGATATGCCAGGACTGAACCCCTAAATTATGGTGCACAAGCTCAATATCTTGCCGAATGCTAAGCCTATTAAACAGTAGAAATGGCGGTTCCGGCCAAACATAATGAACGCCATCGAAGCTGAAGTCTACAAACTGATAGCTAGTGGCTTCATCTACGAAGAACAACATCCAGACTAGGTAGCCAACATCATGTCCATCATAAAAAAGAATAGAAAGATCCAGATCTGTGTTGACTACTGTAATCTAAATGCGGCTTGCCCTAAAGGCGAATTCCTTCTTTCGATCACAAAAATAATGATCGACAACACTTACGTCTTCGAGTGCATGTCCTTCATGGAAGAATTCTCAGGCTACAATCAGATCAAGATGTCCCCTGACGATCAGAAGCATACATCATTCCGAACACCGATAGGAGTGTACTGCTACACAGTAATGCCCTTCGGTCTGAAGAACACAAGTGCTACATACCAGCGAGCTATGAGCACCATCTTTCGTGAGCATCTACGCAAGATGGTCGAGTGTTACATCGATGACATTGCCATCAAAAGTTGCTCCAAAGGTGACCACCTCATGGACTTGAATACTATGTTAGATCTCATGCGTACGTACCAGCTCAAGATGAACCCTACCAAATCCTTCTTGGGAGTCTTGAGCAAAAAATTCTAGGGCTTTTGTAACGACCCGCTCCGCTCAACCCGGAGAGCCAATTCAAACGGCACAAGTGTAGCTATTCAACCCGCCTTGCTCAGCGAGATGGCTCGTTCGATGCAAAGGCTCTCATGCTGGGATCTTCAATGGAGTCAGACTTAGGCTATCAGAGGCGCGTCCGGAGTCTCGCTCGACCGATGCGATACATCGCTAAGGTGGGTGGCCCCGGTGAACCTGTCTCTACTTAGCTGCACACTAAGAAAATGAATGTTACATGCTAGTTTACAGGCGATAACCTTTCCATGCTAATAAAAGAGATGAACGCACATAGCCAAGGGGATAACCCCGCCTTATCATTGAGTAGAACTTGGAAATCTTACTTGCTATTTGCGTAGTCGGGATTGTTGAGTTGGAATGTAGTAATTTCCTTCATATATGCCATAAAGTAGTGTGAGTTCTTACTGAGGCGTTGCACCGCACGGAACATGACACGGGATGGAGTAAAATCAGGTTGCATGCATAGACGTGGAAGGCTATCAAATAGTCGTTCCAAGTCAGGAGATGGAAGGAAATGAATGTACTCGGGATATGCAGATCGCCGAGGCAGTCTCTAATCAGAGAGCTGCGTAAAGAAGAAAAGATCCGAGTGTAGTCCTCGGCAAGGATTGATCCGAGTGTAGTCCTCGGCAAAGATTGATCCGAGTGTTGTCCTCGGCTAGGATTGGAAGTTGGGGGAGTAGTTGCATGGTCACGGACAACTGGTTGCGCACTAGGTAGAGAGAGTCCTCGACACGATTGCTGAGGCATCCGAATCGTGTCGGCCCGGGAGGACGGAGTGCCAGTGTAGTCCTGGCGATACGCTAGCTGATGACTAGCGGGCGAGAGCGAGGCATCCAGCAAGGCTTGCTACCGACCTGGATGGGCGTCGACTCGTTAGACGGCTAGGAGGCCCAGCAAGGCTAGCAACCGAGCTGGGAAGACAGCCGTCCATCGCAGATATTGTCCAATATGGCTAACAGAGCCAGTGACCTTCATATAGATAAGTCATGTTTGCATAGCGGCTATCCGCATTGAGAAAAAGAGAAACGGGGAGGAGTGTGTTTGCACGACATTATGCATAATTAGAATGGATGCATGGTATCACACATAGTTATAGTAAAATGGGTCTTATGAGGCAGAGGCACGGCATAACACTTGGGTTTTATAGTTGCTTCTTGTTATTTCGTAGATAATTGTTTATATTGCTGCATATGACAGGGAAGGCCGAATGGTAAGAAATGGTAAGGTGAACTCAATTGTTCATGAATATGACACTCTTGAGCTGATACGGAGATTACTTTCTTTATATTGCCATGTAACTGATCCTAAGGCAAAAGAATAGAAAGACAACGGAACTAGTCGGTGCACATAACTAATGAACGTGCTTGTTTTGTGGCGTGGGCGAGAGGCCTCCCCACCAGTGCATTCAATGTACTGATACCCAACCAGTCTGCATGCAGGGTGCAGGGGGAACTCGTACGGATTCGGAGATCGCTATCGCAATGAGGCGTCGGACCGCACTTGGCGTCTTGGAGCGTGGCGCACGGACCTGGAGCTCGCATATATGAGACATAATGTATGGGAACATCATCATCCAGATCGTTTGTATTGGTTCCAAGCCTAAGGGCATATTCAATGTAAGAGAGAGAGAGAGAGAGCATGAGCGATTTGTAATCTCGGCTTAGCGCCGCTTGTAATCTTTACTTCATATCAATAAAGAGCTTAATTTGGATTCAATACTTGTGTTCATTTTATGTTTCCGCTATGACGACTCTGTGAACTAGTTATCAACGGCCGTTTCGGTATTTGCCTTGCGCGGGCGCAACCCTAGGCTCGCACGGCATCACGTCCCGATGGAAACGTACGTCCCGCGGGAGCGCTGGCGCGGTGATTCGTGCCTAGCAGGGACGGCCGATTCCGACGGAAGATCGGGGCGTGACAGCTTTATCATCACTTTTCAGGGTATTCATATAGACCCCAAAAAACTAAAGCAATACTTGAGATGAACCCGCCGAAGAACCTCTGGGAACTCCGCGGCCTTCAAGGAAGACTTGCATACATCAGGAGGTTTATATCAAAACTCTCCTGACGTTGTCAGTTATTCACCCATCTCATAAAGAAAGGTTTCTCCTTTGTCTAGAATGAAGAATGCCAGTGCGCCTTCGACAACATCAAAAAATACTTATTAAACCCTCCAATGCTGGTCGCCCTAGTCGTCGGGAAGCCTTTCCTGCTCTATTAGTCCAGAATAGTGATGTAGGCCATGAGCAGGCTATATATTATCTTAGTCAGATAATGGTTGGTGCGAAGCACAGGTACACCCCCGTCGAGAAGGAATGTCTTCTCTTGTATTTGCTATATAGAAGACTCGGCACTACGTGGTTGGATAAACCATTCACGTGATCTCGCGAGTCAATCCTCTGAGAGTCCTCATGACCAAACTAGGGGCACTTAGTTCCCATTTGGCTACCTGGGGAATACTACTGTCTCCATACGATATAGTATTTGTTCCACAGAAAGCCGTCAAGGGTTAAGCACTGGATAACTTTCTGGCAGCCCATCCGGTGCCAGAATCCTCAAAACTCTATGACGAGATTCCAAACAAAGTGGCAGACTCAAACGTGACTTCATGCGAAGCCGTTTGGCAAATGTTCTTCGATGGAGCTTCGAGAATAGGGCCCAAAGGCAACATCATCATGGGAGTCGGGATAGTGTTGATCTCTCTATATTATTTGGTTATCAGTCGCGCTTACTCCCTCACTGAGCCATGCTCCAATAATATGGCAGAGTACAATGCTCTCATCAATGGACTTCAACTCGCCAAACAAGTAGGAGTAGACCACCTGGAAGCATATGTCAATTCCAAATTGATAATCAACCAAGTTCGGGGTGAGTACAAAGTCCAGAACGAAGACCTGATTTCTTACCACCAAGTTGCGCTTGGAATCATCTCGACCTTCAAGGGATTCTTAATTGAGCACGTCTCTCAGTTGCAAAACATCGAGGCAGACGCCCTAGATGGACTTACAGCCTCTCTAGCTGTTGCAGCCAATACCCATGAACTGATCACTGGGTTCAGAAGCTGGTCTGCCCAAAGAACAATCTCTCTGTGTGTCGGAGGTACTCAGTAGAGGCGAGTACTGACTCTCAAAATTGGAGACTTTCATTCATCGACTACGAAGTCCATAGAATTCTCCCCGAGAACCCAAAGGAAGCCACTTCCATCAAAAGATGTTCCCTACATTTTTACTATGATACGACTACTAAGATGTTGTATCACCGCTCATATGATGGTCTTATGCTATGATAACTATCAAATGCAGAAGCCAAATCAATACTTTGGGAAGCCCATGATGACGTCTGTCGTGCCCACAAACCCAGTCTAAAGCTGTAGGACTGTCTCCGACGTTTGGGATACTACTGGCCCAATATGGTAGCAAATGCCTTCAATTATGCAAGAAAGTGCCAAGCGTGCCAAATCCATTCAGACTTCATCCACCAACCCTCGAAGTTCCTACACCCGACTGTTGCGTCCTAGCCGTTCGAAACCTGGGGTATGGATATCATTGGGACGATTAGTCCACCATCATCCAAGGGACATCTGTTCATCCTCGCCATCATCGACTACTTCTCCAAGTGGGCAAAAGTTATACCACTCGCGGAACTCAAGACATCTAACGTGACCAGCTTCGTCAAGCATCACATCATATACTGCTTCGGCTTGCCACGAAGGATCATCCATGACAATGGTCCACAGCTTATAAGCCATGAGTTCTACCGATTCTGTGATAAAAATAGGATTCAGAATGTAGCATCGACGGCCTACAATCCAGCAGCGAATGGTCTGTCAGAAGCCTTCAACAAGACCATCATAAAACTTATCAAAAATTTTGTATCTTCCAATAAACGCGACTAAAATGAGAAGCTGGGTGAATGTCTCTAGGCCTACCAAACAATGGTCCGGACTGCTACTGGCAATACGCCTTTCTCTTTGGTGTACAAAAGAGAAGCGATCCTTCCGCTCAAAATCCAAATCTCTTTACTCCGAGTGGCTTTCTCCAACCAATTAACCGTCGACGACAACCACCACCGATGGCTATAAGAGTTAGAAGTACTCGACGATAAACGTCTCTTAGCTCAACAGCGAATTGTGTTATACCAAGCACGTCTCTCTGGAGCCTTCAATAAATGGGTGAAGAAGAGGACCTACCAAGTGGATGATCTCATCCTGACAGTAAAGAGGCCGATGGTTATGACCTACAAGACGATCGACAAATTCTAACCCAAATGGGAATGCCCGTTCGTCATAGAATCTGTATTCTCCAATGGCGCCTACCGGCTCACGAAACCCAATCGTAACTTGCTCACGATGACTATCAACACAAGTTCCTAAAAAATTACTACGTCCAAAATTGACTTGTACTCCCCTCATCACCAGTCGGACAATCAAGATATACATCTATACATTCTTGGTTATTCATCCCTTGTGATTGCCTATGTACAACATTTATTCTTCTTTATTAAGCATTTATCTGTATTCAAGAGTCCTGGATACACAACAGATGATGGATCCTCAAAGTCTCCCCAGTGGAGCATTCCTCGGGTCAACTTGTGCACTTTCGTAGTGACCACTCTAACCATTCCTGTTAGACGCTAGCGATGTTCATATTTATCTCTGAGGTATTATCCTAACAATCTCCCCAGCAGAGCAATCCTCAGGTCTATCTTTATTTTAGGATAGACCACACCGAGCAAATCACTCCTCAGTGAGATTCTCGAACATTGGTTCATGTCTATATTACCTCTGAACTACTGTCATAATATTTATTCCCGACTGAGTTTTCTACGTCCATATTACCTCTAAGCAAACCTCCCGGGTCTTGGCTATCGATCATCACGTCCATATTACCTCTGATATTGGTTGTTATCCCCACTTATCACCCGTACTCACCAAGGTACACCAGCGGTGCTAAGTTCACAAAACCTGCTACGTCCATATCACCTCTGGCAGAGCTTGTCTCAAACCTATTACTTGCACTAACATGCGCAAAAAGTAATAGGTCCACAAAAACTTCCATATCCATATCACCTCTGACAGAGCTTGTCTTAAATCTATTACATGCACTAAAATGCACAAAAAGTAATGGGTCCACAAAACCTATCACGTCAATATTATCTCTGATAGGGATTATTTTCGAACTTATTACTTGCACCCTAGTGCGCAAAAAGTAATAAGTCCACCAAAGATCCCTTAGTGGGATTTTCTCAATGGAAGCAAACGGCCATGTCCATACTACCTCTGGCATGCTTCCTTCTCCTTCCACAAAAATAATGGGATCATACCTAACCTCTCGGTATGGCTATTGATCTGCTCACGTCTATGTCACCTCTGAGCTATCGTCCTCATATCCTCCCCCGAGAGTTTTCCATGTCCAAGTGACCTCTGAGCAAACCTCTCCCTATGACTATCATCAGTCGTCATCTCAACTTATCTCCTGGTCTTAAATTTAAGTGCGCCAACGGTGTTAAGTCCACCAAAGTTGCCACTTTCATATCACCTCTGGGAAGGCCCATTTCAAACTTATTACTTGCACTCTCGTGCACAAGAAGTAATAAGTCCTCCAAATATCCCCCAGCAGAATATCCCTAAAGGACTATGGTTTTGTGCTACATCCATATTTTCTCTAGTATAGTGCCCAAAGTTTGCAATATACAACATGACTAATTCAGGAAGAAGTTCCAAAAAAAGAAACTTGTATTCAAGATCATGAGTACAAATAATGGAAATCCATTACATCTCAAGGGTTTTCATTAATATTTAAAGTCTTGAGTACATAAGATAGAAATCCATTTTAAGGGTTCTATGAGTTCTCGCCGACAAGAACATCTTCTATTAAAAGGTGCCCCTGTGTTGTTTCTGCCGTAGACACAATCAGGCCCAACAACAGAGCTCAATACTTTTTGGATCATCCCTCCACAGTGCAAACCTCAGTATATGGAAAAGAATCCATACTGGTGGATAGCAAGGAAGGAGAAGGGGCAGACGTTCTACAACTAGGCGGGAAGATCGACGACAGGAATGGCAATTCATCCAAATTATGTCATTGTCATCGCAAGCCCCAAGCCGGTGGCAAGATGCATAGATGAAAGAAACGCAACTAGCACGCTGCATGAACAAGGATGACTCAGGGCGTGTCACAGGATATTCATCCTCATCTCTTGGATCAATCTTTGCCGAACTATCCTCATCTCCGGGATCAGTCCTCGGTGAACCGTCCTCGTCTCCTGGATTAATTCTTGATGAGGAACCGCCGCATAAGGGTGACATTCTCTTCGAATAATGGGTGTTATGATATCATTCCATGCTCCATCATGAGAATCAAGAGTGAGAACAGAACCTGCAAAAAGAAGACATGCATCAGTCTCAGCGAAGATCGCATAAAGACACAATTATCGCATACTGCTGCCCGGCTGCAGCGATGTGCAGCCGAGTCTGCATGCATGAGCAATATAAGATCTCATCCATGCGGCCAAGCCAGAGATAAGCTCTACATGCATAAAGCAGATGATCCCTCACCGATACGGCTACGCCAAAGTTTGGCACACATATTACAGATGAGTGCTCATCCACACGACAGAGCTCTGTGAAGAGGTCTGCACATGTCCAAGATGAGTCTCCATCCATGCGGTAGGTCTGCGCACATCCCTGCAGAAGGATTGTGTACCGGTGCCTCTGTGTCCTTCACAACCCAGTATGAGAAGTGTAGTACTTCCCTACCTCGAAGTAAAATATTAAGATCAGAGGGCCACGGATTGAGAGCGCCTCTGACAAACTCTCCGGCGAGAAGAGTCACAGCCTTCGGGCATCCCTCACAGAGAAAAGGGAAGGAAGCGAAGGGTCAAAGTTCTCTCTCTCCTCCCCTGCCCGCCTATTTATAGGCTTTAACAATGTGTTAGGAGATTGAGGTGATAAACCCAACGGTTAATAAGGATGAACCTGATACCTCGATACCCTTGATCTATCTCAATCTTCTTGGAAACTGACTCTCCGAGCTCCGTGTCAAGGATGGCTCAGAATCCCAAGAAATTTCCCCGAAGGATCGAATCGAATCCTGCATTAAATGGAGATGTGATAGCCTAGAAGCGCTCATCCATGCGTCCCGCGATCATGCGACCCATGACCATGCAATCCCAATGGCCATGCGACATAATATCTATGTGACCGAAGATATCTCCTCCATGCTTCTTATTCAAAGTATTCCAAACTTATCGGTTTGAAAACTTTGAAGGGGGTCTTATAGAAGCATGAAAAATAAGCATCCATGTTTCAACAGCCGTGCATCCCTAAAAAGAAGGCTCCAATCAGGCCACAGAGTCACCCTGCAGCCCAATTAGGCTACGTCCATGCATTTGAATCTGCCAAAACAACTTTGGCCACAGATGGACCTGACATGGCATCTCTGACACAAAATCCTGACAAAAATGATTGCCTTAAAAGACATAAACCTACTAATGATAGAAGTCTCATGTCAAAACTTTACTTTTTATCTTTTTGTCGAATGTGCAGAGCCACGTGTACAGCACAAACGAGGACTCCATGCGTCTCTGGCCCCATGTGTTTCAGACTCCATGCGTCTCAGACTCTATGCGTTCCATGCGTCTCTGGCCCACGCGTCCCAGATTCCCTGCGTTCCATACGTCTCTGGCCCCATGCATACCAGACTCCATGCGTCCCATACGGTTCTGGCCACATGTGTTTCAGACTCCATGAAGACGAAGTCCATCCGATACAAGTGAAGTAGCCCTCTCTAACTAAGTGTGGTCCATGTGTCATAAATGACCAAGTCACGCACACAAAGGACGAGAACCGCCCAGATCTTCAGCAACAGTAAATCCTAATAAAACGTCAACATGGAAGCTCGCCCTAGACTCAATCCATACTATGCGGCTACAGTTGCAACCGTATTCTTTTGAAGGAGCCCCCTGCGGCCACCAAACAGAGGCATATATGGTACCCATAATCCATCAACATGATGGCTATAAATAGAAGCAACTTGGATATCCCAAAGGTCGATTTTTCTACTTCAGAGAGAGACCATACCCTCCCAGAGAGCTACGTACGTGCATCCAAGCTCAAGAAAGCGAGAAGAGAAGAGACCACTCCTGACTCACGTATCGAATCGTCAATGGAGTAAAGGAGCCGCCATATAGCTCTTTGTCCATCATCATGCCCCAGAATCAAATTTTTTTACTTAGATTGTCTATCCAGAACCTCTCTATACTTTCTTCTATTTGTTATTAAAGCAGTCAATTTTAATGGCGAATAATAACGTAAAGGCATGAACGAGGGCTTTGGTTTTCCCTATGTAATGCTCTACTCCGCAAGGTTCATTGAGATGGTTTGTTGGCTCGAAGAGTCATTGGACAGGTTCATGCGGAGGATTTATTCAGATATCTGCTCGGTCTAGGCAAATAGTTATTCATTCAAGTGGGTGGTCTTGATCCTTCTCTCCTTTACCTTCATATTAATAAAATTTATGTAGCATATTTAGTTCTATGCTATAAATTTTGTTGCATGCTAATAAAAGAAGAGAACCAAGATAGTTAAAAAGAGTAATCTTATTTTTGTAACTTGTTCTTATAGAACATGGAGCTTTAAACTGATTATATAGACTTGTGTAACTACTTTTATCTTATCACATGGAGTATGGTTATATTACTATATTTTAGAGATGGAATATAATGCTTCTTTTATGTATCCTATGGAATATAGTAAGTTGTTTCATAGGAATAGAAACATGGAAAGGTTTGGGACCATTGGGTAGCCAATGCTGAGTATAGATTTGTTTCCTTGGACTGGGAACTTCGTAGATATAAAAATCTCTGGGCTGGAAAGAATATTGCGAGTGATGGTTCGAGGAATGTGCTAATGTTGAGTATAGATTTGTATAATTATTTTAAATTTTGTACCATGCATATATGTAGTGTCTAATCGTTCAAATAATTGTATGGTCATGGACAACTTGTGCACAATATTTAGTTCCTTAAATGATCGTCGAGGCAACGGGATCGTGTCAGCCTAGGGAACGGTAATGACATATTAGCACGAGTATTGTGGGACCTTTAGTAGGGTTTATGACCCGGACTGAAGGGTGCGTCACAATACGAGTATTTTTGGACCTTTGGTGGAGATCGCAACTCGCACACGAAGTGATCCTCATCTTACCAAGAATATAGTCCAAAAGGTTTGTGGTGCCAGTAACCTTCATATAGTTATATTGCATATTAATGTCATCTACTTGCAAGATTAGTAACTGCATGCAAGAATGGATACTTGACACTTTTATGTATTTTATGAAGGCTAAAAAATAGTTATGCATCGTTCTATTGACCGAAAAGAATACTAAATATAGGGTTAGTTCAACTCAGTTGTGTAATACTTTTATGCTTATAGACACATCTATGCTCATTTATAAAACTGATCCTAAGGCAAGATTACAAAGACCATATATAATTGCTTACATTCACTTAATCAACGTGTTTGTTTTTGTTGAGTTGGCTAAAGTTCACTTATTAGTGCATTCCCCAATATACTAACCCCCCATCATATCTTATCAGGTATGAAGTTTGCTTGAACATGCTGAGGCATTGGAGCTCGGCTGGCGCTTGAAGATGTAGTTATTTTTGTTTAGAAAGGATAAAATATATGGAACACCATTGTTTGTATTGTATTGTATTGTATTGTATTGTATTGTATTGTATTGTATTGTATTGTATTGTATTGTATGTGTGTGTGTGTGTGTGTGTGTGTGTGTGTGTGTGTGTGTGTGTGTATGAGAGAGAGAGATATTATAATCAAGTTATTCTTTGGCTTTGACCCATTGTAATTTTATTGTAATGTTATCAAAGAAGAGATTATTTTGTATATCTTGAATCAGTTTTGTTGATATGCCAAATCAAAACTTGGGATAAAGTTGAACGAACTTCTTTTTTTTATTGATTGGGAAAAGACAAATAGTACAAAAGAACCTCTAATGCGTAGAGTCAAAGTATATTAAAAATAAGAATCTAGGCAAGTGTGACGTAGAAGATCAAGCACTGTAGCGGCTCCTTTACTCCGTTGATCATTCGGGACTAAGGAGGGTGACGAGACTTCAGAGCTTGAGTATACGACTCATTGAGTGTCCCTTGCGGCGCTTCTATCTTCTTCTTCTCCTCCTCTCACTCTCTCTCTCTCTCCTTTTTTTTCTATCACACCCCAGTACCAGAATACGGAGACGGACATGGCCAACTATCCCGTATAAGGTACTATACATATTACATTGATCACAGTTGTAACTAGACAAGGGAGAGCATGCTACAAACAGGTCACTTATGATCACACAAACATTTATATCTCAATCAATCAAACAAGAAACAGTAATTATAGAGCCTATATGATAAATCAATATGGGATCCCAAATGCTTTCTTAAGATATTCTGGTGAACAGCTGTACAAAATAAGAAGATGGTAGAATAACAAAAGTATATAATAGTATTATAGCTATAGTCTGATTTATATACAGTCATAAAAATAAACTAATGTACTGACGTGCCGACTAACAGGTGCCAGTGACTAAACGCCCAAAAGATACAATGTGCAATAATGAGCAGGGAAGAAGAAAACCCACTCGTTATCCTCGACGACCATGTTCCTGGTACGTGCCATGAGTCGGGAAAAAGTATGCATGATCCTCGGGTGCTGGATCGAGACCTGGCCATGCAAAACCAGTAGGGTTAGACCCCAAATAGCAAGTACCACAAAGGAAGCACGAAATGGAGAAACAAAAACCCAAGCAATAAATATCTAGTAATATAGGTTCTGTGTCGTAACTTAGGTACATGGCATATCCTAGCACAAAGGCCCCAACCCTACAACCAAACAAGGACAAGGGTTGAATGCATCATACTATGATAGTCCATTTTCCCAGGTTACTAACAAAATAATACAATCATAATCAAGTCTAATTAATAAGATCGGCTAATCACTTATACGGCTTGCTAATTATGGAGTCTGAGATTATCTCAGAATAATTCATAATAGGTATCCTCATATCGCGCCAATATCGAACATGAGCTAACCAAGCTAATTAAGATGATTATACATGCACTTCATGAATTGTACTAGTTTTTCGTAGGCACACGTGCTAGATCAGGGTATTAGTGGTTCCAATATTCCTATAGTAAAATAGTGGCTCGGTATTATTTATCATAGGTCAGATACTGCACTACACTAAGGCGAATGATATACAGTATTTGTGGTTGCCAGGCCACATCACATTTAGAATAAATCTTTGTAGAAAGGTTCATTGACATGATCTCGGGATACCATTTTCTTCCAATGTTACTACCACTTTTAGTTGTTTAATTACCCTATATTGTTTTAAAATCTCAAGACGTGGCCACATGAGAATTTCCCTTAAGATGTCGTACAAAGTACGTGCACGCTAGATACGAATCTATTGAAGTTTAATCTGGATTCACCCGAGCGTGTATGTAATATTCAATAATCAAAATCCTAGCAACACTTTGGTACTTGACTCGCATATCATGCCTGTGCTGTGAGAAAAGTATATTTATAGTTTCACACATTCAGGAATTTGGAGGCATTCTTGATGCATAACCCAAATATGAATTACTTAACACGTAATACGGTATATCGTACCTCGGTGCACAGATCATGAACAATATCAGGCAATGATTGTATCAGCACGGATATGATATTCGAGTCCAATTACTAAGATCATAAGAATTAGTTCTAGCACATGGTCGGGTTACTGAGTCCATTCTCCCCTAGAATCATAACACAAGTAATAACCAGGATCAACACAATAGAGGATGATAAGAAATATTCCAAACAAAATAAATGATCCCAAAAAGAAAGTATTATGTGTACATAGGGAGTCACTAAGGATAATACATGTCTAAGTCATGCACAAGAAGGTCAGGCTGCATGAACCAACCGGCCGCATGTTCCTCCAGGAAGCATGCTCGAGCAAAAGTCCACTACTTGGGATAAGTGCCGAAGTGATAGGCGATAAATAAAGTGTAAGGTAAGTGGCATAAAGGTGATTGATGTGACAAGGCATAAGTGTCAGAGAAAGAAGACAAAAGAATAATAAAGTCATGTAGAGACACAAAAGTCGTGTAGAGGCATGCATCCAAAAGAAGAGACGCATGGTTCGTGGCCGCATAATCTCCTGGGCGCATGGACTCTGGGCGCATGGAGTCAGGCCTTAGTGAATTTTTATGCGTTCAAGGTACTATGCGTCCGACTTTTGAAAGAATGCACAAAGCAGACATGTGTCTAACAAGATGGGCGCATGTTAGAGGGGGCGCATATTGCTGGGCCGCATGGTACTTTATCGTACCAGAACAGCAAGTTCGGCTATGGAAAAACTTTAAAAATCCAAAAAGACTAGATCTGGCATAAAATTATCATCTCAACTCCAAATCAAGCGGTTTAAACCCAAACTGCTCGAAATAAAGTGCTCCATCACATAGAATAATAAGTTTTCAAAAAAATAAGTTTTTGAAGATCAAAACCAAAAAAATTAACTCAAGAACACCCACACTCATAAAAATCCAGATCTACACCGTTCCATCTACCAAATCCAAAAATACCAAGTTCTAAACATGCTTAAAATCACACAATAAACATAATAGACCAAATAATATGGAGGATTTCTCTATTTATCATACAAGGTGTACTTGTCTTTGGAGGGAGGGAAAAACCTATGAGAGAGAAGACAAAGAAAGAATGAAGAGGGAGAGAGAAAGAAGTTGGGTTATATAGCTAGGGTTTGAGGTTTAGACCATGGGTTCAACTCATGACCAAACCAACCAAAACCAAAAACTAAGCCAAACCAAAGAATGGGTCTAGTTTCATGCAACCAAATAAATAACAAGCCAGCTAGAAATAATACGCTCCCAATACGTATACTGGGAATAGGGAGTGACATCTCTATCCACCTTAGAAAAATTTTGTCCTCAGAATTTGAATCCCAGTAAGGCTAGAGTAGTCAAGACAAGCACGATGCAAATCTATACATGCAAGCAATAACATCCAATACATAGGTGATCGCCTGATCATGGAATCTAAGGTACGAAGGCATAAGGTAGAATATACCTTCAGAATCAAACAGGTATGGGTACCGAGACCGTATATCGTCCTCACACTCCCACGTTGATTCTCCAAGAGTGTGATGGGCCCATGCAACTCGGACAAAAGAAATAGTTTATTTCTTGAGTACCGTCTCCTTTCGGTCCATAATGGATACGGGTTGCTCATCATAAGAAAAATCAGTACCAACGACTAATTCAGAGTAATCGAGGATATGGATTGGATCCGAAACATACCTAAGCAACTGAGATATATGAAATACATTGTACACCTCTCGTAGCGAAGGTGAAAGGGCAAGACGATAAGCCACATCGCCTACCTGATCGAGAATGTCAAACGGCCAATGGATTACGGACTAAGCTCCTCGCGGACCCTGAATATAATAACTCCACGGGTTGGCAAAATTTACAAGAATACGGGATCGCTGACACAAAACTCTAAAGGCCTACGATGCTGGTCTGTCCAGTGACGATACCGATCATGTGCAACCCAAAGTTAATCTCTGATCTGCCTGACAACTTCTACTGTCTGCGTGATCATTTCGGGGCCTACATCTTTTGCTCACCAATGTTGTCCCAAGCCAATGGTGAATCTCTGTTGTAGCTCGCACTGAGCCACATTTCCAAAGTACTTCGTCTTCAACTGGGTCCTAAAATTATCCTACAAAATCGAATGCCTCAATCCTACCTCCATCGTGTCCCACCAATCTCTTGCAAGATCCTGAAGTTATAAGCAAACCAGGTTAACCTGTTCCTTACCCAAAACTTTAACTACTGCCAGAATGGTCTTAATATCCTGGAGCCAATTATCTGCTGTAATGGCATCCTTCGTGCCATCGAAATACCTGGGATTTAGTCTAAAAAACCTGCCAGAATCTACTCTTTCGCCTCGTTCCAGAGTTGTCTGCAACCCTTGGTTCAACAGGACATTCTGTTCTTACTGTTGAAGCTGTTGACGTTGTTGTTCCTGATGTTGTTGCTGCTGAACCACCATCTGATGTTGTTGGGCAGCAAACATTCCCCGGATAATTTCTAGCAAGGCTGGGGTATAAAGTGATGTCGGTACTGCGGGAGGTACGGGAACATCCGGAGCTTGCTGCTCTGCCGAATTTATCCTTGGCTCAACTTGGATCCCTGGCTGGGGTTCTACAGGACCTCTTTCCACTAGCAACTTTGCCTCTCTCGTTGCTGCAATATCTGGAGGAGGGGAAACCCTAAAGAAGAGCACGAGAAACATCAATTACAGGACAAGAAGGAATAAGAAAGCAACCAATCTGGAAAATTTCAAGCTCTATATCGAAGAGGACGAATTTAGAATTTCAAGAAGGTTTATATTTGATTGAGACTCTTATGAACATGATACCCCACAAGTCTTTAGAATAGACTTTTATGGGCCACCACTTAAACCTTGTCATGCCCCAATACCAGAATATGGAGACGAACACGGCCAGCTACCCCGTACATGGTACTATATGTAGTACGGTGATCACGGTTGTAACTAGATAAGGGGTGCATGCTACAATCAGGTCACTTAGGGTCATACGAACATCTATGTCTCAATCAATCAAACAAGAAAAAGTAATCATAGAGCATATATGATAAAGTAATAAGGCATCATAAACGCTTTCTCAAGATATTCGAGAGACCAGATTTACAAAATAAGAAGTTGGTGGAATGAGAAAAGTATATGATAGTATTACAGCTAAGTCTGATTTATATATAGTCATAAAAGGAACTAATATCCAGACTTGCCGACTAACAAGTGCCGGTGGCTAAATACCAAAAAGATACAATGTACAATGACGAGCAGGAAAGAAGAAAAATCACTCGTTATCCTCGGCGACCATGTGCTTGGTATGCACCATAAGTCAAAGAAAAGTATGGTAGATCCTCGGGTACTTGCTCGAGACCTGGCCATGCAAAACCAGTAGGGTTAGACCCCAAATAGCAAGTACCACAAAGAAAGCACGAAATAGAGAAACAAAAACCCAAGCAATAAATATCTAATAATATAGGTTATGTGTCGTAACTTAGGTCCATGGCATATCCTAGCACAAAGGCCCCAATCCTACAACCAAACAATGACAAGGGTTGAATCCATCATACTATAATAGTCTATTTTTCTAGGCTACTAACAGAATAATACAATCACAATCAAGTCCAATTAATAAGATCAGCTAATCACTTGTACAGCTTGCTAATTGTGGAGTATGAGATTATCTCAGAATAATGCATAATAGGAATCCTCATATCAAGCCAATGTCGAACATGAGTTAACCAAGACAATTAAGATAATTATACATGCACTTCATGAATTATACCAGTTTTTCGTAGGGCCACTGTGCTAGATCAGGGTATTAGCGGTTCCAATGTTCCTATAGTAAAATAGTGGCTCGGCATTATTTATCATAGGTCATATACTGTACTCCACTAGGGCGGATGATATACAGTATCTGTGGTCGCCAGCCCGCAACACATTTAGAATAAATCTATGTAGGAAGGTTCATTGGCATGATCTCGGAATACCATTTTCTCCCAATGTTACTACCACTTTTAGTTGCTTAATTAACCCTATATTGTTTTAAAATCTCAAGGCGTGGCCACATAAGAATTTTCCTTAAGATGTCTTACAAAGTACATGCACACTAGATACGAATCTATGGAAGTTTAATCTGGATTCACCCGAGCATGTATACAATATTCAACAATCAAAATCCTAGCAATGCTTTAGTACTTGAGTCGCATATCATGTCTGTGTTGTGAGAAAAGTATATTTATAGTTTCACACATTCAGGAATTTGGAGGCATTCTTGATGCACAACCCAAATATAAATCACTTAACACGTAATACGGTATGTCGTACCTTGGTGCACAGATCATGAACAATATCAGGCAATGATTGTATCAGTACAGATACGATATTCGAGTTAAATTACCAAGATCATAAGAATTAGTTCTAGCACAAGGTCGGGTTACTGAGTCTATTCTTCCATAGAATCATAACACAAGTAATAACCAGGATCAACCACAATAGAGGATGATAAGAAATATTCCAAATAAAATAAATGATCCCAACAATAAAGTACTATATGTACACATGGAGTCACTAAGGATAATACGTGTCTAAGTCGTGCACAAGAAGGTCAGGCCGCATGCACCAACCGAGCGCATGCTCCTCTAGGCAGCATGCTCGGGCAAAAGTCCACTACTTGGGACAAGTTCTAAAGTGATTAACGATAAATAAAGTGTCAGGAAAGTGACATAAAGGTGATTGATGTGACAAGGCATAAGTATCAGAGAGAAAAGACAAAAGAACAATAAAGTCGTGTAGAGACACAAAAGTCGTGTAGAGGCATTCGTCCAAAAGAAGAGACGCATGGCTCATGGCCGCATAAGCTCCTAGGCACATGGACTCTGGGCGCATGGAGTCAGGCCTTAGTGAATTTTCATGCGTTCAAGGTACTATGCGTCCAACTTATAGAACCCCCTAATTTTAAATATTATAATTATTTAATCAATCATTTAATTTAATTACATTATTTCTTAGTTAATTAAAAAAGAATTTAATTGAATTAATTAATAGGTAAATATGCTTCTAGAATTTAAGGAACAAAACTACTATTATATTTTATTTTATTCAGAAAGTCTTGTAGAAGGATGATAGAATTTTAGAATGTACTAATAAAATTTTCTAGAATTTTTTATACCATATAAACATATATAAATAATAGTATTAATAAGAAAAAGAAAAATCTTAAAACAAACAAATAAACAAATCCCTAAACCTTAAGCCTAAGCCAACCCTAAGCCTTAATCCTAAACTCTAAACAAAACCCCAAGCCACAGCAACAACTAAATTCCTACGCTCGTAATGCTCCCAACCCGCGAGGAACAACGCTCCCCTATTATAACAAACGATCGCTCCCTCTCTCTCTATATATATATATGTACCTACACATATCCTATAAATCCTAACCCTAACCTAGCCGCTGACTTCTCCACGACGCTGCCCCTACCACCGCAGCACCCTGCGCAGCCACCAGAGCACCGCCGCGCACGTCCGCACACCCGCACGACCGCGAGTAGTCCGCGATAGTTTCGCAGCGACGACCCCTCCTTCAAGCACTGTTTTCTGCCTCATCGCTTGACCGATTTCCAATTCGTCTTTACCAGTATGTTTACAACCTATCCCCCACTCAACTCTGTAAATTAGTTTCTATCGAACAACGCTTAACACTAGGTAGAAATCGAGGCCAAGTTGAAGAAAAACCACATGTTAAAACTGTAATACAACTGTTTCGACCACCTATGTTTAGAGGCTGTTATCTCCCACCATAGACATCCAAACTCAAATCTACTTCTTGCTATGTGAAGACCATATAACTGAGATTATTCCCTATTTATTAGATTGTTTTATTTTGTGTTAAATGCAGAGATAAATAAGGTTAAAAATCATGAAAAACTTATTTTTAAAACTTTAGAAATTTTGATACGGAACGCGTCCCGCCAAACGGGACCGCCCTGTCGTATACCAATTATACCAAAAGGCGCATATGGTATGTCCTAACGTGTGGGCTTTCGCAAAAACTAATTTGGACGTGTGTGCGCGTCGAAATCAACCCGTATCCGTAAAAAGTCTCCGTATGACAACTTTTGCAAAATATCGCACCATTTAGTGTACGTTCGTCGGAATACGATGAAACTTACGCCATTGGATTCATGGTATCACGCTGGTTCTGTAACCCAAGTTTCACGTAATTCCGAGATAGTTGACCAAGCCGCCTATTTGGAGGCCCTACGGTTGACTTTAAGAGCGAATTTGTGTTCGGCTCACCGGAATCTAAAATTGGATATACCGTTGAATTCGTATTAACGTTTAGAAATTGTTTGACCTAAAATTTATTTCATTTAGATACCTTTACCTTTGGCACGTATTTTGGTGCAAAGTGGGCCACAAGTGGACCCCGCTTTGACCCAAAATTACCGTTTTGCCCCTATGTCCAAATTGGACGAAAGGGTAGTATTTTTTAGCTATCTCGCTGATTTCAGGAATGTTGGTGATATTTATTTTAGCATCCGAAGATGTTTATTCGGAGGCCATAGTTTCTGATCTTGTGTACTTGATGTCTGGACGCTTACACTATACAGATTGCTTGCTAGGCAAGTATATCTTGCCATTGTATTGTGATTTACATTTCATATGATGCCTGTATTTTATTTTTGTCCATTTAGTTCATATATTTTAACTGCTATATAAACTGCGCGTCCAAGGATAACTTGGGTGCAACGATGGTGGCGTCATATTCTATTTTTATTATATATATGCATGTTGACCTAGTTTATGAGACCACCCCTTTATCATGAGGTATTCTTATGTTTCATTGGCCATGACACTGTATTACACGAGTGTGAGTCTCATGTAGGACACAGACTTGCGTATTCGGCTGGCCACTGGTACGTATAGGACGTACGACGGATAGGGATAACTGCTGATAGAAATTTGCATGCTATAAGACATGACAGTTATTTAGAGGTATCATCGTGTCATGGATGTGACATGCTTAAAGCATGGGGTGGAAAGAACAATAAGGCATTTGGGCTCCTTTGCACATTCCTTGTGTAACCCGTACGCTCCGCCGAAGATGCGCGGTCATGATGACCCCTATATTATTACCTGGCGGCCTCTGAGGTTCAAAAGACGTCATGCTTTATAGGCCCCTGATTCTCCGAAAGAATCATGCCAATCCTATTTTAGCCAGATAGCCCACTTGTTGGAAAGTTGTTCTCAAAGTACATTCACATAGACGGTTAGGCGACCCATTGGATGTTTACTTTCAGTACTTTATTGGCATGCTTCAATGTACCTTGTTATGTCCCTCTGAGGACCTGGTCTCTTTCCAGGTATAGACGTGCATGATTATCCATAGGAGTACGGACCCGGACCTGACCCTTCATACCAGATTGAGGAGGTCTTACCTTCAGAGTACCTTTGATTCATTGCAGCTGATGGATATTCTAGTTGCTATTTCCCTTATTGACATTTATCTTATATTAGAGTTTGATCTCTTCTCTCATTTAGTAGTTTTAGTATAGTCGATTTGCAGTGGATTTATTTCCATCCGACTATCATTCTTTGATACTTCGTACTTGAGATTCAGTTATTTATTTCTTATTTCTTTATGTATGCTGTGGATGAGATATAGATTGCGTGTGACTTGTATTAACAGTATATTATCACTTGTGGATTTGATATTCATAATATAGCGTACGTATATGATATGGTTTCTATATATTTGAGTCGCTATATACATACGACTGGCGTGTTACGTATTCCTAGTCCTACGGATTTTTGGACTGGGATATGACATATTTTGTGATAGCCCATGCAGGTCCTCGAATATATTGTCTCGGTTATGTTACTATACCGAACAAGCCTGCATATAGGAATCGAGTATAGGATCTCATCCATGCTTGACTAAAACTCACCTTCCCTTTTAACTATCATATTTAAATACTTGCATCATGTTTGATTCCTGTACTCTTTCTAATCGTTTCGCCCACCTCTTGCAGAGAGATGGATTTACGTAGTGGATGTACTACCACCGGAGGTGACAAACCTTTAGGAGTCAACTGACAAACTCGAGGGGTGACCTCAACGACTCCTAGACTTCTGGGGCAAGATGGACAGACTCACAATCTAGTTCTATCTGATCTATCTGCTTCGCCTAATGGGACTTTTCCAGCTTCATCGGTATCACAGGATGGCCAGACACAGCTGTTCCAATTCTTCTAAATGATGATGCAGAAATAAATACAACAGACGTCTACACTAGCTGTAATGAAGAGACAACAAGCGACGGAGCAGAGGCAAGAATTTCTAGCCGCACTTGAGAGAATGGCTGCACAGGCACCTGTACCAGCCTAGGCACTAGTTCCAATACCACGAGCTTGAGTTAGTTCAGTCAAGGACTTTGTACAGATGGGTCCAAAATCTTATAAAGGCACTGAGAGCCCAGAGGAGACCACAAACTGGATTACCCATACCAAGAAGTTATTAGAAGTATCACATCTGCCTACAGATCTATGGATGACAGGCGTAAGGACGCAGCTAGATGGTAACGCTCATCACTGGTGGGAATCAATGGAGCGCCAGTTGGGTGCGTGTCAGTCTTGGGAATAATTGTTGGAGTGCTTTGAGAGGAAGTACTTCCCGGACACTATAAGGGATGCGTTGTATGATCAGTTCCTTCATCTGGAGCAGGGGAACAAGACAGTTGACGAGTATGATTCAGAGTTTAGTCATCTTTGTAAATATGGTACTGCCCTGATACCGAATGACTTGGAGAAGGCTAAGAGGTTTTATCGTGAACTGACCCAGGAGCTCCAATACTACACTAGCTCACAGTCCCGGATCTCTTATGCCGAATTATTGACATAAGCTAGGCTACAAGAGACATCAGTAAGGGAAAGGGAGGTCAACTGAAGACACAGCAAGGACCAGCAAGGACACAACATGGAGGGCCTATCAGACGTCCTCTGGCACAACAGCAGCACAGAGCAGGACCATATCAGATTCTGGAGAAGCCCCACTGTAATTGTTGTGGGAGACGCGGACATATTTTTAGAGACTGTCGGACTCGTTTAGGACAATGTATGAGGTGTGGTTCCGGACAGCATATGGTGAGAGACTGTCTAATACAGCAGACATTGACACTTCCACCGCCAATATAGAGGCTAACACTTCCAGCACCGAAGACAGTTTAGCAGATGACTAGACCAGGAGCACCTTGACTCCCAGCAGCCGAAGGATTTCAGCGAGGACAACCACTACCTACTCATAAGGATCAGTTCACGAGGGCCAGACATGGATTACCACAGAGCAATGGACAAGCTTTTGCACTAGAAGTGGATGACATAAAACAGGAGATTGATGTTATAGCAGGTAGTACTCTTGCTTTTACTTTTTCTGCTGTGGCATTATTTGATACGGGAGCCACCCACCCATTCATATCTTCTTGTTTTATTGCCAAACACAAAATTGCCACTACGCCTTTACCTAGTTGTGTTAGAATTCTTACCGAATGAGGAGTTGTGCCTGTTAGTCGAATTTGTAGGTCTTGTCCTGTAGTAATTCGTGGCAGAGAGATGAATGTCCAACTCTTAGTCCTTCCTATGCCCACATTTGATATTGTACTTGGGATGGATTGGCTAAGCAAGTACCACGCTTTCTTCGACTATTTTGGAGGAAGCATTCTTTTTAATGTACCAGGCTAGCCAAAATTTGAGTTTGTACGAGGATCGACAGAAGCCCTTGATGGTGTGCAGCTTGCAATGGACGACGTTATCTATCACCCATCATTTCAGAGTTCTAAGATGTCTTTCCAGAGGAATTGCCAGGACTACCTCCGGACAGATACGTAGAATTTTTGATTGAATTGACACCGGGAGCAGCGCCCATAGCGTCGCATGTTTATAGATTGACAAAAAAGGAGATGGATGAGCTGAAGGCACAGTTGAAAGAATTAGAGGAGAAATATTTTATCCGCCCAAGTGCATCACCCTGGGGAGCACCAGTATTGTTTATACCAAAGAAGGATGGGTCAGTGCGTATGTGCATCGACTACATAGTCTTAAATGCAGTGACCGTAAAGAATAAATACCCATTGCCACGCATTGATGACTTATTTGATCAGCTTAGTGGAGCCAAGGTGTTCTTGAAGATAAACTTGAGATCGGAATATCACCAGGTGAAGGTACGGAAGTAGGACATCCCGAAGACCGCATTCAGGACAAGATAGGGACACTACAAGTTTCTGGTCATGCCATTTGGTTGGACCAATGCTCCTACTATCTTTATGGACTTAATGAATCGAGTTTTCCATTAGTATTTAGACCAGTTCATGGTCGTCTTCATAGATGACATACTTGTCTATTCGAAGAGCCACGAGGAGCACGAGAAGAGAGCAGTTATATGCGAAGCTCAGTAAATATGAGTTTTTCTTAGACAGAGTCTCATTTCTTGGGCATATCGTTATGGGAGATGGTATTTTTTTTTACCCAGAGAAAATCTCGGCAGTTGAGACATGGCCCGTTCCTAAATCAGCATCGGAGGTGAGGAGTTTCCTTGGACTTGCGGGATATTACCGACGGTTCATGGAGAACTTCTCAAGGATAGCAGCTTCTATGACTCGGTTGACATGCAATGATCAAGTGTTCATATGGACCGACGAGTATCTAGCCGCTTTTGAGGAGTTAAAGAAACGATTGACCACAGCACCAGTATTGACTATTCCATCAGGATCAGGAGGTTATGTGATTTACATTGACGCATCGGGAAAAGGCTTGGGATGTGTGTTGATATAGCATGGCAAGGTGATTGCATATGCATCTAGACAGTTATGAGTATATGAAAAGAATTATCCAACTCATGACTTGGAGCTTGCAGCCGTTATTTTTGCTCTGAAGCTATGGAGATATTACCTATATGGGGAATGAGTGAAGATCTATACAGACCACAAAAGCCTCAAGTATGATTTCACGCAGAAGGAGTTAAATATGAGGCAACATCGGTGGCTTGAGTTGATAAAGGACTTTGAGATAGAGCTACATTATCACCCGATCAAGGCTAACGTAATAGTAGATGTGTTAAGCCAAAAATGAGGAGCTTCCTTCTTAACGACACATAGGGAATTATTGAAGGACTTGTAAGAGCTTGGCATAGAAGTAATATTACCCGGAGCAGATAGGACATTAGCCAACTTATAAGTACAGTCATTACTAGGAGAGAGGATCAAGACAGCTTTGCCTACGGGTGCCAGATTCAGGAGATTGAAAGAAAGGACAGAGGCCGGAGAGCAGACGGGATTGTGCATTCATGATGACGGAACATTACGATATGGTGATCGTCTATATGTTCCCAATGGAGAGATTCGATAGGAGTTGATGGCAGAAGCTCATAGTTCGATATATTCTATTCATCCTGGAGGCACCAAGATGTATCGTGACTTACGATAGTACTTTTGGTGGCATAGGATAAAAAGAGAGATAGCTCGCTTTATAGCCAAATGTCTAGTATATCAGCAGGTGAAGGCAGAGCATCAGAGAACAACAGGGCTACTACAACCACTTTTGATTTCTGAATGGAAGTGGGAGCACATCACTATGGACTTTATCACGGGTTTTCTAAAGAGTCCAAGTGGGAGAGATGCTGTATGGATAATAGTGGATCGACTCACCAAGTCCGCACATTCCTTGCCTTTTAAAGTTGGCCAGTCTACAGAAGCTTTAGCTAACTTATATATGAGGCAGATTATGAGGTTGCACGGCATCCCGGTCAGCATTGTGTCAGACAGGGATTCACGTTTTATATCTCACTTTTGGAGAAGCATGCAAGACGGTCTTAGGACTCGTATGAAGTTCAGTACATCTTATCACCCGCAGACAGATGGGCAGTCTGAACGTACTATTCATATACTGGAGGATATATTGAGGGCTTGTATGTTGGACTTTGGAGTATCATGGGAGGACCACCTACATCTTGTGGAGTTTTCTTACAATAATAGCTATCAAGCGAGCATCCAGATGGCTCCATTTAAAGCATTGTATGAAAGAAAGTGTAGGTCTTCCGTGTGTTCGAATAACGTAGGAGAACATCAGATTCTGGGACCAGAGTTGGTAGTCAACACCGTAGAGACAGTGAAGAAGATACAAGGGCACTTGCGAGCAACGCAAGATAGGCAGAAGCAGTGAGCAGATCTTCATCGTCGTCCCTTGGAGTTTAAAGAAGGCGATCATGTCTTCTTGAGGATATCACTTACTAGAGGCACTATTTGATTTGGAGGGCATGGCAAGTTGAGCCCAAGGAATATTGGACCATTTGACGTGCTAGAGCGTGTGGGAGAAGTGGCGTATCGACTGGCACTACCACCTTCACTCGAGGAGTACATAATATATTCCACGTGTCACAACATAGGCGATATATGACAGATAGTAGTCATGTTCTCGACCACTCTGAGATCACTATTGGGCCGAGCTTGTCATACGAAGAGAAACCCGTGGGGATCCTTGATCGTCGAGAGAAAGTGTGAAGGAATCAATTTATTCCCTTGGTCCACATGGCATGGAAGCACTGTGCGCTAAGAGAATCCACTTGGGAGAGCGAGGACGAAATGCGCAAATGTTTTTCGTATCTGTTCGTAAACCAAGGTATGAAATTACTTTGTTCATTTCTACCTTATACCATCCTTGATTTTCTATCGTGGCTTAGTTTTAATTTCGAGGACAAAATTTTATAAGTTTGGTAGAATATAAAACCCCCTAATTTTAAATATTATAATTATTTAATCCATTATTTAATTTAATTACATTATTTCTTAGTTAATTAAATAATAGAATTTAATTAAATTAATTAATAGGTAAATATGCTTCTAGAATTTAAGGAACAAAACTACTATTATATTTTATTTAGAAAGTCTTGTAGAAGGATGATAGAATTTTAGAATGTACTAATAAAATTTTCTAGAATTTTTTATACAATATACACATATATAAATAATAGTATTAATAAGAAAAAAAAAATCTTAAAACAAACAAATAAACAAATCCCTAAACCCTAAGACTAAACCAACCCTAAGCCTTAATCCTAAACCCTAAACTAAACCCCAAGCCGCAGCAGCAGCTAAATTCCTACGCCCGCAATGCTCCCAACCCGTGAGGAACAACGCTCTCCTAATATAACAAACGACCGCTCCCTCTCTCTCTCTTTCTCTCTCTCTCTCTCTCTCTCTCTCTCTCTCTCTATATATATATATATATATATATATATATATATATATATATATATACACCTACAAATATCCTAAAAACCCTAACCCTAACCTAGTAACTGTCTTCTCCATGATGCTGCCCCAACCACTGCAGCACCCCGCGCAGCCACCGGAGCACCGCCGCCTGCGTCCGCACATCCGCGCGACCGTGAGTAGTCCACGACAGTTTCACAGTGACGACCACTCTTTCAAGCACTGTTTCCCGCCTTGTCGCTCGACCGATTTCCAATCCGTCTTCATCGGTATGTTTACAACCTATTCCCCTCTTAACTCTATAAATTAGTTTCCATCGAACATCGCTTAACACTAGGTAGAAATTGAGGCCAAGTTGAAAAAAAATCATATGTTTAAACTGCAGTAAAACTGTTTCGACCACCTATGTTTAGAGTTTGTTATCTCTCACCACAGACATCCAAACTCAAATCTACTTTTTGCTATGTGAAGACCATATAACCAAGATTATTTCCTGTTAATTAGATTATTTTATTTTGTGTTAAATGCAGAGATAAATTAGATTAAAAATCATGAAAAACTTGTTTTCAAAACTTTAGAAATTTCGATACGGAGCGTGCCCCGCCAAACGGGACTGCCCCATCGCATACCAATTGTACTGAAAGACGCGTATGGTATGTCCTGACGTGTGGGCTTTCGTGAAAACTGATTTGGACGTGTGTGCGCATCGGAATCAACCCATATCCGTAAAAAGTCCCCGTATCGCGACTTTTGCAAAATACCACACCATTTAATGTACGCTTATCGAAATATGACAAAACTTGCGCCATTGGATTCGTGGTATCACGCTGGTCCTATAACCCAAGTTTTACGCAATTCTGAGACAGTTGACTAAGCCACCTATTTGTGGGCCCTACGATTGACTTTAAGAGCGAATTTGTATTCGGCTCACCGGAATCCAAAATTGGATATACCGTTGAGTTCATATTGACGTTCAGAAATTGTTTAACCTATAATTTGTTCTATTTAGAGACCTTTACCTCTGGCATGCATTTCGGTGCAAAGTGGGCCACAAGTGGACCCCACTTTGACCAGAAATTACCGTTTTGTCCCTGTATCCAAATTGGACAAAAGGGTAGTATTTTCTAGCTATCTCACTGATTCCGGGAACATTGGTGATATTTATTTCACCATCCGAGGATATTTATTTAGAGGCCATAGTTTCTGATTCTTTGTACTTTACGTCTGGATGCTTACACTATACAAATTGCTTGCCAGGCAAGTATACCTTGCCATTGTACTATGATTTACATTTTATATGATGCATGTATTTTATTTTTGTTCATTTAGTTCATATATTTTAACTGCTATATAACTGCACGTCCAAGAATAACTTGGGTGAAACGACGATGGCGTCGTATTCTATTTTTATTATATATATGCATGTTGACCTAGTTTATGTGACCACCCAATTATCATGAGGTATTCTTATGTTTCATTGGCCATGATACTATATTACACGAGTGTGAGTCTCATGTAGGACACGGATTTGCGTCTTCGGCTGGCCACTGGTATGTATAGGACGTACGACGGATAGGGATAACTACTGATAGAAATTTGTATGCTAGAAGATATGTCAGTTATTTAGAGGTATCTTTGTGTCATGGATGTGACATGCTTAGAGCATGGGGTAGGGAGAATAACAAGTAAGGCGTTTGGGCTCATTTGCATTTTTCTTGTGTAACCCGTACCCTCCGCCGGAGATACGCGGTCATGATGACCCCTATATTATTACCTGGCGGCCTCTGAGGTTCAAAAGACGTCATGATTTGTCGGCCCCTGATTCCCCGAGATAATCATGCCAATCCCATTTTAGCCGGATAACCTACTTGTTGGAAAGTTATTCTCACATAGACGGTTAGGCGACCTATTGGATGTTTACTTTCAGTACTTTATTGGCATATCTCTATATATCTTGTTATGTCCCTCTGAGGACCTGGTCCCTTTTCAGGTATAGACGTACAGGATTATCCACAGGAGTATGAACCCGGACCTGACGCTTCATACCAGACTGAGGAGGTCTTACCTTCAGAGTACCTTTGATTCATCGCAACTGATGGATATTCTAGTTGCTATTTCCTTTATTGACATTTATCTTATATTAGAGTTTGATCTCTTCTCTCATTTAGTAGTTTTAGTATAGTCGATTTGTAGTGGATTTATTTCCATCCGACTATCATTCTTTGATACTTCGTTCTTGAGATTCAGTTATTTATTTCCTATTTCTTTATTTATGCTATGGATGAGATATAGATTGCGTGTGACTTGTGTTGAAAGTATATTACCACTTATGGATTTGATATTCATAATACATCATACCTATGTGATATGGTTTTCATATATTGGAGTCGCCATATACATACGGCTGACGTGTTACGTATTCCTAGTCCTACGGATTTTGGGATTGGGTCGTGACACGACTTTTAAAAGAATGCACAAAGCAGACATGTGTCTAACAAGATGGGTGCATGTTAGAGGGGCGCATGTTGCTGGGCCGCATTGTACTTCATCGTACCAGAATAGCAAGTTCGGCTATGAAAAAACTCTAACAATCCAAAAAGACTAGATCTGCCATAAAATTATTATCTCAACTCCAAATTAAGCGGTTCAAAAGCCAAACTACTCGAAATAAAGTGCTCCATCACATAGAACAATAAGTTTTCAAAAATAATAAGTTTTTGAAGATCAAAACCAAAAAATTAACTCAAGAATATCCACACTCATAAAAATCTAGATCTATACCATTCCATCCACCAAATCTAAAAAACCAAGTTCTAAACATGCTTAAAATCATAAAATAAACATAATATATCAAATAATATGGAGGGTTTCTCCATTTCTCATGTAAGGTGTACTTGCCTATGGAGGGAAGGAAAAATCAATGAGAGAGAAGGAAAAGAAAGAATGAAGAGGGAGAGAGAAAGAAGTTGGGTTACATAGCTAGAGTTTTGAGGTTTAGACCAAGGGTTCAACTAATGACCAAACCAACCTAAACTAAAAACCTAGACAAACCAAAGAATGGGTCTAGTTTCATGCAACCAAATAAATAACAAGCTAGCGAGAAATATAAACTCCTAATATGTATACTGGGAACGGGGAGTGAAACTTTTTGTGTGAGATGCCCACTATTTTTATCATTGAGAAGAGATACACGCGCGCATCTCATTCTGCCGTATAGTGGCATATGTTGCAATAGGCTGCCACATGGTGATTCGATATTTAGGGTTGCTGATGCCCGTAATACTCGTGACACATGTCATATCCTAATTTATGATAATTTTATTGCACCTTGGGAATACGTCTGCCTGGCGCATGGAGACTAATGGGGAAGTAGTGGCGCATGGCACTGCTGGCACATGGGAACACTACTTATGTTGGGGATGGCGTATGGCTATAGATTACTTCGGCGCATGGCTCTTGATTACTATGGTGCATGGCTCTTGATTACTTTGGCGTATGACTCTTGATAACTGTTGCGCATGGTATAGATTTTTCATGCTTCTACAAGTCCTCCTTCAAAGTTTATAAACTTAAACTTTATTAGATTTAAGTTTGGAATACTTTGAACAGAAGTATGGAGGAGATAAGCGCACGGGCTGCTTCAGCGCATGTGTGAAGCATTTTAATGCTTGGCACATCTAGTCGTTTGGCACATGGGAGGTCACTTATATGCTGACATGATGTCAAATTCGTTCTACAATTTGGATGCCTAACCACTCAAAAGCCATTAATGGATTTCTTGCCTACAAATATAGGGCTAGGGAAGAGGAAGAATAATGCTTATCTTTTCCACCTAATGTCTCTACGAAAGCCAGGTGAGGGGACTTGGTCGAGCAGTTCGTTGATCCTCTCCCTCTGATGGTCGACCATCCAACTGCCATCGGTGGAGGTAAGGAGCAAAATTTTTTGTTCTTCATTCTTGGGACACAAGGATACTTTGGCACCGTCTGTTTGCTTGAGTAAGAAATTGTCGGTTCGTGCGCAGGTATTCTTCTTGGCTTGATGCACATGGTCGTTGCTGAAGGGCTGAAGATGAGCTGACGATGAGAGTTCTCCTTCAGTGGCATAGGTGACACTGTCTTCGGACACTCATCTGAGGCATGCACTTGAAGACTATGCGCGACCACGCTGTATGGGTAAATTCACCTATATACTGTGGCAGTTACGTGTGTATGTACATGACTTGGCGCCTATGCACGTTTCCTCTGAGCGCATAGATGGCTAATTTGCCAAACGGCGCATGATCCTATAGATGCATGGCTTTTGATTGGCCTTTTCTTGCAAACATTCTGACTTTTTGGTGTGCTCATCGTGCAGGGACTGCCTTGGATTGCTTGGGTCCTGATGGAGTATGGAAGGATATCATAGTTACCGTTATTCATGGTAAACAAATATATTACCCAGGAGATTGTCCGTGGTCTTCCAACCTAGCTCATTATAGCTACTCTCCGTATGCGGCCGGGATGTGATGGCTGGATCTCGGGTCGGATCCTGGCGGTGCATCTACATGGAAGAGGTAGGGCTAGTCATCCCAACCGAGATTTCTAGTCGTGTCCTTTCATATGAAAGAGTTGGGTCTGTAGGCTTGGCTCTATGTTGTAAGCTTCCTTGCTATCCATTAGTATGGATTCTTTTTCATGTATTGTGGCTTGCATTAAGGAGTTTACTGAAGTGATGACCTAGAATGCGTTGAGTTGCCAAATTTATATGTATTGGTACCAGAAATAATACAAAGGGGTCTCTTTCTTTTCCAATGTACTCATGATCTTGAATATTAATAAAAATATATTCCCATTGTGTGTACTCATGATCTTGAATATTGATGAATTTTTTTTCTTCTTTCCTATTTAGAAATTTTCTTGTTGTGGATATCATGGTTACGAGTATTATACCAGAATGTCACACCCCAGTCCCAAAAATACGTAGGACTAGGACATGTAAGCATGCCAGCCGCATGGATATAGCAACTCCAATATATGGAAATCATAACCCATACGTAAGCTGTAATATGAATATCAAATCCACAAGTGGTATAACATATGTCACAAGTCACAGGGTATAATCTAAATCTCATCCACGAAAATCAAATATAATTAAATAACCAACATCTATGAAACTAGATCTCAATAAGAAGTATCTAAGGATGATAGTTGGGTAGAAACAAATCCACTACCAACTCGAATATAAGAGCAAACACAATATAAGAACAACACAACAAACACAATATAAAAATGTCAGCTATCAATCACGGCTCGAAGAGAAGACCTCCTCGAAACATAGGTAACCATCCGAATCTGCGCTCCTGCGAACACTCAAGAACAGATACACCTGGAAGGGGCCAGGTCCTCAGAGGGACATAACAAGATACATAAAAGCATGCCAATAAAGTACTGAGATAAATATTCAATGGGGTCGCCTAACCATCTAAGTGAATGCAGTTAAGAACAACTTTCCCAACGCGTGGGCTATCTGGCTAAAATGGGATTGGCATGGTTCTCTTGGAGATCCAAGGGCCTATAAAGGCACGTCATCGTTTGAACGGCGGAGGCCCGCCTGATAATAATATAATATATAATGGTCATCATGACCGCGCATCTCCGGCGGAGCGTACGGGTTACACAAGGAAAGTGCAACGGAGCCCACACGCCTTACTTGTTGTTCTCCCTACCCCATGCTCTAAGCATGTCACATCCATGACACGATAATACCTCTAATAACTGCCAAGTCTACTAGCATGCAAAGTTTCTAACAGCAGTTATTCCTAACGCATGGCCCACACGTACAGGAGGCCAAACCCTGCACGCAAGTCCGTGATCTACATAAGACTCACAACTCGTGTAACAACTGTGTCACGGCCAATGAACCTAATGATGCTACATGATAATAGGGTAGTATCATGAACAAGGTCAATACAAATACATAAATAAAAATATATCGCGACGACACCGTCGTGCGCATTTTATATAACAGTTAAAATATATGAACTAAAGACAAAAAATAAAGATGCATGCAACATATGGAATATGAATAACAGTACAATGGCAAGGTATACTTGCCTGGCAAAAAAGTTGCGATGTACCAATAATCTGCTCCAGAAGTCGTGCAGAACAAATCCAATAACCTATGTACATATAATATAATACAATAAAATTATTAGTCATTACACTAGCACATACACAACCATATTTACACTAGACGCAGGGGGTACACTAGGGGTGGCACTAGTCATCTAACACAGTCATTTGCATGACTACTTACGCGGGTGTCCTATATTAAATATTGTATCACAGTCAGTCAGTCAAAATAACATGTGTCTAGGCCAGTACATAAATGTACATAAGACAGTCATCTAGCATGTTCTTAAGGTCAACATGGTCAAGGTAAGTACGGGACAGTCCACGGTATCCTAGGATCGTACAGTCTGAATACACATACTCCTAATTATTATTAGCATATAGTTAATTACAATATACATATATACCATATATATATATCATCCAATAATTATATGTATACCAAGTTGGATAGTGTGCATATACTAAATATATATATAAATATATCAAACTGAATAATATATGCGTACGAGTACGAGTTCGTGTATGCAGCACTGGGTTCACCGACTCAGGGTCCGATATCAGCTAGCAGTCATAAACAATACGCATGTCCTAATGGCATACACCCGAACATACATAAAAGGAGAAGACAGACAGGTTCATACCTCAAAGTATGTGCACGGGTACGACGGTGAGGTTGACGACAATGACGACGATGCGATGATGATGATGGGGCGATGATGGGTTGATGGTTTAATGGTGAAGATGATGATGATGTGATGATTTTTATGATTGGGTGATGATGAAGATTATGAGATGATGATGATGTGTTGATGGTTTAATGGTGAGGATGATGATGATGACGACGATGCTGAGATAACGATGAAGTGATACTGATGATGATGACGACGATGATAAGATGATGATGAAGTAATGTTGATGATGATGACGAGGACGATGGTATTTGACGAGGACGATGACGAGGATGGAGATGTGGACGATGGTGTGATGATGATGCTAGTGGTTGAAAGTGATGATGATGGTAGTGAGTGGTGGACTATCGGAGTTCGGCCAGGGGGCTTCTCCGGTGAGTCAGGGCCATGGTCGAGGAGGAGCTCAGGAAGGGGAGGACATGGAAGAGGACTCGGGTGCTGCTCCAGCCAGGGGGAGGGAAGACTGGCCGGGTGGCTGCTGGAGTTTTAATGGTGGTGATGATATTGGCAATGGGGGTGGCCGGAGGCTGCTGAAGTCTCGGTGCTGCTCCGGCCAAGCCCAGGTGGTCGAGGCGGAGAGAAAAGGGAAGAGAGGAGACGAAGGAGGTAGTTTCTCCGGGACGACGAGGTGAAGGAGAGGCGGTAGTGAGGGTGGTGGAGTTTGTCGGGCTGATATAAACGGAGGTGATGGTGGTGTGAGGACGATGACAATGGGAGAAGGACAGAGGTCGGGCACGGAGGAGTTTCACCGGAGATGGGAAGGAAGAGAGGAATAGGTGGAGATGGTGGCGTTAATGGCGGTGGTGGAGTTCGTCGAGCGGGGCGCAACGGCTCAAGATGACCGGCTCCGGCACTCGGATCTGGGCTGCTCGTGGTGTCGAGGAAGGCGGTGAGGGTGATGGCAGTTCAGTCGTCCAGGAGAGGAGGAGGAGGAGAAGATGACAGGGTGTACGGTGGTGAGGCAGTTTTGAGGTCGTGGTGATCAACTACGGTTCAGGGCGCTAGGTGGCCGGACATGGCGGCTCCGGCGGGGTGCTCGGCAAAGTTGGGGAGGAGGTCGGCTAGAAAATAGGTTAGGGATGGAGATGAATAGGGATTGGGTTGGTGTATTGGTTAAAATAGAAAGGAAAAGAAAAAGGATTAAATATTATATTTATATATATAAAGGTGTAGGGTTGGGTTGACCTAGAGGTTTGGGCTTGGTCAACACCTCTCTTGGGTTGGGCCTTGGGCTTGCATGAGGATGTTTGAGGGCCACAATTTACATGGTTAAAATACAAGGATGGGGTTTAAATGAGGGATCGATGCTGTGCGTTTGCACATTCCGATAAATTATAAAAAATCATGTTAAAGGGAAAACTGGGTTTCTTAATGAATTATCCAATGGTGGGGACACCTCAATGTATTTTTGCATAAAAACCCCCAACAATTGGAAAAATTGTATAAGGACAGAAATTAGATTGTAATTAATTGAATCGAACGCGCATGATGTTCTAGAATTAATTAGAAGTACATGAGAATGAAATTTGGTAGGACACAAGTGTCAGGGGCATAGAGGGTACAGTGTAGAATATTAATAAAATTTGGGTTGTACAAAACGATCAAGATTGTGTCTCCAATTTTGATTGGGACGCACAAGGGTACAAGGTCATAATTTATTTAGAATTATAATAATAACGTCCGCGATGTTTATTGTGCGACTAAAATATAGCACAAGAAGATAATATTATAAGTTACACAAAGGTCAGAATAGTAGGCGGGAATGTCTAGGATGAGGTTGTGAAGTTTATAGATAGGCAATGGCTAGTGAGGTGCTCTAATTATTGAAGCAACGGTAAGGTGCGCTACATGATATAAATTATTGTATACTTGAATAAATGCCGTGTTTTAATTCTATTTGGCTCAAACTAGCCCTAGTTTCACTATCTAAGTAAAGCAGGCCTAATTTTGGGTGAGGGGGTTTACAGTAGTATGGACATAGTATAACATCATAACGATGACAACACCAAGCCCTATCAGTGGTAGTATGGACGTGATAGGTTAGAGTAGTTCTGTTAGGAAAGTTTGGCAGGGATCATCTGGGATGGTAGGGATACTTTGGTATAAAATCGATAGGCGTTAAATCTTGATTGTAGCCGAGTAGGAATATGGTGAAGTATTTTGTGGAGAGAAAAAGAAACGCGTCAGAGGTAGTATGGATATGACTGTTTTCTTTTACTATGGAACATGGGCAGTTCATAGTTCAAAGATGATGTGGACATGAATTACTTGCTTTGTAAAAATTTTGTGGAGATAAAGAAACAACAAAAGGGACGAGTCAGAGATAGTATGGATGTGACTGTCTTCTTTTGCCGAGAAGAATGACTTATAGTTCAGAGGTGATATGGATGTGAACCATTTACCTTATATAAGTTTTGAGGATCTGTTACCCATTGCGTACTCAAGACTCCTGAGTATGGATAATAGATTTGTCCGCGTGTGACGAATATAAATAATTTACTAGCGAAGACATCAATTGTGAATATTACACTTTTATGTCCCTCTGCTAGGTATAGAAGTGACACACTTTTTTTATATACCTAACTTAGACATAGTATTTCTTTAGGAACTTGGCATTGATTGGCATCACGAGCAAGTTACTATTATGCTTAGCGAGCCTATATGGGCGGCTGGAGTAGACTGTTTCCACTACAAAGGGACTCTCCCACTTGGGTTAGAATTTTTTTCGCATTCATGTGGGTCATGATCATCAGTATTCTCTCGGTTAGGATGAGATCACCGACCTGGAATGTCCTTTCCTTTACCTTCTTGTTGAAGGCCCCGGAGAGTCTTGCTTGGTAGTGCTTAATGCCCTGCTGAGCCAAGAGGCATTTTTTGTCAAGTGCCTCCAAATCTTGTAAACGCCGACGATGGTTGTCTTCAGTGGTTAGCTGATTGGAAATGGACACCCGTAGAGAAGGAATTTGGGTTTCCAAAGGAAGCACAACCTTGCTTCTGTAGACTAAAGAAAGCGGCGTGCTACCAGTCGGAGGTTCAATACGTCGTACAGTAGGTCCATAGACATTTGCCCACCTTCTCATTCCAGTCATATTTGTTGGTTAAAACGAACTTTTTGAGTAGCTTGATGATTGTCTTGTTGAATTCTTCGGCTAATCCATTTGTTGCTGGATTATAGGTGGTTGAAGCTAGATTTTGGATTTGATTTTTATTGCAAAATCGAAAGAAAGCATGTCTTACAAATTGAGGACTATTGTTATAAATGATCCTGCGAGGCAAGCCGAAGCGGTAGATGATGTGATGTTTAAGAAAACTGATCACATTGGACATTTTTACCTCTGCGAGCGGAATGGCTTTCGCACATTTAGATAAGTAGTTGGTGACGTCAGGATGACTCGGTGCCCCTTAGACGAAGGTGGACTGATTGGTCCTATGATGTCCATATCCCAGACTTCGGATGACCAAGATGCAATGGTCGGGTGTAGAAACTTTGAGGGTTGGTGGATAAAGTAGGCATGGATTTGACACATCCTACACTTCTTCGCATAATTGACGGCATCTACCACCATCGTTGACCAATAATAGCCCATACGTCGTAGGCAATCCTGAAGCTTAGAATCGGGTTGGTGAGAACAATATATAGCGTCGTGAGCTTTACGAAGAGCTTGCTTTGCTTTTGTGTTTAATAGGCATTGTAGCAAGAGCCCGTCATAGGAATGAAGGTATAACATCTTAGTGGTTGTATCATAGTAGAACCGAAGGGAGCATCTTCTAACGGAAGTGGCCTCCTTCGGGCATCTGGAAGGATTTCGTAGACAACATAGTCCATAAACGGGAGTCTCTAATCTTTGACATTGGTATATGTGTCCATAGAGTGGCTTAGACTCAAGCATAAGTTGTTCCTTGGACAGACCAGTTCTTGACCCACCACTGTGATCAATAGGTGTATTTTGATTGGAGTTGCTATAGAAGCGACGAGGCCGACGAGTGCATCAACCTCGATATTTTGCAATTGTGACACATGTTCTATGAAGAATCCTGTGGAAGTAGAAATTATGTCGATGATCGCTTGGTGGTAAGGGAGTAGGTCCTTGTGACGGACTTCGTACTCGACACGGACTTGACTGGCTTTTAATTTGGAGTCACCATAGGCTTCTAGGTAATGAACCTCTAGTTTTTTGCCAGCTAAAACCCAAAGATGAGAGCGTTATACTCTGCTACATTGTTGGAATACGGCTCTATAAGCGAGTATGCGCGATGGATAACTAGGTCATCAGGAGAGATCAGCATTATCCCTACTCCGGCAATAATATTGCCTTTGGGCCATGTTCTAGAAGGACCGTCGAAGAACATTCGCCAAACCAATCCTCTTGTCGTGACGGTGTTATACCCTAACACCACGTCAGGGATTTCATCATGGAGCTTTAAAGTCTCTGACACCGGATGAGCTTCTAGAAAGTCGGCCAATGCTTGACCCTTGATAGCCTTTTGCGAGACAAACACCAAGTTATAGGGTGACAGTAGGATTGCCCATATGGCTAGGCGAGAATTAAGTGACCTTGGTTTGGTCATGAGGACTCTAAGAAGATTTACTCGAGAGATCACATTGATGGTTTATCCTGTCAAGTAATTACCGATCTTTTGGACAGCGAATACTAGAGCAAGACACTATTTCTCGATCGGATTGTACCTATATTCTCGATCATCATTCAGCTGAGATAGTCGATAGCTTGTTCATAGCCTTCATCGCTATTTTGGGTAAGAAGATCTTTGAGGGAATGATCCATTGCGTAAGAAGGGTTTTTCCATGATTGGGGCCACCAACACCAAGGGGTTCATGAGATACTTCTTAATATCATCTAATGCTTGTTGGTATTCTTTCGTCTAGGCGACGGAGACTCCCTTCTTCATGAGTTAAGTAAAGGGCCGACATCGTCCGGAGATATTGGCTATGAATCTCCTAATGTATGCCATTCATTCCTGCAGACCACGGAGTTCTCGTAGGTTCTTTGGAGGGTGCATATCTAGGATAGGCTTAGTCTTCTCAGGGTCGATATGAATACCCTTTGAAGTTATAATAAATCCTAAAAACTTACCATCGGAGACTCCCATGAATGACTTTGTGGGGTTTATCTTAATCTGGTGGGCTTACATTATATCGAATACCGTCTTCAAGTCATGAAGATGATGTCTTAAAAACGGCTCTTGACAGCAATGTCATCAACGTAATATACCACTGTCTTGGGCAGATGGTCGCGAAAGATAGTGCTCATAGCTCGTTGGTATGTCATACCAGCATTCTTCAGACCAAAGGGCATTATGGTATAACAAAACACCCATATTAGCGTCCGGAATGACCTATGCTTCTTATCGTCTGGATATATCTTGATTTGGTTGTAGTCTAAGAACCCGTCCATGAAGGACATACACTCGAGGCCACAAGTGTTGTCGATCATCAAGTCTATAATTAGGAGAGGGAATTCGTCCTTTGGGCAAGTAGTATTTAAATCAAGAAAGTCGATGCAGACGGATTTTATCGTTCTTTTTTATAACAAAACTAATATTAGCTACCCAATCTGGGTATTGTTCTTCGCGGATAAAACTGCTTGCTATTACCTTATTCACCTCCGCTTCGATGGCGTTCATAATATATGGCTTGGCATTTGGTAGGATATTGAGCTTGTGCTTTATGATCTGCGGATCCAAACCTAGCATATCTTCATAGTTCTATGCTAAGACGTCGATATATTCCCTTACTAGCTGGACAAGGGATTCTCGCTCTTTTGTCGAGAGGTTTTTGCTAATGAAGATGGGCTTAGTAGCAGAATCGTCACCCAAATCAATTCGTACAACTTCATCCTAATAAGGAGCTTTTCGTTGTTCAAATCATAACTCCTACAGAGATTCTAGTTTTTGAGCCTACGATTCTACTTTAAAAAGTTCGATTGGGTACTCTTCGTCCTCTTCTGTATGCGCTGATATCATGTTGATGGACAATGTTTGCTTGAGTTCATCCCCGATGCTGATGTCGAATTCCCAAGTGGAAGACTGCAAAGAGTGAGATTGTGTTTTATCCTCCTCCCCCGAGTCTTCGGGGGTTGTAGAAGGTATAAAATCTCAAACCATGACCGGTTCGTTTGTACTATGTCTCAGGCTTGCTCTTCGGAGCAAAGTGATATAATGGTAAGCTTCGTCCCTTGCCGTAATTTAGGCCTTAGTTGCTCTTCAGGTCATTTCCTATCTTCTGGAGGATACACTTAATTTGTATGCTATAGCGGTGAAGTTGCATTCTGTCGCTTTACGGTTCTGACTCCTCTAATACGAAGTCCCGGTGACCTTCGACTTTCCCAAAAATGATGGGCTTATCACCTTTCTTCCTTGCTGGAATGATAAACATGGATCTTAGTTAAGAAGGATTTCTCTTACTGTGTCAGTTGTAGCTACTTATGTATGTAGGTGTAAATCTATACCATACTCCAGAGAATATGCGACTCCCCAAAGCGCGACAACGGAGCAATTCAAAGGGAGGCCTTTATTGAGGAAATACGATATCTCTTATAAAGGGATTACATCATCGTAGGATGGTACATCGGTAGATGCCGCGACATACTCTTCCAGTCCATCTTCTTCAATATTTGTTAGTAACGTTGACGGTGCTAGAGTTTTCTTGTCTTGACTACCAGCTGCCCTGGGTTCTCATGGCAAGGGGATCCTTCGTCTAGTAAGCGTCTCTTTCCCTGGGCCTTAATTATCGGGGATCCAGGTGCCCTTCTACGAATCTTGACCACGAGGAAAGTAGTTGCGTGGGCTGGGTGTCCTTTGAGACAGACCATTAGGGGATCGCTTGAAGCCATAACATTATCATCTTCATCGTCGGTGTCATTACCTCCTTCGTCTTGGTGGATTTGCTTATACAAGATCGAGTCAGAGTAGTATATCTCGACCCCTTTAAAAGGATCCACATCAGCGAATTCTGTCTTGACCATGTTGTCTTTGTTGACGTACTTAAACCATTGATGGAGAGTGGATGGAATGATCATATACTCATGTATCCACGGACGCCCTAGCAGGATATTATAGGACACATCCACATCGATGACATAGCAAGACACCTCTATTTGGACATCGTTGATTTGATACTTTAGACGAATCTTGCCTAGAGGGTAGCTTCTCTCGACATTAAAGCCGCTGATATTGGTATTGGTAGCTGCCAGCCGATGCATCAGAATCCCCAAGGTCTGTAGCAGACTTCGTAGGATAATGCTGAGAGATGATCCTGGGTCAATATGCATCTGGTCCACCTTAATGGCTCCGATGTACTCTGTGTAATATAGGGAATGATCATGCTTATTATTTTTAGCAATATGTCATGCTAAGAGGATGTGATGTTCTAGATCTCCTCCATCATACTGTTGCAGTGGGGATATGCGACAGGATCCTCGACTGGTGGCTTGACTTAGGTTAAATAAGAGTCGACGTTTTACAACGCCTCACGTAGATCATCATGAGTCATTTTGGAGAGACAAAGGAGCTCGAAGAGTGATAACTTTGCTAGAGTGCTGTCTAGTTGTGCAAATATATCAAAGTTGTAAGGCTTCTCCAGCCTTTGAGTTTTGTCTTTCCATAAAGGTTTATCATAGCGAGTTTCCTTATACTTTTGCTTGTCCGCTGCAGGAATCTAGGATGGACCTGGATCAGAGGTTGAAGGTACAACAGTTGGTGGTGTACAGTCTTCGGAGCATTGTAGTTGTGCTGGAAGGCTAGTCCAGACCTGGTTACCCTAGCCAGAGCTTCATCTATTGATGGAGAGGCTATGTGACAGGACTTGGTCCTCTTTTCCTTGGATTTAGAAGTAGGAGGCGCTACTGGCTGTCATGTCTGGGATGAGGTCTGGATGAACCTACATGACTTCGCCTCTTGGAGTAGTGAGGGGGACCAACCCGTCTGCTTGGGTTGGAGGGAGGTCAATGACCTCCATGGTTGTCCTAGGTATAGGGAAGACACCATCTTGGGCCTCTATTGTCGAGAAGGTGCCGAATTGGAGGGACACCATGTTTGTAGTGACTGTCTTGTCTTCAAAGTCCAAAGTAAGAGCTTTGGAATCATTTATCCATTGTATGTGCCTTTTTAATATGTATCAATCTCGCGTGGAGTGGTGGACATATCGATGGTAGTGGCAATACTTGGGATTGTCGACATTGTCTACTTCGTCGGGGCGCTTGACGTCAGGTAGACGGAGCTTGTTGCCCTTTATCAATACTTCAAAGATTTCCATAACATCATTGTCATCAAAGGAATAATTCCCCTTCGACTTTGACCCATAAAATATCAGGGCTTGCATCCTTTTACTATCACGACTGTTGTTGGCAGCAAAAGGACGATTTCCCTTGCCCTCAATGCTAGGAGCTTGTAATCCTAACTAGCGGGCATCCTTCATACTATTTTTTACAACAATGACACTTATGATAAATGTTATCCAATCACTGAACGGGCCAGATGCCGTCCAGAGTCTTACTTGTGGTAAAAGGTTCTTTCAACACGTGTCCATCAGTGTAGATTCGGGGATACCGAAAGGCAACTTCAATACCGCCTGTCAAAAATATTCGATGTATTCTTGTGATGGTTCTCTATCACTTTGGGTGATGTCCATTAGGGAGAAGATAGTCATATCCATTCCTCCTTCATAGAACCGGGCATGGAAGAGGGACTTCAGATCCTCGAAGGATGAGATATATTTATCTGGGAGACTACATATCCACTCAAAAGCGACCTCGGATAGTGCTCCGATGAACTAGTTGGTAAGTCAGGCGTCATCCTGAGGTAATAGCCCATTGTGGAATGGAAGTATCTCATATATCGACAGGGTGATATTTTTCTGTCAAATGGAGTCAGAGATAGGGGCTTATATTTGGGAGGGTACACCATATTATTCCATTTATGAGGATAGGGTTGTCGAATCCCAAGCTTCTAGAGCTTGTCTTGATTATCTTGAGAATCAATGCGAGCACACAAGTCCCTAAGAGTCTCTTGGATATCGTCTGGCAGAAGAGTGGCAAAGGGCTGAGGTATAGTCTGGCTGCTTGCGATATGAGGAACCGTGTCAGGCATACCAGATTCCTTGTTAGTCCCCTGATCCAGGTTTATTCGCCCCGAGATTCGTGGTTGTGCTGGGACTATGTTTTTTTTTGAGTTCCAACACTGTGAGTCAGAGTCTGCATTGAGGTTCTCAGAGTCTACATTATGACTTTGAGTGCATCAAGGCATTGTTGGTTACTGTACCATATGCCATGCTCATCTCCTACCATATATACCGACATTCCATGGGACGAGGTGGACGGAAGGGTGGATGCCTCACTTTTTGTCTCAGATGTCTGAGTCTCATTGTCCTCAGGGAGAGTGGTCATTGTTGTGTCACTTTCATTATTTGAAGGATTGCCACCCCCAGTCTCAATTACGGACTCAACCTGGAAGGTTCGACTACCCCATGTTAAGCTTTCATCCATTCGCGAAGATTCAATGTCCTCTCGGAAGGATGGGTTGACATGGAACACCTAGGGATTTCTACCCCAGCTCCAATTATAACCTCATTTAGGAGGGCATGGCTACCCTCAGTTCTTATTTTTGAGCACGTGCCATGAAATACTGTCATGCCCCTGTCCCAAAATCATGTTGAACCAAGCCACGTGGCATTGACCAGCTGACACGTCTCCAAAGGAAAACCCAATTTATTGGACCCAAAGAGATGTGCTACGCTGTCCTAAAATACTAACAAGTCTAGTACTAGCATATAACAGGTAACATCTAATCTCATCCATAATATATCAAGAAATACTGAAATAAGTACTGGAATATAAGTGCTAAGTCTGAAATAAGTTTTTAATACAAATCCGATATGTCTGGTGGGAACAAACCCACTACAAAAAAATAAGAGAGCTGAATATAACATGACTAGAGAAATGGCTATCTAGATAAAGAGGCTCCAGCTCTAGATGGCAAGTCTACCCAAGATCAGAGAAACTCGGATGGCAGCACCTCTAGCTCCTCCTCGGATGCATACCTCTCTCCTGCCCAGGTCCGTACACCGTGGGATAGTATGCCTCATCTAAATCTGGAAGGGAACCAGGTCCTCAGTGGGACATAACAAGATACATAAAAGCATGTCATATATAAGTACTGAATAAATAAAGGGTGAGCTAACCATCTAAGTGTATGCAAGTGTAAAGACAATCTTGGTACGTATGGGAAGGCGTAAGATAACGTCCAACGTCCTCTAGAGTGTGGTATCTGCAATGTCCATCATTCCGAAGAATGAGGTATCTGTATATATAAAACGTCCAACACTCTAAGGGACGTGGTATCTGCAAAGTATATATACGTCTGTATCACTCCGAAGAGTGCGGTGTCTGCAATAAAGGAGATGGATGTCCTATATGCCTACTAGTTGTCTTTTCTGCCCAATGTGGATATACAAGTCGAATCCACAACATACCACGTAGCTATATGCCAAGTCACAACTTTTCTAGATAATCCCGACTACGTGCTAAATCGTGATGTGTGTTTCACGCACCGGTAGCTAATCGAGTACGCGAACCCGCATCCCAACATGAGTTGTAATCGTGATGCGTGTACAAGTGCCAAGGTCTAGGAGGATATCAGAATACCCTCACATCTGTTGGTGAGTCTGCTAATGTCTAAGTCAGTTATACTACGTATCGACATATCGGTCGACTGCACCCAAGGCAATCTCAGGCGCACACAGTTATATGTATTTTTGCAATAGGAATATATGCAACAATTTATAATTTAAACAGTAGAATTTGGCAAGGTATAGTTGCCTGAGCAAGACTTTGTATAGTGTACGTCCTGTGTATAAGTTTTGGTGAAAGAAGTGGGATTAGAGTTTTGGGAAGTATTATAATATATATAGGGATAAAGAGGCGGTGGGGAAGCTTAGGGATTAAGAATTACTACTGCTGCTGCTTTCATCCTTTCATTGGTTTAGGTTTTGGTTGGTCTATCATTGGTTTAGGTTTTGGTTGGTCTGCCATTGGTTTAGGTTTCGGTTGAGGTTAGTTTAGGAATAACAGGTAGAGAGGCGGTGGAGGATGAGTCATAAGAGGGTTGTTTTACGCGCGGTGATAGGAATTATGCGGTGGAATTTGTTTACGCATGGAGGTTGTTTTACTACTGTTGCTGCTGCTGTTTACGCGGGTAGGAGTATACGCGGGGGTGAGTGAAAGGAAGAGTTTACGCGGGGTGATGGTTTAACGGGTTACGGGTTTGGGTTTGAGATCCAATAGGAAATTCTATTCTAATAATATATATATATATATACATCTAAAAATTACATTGGTGTATACGGTTAAGTTAGCTACTGTCCAAAAGGTCTCCTACATAGAATAAATTAGAAAAAATTTATAATAGCTCCATAAATCCTCTAAGTGCTGAAAACTTCTCAAAATAAATCTAATAAAATCTATTTTCCTTATTTAGCTCATAATTATTACGTTTTCAGGGTTAGGGGTTTTACATTCTACCCAACTTATAAAAAATTTGTCCTCGAAATTAAAACTAAGTCACGGTAGAAAGTACGAATGGTAGAAGATATATATATATATATAAATTAATATGGTAATTTCATACCTTGGTCTGTGAACAAGTTTGGATAACGTTTACGTATGTCATCTTCTCGTTCCCAAGTGGATTCTCCTGGTGCGCCATGCTTCCATGCTACGCGGACCAAGGGAATAGACTGGTTTCTCAATACTTTCTCTCGATGATCTAGGATTTCCACGGGTTGCTCTTGATATGATAAGCTCGGCCCAATGGTAATTTTTGAATGGTCGAGGACATGACTACTGTCTGCCATATACCGCCTGAGTTGTGATACATAGAATACGTCATGTACTCCCTCAAGTGAAGGTGGTAGCGCAATTCTCTAATACGTTAAATGGTCCAATATATCTTGGACTCAACTTATCGCGCCCTCCGAATCGAATGGTGCCTCTTGTGGGTGATATCCTCAAGAAGACATGATCACCCTCTTTAAACTCCAAGGGACGACGATAAAGATCTGTCCATTATTTTTTCCTGTCTTGTGCTGCTCGCAAGTGTCCTTGGATTTTCTTTACCTTCTCCACTGTGCGAACAATCAATTCTGGTCCTAGAATCTGTCTTTCACCCATATCACTCCAACATACTGGAGAACGACACTTTCTTCCATACAGTGCTTCATAGGGAGCCATTTGAATGCTCGATTGATAGCTATTGTTATAGGAAAACTCGACCAAATATAAATGGTCTTTCCATGATCCACTGAATTCAAGTATGCATGCTCTCAACATATCTTCCAGTGTCTGAATAGTACACTCAACCATCTGTCTGCGGGTGATATGATGTGCTAAACTTTAGGCGGATACCAAGACTCTCTTGCATACTTCGCCAAAAGTAAGATGTGAACCTCGTATCCCTGTCGGACACGATACTAACTGGTACTCCGTGCAGTCGCACAATATCTCTCATGTACATGTCTGCTAAGTCCTCTGTGGATTGCCCAACTCTGAAGGGTAAAAATTGGACAGCCTTGGTGAGTCGATCTACGATTACCCATACCGTATTACGACCATTAGGACTCCTTGGAAAGCTCATAACGAAGTCCATAGTGATGTGCTCCCATTTCCACTCAGGTATTGGGAGTGGTTGGAGTAAGCCTGCGGATCTTTGATGCTCAGCCTTGACTTGCTGACACACCAGGCATTTTGCCACAAAGCGGGCTATCTCCCTCTTCATTCCATGCCAACAATAGTACTGTCTCAGGTCTCTGTACATCTTTGTGCCTCCTGGATGAATAAAGTATGTTGAGCTATGCGCTTCTGACATCAGCTCTTGACGAAGTTCTCCATTCGGACATAGAGATAATTTCTACATCTTAAAGTCTCGTCCTCGTGTATGCGTAATCCTGTTTGTATTCTGGCCTTTGTCCTTTGTCGAAGCCTCTGGAATCTGGCATCTGTTGGTAGGGCAGCCTTGATCCTTTCGACCAATATTGATTGCAACTGGTAACTTGACAACTGGCCGTCAGTTCCTGGCATAATGACTTCTATACCCAGCTGTTCTAGGTCATTCAATAGATGTTGCTGGGTAGTCAAAAAGAATGCCATGGGCCTCCTGCTTAAAGCGTCGGCTACTACGTTGGCCTTTCTCGGATGGTACTGCAGCTCAATCTCAAAGTCTGACATCACCTCGAGCCAACGTCTTTGTCTCAGGTTCAAGTCCTTCTGGGTGTAGACGTACTTTAGGCTTTTGTGATCAGTGAATATCTCCACTCGTTCTCCGTATAGGTAGTGTCTCGAAAGCTTCAAGGCAAAGATGATTGCCGCCCATGCCGTGAGTGGGGTAATTCTTCTCATGGGTCCTCAGTTGTCTAGAGGCGTAGGCCACAACCTTCCCATGTTGCATCAAGACGCAACCTAAATCTTTTTCGGATGCATCGCTGTAGATTACGAATCCTCCGGATCCTGAAGATATGGTCAAGATAGGTGCCGTAGTCAGACGCTTTTTCAGCTCACCGAATGCTATCTGACACTCCTCTGACCAGATAAACTCCTGCTCCTTGCGGGTCAAGCGAGTCACCGACTCCGCGATCCTTACAAAGTTCTTTACGAACCTCTGGTAATATCCGGCAAGTCCTAGAAAACTTCTCACCTTTGAGACGTTGGTAGGGGTCGGCCATGTTTCTACTGACAAAATCTTCGCTGGATCTACCGAAATACCATCTCCTGAGATAACATGTCCAAGAAAAGCGACACGATCTAGGAAAAACTCGTATTTACTCAGTTTTACATAAAGCCTTTCATGCCTTAGCGTCTCTAACACTAGCCTCAAGTGCTCTTCGTGCTTCTCGTGGTTCTTTGAATACACCAAGATGTCGTCGATGAATACTACCACGAATCGGTCCAGATACTGATGGAATACTCTGTTCATTAGGTGCATTTGTCAATCCAAAAGGTATCACTAAGAACTCGTAGTGACCATAACGAGTCCTGAATGTTGTCTTTAGAATGTCTTCTCTCCGTACTTTTACCTGATGATAGCCTGATCTCAAATCTATCTTTGAGAACACTACTGCTCCTGTCAGTTGGTCGAACAGATCATCAATTCGTGGCAGGGGGTACTTGTTTTTTATTGTTAAAGCATTAAGGGCTCTGTAATCAATGCACATTCGGAATATCCCATCCTTCTTTGGTATAAACAACACTGATGCTCCCCAGGGTGATGCACTAGGACGAACAAATCCCATGATCTGCAACTCTTCTAGTTGTAGCTTTAGCTCGTCTAGCTCCTTCTTTGCCGACGGATACACATTTGAAGATACCGGCGCTACTCCGGGTACTAATTCAATAATGAACTCTACCTCTCTATCAGGCGGTAGGCCTGGCAATTCCTCCGGAAATACATCCTCGAATTCTGCAACAATAGCTGGTGGAGCTGTCTCCATAGCCATGTAAGCTCTAGGTGTCTGGCCTACTCCTTGCTCGATGGTGCCCCGCATATACTCGAACTCCGGGTGATCTAGTAGTCTAAAAGTGATGCTACCTCTCCGGCAGTCTAGTATAGCATTGTGCTGGCTCAACCAGTCCATGCCTAAAACAACGTCGAAATTTGGCATCGAGAGTACTAAAAATTGTGCTTTTATCTCCCTACTACACACGACTACGGAGCACGTTCTAATAGTGGTGGTAACCGGTACGATGCCTCCTCCGGTAAGAATCTTCCAACTCTTAGGCAAGGGGGAAGTAGATACTCTATGCATGGCTATGAAACTACTAGATATAAAAGATAGCGTAGTGCCAGAATCAAATAATGCAGTTGCAGGTATTGACGCAACTAAAACGGTACCTGTGATAGTTTCTCCTTCTGGTTCCTCCGTAACTGCTGCTAGTGCAAAGGCTTGTCTGTGCTCCTGCCCTCTTCCCTGCTGCCTAGCTCGGTCGAACTGAGCCTCTTGTGGGGCCAAGGGTGGTCCCTTCTGAAATCCTCTGTGGTGCTAAGGGATGCTGACCTCCAGTCGGGGGTAGTATCCTCTGGACTGGTGTTGTTGGCCCTTGTCAGTTCTGGGGTGCTGCTTCTTTGCGTTGTGGGCAGTCTCTGGCCAGGTGTTGACTTGCTCCACATATCATGCACAGTCCAAGCTTCTTCCGGCACTCTCTGGCAAAATATCCCTTCTTGCCATAATGATGACAAATCGGAAGCCCCCTGTGCTGATATGGCACTGTCCTTTGTGCCTGCATTCCTGGATGATGGATTGGCCCTCATGCTCTGGGCCGGGCTTTGGCTGATATAATAGTGCTAGAGCGCCTCGCTTGTCTGCCAATGACCTCCTAGATTCTTGCCTTTGAAAGAACCTCCTCATAGGAGATCCTGGACTGCGTGGTGGTATACCTTTGTAGCTCGGAGGTAAGGCCGTGATGGAACCTACTGGCCTTCTCCAGCTCGTTAGGTATCAGGATGGCACCAAATCGACTAAGTCGACTAAACTCTGCATCGTAGGCGTCTACGGTCATAGTTCCTTGTTTCAAGTGTAGTAACTGGGAGTATAGAGCATTCCTGACCTTAGCCGGGAAATTCTTCGTATTGAAGTACACTAAGAATTGCTCCCACGTCTGGTTCTTGCCGACGCTACGCTCTATGGAGTCCCACCAATGATGGGTGTTGCCTTTGAGTTGGGACCTCACCGCGGCCATCCAAAGGTCTGGGTGCAGCTGTGAACCTTCCAGCAGCATCTCCATGTTGGAGACCCAATTTGATATCTCCTTCGGAGTCTCGCTGCTCGAAAACGTTCCCGGGCCCATCTGGCAAAAACCTCGGACAGTACCAGCTAGTTAGACAGGTGTTGGGGTAGCTATTCTCTCCAGAGTTGTCATCAAGCTCTTCCTCAAGATCTCAGTCTAATGCCATTGTGTCTGCATCATGGCTTGGAAGAATTAGAACAATTATGGTTGTCCCTCTAGTTGTGTTATCAGGGCTGGAAAGGGTGAAGGTGGAGGCAAAGGAGTATCTGCCTGCTGTTTTGGTGCCTGGGAGGTCTGTCCTTCTTGCTGAGCTAGTGTAGCTCCCTGAGTAGGACCATTGTAGAGGTATGGTGGATAAACCAGTGTATGTCTCAGGGACTGGTCTCTTGGGGTAGTCGGAGTCCTATTGACATCATGTAAGGTGTCTGTTGCCTGATCAACCCTATCATCTGTGTGTCCACTGGGTACGTCCATATTTCTAGGGGAAAAGAAGCACGATACATCTTGGTGCCTCCAGGATGAATAGAATATATCAAACTATGAGCTTCTGTCGTCAGCTCCTGTCGAATCTCTCCATTTGGAACATAAAGACGATCACCACATCGTAATGTCCCATCCTCATGAATGCGCAATCCTGTCTGCTTTCCGACCTCTGTCCTTTCCTTCAGTCTCCTGAATCTGGCGTCTGTAGGCAAAGCTGCCTTGATCCTCTCTACTAGTGATGACTGTACTTACAAGTTGGCTAGTGTCCCATCTGCTCCGGGTAATATCACTTCAATGCCAAGCTCTTGCAAGTCCTCCAATAATTCTCTCTGTGTTGTCAAGAAGTAAGGTGTTGGTTTCCGGCTTAATGCGTCTGCTACAACGTTAGCCTTGCCTGGGTGATAATGTAGCTCTATCTCGAAATCTTTCATCAACTCAAGCCATCGACGTTGTCTCATATTTAAATCCTTCTGCGTGAAGACGTACTTGAGGCTTTTGTGGTCTGTATAGATCTTCACTCGTTCCCCATATAAGTAATGTCTCTATAGCTTCAGAGCAAATACAACGGCTGCAAGTTCCAAGTCATGAGTTGGATAATTTTTCTTATGTACTCGTAACTGCCTAGATGCATATGCAATCACCTTGCCATGCTGCATCAATACGCATCCCAAGCCTTTCCCCGATGCGTCACTGTAGATCACATAACCTCCTGATCTTGATGGAATAGTCAATACTGGTGTTGTAGTCAGTCGCTTCTTCAACTCTTCAAAGGCGGCTTGACACTCGTCGGTCCATATAAATTCTTGATTCTTACAAGTCAAATGAGTCATAGGTGCTGCTATCCTTGAGAAGTTCTCCACGAACCGTCGATAATATCCCACAAGTCCAAGGAAACTTCTCACCTCCGCTGCTGATTTAGGAACAAGCCATGTCTCGACTGCCGAGATCTTCTCTGGATCAATAGAAATACCATCTCCCGTAATGACATGCCCAAGAAATAAAACTCTGTCCAAGAAGAACTCACATTTATTGAGCTTCGCATATAACTGCTCTCTCCTCAATGTCTCTAGAATAATCCGCAGGTGCTTCTCGTGCTCCTCGTGGCTCTTCGAATAGACAAGTATATCATCTATGAAGACGACCACGAACTGGTCCAAATACTGGTGGAAGACTCGATTCATTAAGTCCATAAAGATAGCTGGAGCATTGGTCAATCCAAATGGCATGACCAAACACTCATAGTGCCCATATCTTGTCCGGAATGCGGTCTTCGGAATGTCCTGCTTCTGTACCTTCACCTGGTGATATCCCGATCTCAAGTCTATCTTCGAGAATACCTTAGCTCCACTAAGCTGATCAAATAAGTCATCAGTGCGTGGCAAGGGATATTTATTCTTCACAGTCACTATATTTAAGGCTCTGTAGTCAATGCACATACGCACTGATCCATCCTTCTTTGGTACAAACAACACTGGTGCTTCCCAGGGTGATGCACTTGGTCGGATGAAATATTTCTCTTCTAGTTCTTTCAACTGTGCCTTCAGCTCATCCATCTCCTTCTTTGCTAGTCTATAAACATGTGATGCTATAGGTGCTGCTCCCAGTGTCAATTCAATTGAGAATTCTACGTCTCTATCTGGGGGTAGTCCTGGCAATTCCTCTGGAAAAATGTCTTAAAATTCTAAAATAATGGGGTGATAAACAACATCGTCCTTTGCAAGCTGAATACCATCCATGGCTTATGTGATCCTCTTACAAACTTAAGTTCAGGCTGGCCTGGTACCTTAAAAAGAATGCTTCCTCCAAAGCAATAGAAGAAAGCGTGGTACTTGCTTAGCCAGTCCATTCCAAGCACGATATCAAAGGTTGGCATATGAAGGACTAAGAGTCGGGCATTCATCTCTCTGCCACGTATCACTATAGGACCCGATCTACAAATTCGGCTAACTGGTACAACTCCTTCTCCAGTAATAATTCTAACACAACTAGATAAAGGTGTAGAGGCAATGTTGTGTTTGTCAATAAAACTAGATAATACGAATGAGTGGGTGGCTCCCGTATCAAATAATGTCACAGTAGGAAAAGTAAAAGCAAGAGTAATACCTGCTATGACATCCACCTCCTGATCCATGTTATCTACTTCCAATGCAAAAGCTCGTCCGTTCCTCTGTGGCTGTCCATGTCCGGCCCTCATATACTAATCCTCCTAGGTAGGTAGCGGTGGTCCTCTCTGAAATCCTGCTGCTGCTGGGGGTCGAGGTGCTTCAGGTCCAGTCATCTGCTGAGATGGCTTCGACGCTGGAAGCGCTAGCCTCTGAACTGGTGGTGGAAGTGTCAATGCCTGCATTGGGCAATCTCTCGTCAGGTGCTGTCCGGAGCCACATCTCATACACTGACCCAAGCGGGTCCGACAATTTCTCAAAATGTGTCCACGTTTCCCACAGTAATTGCAGTAGGGCTTCTCCGGATTCTGGTACGGTCCTGCTCTGTATTGGTACTGCTGTTGCAGAGCTAAAGGACGTCTGATAGGTCCTCCTTATTGTATCTTGGCCGGTCCCTGCTGTATCCTTGTTGATCCTTGTTGTGTCCTCAACTGACCTCATTTTCCTTTGTTGATGGTTTCTTGAAATCTGGCTTCTGTCACTAGCTCGGCATAAGAGATCCGGGACTGTGAGCTAGTATAATATTGGAGCTCCTGAGTCAGTCCTTGATGAAACCTCTTAGCCTTAGCCAAGTCATCTGGTATCAAGGCAGTGCCATATTTACTGAGACGACTAAACTCGGCATCATATTCGTCCACTGTTCGGTTCCCCTGCTCCAAGTAAAGAAACTGATCGTACAATGTATCTCTGACGGTGTCTGGGAAGTACTTCCTCTCAAAGCACTCCAAGAACTGCTCCCAAGTCTGGTATATACCCAACTGGCGCTCCATGGATTTCCACCGGTGATGAGCATTACCATCTAGAAGCGTCCTTACACCGGTCATCCATAGGTCCGTAGGTAACTGCGATGCTTCCAATAGCTTCTGCGTGTGGGTGATCCAGTTGGTAGTCTCCTCCGGGCTCTCAGTGCCTTTGTACGGCTTTGGAACCATCTGAATAAAGTCCTTTACTGAACCAACTCTAGCTCGAGGTACTGGAGCTAGTGCTTGAGCTGGTACAGTAGCCTGTGCAGCCATCCTCTAAAGTTCTGTCAGAAATTTTTGCCTCTGCTCGGCTGCCTGTTACCTCTGTTCCTGCATCATCATCTGAAAGAATTGGAACAGTTGCGCCTGGCCATCCTGCGGTGTCGATGAAGCTAGAAGGTTCCTATTAGGTAAAGTGGGAAGATCAGATGGAATTGGATTGTGAGTCTGTCCATCTGGTCCCGAAAGTCTAGGAATCATTGAGGTCCCTCCTTGAGTCTGACCATTGACTCCTGAAGGTGTGTCGCCATTGGCGGCAGTACATCCATTTTGCATATCCATCTCTCTGCAGGTGATGTACGCAACGATTAAAAGAAGTACAGGAATCAAACAGGATACAAGCATTTAAATATAAGGGATGAGTTTCAGTCAAGCGTGGATGAGATCCTTATACTCTATTCCTATACGCAGGCTTGTTCGATACAGTTACGTAACCGAGACAATATATTCTCGACCTGTATGGGCCACTACTAAAAATATGTCACGCCCTAGTCCCAAAATATATAGGACTAGGAATACGTAACACGCCAGCCATATGTATACGAACTCCAATATATGGAAACCATATACACACGTATGTTGTACATGAATATCCAATCCACAGTGGTAATATACTATCACAACAAGTCACACGCAATCTATATCTCATCCACAGCACAGATAAAGAAATATAGGAAATAAATAGCTGAATAATAAATAAATATCAAATAAGCAGTTTCAAAATATGATAGTCGGATGGAACCAAATCCACTGTAAATCGACTATACCAAAACTACTAAAGAGAGAAGAGAATAAACTCTGATATAAGAATAATGTCTCAAAAAGAATAGCAACTAAAATCTCTAAACAGCTGCAATGAATCATATATAATCCGAAGGTAAGACCTCCTCAGTCTGATAGGTAGCGTCAGGTCCAGGTCCATACTCCTGCGGATACTCCTGCTCATCTATATCTGGAAAGGTACCAGGTCCTCAGAGGGACGTAATAAGATACATAATAACATGCCAATAAAGTACGAAAATATAAACATCCAATGGGGTCGCCTAACCGTCTAAGTGAATGCAGTTTGAGAATAACTTTCCACCAAGTGGGCTATCTGGCTAAAAATGGAATTGACATGGTTCTCTTGGAGATCCAGGGGCCTACAAAGCATGTCATCTTTTGAACGCCAGAGGCCGCCTGATAATATATAATATATAGTGGTCATCATGACCGCGCATCTCCGGCAGAGCGTACGGGTTACAAGGGAAAAAGTACAAAGGAGCCCAAATGCCTTACTTGTTGTTCTCCCCACCCCATGCTCTAAGTATGTCATATCCATGACACGATAAAACCTCTAAATAACTGTCAGGTCTACTAGCATACAAAGTTTCTATCAGCAGTTATCCCTATCCGTCGTACGACCTATACGTACCAGTGGCCAGCCGAGTACGCAAGTCCGTGTCCTACATGTGACTCACACTCGTATAAGAATAGTGTCATAGCCAATGAAACATAAAATGCCTCATGATAATGGGGTGGTCTCATAAAATAGGTCCAATGCATATACATAACTAAAAACATAATACGACGACACCGTCGTTGCACCCAAGTTTTCTTGGACGCACAATTTATATAACAGTTAAAATAAATGAAATAAATAAGCAGAATAAAACATGCATGCATTATATGGAATGTAAATATAGTACAATGGCAAGGTATACTTGCTTGGCAAGAAATCTGTATGGTGTACGCATCCAAATATCAAGGACACGGGATCAGGAACTAATAGCTCCGAACAAACATCTCCGGATGTTGGAATAGACATCACCAACATTTCCAGAATCAACGAAATAGCTAGAAATCACTACCCTTTCGTCCAATTTGGACACAGGAGCAAAACGATAATTTTGGGTCAAAATAGGGTCCACGTGTGGCCCACTTTGCACCGAAAAGCGTGCCAAGGATAACAGTCTCTAAATGGAATAAATTATAGGTCAAACAAACTCTAAATGTTAGTACGAACTCAACGGTATATCCAAATATGGATTCCGGTGGGCCGAACACAATTTTGCCCAAAAAGTCAACCGTGGGACCCGCTAATTGGCGACTTGGTCAACTTTCTCAGAATTACGTGAAAATTGGGTCACAGGACCAACGTGATATCACGAGTCTAGTGACGCAAGTTTCGTCACATTCTGACAGGCGTGCACAAAATGCGCAAGGTATTTGTAAAAGTTGCGACACGGGGAAATTTTGCTGATACGGGCTGATTCCGGCGCGCACACGCGTCCAAATCAGTTTTTGCGAATTCTCACACGTCCAGGTACACTGCGCGCACCATTTGGTATACTTGGTACATGACGGGGCGGTCCCGTTTGGCGGGGCGCGCTCCGTATCGTAATTTTTGGAATTTGCCAAAAAATAGATTTTTGGGATTTTCCAACAAATTTAATTCTACACACAGCAGTTAATAGATTAATGTAAATAACAAAAATTAAACTAGTTCAAGTTGTCTTCGCATACCAAAAAGAAAAATCGAATTCGGATATCTGTGGAGGGAGATACGAATCCGGAAACATAGGTAGTTACCGTAGTTTTCTGCGATACCCAAAAGTTATCGTTTTTCGTCAACTTGGACGCTGTTTTTGCCTAGGTTTACGCATTGTTCGAGGTCAACTATCATACAGATATGGAAGGGGGTTAAGTCGTGAACGTACCGGTGAAGACGGGGTCGAGTTTGGTTGAGCGAGGTGACGGAAAACAGGGCTTGAACACATGTACTTCGCTGTCTAAACTGTAGTTGCGGTTGTGCGCGTCACGCCGTACGGGCAGTTTCTGGCGGTCTGGCGGTTTGGCTGGCGGTGGACGGCGGTCAGGTGGAGGCGCTCTGGTCGCTAGGGTTTAGATGGGAAGGAGATCTAGGTTTAGGGTTTTGGTGGAGATGTTATATATATATATATATATATATATATATATATATATATATATATATATATATATATATATATATATATGAGAGAACGAGAGATCGTAAGAGGGGGGTTCTCGTATGGGCCGCGGGGGGGGGGGGGGGCAACCGTTGCTGCTGCTGCTTTAGTTGCTAAGCGGGCGGGTGCGGGTTAGCAGCTAAGCGGGTAGGGGTTTGCATCCATTAAGGAATTATTCCATTTATTTTTCTTTTTCCAATCTATTTAATTTATATATATATATATATATATATATATATATATATATATATATATATATACATATATATATATATACATAGAAAAAAGAAAAACTGTTACTATAGAACATGGAGTATGGTTCTATTACTATGTTTTTGAGATGGAATATAGTATTGCTTTTATGTATCCTATTGAATATAGTAAGTTATTTCAGAGGAATGGAGACATGGAAATGTTTGGAACTATTGGTCCCCAAGGCAGTATCCGTGGAGTGGGAACTACGTAGATTTAAAACTCCATGGACTGGTCATATAATTATATGGGTCACTATGTATATGTGTAGAGTCCAACCATTCACGTAATTGCATGGTCATAGACAACTTATGCAAATGTTTAGTTTCTTAAACGATTGTCGGAGCACTAGGATCGTGTCAGCCTAAGGGAAACAAGATTAACATACTAGCACTGTTATTGTAGGTCCTTCACTTGGGTTTATGACCTGGACTGAAGGGCACTATTTTCGTTCGAAAAAGAATGAGGAATTTCTTCTCGGTGAAAATTTTTATTGGACTTGTTTACTCGAGATTGGTTTACAAAGAAAGTAAGTAAATACAATAACTTGAGCCAAGCTGAGATTATGGGAATATGGAAGTCGAATCAGAGATGATCATTTTGCTCTATTGACGATCTAACACAACTATTGTGATATAAAATATTGGACGAGCATGAACTTAGTATCAAGGCTAATATCTGCTGTCATGTTGACCGTCCTTGATACTTGTGAAAAACTAGATATTTATAAAAGAATGACCTGCCGAATGTCAAACTTGACTTTCCTGTAGCATCGAACTAATAGTGAGAAGAAACCGCTAAGTGGGGAGCATCCATAGGAGATAGTATCTTGTAATAGAGGTGGCGTATCTGTAAACCCCTGATTCTTCCAAAAAAAATATTAAATTGGGAATTTTCACAATTTTCTGGAATTTTCTGGGAATTTTTCTGTAATTAAAATCAGGGTTTTAATTATTAAATAATTTTTAATTAATAATAAATAATATTAAAATATTATGAAAATAATATTTTTGGGTGTAAAATAGAAAACTGGACTTAGGGTAATTTTCCTGGAATTTATTGGACCCCGGACCTATTTTTAATCACCTAAAAATATTTATTTATTAATTGAGTATTTATTTATTTATTTATTATTTATTTATTTATTTATTATTTAATCCTAATTAAATACCCAGCCCAAAACTCAGCCCGGCCCAGCCCACATAACCCCGGCCCAAACCCGCTCGGCCGCCCGCCTTAACGGGTTGGGTCGGGTCCACCCGTACCCGACCCGCACCCGCAACCCGGCCACCCCACTCCCCCACATCCCTCGCCCCGCGTCTCCCGCTGGACCCGCCGGCCGTCTCCGCGTCTCCCGCTGGCCGCCGCCTCCCTCGGCCCCTAACGCCACCGCCTCCTCCCCTATATAACTCCCCCCCGAGCCTCTCCGGCCACCGTCGACCCCTCTCTCCTCCGCCCGTGCCACCTCGCCGCCACCCGAGCCACCACCGGCTCCGTCTCCTCCTCCTCCCTCTCCCTTCGCCGTGCCCAGCCCGCCGTCGACGCCCCGACCACCCTCGACAGCACCCGCAGCTCCGGCGCCCACAAGCAGCAGCAACCGCCTGAGCCGCCCCCGGCGCCGCCGTGCCTCCGCCGTGCCTCCGTCCGCCAGCGCCGTCTCCGGCCTCCCCCGCAGCGGCGCCGCCCTCCTCCGGCCGCCGGAGCGCTTGAAGCCATGAACCCTAACCCTAATTCTCTTGACTCGGACACGGACACGTCGAACCGTGTCGGATACGATTTTTCTCGGTTTTCGGACCCTGTTCAGGTACGTGTAACTTTCTCCTAGCTGTCCCATTTTTAATTTCGTAAATTGCGTTGCGAAGCCTGCATGACCCTCTCGGTGCCCGTGCAACCCGCTCGGGGCATCGCGTCCTATGGTGATCGCACACCGCGATCCAAAAACAGGAAAAATAATGACCCAATTCACCCCGGAACTGGATACGCCCCGCCAAACGGGACGACTTGGTCGTGCGCGGTCTTCACAGATATGTGCACGTCGTTGATACGGACGTGTGGGATTTCGCAGAAGTCAATTCGGGTGTGCATGCACACCGGGATCAACACGTATCCGCGGACACCGCCCCGTATCCGCCTTTTCTGAATCAAGCCCTAACTTTCTGTACACACGTCGGATTGAAACAAAACTTGCTCCATCGGACTCATAGCGATACGTTGGTCCTATGACCCAAGTTTGGTTCGATTTTGAGAACGTTGACGAAATCGTGTGTCGTGGGCCCCACAGGCCCCGCTCGATGGGCAATTTTGTGATCGGCTCATCAGAATCCAATTCGGGAAGTTCTGTTGGGTTCGTATCATCGTTCCTGACCTGTTGACACTAAGTTTGGTAAATTTGGAGACCGTTGACCCTGACACATTTTACGGTGCAAAACGGGCCCACATGCGGACCCCGTTTTGACCCGAAATTGCCATTTTTGCCCTTGTCTCCAAATTGGACCCAAGGACAGGCGTTTCTAGCTATTTGATACCTTCTGAGCATGATGGTAATATTTATTTTAGCATCCAGAGATATTTCTGGAAATTTCCCCGAGGATAGAACTCTAGTGGGATCCAAACATCAGGCAAGTACCTGCACTTCAAGTTTATTCTTTATATTGTGATAATTAGTTCCTTGCTCTACTAGCACCATTGGATGTTTACACGTAGTGTTAGAATACTGGATTTTATGTCTTGCTTTTCGTGTTGGGAGGGAGAATACTAGGAGGCATGTGGTTTACCCTTCCCCCTGTCATGTCTGATAGCTGTTGGTACGCGACTGTACCATCAGCCTGATACTCGATTATTCATGTCTGATAGCCGTCTATGACGGCCTGATTAGCCTTATAACTCCCTATATGCCGACTATGTATTCTAAATACACAATTACACACACATAGTTTCTTGTCTTGTTACAGTTGCATTTTCTTGTCTCATTATATCCCTGTTTTACTCATGTCCCTGGTTTATAGCAATTAATCCTGTTTTACTTATATTCCTGATTTTTAGTGCTTAATTCTTAGTTAATTTCACTACTTATTGTGTATATTCTTATCGTGATTGTTTAGTCAGTTCTTTCCTACTTGTCGTAAATATTTAGTTTAATCTTGTTGTGCATTTGGTACTTTGCTCCTTTTCTGACTGGATCCGTTGATTTAGACGATGATGAGGACTATGCCCCCACCTATTATGGTCCCTATGAGGTAGCAAGTGATACTTTTGAGGAGCCGGTTCCCACTCAGGAGACTACTTCTGAGGAGTAGTTAGCAGATAGTTATTATTTTTCTTTCAGTCTAGTAATCGGGTTTGTCCCCGATTTAACTTCTGGTTCTGTAATTAAACTATGGATCTGTTTTTCACATTTAATTTATGAAATCTTAGCATTCCTATTTTCCTGTCATTATCCTTTCCTATTTAATTATTGTGAATGAGCTAGAGTTTAATTTAATTGTGGATATGACCTAGACAGCGTACTACCGCCGATACTGCGGCGTAGGCTGGACGTACCCACGTACTCGTGCCCGAATATCCGGGTACGGGTCGTGACACATTTTTATGGTGGCTCATGCAGGTCCACGACTAAATTGTTCGGTTTCAACTTAGGGACCGAACAGGCCTGCAATAAGATTGAGGATTTTAGGAAAAGCTCATTCACAGAATATGATCTTTTATTTTAAATCTCGATATCGTTCCTAGTAAAAATTTTCTATCGCCCTTGATTTCCAAGTAATCTATTCTAATCTTCCTATCCCTTAATCTTTCAGAATGGTTCAGACAAGGAATACCGTAGGAGGCACATCCGAACCCGCCGAGCAGACTGTGCCTGAAACTCTTGCGCTCCCTCCGCCTCCAACTACTCCGACAGTTACTATGGATGGGGCACAGCTAATCGGAGTGTTCCAGGGACTTATAGAATCCCAGAAGGAACAGACTGCCCTGCTACGAACTAGTCTTTCGGATGCTCTTCGCTCCCAGGAGTCACCACAAAAAAGGCCAGGAAGTGCCAAGGACTTCAAAAACCTTAAACCCCTGGAATTCTATGGGACTGAAGGTATTCTCTATGCCGATGAATGGATAGAGAATATGGAGCGACTCCTGAAGACTGCTCGGGTCCCTGATGATCTTAAAGTGGAATCTATAAGCCTGCAACTATTTGACATAGGTTTAGAGATGAGCCTCAGTTATCTGCTCCTGAGCTAACTTGGGAGGATTTTAAGAGGCTGTTCAAGGAGAAGTTCTATCCCGAAGTGGCTCGGGAAGCTCTCGAAAGTCAATTCGAGAAGCTGGAACAAGGAAATCTTTCTGTTGATAAGTACACTGCTGAATTTAGCAGACTGAGCCACTTTACAGAATATATGGTTCGTACCCCTGAGGATAGAGCCCGTAGATTCAAGAAGGGGTTGTCTCCTGATATTCGCCTTGTTGTCACCACTAGCCGAGCTCGTACCTACGAAGAAATCTTGAGCGTGGCACAAGGTGTTGAGAGAGACATGGGACATAGACTAAAGCGGGAGAGAGATACTGGAAGTATGGGACCCCACAAATGCCCATTCCAACAACAACCACAGCAGAGGGCCCCGCAGCAAACCCAGCGTCCTCTCCCTCGAGCCACAGCGCCCCAACACCAGACTCAAGGACAGAACCAACAAGCTCTCACTGTGGCTTTTGTCATAAACAAAGTCACATTTGGCGAGTTTGTAGAAAGAGGCTAGGTGCCTGTCTATATTGTGGATCAACAGCACATCAAGTGAGGGACTGTCCTGCTACTCAAGAACGCGGACAAGCTTACGTGATGACCGTGGAGAACGTGCAGACTCTGGGAGCAGCTAATGCGCGTAAGTGATTCGTAGATACCTTTTCTAGTATTGTTTAGCTCGTGCCTATTGGTCCGTGACCTCAGCCCCAACCTAGAAATTTTGAACTTGCTAATAACCTGGTATGCTTTTATAACTATAGAGATTGTAGAGTCTTTTGCTGTTGTGCTTATTATGTGTTGTTTTGTGAACTTAAATAATTTGTACCTCCTTTCATCATCATCTAGCGCACTTAATTTTGTTGTACTTGACTTATGCTGCTATTCTATAGCCTAGTTTTGCAAGCTTACTCTTTATCAGGCTTGTTCATGACATATGTGTTAGTGAGGCCTGATCAACCCCACTAATACAAGTGTCTATTCAGAATCAGTGTATTATGGTCTGATCAACCTTAGTGCATTTTGATTCGCACTTCTCACGACTACTTTACGTGGATTGAGATATATAGTTGACTAGTATACTTGCCCCCTAAATATGTCCGAGCATATCGTATCAGTTACATAACTATACTAATACGAGCATGCGAACAAATGATTACCAGAATAGAATTTTAATCCATAACCGCTTGACAATTCCCATTAGAATTCTTTAAACGCCTTGATCCCTATACCTCTTTTCTATCACCTCGCCCTTGAACCCTTTATTATTGATCCTCATCTTCCCTTATTTCGGAAAGACAAAATCTTGTGCTTGGTATAAGTTTGATATATAGATAGTACTAGATATACCCCACAGACTGGTCGCATTGATGATGACCCTTTATACATGATTAAGGGAATACCATAGGTGATGTGTTGGTGTTAAAAACTTAAAAATTCAATACCATGATTAAATACGTTGGGACATAGCTTTACTAGTTGTATAGCCTTAGAGGATAGATGGATAAAAATCTAAGTTGGGTAGAGACCGCAATGTTCACTTGAGAAGAATCCTTTAGACTGTAATCAAGTGAGATTGGATAGAGAGAACCCTACAATATTTTAATTTCGAGGACAAAATTTTATAAGTTGGGTAAATTGTAAACCCCTGATTCTTCAAAAAAAAATATTAAATTGGGAATTTTCACAATTTTCTGGAATTTTTTGAGAATTTTTCTGTAATTAAAATCAGGGTTTTAATTATTAAATAACTTTTAATTGATAATAAATAATATTAAAATATTATGAAAATAATATTTTTGGGTATAAAATGGAAAACTGGACTTAGGATAATTTTCCTGGAATTTATTGGGCCCCGGACCTATTTTTAATCACCTAAAAATATTTATTTATTAATTGAGTATTTATTTATTTATTATTTATTTATTTATTATTTAATCCTAATTAAATACCCAGCCCAAAACTCAGCCCGGCCCAGCCCACATAACCCCGGCCCAAACCCGCTCGGCCGCCCGCCTTAACGGGTCGGGTCGGGTCCACCCGCACCCGACCCGCACCCGCAACCCGGCCACCCCACTCCCCCGCATCCCTCGCCCCGCCCCGCGTCTCCCGCCGGACCCGCCGGCCGCCTCCGCGCTGCCCGCGGCCACGCGCCCCCGCCCCCGAGCTGGCCGCCGCCTCCCTCGGTCCCTAACGCCACCGCCTCCTCCCCTATATAACTCCCCCCCCGAGCCTCTCCGGCCACCGTCGACCCCTCTCTCCTCCGCCCGTGCCACCTCGCCGCCACCCGAGCAACCACCGGCTCCGTCTCCTCCTCCTCCCTCTCCCCTCGCCATGCCCAGCCCGCCGTCGACGCCCCGACCACCCTCGACAGCACCCGCAGCTCCGGCGCCCACGAGCAGCAGCAACCGCCTGAGCCGCCCCCAGCGCCGCCGTGCCTCCGCCGTGCCTCCGCCCGCCTCCGCCAGCGCCGTCTCTGGCCTCCCCCGCAGCGGCGCCGCCCTCCTCCGGCCGCCGGAGCGCCTGAAGCCCTGAACCCTAACCCTAATTCTCTTGACTCGGACACGGACACGTCGAACCGTGTCGGGCACGGTTTTTCTCGGTTTTCGGACCCTGTTCAGGTAGTGTAACTTTCTCCTCGCTGCCCCATTTTTAATTCCGTAAATTGCGTTACGAAGCCTGCATGACCCTCTCGGTGCCCGTGCAACCCGCTCGGGGCATCGCGTCCTGTGGTGATCGCACACCGCGATCCAAAAATAGGAAAAACAACGACCCGATTCACCCCGGAACTGGATACGCCCCGCCAAACGGGACGACTTGGTCGCGCGCGGTCTTCACAGATACATGCACGTCGTTGATACGGACGTGTGGAATTTCGCAGAAGTCGATTCGGGTGTGCGTGCACACCGGGATCAACACGTATCCGCGGACACCGCCCCGTATCCGCCTTTTCTGAATCAAGCTCTAACTTTTTGTACACACGTCGGATTGAAACAAAACTTGCGCCATTGGACTCGTAGAGATACGCTGGTCCTGTGACCCAAGTTTGGTTCGATTCTGAGAACGTTGACGAAATCGCGTGTCGTGGGCCCCATAGGCCCCGCTCGACGGGCGATTTTGTGATCGGCTCATCGGAATCCAATTCGGGAAGTTCTGTTGGGTTCGTATCATCGTTCCTGACCTGTTGACACTATGTTTGGTGAATTTGGAGACCGTTGACCCTGACACGTTTTACGGTGCAAAGCGGACCCACATGCGGACCCCGTTTTGACCCGAAATTGCCATTTTTGTCCTTGTCTCCAAATTGGACCCAAGGACAGGCGTTTCTAGCTATTTGATACCTTCTGAGCATGATGGTAATATTTATTTCAGCATCCGAAGACATTTCTGGAAATTTCCCCGAGGATAGAACTCTAGTGGGATCCAAACATCAGGCAAGTACCTGCACTTCAAGTTTATTCTTTATATTGTGATAATTAGTTCCTTGCTCTACTAGCACCATTAGATGTTTACACTTAGTGTTAGAATACTGGATTTCATGTCTTGCTTTTCGTGTCGGGAGGGAGAGTACTAGGAGGCATGTGGTTTACCCTTCCCCCTGTTATGTCTGATAGCTGTTGGTACGCGACTGTACCATCAGCCTGATACTCGATTATTCATGTCTGATAGCCGTCTATGACGGCCTGATTAGCCTTATAATCCCCTACATGCCGACTATGTATTCTAAATACACAATTACACACACATAGTTTCTTGTCTTGTTACAGTTGCATTTTCTTGTCTCATTATATCCCTGTTTTACTCATGTCCCTGGTTTATAGCAATTAATCCTGTTTTACTTATATTCCTGATTTTTAGTGCTTAATTCTTAGTTAATTTCACTACTTATTGTGCATATTCTTATCGTGATTGTTTAGTCAGTTCTTTCCTACTTGTCGTAAATATTTAGTTTAATCTTGTTGTGCATTTGGTACTTTGCTCCTTTCCTGACTGGATCCGTTGATTTAGGCGATGATAAGGACTATGCCCCCACCTATTATGGTCCCTATGAGGTAGCAGGTGATACTTTTGAGGAGCCGGTTCCCACTCAGGAGACTACTTCTGAGGAGTAGTTAGCAGATAGTTATTATTTTTCTTTCAGTCTAGTAATCGGGTTTGTCCCCGATTTAACTTCTGGTTCTGTAATTAAACTATGGATCTGTTTGTCACATTTAATTTATGAAATCTTAGCATTCCTATTTTCCTGTCATTACCCTTGCCTATTTAATTATTGTGAATGAGCTAGAGTTTAATTTAATTGTGGATATGACCTAGACAGCGTACTACCGCCGATACTGCGGCGTAGGCTGGACGTACCCACGTACTCGTGCCCGAATATCCGGGTACGGATCGTGACACGTATCGCATGTACCAAAATTGAAATGGCATAATCGTGGCCTATGAAGAGGGTGCTTCCTTATGAAAATGAGGCAAGGATGCCATATGGCTGTCATGGTTATAACTGCTAGCACCAAGATGTGATCATGAAGGAGAAGAGTGGATCGTTGTTTGCTGGAGTCTCCACATATGCACTGATCTAAAGATTCTTGCAGAGTGGTGGTGATCTTAGGGTGAGTGGCTAAATTATGTCCACCACATAATCAGTTGGAATAAAGATCATGGAGTGGAGGTAGCATTTGCTATTCCGCTAGAGTAGTAAGCGACATTATAGTGCCTTTTTGCGCATTTAAGACCCGCAAAAGCAAGCTTCCTTTGCGAGGTGGGAAAGATCCCTTAATATGTAGGATTAGCTCTGATTTAACTAATCCCTTGACGGTTGTCAGTTAGTGATGGATGTGTCATTCTGTCTTCTGTAGAACATGGTTCATTGATGATCTATCAAGTCAAATGATGTCTTTAAGCCATTCTTCCACTGGAGGAGTCTGGCTTAATTCTTTTGCTAAGGGGTGCTTTGGAGCTATCTTCCGTTGGAGGACATTTTGTTGTAGAATTTGTATGTTTCTACAAGATTCCTTTAAAAGCTTTTCAAAATTTTCTTCAAAGTACTTTGAAGAGTAGAAGCATGCCTAACTAATTTTTGTATGGAGAGTGAGATATCCAATAGAACATCCCTGGCAGAAAGAAGAGTGCTTGTAGAGTAACTCTTAGGGAAAGAGAAAGGGTGAGATACACTTTGCATCAGCCCAAGATTTGTCCCTAACATGGAAGGAGACGACTGGTAACCTGGTTCTCCTGCTCCAACTGGCTCCCTTGGGATATAGGGTTTCCTCTGACTGAGTGTTCCCGTTTGGGATTTGACATATAGCCGTCACGAACAGTTGCAGCCACCTTGATCTCTTCTACACGTAAGTTAAAGATTTTTCTATCTTTTCATGCGTGACCTAGGGCATGCGAACTGCCACTTCCCCTCTTTATAAAAATGGGGACTGGATGAGAGGAAGGGCCCAAACTATCTAATCATATGTCTGCTTTCGTTATGGCTCCCAAAAGTATCCGATGCCGATCTCGGAGGCCGACCAACACCTTCACCCATAAACTATCCTCTACAGGCTTTAACATTATTGCTTCCCCTGTCATTTCCTCAGAGCAGGTTTTATGTGTCTGTATTAGCCTCTTCTTCTGCTTCAACATCTTCTCCCAGCTCGAAGACCAGGAAACTAGTGGAACTCAAGTTGGCCATGACTGGTCATATTTTAGAGGTCTCGACCTAGAAGCCATTGCCATCAGTACGACATCAGACATCAAGTCTCTTTTTCTTGACCCGAAAGAGAGGGAGATACAATCAGGAGTGGAAGCCTTCCGTCGCTTACTCCATACTTCGGGTATTCGTTCTCTGTAAGGCATAGTAGACATGATTAGCGCCTCTGACTATATTTTTTTGAATAGCTTCATGTGCTGCTCTTTTCTTTTTTGAAATAGGGCCCGTCTGGCCATGTTTTGTAGATCCTTTGGAATCAATGAAAATCCCTCTCTATGTTTGTTTTCATGAGAATCTAGCTTTTAGTTTCTAAGAGTAACCTGCCAACTTGTGAATTGCAAAGGCTCTGTGGTAGTTACACTGTCCTTAGTAAGTCCTAATCATGAATTATGGGTTTAAAAAAAGTAGGCTTGTTGATGGAAATAGTGATAATGGTATGTGGTCTAGATATTCAAAGTTTAGTGTGGTTGAAACAATTGAGTTTGATGTTTTAATGTATCAGGAGTTTAGAGGTAATGGTAGATGTAAACAACCTTTAAATGGACATTTAGAAAATATATCGTATTTTATGAATACCCTTAAACAAAGGGGACTATACTGAAGGAGTGAGAGTCGAGACTACCAGAGGTAGTGTTGACGTGATAGCCGTCTCATTTCTAGAAGTCAGTAGAATATGAATCATGATGACGATTTTTAAGGAAAATGGTATGTTGGTTTATACTATTAAGTCTGACGTGACAAGATGGAACCTAACATGGTTTAAAATCATAGGTATAACCGTTCAGAGGTAATATTGACATGACGGTGTAGACTGATCATCCGCTATGGGATGTGAATGCGTTACATGGCATAATAAGGAGTATAGGATAAATATTCTTTGAGGGTAATGGATATGTAAGTGCATATACTATTAAGAATATGATCAATTGCGAAAAGTGAATGAAGACTTGTAGATATACTGAGAGATTAGTAGTCTTCCTAGGAGACGCTAGATCTTTGAAGGACGAGCAAAATTATTCAAAATAAGTTTGCTAGGAGTCTATTAATCTTCTGGGGATTAGATAAAGAGGGAGATGAGGTGGTGGGAAGTTAATCGAGGGCGAAACTACTACGACCTAGATTGGGTCATGTGTGGTACTTCTTTAGGAACTTGTCATTGGCAGACATCATTAGTAGATCACCATTTTTTGTGGTTAAATGATAAGGGTCATTGGAAAAACAACGATTCTACTAAGAAGGGACTTTTCCATTTAGTCTAGAATTTTTCTTTACTCTTTTGTGTCATGACTATAGGTCTTCTCACTGTGAAGAGTAGGTCGCTAACTTGGAAAGTTCTTTCCTTTAATTTTTAATTGAAGGCTCTAGAAATATGCGCTTGATATAGCTCTATGCGTTGTTTTTCTTGTAGTCGCTTCTCATCGAGCGCTTCTAGGCGTCGTCAATCATTCTCTTTAGTAGTTAGAAGAGATAGAATTTGGATTTCTAGAGGGATGACAATTCACTTCCGAACACTAGGGAATAAGGTGTATTGTTGTTGGTGTTCGAATCATAGTATGGTAAACCCACAGACACTCAACGAGATTCTCATTCTAATCCCGCTTGTTTGATGAGACAAACTTCTTTAACAGCTTGATTATCTTGTTAAAGACTTTTGCTAATCCATTTGTTGTCGAATTATAAGCTATTGAGGCGATATTCTGGATTATGAACTGTCGTAGAATCTATGAAATGTCTGGATCACAAACTAGGGTCGTTATCATGGATAATCCATTATGGAACTCCAAAATGGTATATTACGTCGTGTTTGAGAAAGATAACGACATTCAAGGCTTTTAACTCGGCCAATGGAATGGCTTCGACCCACTTTGAGAAGTAGTCAATTACCGCAAGAATAAATCGATGGCTCTTTGTTGACGGTTGGCTGATGGGGCCGTCAACGTCCATGCCCCAAGCCTCGAATTGCCAGGAAGTGGTCATTGGGTATAATAGTTCTAATGTTCGATGGATGAAATCTACATGGAACGTACATGCTTTGCACTTCTTTGCATACTCCATAGTGTCCAAGGACATGGTAGGCCAATAGTAGCCAATACGCTAGAGGCGATCTTGTAATTTAGGGTTATGTTGATGCGCACCACAAATACCGTCTTGTGAATCTTTGAGATCTTCCTTTGCTTTCTTTTTTGACAAGTACCAAAGCAAAATTCTTTCGTAGTATCACCGATATAGCATCTTGATGACAGAGTCATAATAAAACCACAATGATTACTTCCTAATGGATGCTGCCTCTTTAGGGTCTTCATTCAAGATCTCATACATGCAAAGTCTATGAACGGGAATCTCCAGTCACAGGGCTCGAATTTTACTTTTGCTGAGCAAGCTTCCCGGACCTCTATGCTATTCTTGATACTGAATATTGGCGACTTGATATCGTTACATGGTACTCGATCTCGGTTGGGACAACTATCAGAGTAGCCAATCCTTCGAGTGCGTAGACTTTCACATTCTGTAGACGAGGTACATGGTCCAATGTCGACTTTTGGTTTTATATTCCTCTACAGTAGTAGCAAACTAGGTTCCTAACCTATTTAGATTGATTGAAAAATTGTATGATGAACCTTTTATATTGGATACACCATTATTATCGGAGATCTATGTGGTTGTTAGGATGTTTGGATAATGGTATTATATTTATTATACTTAAGATGGCATAAAATGAGGTGTTTGGTGATATCTGCTTCATAAATTCATGACAGGTGATATCTGCTTCATAAATTCATGACATTCAGAATTATATATAATATGTTATTCATGCTAGGTAAATGTAATTTGTTAATTGGTCACTCATAAATTGATTTGGTTTGTGATGAACTGAACCCAAGTTATGATCTAACTATATATTCTATCACACTTACCGTTAACTATTAATTCCTAATTTCATATTAGAATGTTAAGACATGCAAATTATTAATTTAAGCTTAATATGGGATTTAGAATTTGAATTGATGATTGAGAAAGTATTCAAGTTATTACTTGAAATTCTGCACACGTTTGTTCCTTTCTTTTGGTGTTAATACAAGAAACAAAGAAGAAATTAGTATCCGTCAGTTGTAAGAGGAGTCTATGAATTGTTCTATAATAAATTATGATGCTTATAAATCTCTCTACCAAAAGGTGCCATATTTACCTCGACCACAGAAAGGAAAAAAATTTATGTCCGCTATATCATTAGATTCTTTTAGACTTTAGCCATATTAGAAATCTCTATGGAACGATGGTAATGATTTTCTTCCATCTTCTTAATCTGTTGAGCCATACTTTGTGTTTGAATATTCATATTCCACTACCTTCATCTTATATCTAATTAGTATACTCTATGATAGATGCAATCCATTTTTTTCATTTAGAGTGCCTTTTCCTCTCGAGCTTGTGAAGAAATATAATTTGTATTCCTGTTGCAATTATTAGCATCATGATAGACTATTCCATTTGCCTCGCAAAAAAAACTCATATAGGAGATAACCTCTTATAAATGCATTTATTAGTTTCTATCCTCTCTAAGTGGCATCCACATGTTCATGGTCAGCTTTAACACCTTGCATCTTTTGACAGTGCATTCTCTTATTATCTTTTGTGTTAGATTATTCTCTTCTCTTCAACCATGTCTTCATCAGCTGGATCTTGATCAATATTAGCACATATTTGGAATTTTTTTTCCATAGGTTCATCATGTAGATTCATTGCACAATATTGAGACAGCCATTATAGCATCCATTGTTGTACTCACAAAATAGATCAGTTATTGAACACTAAAAAAGTTATTTTGTTCTTCATAAACAAAAATGCTAACTCTTAGACCTTTACATAGTATGATCGCTGGTTTAATTGTCTTTCTTTATGATATGATCATTCCTATCTAGTACTGGGCATTACCAACTAATGTTACCTCTCCTGCAGAGTCACAATACATTCTGGCTACTTTCAATCTTAGTGACCCTGCCAAACCCCCTATAACCCACAAGAACATTAAATGGGTCCCTCCTCCCGGTTCGAGGGCAAGAAAGGAATTTATTATTTTGACTATGCTTTTCTTTGTAAATTTGTGATTGCCTGCAAGACCAAGATTGACATAATTAAAATTCTTGGCATCTTTTGACCACAAAAATATATAGGGATATATGCTAGGTATATATATATATAGTATAAATTTTGTATCCAATATCTTGCTCTATATATGAACATATATAATTAACTATTACAGGATCTTCAGCCAAGTGAACTGGTGTGTAAGATATATAAAATTGGTTAACAAACTCAATTGTCAACAATTGTTCATTACCAGCTAGGATTATTATTCAACCTAAGCTATAAGAAAATTGTAATTTGGCAGTTCTAGCTGATACGATTAACCATATATGCATTGGAGGGAATACGAAATACCTAAACCATTGATCATTTTGAACTCTCTCTCAGCCTTTTTAAAGTTAAAACTTATGCATCAAGTGCTAGCTCATGCCTGTAAAAGGAAATCAAGAATTATAACAGAAACATGTGTAAAGAATATGAAACAAATGGTGTTGAATTACGAAAAAGTAAAAACATTATTGTATAATGTACCACTACAAGGAGCCCTTATTTTGCAAGATTTTACGTACCTGATAAAATTATCACAATATTCCCATTTTATATAATAAGTTGCAAGATTGTCACAGAATGTTACGTGAATTATAGTATCCTCATCAGGTTGTAATCAGAGTGAAAACTGATGACTACGTAGGGATATAAAACTAAGTTCTTCTAAATTGGAGGATGTTCTTCGGCTTCATGCTTTAATCTCTGTTATATTATAATGGATCTAATTAAGTTTTTCTAAAGAATACTTTCCATCTAAATCAATGATCTTTTTTTTTTCTTTTTTTAAGAAATATGTAGGGAAAATAGATTGCCCGTGTTAAGTTTATTTAGATAAAAATGAATTATGGGAAATTTTACCAGTGATTACAACCAAAATTTTATTGATTAATCTCAAAATCTTTCATGATACATTAATTAGTTCATTAATGAGTTCATTTTGGAATGTTATTGCTATGTATGTCTTTGCACCTTACTAATGTATCAAATACTTAAATATATTGATTTGATGCTTGCGAATAACAAAATCGCAATATCTATGTATATCAATCATGTGACAACCTATTTTGTCTTTATTTAATCCATGAACCTTTTAGTCTCATGACGTAGGCAGATATTTTAGTCCAATATATGATAAGAAAAAAAGTTTCTATGAACGACGTAATATGCTTTTGTTCTTATGCTTCTTACTTATTTGATACTGTGTTGACACATTATGATATTGCTTGCTTTTGTTCTCATGCTTCTTACTTATTTGATATTGCGTTAACACATAATGATATTGCCACCTTGCCTTTTTGTTGGTACTTACTAATCTTTATTTGTGTTATTAAAGACCTTAAAGGATATCCTTGTGGTTCCTTCCAATTCAATTATGTTCCTGACATAAAACTCATACTAAAGGTCAAACCAAAAAGGGTTGCTAAAACCATACAAGGATTCATGATCATGAATTGTTGGTTCCTTCCAATTCAGCTCTGTTTCTGACACGAACTTTTGAAGTTTTATATTGAAATATTTCGTGCGAGGTGGTGACACCAAAGTAATTGAAGTGTCACTTTTTTAGTGCTTCGACCACTTTTATCTTAAATTTTTTTCCTAGATTAAGTTAAACTAAGAATTGAACCAGCTTCATTAATTTATAAAGTACCCTATTGTTTGATGATTCTATGCATCCTCTCATACTTTTGTTCCTCTAAAGTTGGACTTATGATCAATATGGAGGAGACGACATTAAAGTGGTTGAACTATTGATTTCATTCACTCATCAATTTTTACTTTGATCTAGCAATGACTGTTTAGATTAGGAATTTGTTTCGATGATCCACAAGACACAACAAGGTTAGCAGTAACTCTATTCATATTTAGTAAGTAAAAGCAATGGCTTTTGCATATATATATGTTGGATGATTTTGAAATGTTATAGTAAAACCAATATAGTACATAACTTACAATTTTGGTTTGCTCGATAGGTTTTGTTGTCTCAAGTTCAGGGATAAAAGTAAACTCTTCTATCCTATTTTCCTTCCATTTTCAGGTTACATCAGAGTTTACAAAGTGAGATGGACTAAGTTAGTATATTTCAGAGTTTTAAGTGACTAAAAAACTTCTAGTTATATCAAAATAATAGGAATGGCAATAGGACTACAAGTGTTGACTCTTGACTAACCTCTTTTACTGGTAAGTGCTTTTCTCTCTCTTAATGTTATTTCTTATTACCATAAGATAAAGTGCCTATCTAGATCATTCTCAGCTTTGATGGATATTCCTCCTTTTTTGTTTATGAGTTCTATTGGCAACCAAATTGCTATGTCAATTTCTTTTATGTATATTGAATTCTAATTGCTGCTCATATGCAGTGACAAGCTCATCAATATTCCATATATGCATTAAGAAATTTGTATACTTGTGTTAACTTTAAACATAGTTTATGTGTTAGGACTTTGTTCACTTGGACCTTGGCCCAACTCATCTATATATGAAATAAAATTTAACTTGACCCTCCTTTTAACAACATTCTATCCTTAAGATACTATGTTACCTAAAACTAATTTCTTATATGATTGGACATATAATCTGCTAATGATATGGGGTCTTAGTTTGTCTTATGAGTTATAAGTTCCTATGTATCCGAGTAAACTTCATGTATAATATTTTAATGTGGATTTAAAATTATAGAATACGAGCAACAAGATAGTTGCACGTTTACAAAATGTCCTCTTAAGTGTCTCCATGATATCCTTTGAGTAACAAACTAACAATCTGTGTCGCACTGGGAATAGTTGCAAGTTTATAATTTGTGTATATCAAAAGATATAATAACCATCCAATCCATTTCCTCAGTAATGAGTAAGATGACACTTTCCCTTGACTCTACAATCAAGAATACTATAACAACATAAAGAACTTAACAATCAATATGACTTTCTTATATGTCATGATTTGCTGAATTTCTAATTGAAATGGATAAGCATAATTTTAGCACTTGCATAAACAGAACTGAAGCCAACAGTTTTAACTGCTGAGCTCATAAGTAAATGAACAAGCACATAATATACACTCAAATAGATAATAATTTTAATATTTATAATGTAAATGACCATTTTAGTAAGTTACAAATAAAATAAATAAATGATCAGCCATGAATAGAGATGGCACATAAATACCATTAGAATGATGCTCATGAATAAGTGAATGCAGAAGAAAACCAAGATGAAATTTGGATGAATATGTAATTAATATGCAAAAAACTTACATATTTTTAAAAATATATGCTTTTTCGATGACAATGGAATGACTGATACATTTGACAAAGAAAAATAAAAGACAGACAACCAAATGCAAGGAACCATTATATCCCTGAGAAACTAAGATAAAGAAAATAATAATTGCCAACATTGGTGCCAATTTATTGAGAGACCAATTTTAAGTCTTTTTTAGAACAAGGGCGGGAGAAAGGCGACCCCAACACAAAAATCATCAACATAAAAGAAATATATTTGGTAGTAGAAGATAATAAGTATGAAACATATAATATCTAGATATAATAAATGTTGCAGAAAAATGTTGCAGAAATGACACCAACCTACCTGAGATAACGAACCTCTATCTCACGCAAGTACAAAGACAGATTAAACACAATATATGTTTAGTGTCTATGTCACTTGGACAAATTCTAATCTACATATATTTCAACAATACAAGATTAATACAAATATGTTGAACCCTTTGTCCCCAAGTTCCACCTCTCACCAATCTCAAGAAAGAAGAAAAAAGACTATAATTGAAATCACTCATCCAACCCTGTGATTATCTCTCTTAATGAAGAAGACGACTTTTCGAACATATCTTCTCTTCAAACTATCTCGAAAAGTGATCCTTAAGAGCAAAGTACACAATTTCTCTTAGATTTTTGTGGACTTGCTTCCTTGAATATCTTTCTTGAGCTTCTTTAAGCAACACCCCTTAACCTATATATGTTAAGAAACCCTAACTTAGGATTAGAAAATTCCTAAATTATCCCAATAATAGCCTGACCATCCAAATTAGATTACACGATCATAAATATGATGACCTGGGCCCATTTCTGATCTGAATCCCAACAAGCAGCATATCGTTGGTATACTGCAACGTAGCACCAAACCTTTAGAATAGGTTATGTGATAAAACCCCATAATATCGGTATACCACAGGCTGCTGCTCTCTATTTTGTGTCACGGTTCAGCTACCGATCCTCCGTTGCCTTCATAGTAACTCCCGTCGACGCTTCACGACGCCCATAATATTCCTCAACACACCTCGAATCGATGTTGGAACCCAACAAACTCTTCCTCCAGTCTGATGAGATGTGTTGAATTTATGGCTCCTCAACTAGACTTTATGCATGTCGCTCTGCGATAGTGTTCTTGCTCTCCCTTGTTATTGATCTTGAATCCCCTGGGGTTGCTTTGCATCTTATTTCGTCTCTAGCTCCTCGACCATTACATCTATGCTAGATTCCATGCATAACACCTCCTTAATGATTGGATCTCCCTGACTATCAGTCCCATCCTATGTCTTGGCTGTATATTCCTAGCTTCTGTCTTCCACCAGAACGTGCTCCCGCTCCGTCGAGCTTTCTTACCCTTTGCTGGCCTAACCAAGCGGACGGTAAAATTATCTCAAAATTCAAGCTCCTGAACTTGTCCACCTTTGTGTTCGATACTGAAGTTCTCCCGTATACCTTTATTCGTGAGCAGAACTACATGTACTGTGTACGCTATCGATAACCCACAGCTCCCCCTGAATTGTACAAATAGAGATGTACCCATCTCATCAGTTTGCTGCACTCCTTGATCTCCTCCCCGACTTTGAATTGCTAAAACCGATGTCTCTCTGTTAAGCTTTTGGCAAACCATCCGTCACCAAAATCGGATTCATGGAGCAACTCCCACATAGAGACCGATAAGATATCATTGGACCAACAGACTGACCCTCAATCTTTGATGCACTTCTGTTCGTCGCTTTGTCCTAACAAACCGAATCCTTCTTGTCCCTCAAATCATCTCAAAGTTTTCTCTTGACAAGTTTTTAACGATTTACAAACTTTTGCCGAATATCTCTCAAGCCTCCATCCGATGCCTGTGGCCTGTCTGCATACCTCAACATCTTGAGCTTGTACATACCGCAACATACATCTCCTCGAGCCAACAGTTGGAAATCTTTCATAAGCTTCTAATCTTTGTCCCCAAATACACTGCGACAATAATCATTTGTCATCTTTTACCAACACCAAATTATAGCACAAACTCAAAACATGACGAAGCCCCTTAAGAACGATCTTCTCGTCAAATTTTGTTGTCAAGTGCACGTCATCGATCGATGCCGACAACTACAACTATCCCTTTGTCGCCCATCTTTACTCATCCAAACTGCTTCGGTATGACATAATGATCCTCCTATGTGGAGTGGTGTGATACGAGACTCCCGTATCTAAGACCAAATCGCTATTATGACACATCCCATATGGTTCCTTTATATCAGTTGCTGCGATGATGAGATCTCCCATAGACATAAAATCTTCCTAATCATCCTTACCTTTAGACTTCTCATCTTTGAGCTTCATGAATCCTGTTTAAAATGACCCCTTTCACCACAATGATAGCAGCCTCCCTTGTTGTCCACCCTCGCAAGAATTTTGAGCTCCCTCATGTTCTCGACTATGACCTGAGTCTTCCCTTTCCATAGGAAGAATGCAAAGCGGACTCCTGCGACGATTCTAACTACTTATGTCGAATCTTCTCATTCAACAAACTGTTTTTGACTACCTCCATCGTGACAACTCCATCAGACATGAAGTTACTCACAGACACCACAAATGTCTCCCAACTTTTCAATTGAGAACTCAAAAGCAGCAGGGCTTGGAGCTCATCCTCAATCACCATCTTCATTTTCGATAGTTGATTGATGATATCCTGACCTTCTGTGTACTTGACAAGTTGGCGAATAAGATACGACTTATTGCTAGTTGTTTTTAGTTCATACAGTGAATGCATCTTCTCCCATAACGTCTTTGCTGAACTCTCCATGGATACGTGATAAAATACTGAATCATACAGTCATTTGATGGATGAATCCAATGGCCTTCTATTCTAAGTTTTTCCAGTTATCATCAGATTTATCCGATGGTTGATGATTTATCCGATGGCTTAGCATTGTCACCCTAAAATAAACCATAATTTTTTTTTGTGCACCAGAGTAGATCCTTCATCTGTGGTTTTGAGATCGTCCAGTTCCCCTGTGAGGGTAACCATACGTGTGTTCATCTTCTCCGGAGACATGATTGCATGATTTCTTTCGAAAACCAGAGAGATCTAATACTAATTGTTTACAAAAAATGCTGTAAAACGATACCAACCTACCCGAAGATAATGAATCACCGTCTCATGCAAGCACCAAGATAGATCAAATATAGTATATGTTCGATGACTATGTCACCTGGACAAATTCTAATATTTATATTTCAATAAACATGATTGATACAAAGATGTTGTACCCTTTGACCCCAAGTTCAATCCCTCACCAATCTCAAGAAAGAAGAACGAAGACTACAATTAAAATCACTCATCTAACCTTGTGATATCTTCCTGAACGGAGAATACTCCTCGAACAGATATTTCCTTCAGACTGTCTCAAAAAGTGTAACCCCTGTTTTCGAAAATCCTCAATAAAATTATTTTTCTTTCATGATTATTTTCAAAAATAAATAAATATTAATTTATTAAAAAAAAATTCTCTAAAGAATAAAATAGAATTACAAATAGTCATTTGTAAATATTGAAGAAATTATTAAGACGTCTAGATAGTTATTTTAAACATATAATTTAATTAAGAGAATCTACAAGAATCTTCCTAAAAATTTCTAACAAACTCCAACTAATTTGTAACTAACTCCTAACTAACTAAGGGGACTAAAGGTTCCTAGGAATCCTAAAAATAGGGGTAATCCCTACCATCAAAACATTCCAATAATCAATTCATTTTTCCAAATTCTCTCTCTTCCATTGTTCATTCCCGGCTTCTTGGGCTCAACCCATTAACTCGTGGTTTAAAACCACAAAGAGGGAACTGGATTCCCGTGCGTTCAAGAAAATTTCTTGAACTCATAACGGCCATGGCAGATCGTCTTCTCCGTTGAGTTTTCTCCGGCGAGGAGTGGAGCTCGTCCGGCGACGTGCAGCGGTTCCTCTACCGCGCTTGTTGTTCCTCCACCGCGTCTCGTCTTTTACCGACAATAGCAGTAACCAACGGATGATGGCGCCACAGCAAGCACAGCCGCGAGCTCCGGCGATGACAAAGAGTCGAGGCGTGAGCTTCACCATCAGCGGTGGCGAGAGTTTTTCTTTCCGGTGACTCGAGCAATCGTAGCTCGACGAGTTCCTCGTGAAGTCTCGACCGGAACAGAATATGCATTTCTGTAGAGTCGAACTGCCGATTGGTCGGAGTACCAATCTTCTCCGGTGATGGTTCACCATACCACCGAGCTTCGAGCAGTAAGTCCCTATTTCTCTTAATTTTTGACTTCTCTCTCTCCTACTCTGATCATAGGAACTCAAATAAGCTTAATAATCCTTTGATCATAGTTGATCGACATGTGTTCGATCATTGTCCTCTGAGTAGTAGTTGTTTTCATTTAGCAAGGATCTGCAAAGCCAAGAGCAAGCGTTGTGGCTAAGTTCATCGTCGGGGATCGGGGAATTAGAAGTTGACTACAATAACGATCGAGCGTTGGTTGATCAGACACGGTTCAGGTATATTTATTCTCTATTTATGAAATTATTTGATTAGATGAAGGCATTTCTGTGATCAGAGAATTGGATGAGGTCCCCAGGTGAATCTCGACGCTGAGCTCGACATAGATATTCAAACTGCGGTATCGAATCTAGACATAGGTAGCAGTCTCAGTCTTGGGAACTTTTTGTGTCCGAGTATGACATACTGTCAGTCCTAATAATAGGATGCGGGAATCATTGATTTGAATATCGGTGTGTTTTCGTGAGATATCATCCTCTGTTATTTTCTTCTTAAAATTCTTCAGACTCTTCCAGACAACGGAGACCGGTGATAGTTTTCCTTAGAGCTCTGGTCAGGGTAGCACGTCGAACTTCGGGTAGGCGCAGTTCCAAGGAGCAGGTAAGGGTAGACCGGTGATTGTTTTCTTTTTGAGCTGTGAAGAATCTTGTCCTGTGACTAATTTTGACACGGTTGTCAGTAGTAGAAAGAGGGGATTATAAATTGAATGTGTTTTGCTTCAGTTGATAAGGATTTCAAATAGGCCAGCTTAGACTAGAGAGACTAGTTCAAGAAGGATAGCGGGCCAGGGCCCAATCACTTTGTGTAATTGAATTATTAGTAATTTGGAATTTATGGTAGGTGGCCACCATTGATAGAAATATTAACCAGTAGCAAACTTGGTTTGAGCCAGTCTTGTTGCTAAATAAGTATTAAATTCTGACCCGGGCTGAACCCGTTATTGTTAATACATGGCAGTCAGGCCTGAGCATGGTGATTAATATTAATCAGTTTATAGAAATTATTTAATAATAAATAAAAATTGATAATAAAATAGTTAGTAACCAAGAAGAGGATATTAGTTAGTAAGCCAAGAGTGGTTAATTTAGTCAAAAGTTAGTTGGTAAATTAATTACTTAATCAAGAAGATAGTTGATTAATCAATAATTAGTTAGAACCCAATTTCTAGAAATTTCTAAAAGTAAAGCGAATAGAATAAAGTTAGATTTTAATTGAAGTTTCTAGAAATATTTTAGATTTATAATAAGCATCTAATGATTTAATATTATCTTCTAGGTGGACTGGTGCGACTACCATTTTGGTAAGGCAAGTACTCTATTCTTTGCAGTGCATTTATTATATTTTCTTTATTGGTGTATTCCTGACATAGTAGGACACACAGATTCATGTCATAATTTCGTGTTGTGATGTCATGACTATTGATTCGTGTCTTGATCGTGATATTGTGTCGGGAGAAAAAATATCCGAGTAGATACGTGGATTACCCAGACTCTTCCCATTGTCTTACGTGACTGATAGCCATCGTACATTTCATGTGCGGTGAGCTTGACTTTACCCCTAGCCGTCTATGTGTTAAAACATGTATTTCAATCACATTAATTACTTGTTACATTTTCATGTCTTGTGCATGTTGTCCACATTTGATTCCAGATTATCTTTATTATATTATTTACTAACTCTATTATATGTTCTGCATTGAGTATTGTACTTTGTTCCATCCTGACTGGATAATTATCACAGATGACCTGGTGATGACTTGGCAGATATTCGAAGATTTAGATTAGGTTTATTTCAGATGTATAGATGTGTTATTTATTCATTATGATGATTACCATATTTGTCTCCGGATAGAGTGATGTATATGATGTACTAAATCATGTTAGTGGATTGTGGTGATTATGGGTGCGTGTGTCTGCGTTGACTATCGTTTTTAGTGTTGTGATGTGAGATTCGATATTTGTACACTTGGAGATCATTAAGGTTTATAATAGCTGACTACCGCCGACACTGCGACGTAGGATGGACGTTCACTACTCATGCCCAAATCTTGCGGGCATGAGATGTGACATATTTTTAGTGGTGACCCATGCAGGTCTACCTAAATAGTACTTAGAATTTAGAGTGATATTGGGGAACCTTTTAGTCTAGGAACTAATCACAGAATAGGCCAATTGTATTGTTGCATACCTTTACTAAATTTCTCGAATTTTCTTTGGACTCATGTTCTCTTTCCTCCATTCTAGAGAATGGCAAAGGGAAGAAAGTGTAATGACCCGTTTCGCTCAACTCGGAGAGCCGATTCAAACGGCGCAAGTGCGATGACCTGCCCAGCCTTGTTCGGTGAAATAACTCGCTTGATGCAAATGTGTTCGGACTTGGCCCTTCAAAAGAAGATCAGACTTAGAATTTTCAAAGGCGCGCTCGGAGTCTCGTTCGACCGATGCGATACATCGCTAAGATGAGTGGCTCCGATGAACTTGTCTTTGCTTAGCTTGCACATTTAAAAATACGAACGATATATGCTAGTCACGAGTCGTTGCTTTAATTCCACAAATGAAGCTTCACAGTCGTCCGACCACGCGAACGTTATTCCCTTCTGTCTGAGATGAGTCAAAGGCGAAGCGATCTTTGAAAAATCTTTTATGAATCTCCTGTAGTAGCCTGCTAGACCGAGCAAGCTCCGAATGTTGCTGGCCGACTCAAGTCTCTTCCACTTCACGATGGCTTCAACTTTCTTTGGGTCAACTGAAATACCCTCTGCGGAAATGATGTGCCTGAGGAAAGATATGTTGTCCAACCAGAACTCGCACTTGCTTAGCTTCGCGAACAACTTATTGTCTCGAAGAGTTTGAAGCACCATCCGCAAGTGTCCTGCGTGTTCATCCTTATTTTTCGAGTACACAAAGATGTCGTCTATGAATACTACCACAAACTTATCGAGGAATTGTCGGAACACACGGTTCATCAAATCCATGAATGCGGCAGGAGCATTCATCAGTCCGAACGGCATGACAGAAAACTCATAATGGCGATAGCGGGTCCGAAGAGGTCGTCGATCCTGGGCAGGGGATACTTAATTTCGACATGTCCTCTGGCTTGATCTTTAATTGGTGGTAGCCAGAGCGAAGGTCTATCTTCGAAAATACTAACGCTCCTTGCAGCTGATCAAAGAGGTCGTCGATCCTGGGCAGGGGATACTTGTTTCGGATAGTGACCTTATTTAGCTCCCGATAGTCTATGCAGAGTCGCAACGTCCCGTCTTTCTTCTTCACGAAGAGTACATACGTGCCCCAAGGAGACGTTCGAACGAATATATCTACGGTCAAGTAGTTCTTGTAGTTGGCACTTTAACTCCTTTAGTTCAGCATGGGCTATTTGGTACGGGGCTTTAGAAATTGGTTGGGTATTTGGGAAGGTATCGATGGCGAACTCAATTTCTCGGTCGGGTGGCATGTCAGGTAGTTCGCTTGGAAACATATCAGGGAATTCTGCCACAACGGAAGAAGACTCAACGTTTGCGCAATCCAACTGCGTGTCCCGAACCGACGCTAAGTATCCCTTGCATTAGAGTGTAGCATCCGCCGAGCTGACATCGCAGAAATCACCATGTAGGTCCTTGACGCTTCTGTTGCTGGACCACTTGTGTAGCAGAATTCGGCCTCTCCAGGTAGATGGAAGATGGCCCATTTTCTGCACATTCGATAGTTGTCGAGCAAGCGCCGAGCCTATCCATCCCCAAGATGATATCGTAATCCCGAACATCTAGGACTAATACATCGAGCGAGAGTTTCCTTCCCCCAATACAGACATGACCGTCCTGACATACTGAACGAACATGTATTTTTGTGCCCGATGGGGTGCTAACACTAAGGTCTAGATATAATGATGTCATTTATATCTTGTTTTCCACGACAAAATTCGTGGATATAAAGCTATGCGTAGCACCAAAATTAAATAGCACGCGAGCATGTATGTTATTGAAAAGCAATATATCTGACGCAATGGTGTCCGATACTAGGGCCTCTTCCCGTGTCAATATGTACACCCGGCCTTGAGCTTGACGACGCTCTTGCTGTAGCGCGACTCGGTTGGCTTGAGGTGCTGTAGTAGAATTTGGATGTTGAGGGCGAAGCTTAGAGGGGTGCGAAGAGTCCTTCGATAAGTGACCTTTGTCACCACAGTTGAAGCATAACCCGTTCTTGAGGTAACATTCGTTGATGGTGTGCCCTGCCTTCTTATAGAAGAAACATAGTTGCCCTGAATTTTCTTTCTGCTGACCGCCGTTACGAGGGTGCTTTGAAGCGGTGTTTCCTCTCGCGTTGCTATGACGCTTGTGATTGGAAGTATGCACAACGCCGATAGCAACTGGAGGATACTGCGGTTCGAGGGATTTCACGCCCTAGTCTCAAAATATCGAGGGACTAGACACGTGGCAATGGCCAGCAGCACACACCGATGGACAAACCCAATTTAATGGACCCATCATGGTGTACTTAAGCTATAATACAACAATAAGGTCTAAATAAAATGTCACAATCTAATCTCATCCACAGAAATGAATACATCAATATCAGCAAAATAAAATATAATCATCATCAAGTCTCAATAAAGTAAATCGGGGAACAATCCGATAATAAGTCTGATACAATTTAAACGAGAAATAAAAGAGTCTAATAACAGCCAAGACTGAGTATAGAATAAGCAGATACTCAGGAGAAATCCTCAGCGATCACCTCGTCCTCAGGTTCTGGTACTGCTCCAAAGACTGCTCCTGTCTCGTACACCTCAGGGTAGATATCTTCTGCTATACCTGGGGACATAATCCGGATCCAGGTCCTCAGGGGACAGCAAGGTACAAAAAAATCTCATGCCAAAAATAAATGCAGTGCAATAATAAATGAATCAATAGGGTAAACTATATAACCAGCTAAGTGATATGCAATATGAGAGCACGAATCATACTCAGGCTGAGACTACTATAGGCTCTGTGTCGGGGAAACCCATAGCAGTATTCTCTCGGAGGGCCAGTAATGTGCCAAAGCTCTATGTCAGAGTCTAAGGCACCTCCAGTAAAGTAATATATATATATATATATATATATAATCAGCCTTTTGTATGGTAAATCTCTCCCCACCCAATGTAATCACACGTCTCATGTTCACGATGTCTCATGTCCATGTCACGCAAGATCATATCTAATGCAGCAAGTCATAATGATACCTAAGCACATGCAATATCTATGTCACGAATCATGTAACCTATACAGAATCACCATGAATATCTCAGGAAGATTCTGTCTCATGAATAGTGTCAGGTGTCCTGTGGTATGACGTACTTGATAATGCAAGCACGAGAATGTGTAGGGTCACGATATCAATCTCTATGTGACGTTACACAACTCCGCGTACGACGTTGACACCCGAATATTATTCGGACGTTAAGTAATGTCACACGGTCCTGGGTTGAACATATTTATCATATAATTAAATCAAGGAAATAACATGTAGCAAATATTGCAAGATTGACAAGGTACACTTGCCTGGGGTTCTGGCTCCAACTGCTGCTCTGGTATCAGCGGGATCTGCAGGTACTCCCTCGATTGATGAAATAAACATTACTATCAGGTTCAGAAGATATCAAATAGCTAGAATTTCCTGTCCATAAGTCCAATTTGGACACAGGGACAAAAGTGACAGTTTCTGGTCAAAGCGGGGTCCATATGTGGCCTACTTCGCACCGAAAAATGTGTCAGAGACAATGTTCTCCAAATTCGTCAAACTTAGTGTCTACAAGTCCAGAACGACGATACGATCCCAACGGAACGTCCAGAACTGGATTCCGATGAGCCGATCACAAAATCGTCCGTCAAGTGGAGCCGTGGGGCCCACGATACGCAATTTTGTCAACGTTCTCAGAATCGAACCAAACTTGGGTCACAGGACCAGCGTATTGCTACGAGTCTGATGACGCAAGTTTCGTTTCGATACGACGTGCGTACACGAAGTTACAATGAGTTCCAGGACAGGGCCGATACAGGGTGTTGTCGACGGATAAGCATTGATTCTGGTGTGCACGTACATACAAATCAACTTTCGTGAAATCCCACACGTCCGTATTAACGGCGCGCACCTTTCGGTGAAGTCCGCGCATGACCAAGTCGTCCCGTTTAGCGGGGCGCACCCAGTTCCGGGGAAAAATAGGGTATTTATTTTCCTGATTTTGCGTCGCAGTTTGCGATCGTCACACGACGCGATACCCCGAACAAATTGCACGGGTATCGAGAGGGTCATACAGTCTACGCGTCACAGCAGACGGAACGAAAAACGGGACAGCGAGAAGAGAGAAACAGTCACCGTCACAGCAGACGGAACGAAAAACGGGACAGCGAGAAGAGAGAAACAGTCACCTGAACAGGGCGCCGAAGATGACTGAAATCACGTTCTCGCGGGGTGGCGCGACACTCGGCCGACGGCCGCTAGGGCACGGCGGAGGCGGCGCTGGATTCCGTAGCGCGTTCGAAGAGGAGTTCATACCCCTCCCGTACATCGACAAAAGGAGAACGAGTTCGTGCAGCTTCGGCAAGGCTACTGGGAGAGAGATTCGATGCACGTCCCACCAATCGTGCACGTTCAAACAGAGCTGCAATTGGGCACACGCAACACGTTTTTCCTTTGGTATTTCAAGCAATTTGTGTCACGTCCCTATTCCATGAAATCGATAGTCGTCCCCAGGACGTGACGTCGCGCGTGCCTAGGTTGCGCATCGCATAAGACTAAGGTATTTTATATAACGAGCACATATTCAGAGTACGCAGATAATTGAAACACGATATTGAAACCTGGAAAAGTTCTTTTTATTGATAATGAACTTCTTTTACAAACTCTTGAACGAGTCAGATAATTGCCGCACGGATGCACGCTCGCTCGCCCGAATTCCCGATATTTCCAATGCCTCAAAGTATCATTCCAACTTGTATAATTCCAACCGTCCATAGCATAATCCCAAGTATCCAACCGACCGCCTCAAATGTATAATCCGACTCAAACTCCAACTATCCAACGCGTAAATCATTTCAAGCCACAATCCTACCAAGCCAACGACGTACACTCTATGCACGCCTCAGTGTAGTGGTTCCCAATGTTTCAGCCCAAGTGTTCAAGCCTTTTACGTGTTTTCCATATTATTAGGCATGAAGGAGTAGAGGAGAAGGGAAAGAGCCCACTCACAATGATTGATCCCGTTAGGCATCCTGTCCTGCCGATACGGCCAATCCCTTGAACCTGTCACTACCACTTTTCCAAATAAGGGCATTTGTGTAATTTCACTATTTTGAATAATTGTGTGTTTAATTAATCTGCTGAGTTTTATAAAGTAATTATATGTTGTTAATAATATTTGGTTTTAGGTCAAGTCCTAGAACCCATTAGGTCAAACCCTAATGACTAAACCCTAATTGTAAACCTAATTCTAGAGAAACCCTAGAATTTAAATTGTAGGTTGAACCTCAAACCCTAGACTGACTAAATCTTAATTAGTTGAGTTCCTATTGACCTAACCTGGGGGTTAAACCTAGACTATGCATTAGAAACCCTAACTGAGCCTTAATATAAAAGGGAACCCTCTCTTTCTTCATGTAGAAAGAAGAAACCCTAGCCTCCACAAGAGAAAACCATTCCCCACCTCCAGAATTCAGAATCAACCCTAGGAATTCCGTTTTTCCTCTTTCAAAGCAAAGAGAAGCAAGGAGTTTGGGTCAAGAAGCATTGGAGAAGAAGAACCTCCATTGAAGAAGCCATCTCCCTAGGTAAAACCCTATTTTTTTCAATTATATTCTGTTTGTTGATTATTGCCCATTAGGAAACCCTCTTGTTGTATGGATCTCGATTTCTAGGGATCCTACATGAAGCCCTAGGAGAAATTAGGGTTTAAGTGTCCCAACATTTGGTTTCCCCAATTTTTCGTGAACCCTAACCCTAGGTATTTGTATGTAGACTGATTTTATCTCATACGTATAGATTTGATTATGATTTTAGGGTTTAGGTTTGGGTTTTTGGAGTTCTTGATGTGGGATCCGATTCTGCACTACATGTGTTTGATGAAATGATTGTTAGGGTTTGCCTATCTATGTATACTAATTAACTGCATGTTTCGATATACCCATCTATATACATAATACTTTTGAACAGTGTTTTAGCTATTTGTTGGTTTCCTGTACATGCGGGTTGTGTTCTGTGTGTTGTGCAGTCGGGTTGAGAGAGATCTGTGGATCAGTAAATTTGCGCCTGTGCACAGTCAGGGGGGGGATTCTGTTCAGTTGGGTTTTAGTGTCCTTGAGTCTCAGTGTATCGGACACGGTAGGGAGTGTTGTGTAGATGAGTTCCTGTGTGGGTGTGAGAGTAAGTATCCCTGTGTTAGATATTTATGAATTACCTATGTTAGATACCTGTGTGTGTTTTCTGTGTAAATGTCTCAGAAATTGCAGGTTCATGTGTGTGTATAGATAGGTTGTGAGCATTGGGGATTACTGTATAGTGATTTGGGTATCAGTGAACTTGTGTTTCCCTGTGTAAACAAATGTGAGAACTTAAATTCTGTGTGTGTGGAAGATGTTTTAGTGCAATGTGGGTTTTAGTGTGAGTTAATCATGTGTCCCAGTTAGAAATCCTGTGTGTAAATACCTGAGTGTATTCAATGCCAGTTTTCAGTGAACTGTGAGTGTAACCTGGGTGTATTGGGGCTGTTCAGTGCAGTGAAACTGTGAACCTGTGTGAATCAACAGCTACCTGTATGTTGTGTATCAATTTGGAGTAGGGGGTAGATTAGAGTAGCAGTATTGGGGGTTCACTACTGTGAACCTGTGTTTGAGTGAGAAATAGGCTGTGTGCAGCGTGGGTTATTAGTGTTCTGAGTCTCAGTAGAACTGTAGGTGTGTTTCAGCAGTGTGTGTGTGTCAGCTTATGTTGTGTATGAGTGTTAGAACAGTGTGAAATTGTGTGTACTAGCAGTGGGTGTATGAGAACTTGTGTGTTATTCTGGAGTGCAGGAGAGTGTGTGTAGGTGACTGTTTGTATCAGTATGATGAGGTCAGACCTGTGTATCAGTTAGATTTCTGTGTGCATCAGTGAGGTATCAGCTGTGTGCAATACATATGTGTGTGAGTGTATCATAAAACTCAATGTGTATGTAAGGACTTAAGAAAGCAGAGTGCCTGTGAGTGATTTTCTTGTGTGTGGACTGTGTGTAGGTGTGGCTGTGAGTTCCAGTGTCATGAGTACCAGTTAGGTGAGAGTGGTTGTGTGAGGGAAATGCTGCACTGAGTGAGAACCCAATGTGTTGTGTATCAGTGGGCAATTTACACTGTGGGTTAGTATCAGTAGGAATTATGGGTTTAGATGCTGTGTCAGAGAGTTTGCTGCTGTGTTCTTGCATCAGTGCTCCAGGTATTGGGGGATTAAGTATCAGTGAGGTGTGAGTATAGAATTTCACTAGTAGTATTAGTAGTTGGGTAAGAATTAGTATGTATATACAACTATTAGTCTAGATAGTTAGTGGTGGATTAAAATCTATGCTAGCATATAGTTTAGCTACATGTATATATATATGTATATATGTAGGTATATATATATATGCATGTATTGTATTATAATTAGTTCTATATAGTATTGATGTATATTATAGTGTTAGTATCTATGACCTAGTATAAACCACATCAGTTAGAATGTCCTAGTACAAACCTAGTATGACTAGTATCATCTTGGAGAAGACCTACCACAAAAGAAATTATGAACCTTAAACCTTAGTATGACCTAGAAACCTCGTATTTAATTAGTTAATCATGCTCATTCCCTTAATTCATTAATTAACATTGATATCTTATATATAGGTCATTGTGATCCCACTTTGGACATCGATCCTCACACTTTGCTAAGGACCACAGGCGAGTACATTCTCTGACAGTTTTCATTGTTGATTACTTCTATAAATTGTAGTGTATTACATACTTGATTCCGACACTATGGATACACGGGTTAGCACCCTAGATCCCCATCATGAGGAGTCGTGATTGGAATCCATCGTGCTAGCTGGGGGATGGGGAACTATTAGTAGATTATGTGATCATATCCAAATCCTTTACATGCATCATAGCTCACCCCACTTCTCACGTTGGGTGCGGCCTGACCATCTTACATGCATCATAGCTGTTATATATGATTAACCTGACCACTACATGCATCATAGCTAACCATATGGTTAGCCTGACCTACAAGAATCATAGTTAATCATATATAACCAGCCTGATCAAGTCCCAAGCCGATCACATAATAAACTGATAATTCAAACACTTAGCTAGATGTCTATTTTATTCAGATTCACCTGTTCCAGCATTCACTACTTATTGTCTAGCATTCACTATTTATTGTTCATTGCTAGATGCTCTATTGCCTATTTCCATTTTTCCTCCAGTACTTTACATTTCCAGCATTTATTTCCATCTTGTATTTCTTACACTGTTTATAGATTTTGTCAATTTAATGAAACTGCTGTTAGTGCTTGTGCTTCGCTCCAATCCTGACTGGATAACATTTTTCAGAGGACCTGGAGGATCTTTGTCCCACTCATTACGACCCAGGATTAGAGGGTGATTTCACTCCAGAAACCCCAGAGGAGTTGCCTAGCCTAGAGGAGAATGTACCTGGAAATTCTTAGATTATTTTCCTGCATTTATTGTTTTAGACTGAGACTGAGTTGTATTATTATTTTGTGACTTGTGAGGTCATTTAGACCCAGGATTTGAGTTGGATTATTGTGGTGGTTTTTTATTAGAACTCTTTTCTTTTCCCATCGTGCCATTATTTCTTATAGCTTGTGATTGAGTATATCATAGAACTGTGGATTATTTATCATTGTCCTCCGTGCGGAGTTGAGACTATTGACAGGATATATTATATGTTGAGACCTAGACAGCGTTCTACCGCCGATGCTGCGGCGTAGGCTGGACGTACCCACGACTCATGCCCAAATTCCGGGTGCGGGTCGTGACAGAACCCGTGGTTCGATGCAAGCACGATCTACTCAACTGGTATGACCGTGCGAGCAGGCCGTGCTCTCTAAATCATCCGACCGATCGGACTAAGGAAGACGGCATTATCGCTTCCATCCAGCTATTCAGTACTGTTATGAACGAACACCTGATTTCCATCGAACCCGCTAGCCATCTGCACATTGAAACCAACTTGATTAATCCTTCTTCCCAAAATACAACATTTCAAATGTAACCAGCATTTGATTTATTCAATCCGACTCAGCGTAACGCTCCGAGCGGTTGCGGGGCGTTACACTTCCCTGCCACGAAGACACAAGTTAGCTTGCACATGTTTAAATATACGAGGGGATCACTGGCATGATGCCATAATGGACGAGTTATAGTCTCGGGGCGCAGATGACGGAGGTACATGTGTCGCTACCAACCATCCCGCTTTGTCCGTGAGACTATTGTAAAGTTTCGACCGGATCGGATCCGTACCAGTGCCCCAGCGACCGTCCGCAGGAACCATAGACCGTGTGCACAAGTTGTCCGTGATCAAACGACGTCTATTCTAAGTTATCAATTGATGCAGTTGAGACAATAAGATCAAGAGATAAGTAGCATGACATAATTCATTTTGCATAGTCTCCTTGATCAGTTTGTTCCATAGCAAGGTGTGTTCTGTACATAGCACAATTATGGAAGAAGTATACATTCATTGCATAGCAAGGTGTGTTCTACACATAGCACAATTATAGAAGAAGTATACTTTCTAACTTGAATTGAAACATTATGAAGGAACATTCTAAGCGAACTAGCATGCAATAAGACAACCGTTCACAAGTTGATCGACAAGCACAAATAATCAAAGTCTATTCCTTTCTTTATCTTGACATCTTTTAGTTATTATGGTATCGTTTGATCGGAACAAGCAAGAATGCAAGATTTTTTTTAGGTGTGAAGACTTGGAAGAAGGGTCAACTGAATCGAATATAGCCACTCACAAGTTGGTTGGGGAAAGGAAAGGAAAGAGGTGCTTCACGACTTCGCTCGCATGCACGATCACCTGCATTGCCACGAACAACTGATCAATACCTCTTCTACTCTTTCCAAGCGGAATGGAATACAATTCAACGAACGAAAGCAATAAAATCTATTGAAACCGTTCAAGAAAACGCAAATCCAAAAACTAACTCAAAAGCACGAAAGCAACAAGGCGACAGCGAAAACTAGGCAAGAAAACTAGTAGCGGAGAGGTCCCTCTTGACTCTGCCGCTAAGTCCATCATCGGGGCATGGTCCACTAAATATGGAAATCGATTCCGAAGAAGCAAATCCATAACGAGGATAAGATCTTGATTCAATCTATCCCGATCGAACGATACCGATTGATATTTCTTAGCCGCGCTCCCCGAATAGGGGGGACCGGCCACCACATCCTAACCAACTAATATGAAGTTTCGTCCACGAAACTTAGGAATAGAACCTACCACTATGAAACAATGAAGGGAACCTTTCCTTTATCTCAGACTCAAGCTCCCAGGTCGATTCTTCAACCGAATGATTTCTCTAAAGCACGCGCACGAGAGGAACCAAGCGACTTCGAAGCAGCTTCTCCTTGTGATCCAAGATCCGCACAGGATGTTCAACATATAGCAAGTTTGCCCTTAAGTCCAATTGATCAAGATCCACCACATGATTCGGGTCATACACGTACTTCCTAAGCTGTGAAATATGGAAGACATTGTGCACTTCAGATAGTGACGGCGGCAGGGCAATCTGATATGCTACTGGGACGACTCGCTTTAGTATCTCGAACGGGCCGACGAATCTTGTACTTAGCTTCCCCTTTGCTCTAAATCTGGTAACTCCTCGCATGGGCGAGACCTTGAGAAATACTCGATCGCCTACTGAGAACTCAAGAGGCCGTCGGTGCGTGTCTGAGTAGCTTTTCTGACGACTCTGTGCTAACCTTCAGCCGTTCACAGATCAAGCGGATCTTCTGGACGGTTTCCTCTACGAGTTCCAGGCCAAGAATTTGTCGTTCACCAACTTCATCTCAACAGATCGGGGATCTGCACTTTTGCCCATACAACGCCTCATACGACGCCATTTGAATGCTGGATTGATAGCTATTGTTGTATGCAAATTCGGTTAACGGTAGATGCATGTCCCAACTTGTCTTCAAGTCCAAGGCGCAGATCGCAGCATATCTTCGAGGATTTGTTTGACCCTCTCTGTCTGGCCGTCTGCCTGAGGATGGTAGGCGGAGCTGAACTTCAACTTCGTCCCCATTGCTGACTGAAGGCTTTCCCAGAAGTGTGATAAGAATCGTCCATCTCGATCGGAGACAATAGATACGGGCACGCCGTGGAGTCGAACGATCTCGTTGAGGTAAATCTGAGCCAGGCAGTCGACACTCCAAGTAACTTTGATAGCCAGAAAGTGAGCTGACTTGGTGAATCGATCGACGATGACCCAGACGACATCGTTCTCCCGTTGCGTCTTTGGCAAACCAATAATAAAATCCATCATTATGTGTTCCTATTTCCACTCCGGTATAACAAGGTTCTGCATCTCTTCGTCCGGCTTCTGATGCTCGGCCTTTACTCTCTGACAAGCCATGCATTGCGACACAAACAACGCCACATCCTTTTTCATGCCATGCCACCAAAATATCGTACGAAGGTATCGATACATCTTTGTGCTACCGCGATGTGAAGTGTAACTCGCATAGTGGGCTTCGGTGAGTATCTCCTTTATGAGGTTTGCATCGTTAGGAACACACAATCTTCCCTTTACCCGCATCATTCCATCTTTGCTTACCACAAAGTTGATTGCCTTTCCTGCTGAGATAAGACTTCGTATCTTTTCCAGGAATATGTCGTCCTTCTGAGCGGACTTTACTTTCTCTAATAAGTCTGGTTCGAGGCGCAGCTGAGCCACTTGCGCCCCATTTTTGTATCTGATTCAGAGTATAATGCCCAAACTTTCAAGATCCCGTCGTAGCTTGTCATCGATAGCCAAGCTCCCAAAGAACACTCGACTCAGCGCATCAACTACAACGTTATCTTTGCCCGAAGTGTATCTGATCATCAAGTCAAAGTCGCTAAGGAGTTCAATCCAACGTCGTTGCCGCAGATTCATATCCTTTTGAGTATAGAGATATTTTAAGCTTTTATGATCTGTGTAGATTTCACACGGTACGCCATAAAGGTAATGCCGCCATAGCTTCAGCGCGAACACTACTGCTGCAAGTTTCAGATCGTGCGTTGGATAGTTCTTCCCGTGTGGCTTCAACTGCCTCGACGCAAAGGCTATCACTTTGTCCCTCTACATAAGGACACATCCCAAACCATTTCCTGAGGCGTCGCTATAGATCTTAAAATCATCAGGTCCGTCCGGAAGGGTAAGAATTGGTGATGAGACAAGTCGCTGCTTTAACTTCATAAATGAAGCTTCACAGTCGTCCGTCTACGCGAACGTTACTCCCTTCCGAGTGAGATGAGTCAGAGGCGAGGCAATCCTTGCAAAATCTTTTATAAATCTCCTGTAGTAGCCTGCTAGACCAAGGAAACCCAAATGTCGCTAGCTGACTCAGGCCTTTTCCACTTCACGATAGCTTCTACTTTCTTCAGGTCGACTGAGATGCCCTCTGCGAAAATAATGTGCCCATGGAAAGATATGTTGTCCAACCAGAACTCGTACTTACTTAGCTTCGCGTACAACTTATTGTCTCGAAGAGTTTGAAGCACCATCCGCAGGTGTCCTGCGTGTTCATCCTTATTCTTCGAGTACACTAAGATGTCATCTATGAAAACTACCACAAAATTGTCGAGAAAGGGTCGGACCACACGGTTCATCAAATCCATGAAAGTGGCAGGAGCATTCATCAGTCCAAACGGTATAACAGAAAATCCATAATGGCCATAGCGGGTTCGGAATGCTGACTTCGGCATGTCCTCTAGCTTAATCTTCAATTGGTGGTAGCCAGAGTGAAGATCAATTTTTGAAAACACCGATGCTCCTTGCAACTGATCAAAGAAGTCGTCTATCCTGGGCAGGGGATAATTGTTTCTGATAGTGACCTTATTTAGCTCCCGATAGTCTATACAGAGTCGCAATATTCCGTCCTTCTTTACGAAGAGCACATGCACGCCCCAAGGAGACACGCTCGGACGAATGTATCCACGGTCAAGCAATTCTTGTAGTTGGCACTTTAACTCCTTTAGTTCAGTAGAGGCCATTCTTTACGAGGCTTTGGAAATCGGTTGGGTATTCAGGAAGGTGTCGATGTTGAACTAGATTTCTCGGTCAGGTGGCATGCCGGGTAGTTTGCTCGGAAAAATATTAGGGAACTCCGCGACAACGGAAGAAGACTCAATGTTTGCGTAATCCAGCAACCGACGCTAAGTATCCCTCGTATCTAGAGTGTAGCATCCGTCGAGCCGACATCGCATAAATCACCATGCAGGTCCTGGACGCATCTGTTGCTGGACCACTTGTGTAGCAGAATTCGGCCTCTCCAGGTAGACGAAAGACGACCCGTTTCTCTGCACATTCGATAGTTGCCGAGCAAGCGCCGAGCCAATCCATCCCCAAAATAATATTGTTATCCCGAACATCTAGGACTAATACATCGAACGAGAGTTTCCTTCCCCCTATACAAACGTGACCACCCTGACATACTGAATGAACAGGTATTTTTTTGTCCGACGGGGTGCTAACACTAAGATCTAGATACAATGGTGTCATTTCTATATTTTTTTTTACGGCAAAATTCGTGGATATAAAGCTATGCGTTGCACCAGAATCAAATAGCACACGTGCATGTATGTTATTGAAAAGCAATATACCTGACACAACGGTGTCCGATGCCAGGACTTCTTTTCGTGTCATGGTGTACACCCGGCCTTGAGCTTGACGACGCTCTTGCTGCGGCACGGCTCGGTTGGCTGGGGGTGCCGTGGCATGAGGACGACGAACAAAGTAGTGCGGATAGTCACGATACGCGTGGTTTGGATCTCCACATATGAGGCATAACCCGAGCTTCCGACGGCAGTCCTTAGCGGTGTGCCCGACTCTTCTACATCAGGATCATAATGTATTATTGACTCACTGTATGGAACGTATCTCATTTTGGCCAAACGAGTTCAAGAATTCGCATAGGGAATATATCGTTAAAGGAACTTTTCTGACACGAGGGTCAAAGGAACTTGAAGCTGTGCTCTGATACCAATATGTCACGTTCCAATTTCGTAGAATCGATAGTCGTCCTCCGAGCGTGCCTATGTTGCACATCGCATAAGGCCAAGGTATTTTATATAACGAGCACATATTCAGAGTACGCAAATAATTGAACAAAATGTTGAAATATGAAAAAGTTCTCTTTATTAATAATGAACATCTTTATACAAACTCTTGAACGAGTCAGATAATTGCCGCACGGGCTTACAAAATGGACGCAAAATGAAATAACCGTCATGTACATTACATCATTTTACTAAAACTTTAAATCTATAGACACATTCGGATGAAGCTATCGCCTTTCCACGGAGCTGCATAAGTTATGTGCACGAGCTCCTGGAACTTCAAAATGCATCTTTGAAGGCACGATCAGGACGTGCCGGTAGGTGGACTGAATTGGGAAGTCGCTCTAGCTTCTTGTAGGATCTCCTTGGTGCGGGGAACCTGTTGCAACGAGGGCCAGTACATCGAAATGCACTGGTGAATGCAAGCTACCCAAACTATACCAATCAACATGTCACGTCCCGATCTCCCGCATGCAATCGGTCGTCCCCGCTGGGCCCGAATCTCGATGCCAGCGCTCCCGCGGGACGATCGCTTGACCCATCTGGGCGTGATGCCGCACGAGCGTAAGCCGCGCCCGTGCAAGGCCATGATCCGAACAGGCAAGTCACAGAGTCGCACAGATTGTCCGAGTGTAGCGGAATAATAAACGCATAGTCGATTGGTAACAAGTTCACAGAGTCGTCAATAGTGAAAGTATTGAATAAAAATGTTACAGGCGGCGCTTGGCCGAGATTACAAATTGCTTAAGTTTCTCTCTCTGAAACAGTAAAGGCGTGCCAAGTGGCTACATTTATGGAATGGTACATAGGCGATGTTCCAACATTATATCTTGTATATGTGCTTCAGTTCCGGACGCAACGCTCCAAGGTTCCAGAGTGAACTCCACGCCTTAGCACGCACGAAGGGGGCATCCACACCGAACTAGGTTCTCCAGCACCCTGCAAGCGATCTGGTGGGTTATCAGTACATGAATGCACTGGTGGGGAGGCTTCTCGCCTGCTCGACAAATCCAAACACGTTATATAGGTTCCGTACACCATCTATTAAGTTATCTTTTTAGTCTTACCTTAGGATCAGTTTCATGGCATAATAAAAAGCCTAACTCGTGTGGCAGTACGCCGTGCGATATATAAGTTACACGGCGAGACTTACCAACTTACCATTCATCCTTCCCTATCCATGGCAAACCAAGTTGAATCAAACACGAGCACGTCATATATGATACTAAATGAAGTAGTACACGAACAAAGCCTAGGGATCACGCACGAACGTTCGTCTCTCCGAAATAGAAGAAGACAAAAAACAAAGATAAGGAGTCCAAGAAGGATATGATCGAATACGAATATGAGGTTTAAGGACGGTAGTAGAAATCAAAAGAATTTCCAACAACAATCATGGATTGAGATCCTAACACAATTATCTAAATGCAGGCTCGTTCGGTATAGTAACATAACCGAAATGATAAATCAGGACTTGCATGGGCCACCACAAAAACTATGTCACGTCACAGTCTCAAAATACACGGGACTAGACTATGTGATAATGGCCATCTACGTACCAAGTGATTCCAGTCCAACTCCAATATGTATAAGCTGTATATGAGGGTCATTATCTACATAACACGGTATACAAATCTATGTCTCAATCTACAAGAATATGAAATAAAGAAAGGACAACATGTATCATGTTGTGCACCCCACTCTACACTTGTCCGAATAGACTCGAAAGAAATAATATTAGTCTACAAATACTGGACTATACTAGAAGAAAATAAGCGAAAAGATCATAATAGCAGAACAACGAAAGAAGTGATACAAATATCTTATAACGATACCTGCAAACCAGTATGATACTCATCAGCAGCTCTAGACTCCCAACAACAATAGATCCTACAATCTAGCAGCAAACCAGGTCCTTAGAGGGACGTAACAAGATACAAAGAACAACATGCCGAAAGTAAACAATATTGCAATATGTATATATATTTCTACTACTACTTAATGTGGGATAAATCTAGAATAACCAACTATGTGAATGCAATTTAAGAACAACACTTAGTACACGCAGTCTGTCACAGTATAATCCACAGTCCCTATAAGAAAAACTGTGGTAACTAATGATGAATCCGCAGTCCCTGTATGGAACTGTGGTAACTAATAAAAATTCGAAGCTCTGAAAATGAGACAACGGTAGCAATGTGGGAAAGTAGCCCAAGTGTCCAGTGTATGTTCTCCCCTTCCATGCGACCTCACGAATCATATCTACGATACGCTAGATCAGATCCTCTAACTAGAACATCGAGTCATAATAATACATGGTGTAAATTATCAAGTCGCACTTCCTAGCTCCAATACAAATTTTGATCACTATGAGAACATTGAGTACAGAATCTGTCATAATGAAAGTGTCGTGTGAAAGTGTCTTGAGGCCTGACGTACCAATGATGGTGTGTCTAAGATATCGCGACGTCAAACTCTAGTTATCGATACCCGACGACATTAATGGCGTCGGCTCCCGAATCTGACTCGGACGCGAAGCATCGAATAACTGTCCAATAGCGGCAAAATACTAAGTATACGAGATACAAATAATACAAGAAAACTGAAATACAATATGGCAAGGTACACTTGCCTGAATCTGCTAACTGAGAAGTAGAAACTGGTCCAACGCCCAAGTCTGAGGAGCCCAAGGGACCGAGAGAATGGATTGAATTAGAAGTAATTTATTTGGTTTAACTAGTATTATAGACAAAACTTATGGATACGAATAAATAAATAAACAACTCCATCATATGGTTTGATATAACTTCACATCTCCTCTACAACTTTTATATCCTTTAATCCCTCCTTTGTTTGTTCTCACATACACTCATAGAAGTCACCAAAATGGAATAAAAGGCAATTATTTGATTACAGTAACATCCATTTCTGCCCTCCCTCATCACAAGAAACTTTACTGTTGTCATCAATTGACCTCCCTATCACTTTATTCATTGTCCCTATATTCCTCTATCACCCAAACTCCTCAAAAATATTAAGTGAACATATTCTCCATTTATCACCCTACTGTAACATTCATCAATAATATAAATACATACCCTATAACACTGTACCCAGTTTCTCCATCAGTAAACACAACAGATATATAACTTCCAGCCTCAAATGCCCATGTATACACACCACATCATTTTACACTACTCTATTATTTTATCATTGCACCTCATCTGGACCCTCACCTCAGCTTATTATCCAAAGAAAATATTTCATATACAAGTCACAACACACACTCCTTGCATAGTTTGTCGGGTCATTCTCTTTCCAATTTTGAACAAACACTCAGTGTCTCACCTTTAAACATTCACCTAAAAAATTGTTTTCATTGTGCTCATGCTTCCAACCCACAAACTTGTGAGTAATAGGGATCAATTAACTACCTATGCCTTCATTCTTCTTTTTCCCAGCCATCATTTTATTCATGGACACATCCACAAATTTTAAATTGGAACCTGGTGAAGAACAAGAAGTAAATATGAAGAACAAGGGGGTGGGGGGTTAATACCAGAAATGTACAGTATGTTAATCGAGTTCCCCGCCACGCCTTGCTGTGTTCGAGCGAAGGGGATGGACAAGCTAACGCCCGGAGTCCTGGGAAGCTGCGACCAAGGTTCAACCGAGAGGTTGGATCGCCTGGCTCATCGATACTTGGCAGGCCCTGCCTTGCACTGACGTAGGCGACATCTTCTCTCCGACGGAAGAGAAAAACTGGGTTTGAGGGGGGTGGTGGTGTGGAGAAGAATGAGTGAGAGGCGATTAGGTCTAGGTTTAGGGTTTGGTGAGGGTGAGAAGGGGATGAACATGCTCTTATAAAGAGGTAGGAGATTAGGGTTGGTCCTTAGATGGAGTAGAGGGGGACAGGCTGGTCGTCTGCACCACTGAGGTTGCAGTGTCCTTACCACTGAGGTTGCAGTGTCCTTCCCCAATGGAGAAGGAATAGCACATACCAAATTCAAACTCTAAATGGGTCGGGTTGCGTTTGGGCATCGGGTTCTTGGCAATAAGTGTAGTTTAGGGTTTGGTAGAGCTTTAGGGTTTGGTTGGAGCAGTCCGGGACGGGCGGTCTTCCAATGTTATAGTTTCGGGTTTTGGTTTTAGTGTCAGGTTTTGGTTTTAGTGTCAGGTTTTGAATCTCCGCTGGGTATGTGTCGGCTTCAGTTGGATGAGGGTTGGGGTCCGGGCTTGCTTACGTAACAAGGGGATAGGGATCCTGAAGGAAAGAAAGAAAGGAATGAAATAATGGCTTTACACGTGAGGGAAAGAAACTTGTCCTTTATGTAGGTTTGCATAGTTCCTTGCATACTATTATACAACAGCTAGTTTAGGTTCCCCCCAATGGGATGGAACTAAGAAAGTGGGCTCGAATGGAAATCCTAGCTAGGCTACCTAGGGCTAGCAAGTTTTAGCACTAGACTACAAATATAAACAAACAGTTATGTATATAAAATAATCCTATTGGTATTTCATAAAAGTAACATTAATACTAAGACTAGTATAACACTAGGGCTGTAACTATAAGGTGTTTATATTTATATATACTAGTTAGACTAAAACAAAATTTTGGTTTGAAATAACACTAGGTTAGCTATTTAAAATTTTCAATAACCAACTGAACTATATACTTATATATTAGTTCAAAATTTTAAATTTTAATAATATTAATAATATTATTTATCTAAAAAAATGGGGGGTTCACATATTGCACGACGACTTGAGACAGACTATAGTTGATTTGATCTTGAGTATGAATGTGTTTATTTTATATCCTGTTCGAAAGATAGCATTGGCTGAAATGAATTTGAGTTCATGAATGGATGACTTCATGGTTATGTATATATGTTTGATAATATTGAGGTGCATCAAAGATTATAGACATTGACTCGAGGATATTCTGGTCGGATGAACGATGATCATGTTGCATTTTGAATTATTAGATTTTGTTGTCGAGATAATGCTAGCTCATGAATAATTAGTGGATTGAATGATAGTATTGAAGTTTTAGATGGCTTGATTAGATGAACCTTGAGCATGACACAAATGGATATTTGATAGACTTGGCTTGGCGAATGTTTTGAATTCCTTGTGATTGATTTAATGAATTTGGAAGCAGCAAACTGGATAGTGTGACAGTTTTAAGTCGATTTATAGCTTAGATGAAATAAATATGTAGGATTGAAGCGATTGGTGGTTAAAGATTGTCTTGACTTGTTAATTGATATTAAGTTGATCTTAATGATACGAGTGAATTAGATGTATGGATTGAGGACGAATTCGATTAGGATTGAAAGTAAGTTATGCTTGGTGGAATTGTGATCGAGATTTATAACTTGTGATTGGTGATTTTGAATTTTGATTTTGATTTGGTGATTCAAATACACAAGTTATGATTGAAGGATTTATCAAAATAGTTTGAGGATTTAGACTATAAGAGTTACTTGGATTGATATCATTGATCCTGATATAATCGAGGATGATTGTTAAATTAAATTTACCCTAAAAAAAGGTTTTGCCAGATATACTTCGACCTTTGGACTTTGATGATGTTGATATTAGCAGGATGATCTATACTAGATGTTTAGATATTTTGATGTGAGAAGAATTTGGGTAAAATCTCTTAGACTGCTGGATAAGATTTAATCCTAGGATTGAGGTGAGTGCAGTAATTCTGGTTGGTGAGACTATCAACATGATGTTTGAGCGTGGCCTTATGAGCTAACCTAGTAGTTAGGCATATGTCACAATCTTGAGTGATATGATCGGTTTGATTGACCTTAGAAGAGTTTGCATTGGTAGATTATGTTAGAATAGAACCGTGATAGCGAGATTAAGAGATAGGTTTGGATTTGATTTAGTTCTTGAAAATTTTGATTGTTTGCTTACAGTTGGAAAAATGAGATTATCTAAAAATGGTCGGATTGATTGCTTATTGTCAGATTATCTTATTTGATTTTACTCAAGTAGAGGTGATTTATGAAATATTGTTGATGAATTGGATTGTGATTCGAAATCGTGTGCTTGGAGAATTGATTGATGATCCTTAGATTTGATTTGGCTTGAATTTGTATTGATCTTTCTCGAGGTAACATTATGGTATGTATATGATGGAATATTTGGGATAACGGTCATATTATCGTAAGGAATTGATTGGAAGAATAAGTTGTTGGCTAATGGAAAGAATTTTGATGGTTCAAGATTTCATATTATTGGTAGAAAGTTGATGAGCGAGATGGATATATGTTTTGATATGTTGTAAGCTATGTCACTCCCTGATCCTGGAGGACCCCAAAGATACCACTGGGTGTGATGTCGTGCAAGCCTAAGTTGAGCTTGCACAAGGCCAGGACTTGGACAATGACAAAATAGACTATTCAGAGTTAGAAGTAGTAAACAATATATGCAGAAAATTCAAATGAACACAATGATACAAGTACATAATCTCTTTATTGATAACATTCGATGACTACAAAGGATTTCAATAGCCGAATGATATGTGCCATGCATCTTGGCTTACAACTTTTGAACGATATCGTTCCTTACACTACACCCCTTTATACAAAAAAAATCCTAATGCATCTTCTTCTGATTTTCGGCTCCTGGGGATGATGATCAAATATCGCTTCGAAATAATCCAGTAGAACACCTAACACCTGCAGACAAACTGTGGGGGATCAACACATTGTGGAATACACTGGTGAGGAACAAAAATAACTCTCTCTGAAAGCAGTCACTAAGTATTCATGTGAGAAAATTATTGCTTATATTACTAACCTTGCTATCTTTTACCTACATTAATTTCATGTTCTACAGGTTAGCCATATTATGTCTTTTGAAAACATATTCAAAAAGACACATTTCATATTCCATTCAAGCACACAGTAGGGATAATTCCATGCACGATATCGATTTATTCTATCTTGACATACACATCGTACTCCTTGAGCCATATTCATTTTTTTAGGAACACACTAGCAACTTATCATTTAGTACTCTTTCTTCTTATGCACGAATAACAACATCTAGGCAACTCAGTTCTTCTTAGTAATTGGGACAACAACATTTCATGTAAAACATACTATTCTTAGGAGCAGTTCATGAATGAAAACATAATCGTTAGAGAGCATCATTTATTCAGTAATTATTACCCACGGTCGAGGATTCATCCCTACAACAAACAAGAGTTAGAAAAGTTCGAGCACAACCAATATATATTCGAACCCCCTTTACTTGCAAATTGCATAAGTTTCCTGTTCGTCTCTACATCAAATGTTAGGCTTGCAAGAAGGATATCTTAGCATGCGACCTAACTACATGATGGTCCATGAGCTTTACTCCTCATGATTAGTAGTTGGGAGATACAAGCCTATCTCACTAATAGACTTGGCATCCCCTGATCGCGAGGACGTACAAGCCTCATGATGTCCTGTTCCCTCCTAGGCCGAGTGATCCCGGTGCCCCGGAGATCGTTCGAGGGATTACACCTTTGTGCATAAAGTTGTCCAGACTAAAGCATGAATGTAACTTCTATCAGACAAAAACTCTTATAATGCAACAAATTGTACAATAATAAACATTTCCATCTTTTTTTCTTCTTTTCATATCGATCGATAGAGCCAATAGCTCTTCTATTCTCTTCTCTCTATATGGTCAAGCTTTATCATCTCTTTCATATAATCTCTTTACAAGAGTACAAGTTCATTCATATAGTTGTATCTTTGCAGCAAATGATAAAGGGAACTTGTAATCAATCTTACTTACGCAAGCATGGCAATAATTCTTCTATCTCAGGTAACTAAGAATGTATTTCTACTTTTGATAGCATATGATAAGGGACTTACAAGTATTCTCTATCTCTTCTTATTCAACATGGTGAAGGTTCTTTCAATTGTAGTGACGGTCTAACTTTAGCATGCAAATCTTCTTATCTATCTGAACAAGTATGTCAAGGTTCTTTAGCTACGTGAGCCGGTACGTTCTCTTGTTTAAGAATACAGAGTCATGTACTATCATTCTTTGTGATTACAAGTCGCTTCTTAGCAACAAGCATGCATTCATTCTTATGGATTCTTTATTAGACGTGAAAGAATCAGAAAGTAAAGTCTTGCCCAATCACCAAGATCAATCGTCTTCTGTCTCGACAAGGAAGATCTTCTGGAAGGTTTTCTCTCAAGCCTGCAAACCGATATCTCTTTCTATATAGTACTATTGCGGAGCGGGGAACTATAAGCTAGTGATGAATGCACTACAAGCTAGTGATGAATTAAGACTGGCATGGGGATTGAGGAAGGATGACTTTAGATTTGATTGAAACTAGACGATGTTATCAGGTTTAAGATCATGCTTGGAAGAGTACGATCGAGGTATGCATAGTAGGTTATTCAGATTTGGATAATTGTTTTCTTGAATTGAGGAATTCTTGGAGATAGAACTTGGATCAATTCAATGATGACTGAGATAGTGGGATTTTGCTAGAATTGAGTGTTGATATATAATTGTGAGTTGGACCTTGATGTAGTCAGATTTGGAAGATTGATTGAAAAATTGAATTTGATGTCTTGAGAATTGTTTGGATTGGTTAAGGTACAATACTTGGATTAATTAGAGATATCAATTGATTTTGGGCTATGTTCTTTTGATTCAAAATAGTATGAGATATAGTTCTTGGGTATATTGTCCTAGTTCTCAGCTGGTCCATTGCTTCTGTGAGTGTTAGCTTATCCAATGAGTTGAGAAGTGTAGTTCTGTGCAAGGCATGCTGTGGATGAAAGAAGAGGATGATGGAGAAGCTTGGAAATGGTTGGATTGAGCTTGGTGGTATAAGTTGTTCAATGGATTTTACAAGGCGTGAGTGAGCTTGCACTGATTGAGGAATAATAAAAAGTTGTGTTTGATCGATCTTTGAAATTATGCAAGGCGTATTCAAGTTGGATATGATATGAAGGAAGAAGCTTCATGGGTTCAATAAGTTCATCTATTTGAGTATCTTAATATAGCTATGGATTGGAAGAGAAGGCATGAGCATAAGTGAAGAGAGTTGTTGCAAATATATTTGTTGTGTGCAGAAGAATTTAAGCAAGTGTTGATCAGAGATTGAGTAGAAGTTTCTTCATTAGTCAGTGATGTAGTAGGAGCAGTTTGTTCTCGTAAGTTTCAAAAATAAAACTTTTTCTAAGTGGTGTATTATGTAATGACCTACTCCACATGGTTTATTGAGAAGGCTTGTTGACTCGAAATATCGTTTGGACTTGGATAAATACAGAGGATTTATTCAGAGATTTGCTCGATCGAGACATATAGGTATGCTTTCACGTGGTTGGTCATAATTCTTCTCTCCTTTACATTCACATTAATGAAATGGATGTTGCATGTTTAGTTCTACGGTATAAGTTTTGTTGCATGCTAATAAAAGAAGAGATCCAAGATAGATAAAGTGCGTAATCTTATTTTTGTAACTTGCTACTATAGAACATATAGCTTTAAACTGATGATATACACTTGTATAACATAGTACTGCTTTTATCTTATCACATGGAGTATGGTTCTATTACTATATTTTTGAGATGGAATATAGTATTGCTTTTATGTATCCTATTGAATATAGTAAGTTGTTTCAGAGGAATGAAGACATGGAAATGTTTGGGACCATTGGTCCCCAAGGCAGTATCCGTAGAGTGGGAACTACGTAGATTTAAAAATCTATGGACTGGCCATATAATTGTATGGGTCGCTATGCATATGTGTAGAGTCCAACCGTTCACGTAATTGCTTGGTCATAGACAACTTATGCACAATATTTAGTTTCTCAAACGATTGTCGGAGCACTAGGATCGTGTCAGCCTAAGAGAAACGAGATTAACATACTAGCATTGTTATTGTAGGTCCTTCAGTTGGGTTTATGACCTGGACTGAAGGGCACTATTTTCGTTCGAAAAAGAATGAGGAATTTTTTCTCGGTGAAAACTTTTATTGGACTTGTTTACTCGAGATTGGTTTACAAAGAAAGTAAGTAAATACAATAACTTGAGCCAAGCTGAGATTCTAGGAAGATGGAAGTCGAATCAGAGACGATCATTTTGCTTTATTGACGATCTAACACAACTGTTGTGATATAAAATATTGGACGAGCAGGAACTTAGTATCGAGGCTAATGTCTGTTGTCATGTTGACCGTCCTTGATACTTGCAAAAAACTAGATATTTATAAAAAAATGACCTGCCGAATGTCAAACTTGACTTTCCTGTAGCATCGAACTATTAGCGAGAAGAAGTCGCTGAGTGGGGAGCATCCATAGGAGATATTATCTTGTAATAGAGGAGGCGTGTCCCATGTACTAAAATTGAAATAGCATAATCGTGGCCCATGAAGAGGGTGCTTCCTTATGAAAATGAGACAAGGATGCCATATGGCTGTCATGGTTGTAACTGCTAGCACCAAGATGCGATCATAAAGGAGAAGAGTGGATCGTTGGTTGCTGGCATCTCCACATATGCACTGATCTAAAGATTCTTGCAGAGTGGTGGCGATCGTAGGGTGAGTGGCTAAATCATGTCCCCCACATAATCAATTGGAATAAAGATCGTGGAGTGGAGGTAGAGCATTTGCTATTCTGCTAGAGTAGTAAGCGGCATTATAGTGCCTTTTTGCGTATATAAGACCCGCAAAAGCAAGCTTCCTTCGCGAGGTGGGAAATATCCCTTAATATGTGGGATTAACTCTGATTTGACTAATCCCTTGACGGCTGTCAGGTAGTGATGGATGTGTCATTTTGTCTTCTGTAGAACATGGTTCATTGATGATCTATCAAGTTAAATGATGTCTTTGAGCCATTCTTCCACTGGAGGAGTCTGGCTTGATTCTTTTGCTAAGGGGTGCTTTGGAGCTATCTTCCGTTGGAGGACATTTTGTTGTAGAATTTGTATGTTTCTACAAGACCCCCTTCAAAGTTTTTCAAAGTTGTCTTCAAAGTACTTTGAAGAGTAGAAAAGCATGCCCAACTAATTTCTGTATGGAGAGTGAGATATCCAATAGAACATCCCTGGCGGAAAGAAGAGTGCTTGTAGAGCAACTCTTAGGGAAAGAGAAAGGGTGAGATACCCTTTGCATCGACCCCAGATTTACCCCTAACATGGAAGGAGACGGCTGGTAGCCTGGTTCTCCTGCTTCAATTGGCTTCCTTGGGATAGAGGGTTTCCTCTGACTGGGTGTTCCCGTTTGGGATTTGACATATAGCCGTCACGAACAGTTGCAACCACCCTTGATCTCTTCTACACGTAAGTTAAAGCTTTTTCTGTCTTTTCATGCGTGACCTAGGGCATGCCAACCGTCACTTCCCCTCTTTATAAATATGGGGACTGGATGAGAGGAAGGGCTCAAACTATCTAATCATATATCTGCTTTCGTCATGGCTCCCAAAAGTATCCAATGCCGATCTCGGAGGCCCACCAACACCTTCACCCATAAACTATCCTCTACAGGCTTTAACATTATTGCTTCCCCTATCATTTCCTCAGAGCAGGTTTTATGTGTCTGTATTAGCCTCTTCTTCTGCTTCGACATCTTCTTCCAACTCGAAGACAAGGAAGCTAGTGGAACTCAAGTTGGCCATGACTGGTCATATTTTAGAGGTCTCGACCTAGAAGCCATTTCCATCAGTACGACATCAGACATCAAGTCTCTTTTTCTTCACCCGAAAGAGAGGGAGATACAATCAGGAGTGGAAGCCTTCCGTCGCTTACTCCATACTTCGGGTGTTCGTTCTCTGTAAGGCATAGGAGACATGATTAGCGCCTCCGACTATTTTTTTTTTGAATAGCTTCATGTGCTGCTCTTTTCTTTTTTGAAATAGGGCCCGTCTGGCCATGTTTTGTAGATCATTTGGAATCAATGAAAATCCCTCTCTATGTTTGTTTTCATGAGAATCTAGCTTTTACTTTCTAAGGGTAACCTGCCAACTTGTGAATTGCAAAGGCTCTGTAGTAGTAACACTGTCCTTAGTAAGTCCTAATCATGAATTATGGGTTGCAAAAAAGTAGGCTTGTTGATGGAAATAGTGACAATGGTATGTGGTCTAGATATTCAAATTTTAGTGTGGTTGAAACAATTGAGTTTGATGTTTTAAAGTGTTAGGAGTTTAGAGGTAATGGTAGATGTAAACAACCTTTAAATGGACATTTAGAAAATAGATTGTATTTTATGACATACCCATAAACAAAGGAGACTATACTGAAGGAGTGAGAGTCGAGACTATCAGAGGTAGTGTTGACATGATAGCCGCCTCATTCCTAGAAGTCAGTAGAATATGAATCATGATGACGATTTTTCAGGAAACTGGTATGTTGGTTTATACTATTAAGTCTGACGTGACAAGATGGAACCTAACATGGTTTAAAGATCATAGGTATAACCGTTCAGAGGTAATATTGACATGGCGGTGTAGACTGATCATCCGCTAGGGGATGTGAATGTGTTACATGGTAATAAGGAGCATAGGATAAATATTCTTTGAGGGTAATGGATATGTAAGTGCATATACTACAAGAATATGATCAACTGCGAAAAGTGAATGAAGACTTGTAGATTTGCTGAGAGATTAGTAGTCTTCCTAGGAGACGCTGGATCTTTGAAGGATGAGCGAAATTATTCAAAATAAGTTTGCTAGGAGTCTATTAATCTTCTGGGGATTAGATAGAGAGGGAGATGAGGTGGTGAGAAGTTAATCGAGGGCGAAACTACTACGACCTAGATTGGGTCATGTGTGGTACTTCTTTAGGAACTTGTCATTGGTAGACATCATTAGTAGATCACCATTTTTTGTGGTTAAATGATAAGGGTCGTTGGAAAAACAACGATTCTACTATGAATGGACTTTTCCATTTAGTCTAGAATTTTTCTTTACTCTTGTCTGTCATGACCATAGGTCTTCTTACTGTGAAGAGTAGGTCGCTAACTTGGAAAGTTCTTTCCTTTCCTTTTTTTATTGAAGGCTCTAGAAATATGCGCTTGATATAGCTCGATGCGTTGTTGTTCTTGTAGTCGCTTCTCATCGAGCGCTTCTAGGCGTCGTCAATCATTCTCTTTAGTAGTTAGAAGAGATAGAATTTGGATTTCTAGAGGGATGACAACTTCACTTTCGTATACTAGGAAATAAGGTGTATTGTTGTTGGTGTTCGAATCGTAGTATGGTAAACCCACAGACACTTGACGAGATTCTCATTCTAATCCCGCTTGTTTGACGAGACAAACTTCTTTAACAGCTTGATCATCTTGTTAAAGACTTTTGCTAATCCATTTGTCGTCGAATTATAAGCTATTGAGGCGATATTCTGGATTATGAACTGTCGCAGAACCTATGAAATGTCTGGCTCACAAACTGGGGTCGTTATCATGGATAATCCGTTATGGAACTCCGAAATGGTATATCACGTCGTGTTTGAGAAAGATGATGACATTCAAGGCTTTTACCTCGGCCAATGGAATGGCTTCGACCCACTTTGAGAAGTAGTCAATTACCGCAAGAATAAATCAATAGCTCTTTGTTGACGGTTGGCTGATGGGGCCGTCAACGTCCATGCCCCAAGCCTCGAAGTGCCAGGAAGTGGTCGTTGGGTATAATAGTTCTGATGTTTGATGGATGAAATCTACATGGAACGTACATGCTTTGCACTTCTTTACATACTCCATAGTGTCTAAGGACATGGTAGGCCAATAGTAGCCAATACGCTAGAGGCGATCTTGCAATTTAGGGTCATGTTGATGCGCACCACAAATACCGTCTTATGAATCTTTGAGATCTTCCCTTGCTTTCTTTTTTGACAAGCACCGAAGCAAAATTCTTTCGTAGGATCACCAATATAGCATCTTGATGACAGAGTCATAATAAAACCACAGTGATTACTTCCTAATGGATGCTGCCTCTTTAGGGTCTTCATTCAAGATCTCGTACATGCAAAGTCTATGAACGGGAATCTCCAGTCACAGGGCTCGAATTTTATTTTCGCTGAGCAAGCTTCCCGGACCTCCAAGCTATTCTTGATACTGAATATTGGCGACTTGATATCGTTACATGGTACTCGATCTCGGTTGGGACAACTAGCAGAGTAGCCAATCCTTCGAGTGTGTAGACTTTCGCATTCTGTAGACGAGGTACGTGGTCCAATGTCGACTTTTGGTTTTATATTCCTCTACAATAGTAGTAAACTAGGTTCCTAACCTTTTTAGATTGATTACAAAGTTGTATGATGAACCATATATATTGGATACACCATTATTATCGGAGATCTATGTGGTTGTTAAGATGTTTGGATAATGGTATTATATTCATTATACTTAAGATGGCATAAAATGAGGTGTTTGGTGATATCTGCTTCATAAATTCATGACAGGTGATATCTGCTTCATAAATTCGTGACATTCAGAATTATATATGATATGTTATTCATGCTAGGGAAATGTAATTTGTTAATTGGTCACTCATAAATTGATTTGGTTTGTGATGAACTGAACCCAAGTTAAGATCTAACTATATATTCTATCACACTTACCGTTAACTATTAATTCCTAATTTCATATTAGAATGTTAAGACATGCAAATTATTAATTTAAGCTTAATATGGGATTTAGAAGTTGAATTGATGATTGAGAAAGTATTCAAGTTATTGCTTGAAATTCTGCACACGTTTGTTCCTTTCTTTTGGTGTTAATTGACAAGAAACAAAGAAGAAATTAGTATCTGTCAGTTGTAAGAGGAGTCTATGAATTGTTCTATAATAAATTATGATGCTTATAAATCTCTCTATCAAAAGGTGCCATATTTACCTCGACCACAGAAAGGAATTTTTTTTTGTCCGCTACATCATTAGATTCTTTTAGACTTTAGCCATATTAGAAATCTCTATGTAACGATGGTAATGATTTTCTTCCATCTTCTTAATCTGTTGAGCCATACTTTGTGTTTGAATATTCATCTTCCACTACCTTCATCTTATATCTAATTAGTATACTCTGATAGATGCAATCCATTTTTTTCATTTAGAGTACCTTTTTCTCTCGAGCTTGTGAAGAAATATAATTTGTATTCCTGTTGCAATTATTAGCATCATGATAGACTATTCCATTTGCCTCGCAAAGAAAACTCATATAGGGGAGAACCTCTTATAAATGCATTTTTTAGTTTCTATCCTCTCTAAGTGGCACCCACATGTTCATGGTCAGCTTTATCACCTTGCATCTTTTGACAGTGCATTCTCTTATTGTCTTTTGTGTTAGATTATGTTGATATGGTATGTTGGGTGTCATATTTAAGTATAGTATAAGCACATGGGAATATCCTGAGGACATATTTGGGATGCCAGAATATGTCAGAAGATATTCCATTATGAGATTATTGTCATAATGATTGAGATCATTGTATTAATGACTGTAAGGCTATATAATGCCAATGAGACAATCAATAAAATCATCAACTAATTTCAACATGGTATCAGAGCCAAGTTTCTACAAACCCTAGCCGTCACCAAGCTTCCACAAACCCACAGGAGGATTTCCTAGATCTCCTCCACCGAACTCTTCCACGCCCCCCCTTCTTCCCTTCTCCGCCCTTCGCTGTTGCTGCCCCATCCCGCTACTGCTGCAGCTACTACTGCTGCTGCTACGACGACGACTGTGACATGCGTGCTGCCGCCTCCTCCGCACCAGCACGAGACAGCGCCTAATAGGGATGCCTAGATCTGAAAAAAGGGGGGACATGTTCGGATCTAGGAGCGGACGACGAGGACGAGCGTGAGTCGTGGAGCGGACGTGACGTGATTGGATAGACGACGCATCGATGGAGGAGATCATCAAGAAGTTAGATTCTGCAGAGGTGGCGATGTTGATGAAGTTGTTGACGATGTCGGCTGGTGAGAACACGACACGAACGTCGCCGGAGTTGAAGCTTCCCTCCATCGATCTGAAATTAGATGGACCAGCCACCTATCTGAGTTGGTCACGGCGGGTGAGAAGAACCCTCGCAGGAAAAAACATGGAGGGGTTCTTGATGGGCGAGACGACAGAGCCGGACTAGGGCTCGACAAGACGCGATGAGTGAAAGTCCACTCATATGGTGATCTACATCTGGCTTCTCAACTCCTTAGTCCAGTCTATTGCCGCCACAGTAGACGGTATTGAGATGGTGAAAGATGTGTGGGAGAAGTTGAGAAGGACCTATGATGGTGTGGGGAACAACTTACAGGTCTTCCAGATAAAGGGGGAGATTGATGACACCGTTCAGGGAGAGAAGACGGTGCAGGAGTATACCACGGAGTTGGAGCGTCTGTGGTTGGATTATGATCACTCCTCAGATCGGACGAGCTGCGGGGACCCTAAGTATAAGGAGAGACAGGTGTGTCTGCAGGAAAGGACGATGAAGTTCCTCAAAGGGCTGACTGCAGCTTTCGCACAAAGGACGGCCCTACTTCTAGCCCAACCAAAGATCCCTAGCCTTGAGGAGGCTATCTCAGCCATGATCCAGGAGGAGACACGCATCAGGCTGCAAGCCGGGATAGGTGGTCCCCCCGAAGCAAAGTCAACACTAGCGATCACCAGCTCAGGTAACACAGGATCTAAGGGAGAGCCCTGGCAGCATAACCGGCAGTGCTACAACTGTGGGGAGATGGGTCATCATCGGTATGCTTGTACCAAACCACCTAGGGAGGGAGATTCAGGTGGTGGACGAGGACCGTTCGGCGGACGAGGATATAATAGAGGACGTGGTCGTGGTCGAGGGGGTAGACGAGGCGGCCGAGGAGGTTATCGGATGAACCTCCTGATATCAGAAGGGAACGGAGAAGCTGATGGCACCTTTACTGTGGAGGACCAGGCACTGGGAGACATGAGGAGTAGAACAGAGGAGGCGTCCACCTCATTCTTTGTTAGGGGCAATGCTGCCATGTATGCCCATCCATTAGAAGGTACTGATGAATCACTTGCCCTTGCGTCTATCTCTTCCCTTAAATCATCAGACTGGATTATCGACTCGGGAGCATCTCGACATATGACGGGGAATGCTAGTGAGTTTTCTTCCTACACTCACCTAGCATCAGCAGACAGCATTCAGACAGCTGATGACACTTTCCAGCCAGTGGTCGGTAAGGGTACTGTTAATTGTACAGGTTCAGTAAGATTATCCAATGTTTTACATGCTCCATCCTTTCCAGTCAGTCTCTTGTCCATTAGTTCTATAATCCTCCAACTTAAATGCATTATTTCTTTTGATATTCCTAAGGTGACCTTCCAGGAGAAAGGGACAGGACGAAGACTTGGGACTGGCACTTGGCATGAGGGACTGTGGTACCTAGATCGAGAAGGACTGGACTCAGCATTGGTATCTATGGCAGAGAAGGCTGGCATGGAAGGACTGCAGCAAAGGACTGAGGATACCTTGATACTCCATCATCGGAGGATGGGACATTCTTCCTTTGATACTCTAAGTAAGTTGTATCCAGAGATTTATGCAAAAACAAATAAAGAAAAATTAGTATGTGATGCGTGCGAGTTAGGAAAACTTACTAGGAGCTCATATGTTGGCACGGGTCATAGGAGCACTTTTGCTTTTGAGGTAGTACATTCTGATGTCTGGGGTCCATGTGCTACTAACACTATGAATGATTATAAGTACTTTGTTTCTTTCATTGAGCGTGCCTCTCGTGTTACCTGGTTATATTTGATGAAAAATAAGAATGATGTACCTGCTTGTTTTCGGGATTTCCATAAGCATGTCCAGACTCAGTACAAAGCAGTTGTGAAGGTACTGAGGTCTGACAATGGAACTGAATATACCAACAGGACGCTTGCAGAATACTTGTCTGCACACAGAATACAGCATCAGACTACCTGTGCATACACACCAGTACAAAATGGAGTTGCAGAAAGAAAAAACAGACACCTTCTGGAGGTCGCAAGAAGTATGATGATCGACATGAATGTCCCACAGAGTCTGTGGGGGCATGCAGTATTGACAGCAGCTCAACTCATCAACAGGATGCCCTCGAAGGTCCTCGGATGGAAGTCCCCATGTGAGGTATTGCAAGGCAATAATAGTGGAATACTCCCACTGAAGGTGTTTGAGTGTGTGTGTTTTGTGAAGGACAACAGGCCATCAGTTGGGAAACTTGACCCTAGAGCTGTCAAATGCATCTCCGTAGGCTACTCGGCGACCCAGAAGGGGTATGTGTGCTGGAGTCCAGTAGAGAAGAAGAAGTTTGTCAGTATGGATGTCCAGTTTAGGGAGTATGAGCCATACTACCACCAGGACGGAACTTCACACAATACGCCTAATACTGCCAGTATTAGGCGAGAGGGGGAGATGGAGAACTTGGTGGTAACCGATTTAGAAGTTTGGCATGGAGGCACGGAGAAGGGACAAGAAGGTGAAGGTGTTAGGCCTACGGCTCAGGGAGAGTTACTTACCTACAACAGGAGAGAGAAGCAAACTGCAGGACCAGTACCGACAGTGCCAGTGCCAAGTCCCTTGTCTACGTTTGTCCCAACTCCTGAGGCACCGACGCCAACCCCCTTTCAGGTGATACCCCCTCCTTCACAAGATATCATTCCTCCTACTTCTACTCCTCCCACACCACTATCTGTACGGAGGACCACTCGCAGTAATGCAGGAAATCCTCCAAACTGATATGGTTGGGATATTGCTCAGTTTGTTTCTTATGACCATATCCCTTCTTCTCATGGAGCATTTATAGCATCTTTGGATAGTATTACTGTACCTAACAATTGGCAGGTTGCCAAGAACGATCCAAAGTGGAAAGCGGCAATGCACGAGGAGTTGGGAGCTCTGGAGAAGAACCACACTTGGGAGCTTGTGAGACTGCCAGAGGGGAAGAGAGCAGTTGGATGCAAGTGGGTCTTTACCGTGAAGCAGAACCCAGATGGACAGGTTGAGCGCTACAAAGCTCGACTAGTAGCCAAAGGATACAGTCAAACGTACGACATCGACTATGACGAGACCTTTGCACCAGTTGCAAAGATAAGCACTGTCAGGACTCTGATTTCTCTGGCAGCGAATGGTGGATGGAAGCTACACCAACTGGATGTGAAGAATGCGTTTCTTCACGGAGATCTAGTGGAGGAGGTGTACATGGAGATACCACCAGGATTTGGCACCAATCAGACAATAGGCAAGGTCTGCAGGTTGAAGAAGTCCCTCTATGGACTGAAGCAGTCTCCTTGAGCGTGGTTTGACAGATTCAGAAGGGCGATGATAGAAATGTGATATCAGCAGATCAATGCTGATCATACTGTGTTCTTCAGTCCGAGTGGAGGCCACATCACCATGCTTGCGGTGTATGTGGACGATATGATTATCACAGGAGATAATGAGCAGGAGATCGCCCAACTCAAAGGAAAGCTTGGCAAGGAATTCAAGATGAATGATCTCGGCCTTCTTCGGTACTTCCTTGGGATTGAGATTGATCGAGAAGCAGAGGGGATTATTCTCTCTCAAAGGAAGTATGCACTGGACCTTCTCACAGAAACTGGGATGTTGGGGTGCAAACCTGCAGCGACACCAATAGATCAGAGGTTCAAGATTGATGCTAAGGCTGGAGAACCAGTTGATCGGGACAGATACCAGAGACTGGTTGGCAAGTTGATCTATTTGAGCCACACACGTCATGATATCTGCTTTGCAGTAAGTGTGGTGAGCCGCAACATGCATGACCCACGGAAGGGTCATATGGATACAGTGTACCAGATTCTGAGGTACTTGAAAGGTGCTCCCGGGAAGGGACTAATATTCAGGAAGAACAATCACGTGAGCATCGAGGGCTACTGTGATTCTGACTGGGCTAGTTGTGCTGATGACATGAGGTCTACCTCGGGATATTGCATATTTGTATGAGGTAACTTGGTCTCCTGGAGGAGTAAGAAGCAGTCTGTGGTGGCCAGATCGACAGCTGAAGCAGCGTACAGAGCTATGGCCTTGGGAGTTGCAGAGCTACTATGGTTGAAGAATATGCTGGTGGAGCTGAAGTTGGATCAAGGAGCCAAGATAAAGCTGTGGTGTGACAATCAGTCAACTATTAGTATCGCCAACAATCCAGTACAGCATGACAGGACCAAACACATCGAGATTGATAGATTCTTCATCAAAGAGAAGTTGGATAGTGGATTACTGGAGCTTGGCCATGTTCCAACCAGGGATCAAGTAGCAGATGGACTAACCAAGGGACTCGCCTCAGTGAGCATGATTAGAGGATGTGACAAGATGGGCTTAGTGAATATCTTTCACCCATCTTGAGGGGGAGTGTTGATATGGTATGTTGGGTGTCATATTTAAGTATAGTATAAGCACATGGGAATATCCTGAGGACATATTTGGGATGCCAGAATATGTCACAGGATATTCCATTATGAGATTATTGTCATAATGATTGAGATCATTGTATTAATGACTGTAAGGCTATATAATGCCAATGAGACAATCAATAAAATCATCAACTAATTTCAACAGATTATTCTCTTCTCTTCAACCATGTCTTCATCAGCTGGATCTTGATCAATATTAGCACATATTTGGAAAAAAAAAAACATAGGTTCATCATGTAGATTCATTGCACAATATTGAGACTGCCATTATAGCATCCATTGTTGTACTCACAAAATAGATCAGTTATTGAACACTAAAAAAGTTACTTTGTTCTTCATAAACAAAAATGCTAACTCTTAGACCTTTACACAGTATGATTGCTGGTTTAATTGTCTTTCTTTATGATATGATCATTCCTTCCTAGTACTGGGCATTACCAACTAATGTTACCTCTCCTGCAGTGTCATAATACATTCTGGCTACTTTTAATCTTAGTGACCCTGCCAAACCCCCCACAACCCACAAGAACATTAAATGGGTCCCTCCTCCCGGTTCGAGGGCAAGGAAGGAATTTATCATTTTGACTATGCTTTTTTTTTTGCCAATTTGTGATTGCCTGCAAACTATAGACCAAGATTGACATAATTAAAATTCTTGGCATCTTTTGAGCACAAAAATATATAGGGATATATGCTAGGTATATAATGTATGTAGTATAATGTATGTAGTATAAATTTTGTATCCAATATCTTGCTCTATATATGAACATATATAATTTAACTATTACAGGATCTTCAACCAAGTGAACTGGTGTGTAAGCTACATAAAAATTGGTTAACAAACTCAATTGTCAACAATTGTTCATTACCAGCTAGGATTATTATTCAACCTAAGTTATAAGAAAATTGCAATTTGGCAGTTCTAGCTGATACGATTAACCATATATGCATTGGAGGGAATACGAAATACCTGAACCATTGATCATTTTGAACTCTCTCTCAGCTTTTCTAAAGTTAAAACTTATGCATCATTATAACATAAACATGTGTAAAGAATATGAAACAAATGGTGTTGAATTACGGAAAACTAAAAACATTATTGTATAATGTACCACTACAAGGAGCCCTTATTTTGCAAGATTTTATGTACCTGATAAAATTATCACAATATTCCCATTTTATATAATAAGTTGCAAGATTGTCATCGAATGTTACGTGAATTATAGTATCCTCATCAGGTTGTAATCAGTGTGAAAACTGATGACTACGTAGGGATATAAAACTAAGTTCTTCTAAATTGGAGGATGTTCGTCGGCTTCATGCTTTAATCTCTATTATATTATAATGGATCTAATTAAGTTTTTCTAAAGAATACTTTCCTTCTAAATCAATGATCTTTTTTTTATCTTTTCTTTTTTGAGAAATATGTAGGGAAAATAGATTGCCCGTGTTAAGTTTATTAAGATAAAAATGAATTATGGGAAATTTTACAAGTGATTACAACCAAAATTTTATTGATTAATCTCAAAATCTTGCATGATACATTAATTAGTTCATTAATGAGTTCAATTTGGAATGTTATTGCTATGTATGTCTTTGCACCTTACTAATGTATCAAATACTTAAATATATGGATTTGATGCTTGCGAATAACAAAATACCAATATCTATGTATATCAGTCATGTGACAACCTGTTTTGTCTTTATTTAATCCATGAACCTTTTAGTCTCATGACGTAGGCAGATGTTTTAGTCAATATATGACAAGAAAAAAGAGTTTCTATGAACGACGTAATATGCTTTTGTTCTCATGCTTCTTACTTATTTGTACTGCGTTGACACATTATGATATTGCCTGCTTTTGTTCTCATGCTTCTTACTTATTTGATACTGCATTAACACATGATGATATTGCCACCTTGCCTTTTTGTTGGTATTTACTAATCTTTATTTGTGTTATGAAAGACCTCAAAGGATATCCTTGTGGTTCCTTCCAATTCAATTATGTTCCTGACATAAAACTCATTCTAAAGGTCAAACCAAAAAGGGTTGTTGAAACCATACAAGGATTCATGATCATGAATTGTTGGTTCCTTCCAATTCAGCTCTGTTTGTGACACGAACTTTTGAAGTTTCATATTGAAATATTTGGTGCGAGGTGGTGACACCGAAGTAATTGAAGTGTCACTTTTTTAGTGCTTCGACCACTTTTATCTTAATTTTTTTTTCATGGATTAAGTTAAACTAAAGATTGAACCAGCTTCATTAATTTATAAAGTACCCTATTGTTTGATGATTCTATGCACCCTCTCATACTTTTGTTCCTCTAAAGTTGGACATATAATCAATATGGAGGAGACGACATTGAAGTGGTTGAACTGTTGATTTCATTCACTCATCAGTTTTTTACTTTGATCTAGCAATGACTGTTTAGATTAGGAATTTGTTTCGATGATCCACAGGACACAAGGTTAGCAGTAACTCTATTCATATTTAGTAAGTTAAAGCAATGGCTTTTGCATACATATATGTTGGATGATTTTGAAATGTTATAGTAAAACCAACATAGTACATAACTTACAATTTTGGTTTGCTCGACAAGTTTGTTGTCTCAAGTACAGGGATAAAAGTAAACTCTTCTATCCTATTTTCCTTCCATTTTCAGGTTACATCAGAGTTTACAAAGTTAGATGGACTAAGTGAGTATATTTCAGAGTTTTAAGTGACTACAAAACTTCTAGTTATATCAAAATAATAGGAATGGCAATAGGACTACAAGTGTTGACTCTTGACTAACCTCTTTTACTTTTAAGTACCTTTCTCTCTCTTAATGTCATTTATTGTTACCGTAAGATAAAGTGTCTATCTGGATCATTCTCAGTTTTGATGGATATTCCTCCTTTTTTGTTTATGAGTTCTATTGGCAGTCAAATTGCTATGTCAATTTCTTTTATGTATATTGAATTCTAATTGCTACTCATATGCAGTGACAAGCTCATCAATATTCCATATATGCATTAAGAAATTTGTATACTTGTGTTAACTTTAAACATAGTTGATGTGTTAGGACTTTGTTCACTTGGACCTTATTGGACAGATGATCTGCTAATGATATGGGGTCTTAGTTTATCTTATGAGTTATAAGTTCCTATGTATCCGAGTAAACTTCATGTATAATATTTTAATGTGGATTTAAAATTATAGAATACGAGCAACAAGATAGTTGCAAGTTTACAAAATGTCCTCTTAAGTGTCTCCATGATATCCTATGAGTAACAAACTAACAATCTGTGCCGCACTGGGAATAGTTGCTAGTTGATAATTTGTGTATATCAAAAGATATAATGACCATCAAATCCATTTCCCCAGTAATGAGTAAGATGATACTTTCCCTTGACTCTACAATCAAGAATACAAGAACAACATAAAGAACTTAACAATCAATATGACCTTCTTATATGTCATGATTTGCTGAATTTCTAATTGAAATGGATAAGCATAAATTTAGCACTTGCATAAATAGAGCTGAAGCCAACAGTTTTAACTGCTGAGCTCTTAAGTAAATGAACAATCACATAATATACACTCAAATATATAATAATTTTAATGTTTACAATGTAAATGACCATATTAGTAAGTTACAAATAAAATAAATAAATGACCAGCCATGAATAAAGATGGCACATGAATACCATTAGAATGATGCTCATGAATAAGTGAATGCAGAAGAAAACCAAGATGAAATTTGGATGAATATGTAATTAATATGCAAAAAACTTACATATTTTTAAAAATATATGCTTTTTCGATAACAATGGAATGACTGATACATTTGACAAAGAAAATAAAAGACAAACAATCAAATGCAAGGAACCATTATATCCCTGAGAAACTAAGATAAAGAAAATTATAATTGCCAACATTGGTGCCAATTTATTGAGAGACCAATTTTAAGTCTTTTTTAGAACAAGGACGGGAGAAAGGCGACTCCCAAAACAAAAATCATCAACATAAAAGAAATATATTTGGTAGTAGAAGATAATAAGTATGAAACATACAATATCTAGATATAATAAATGTTGGCAGAAATGACACCAATCTACCTAAGATAACGAACCTCTATCTCACGCAAGCACAAAGACAGATTAAACACAATATATGTTTAGTGTCTATGTCACATGGACAAATTCTAATCTACATATATTTCAACAATACAAGATTAATACAAATATGTTGAACCCTTTGTCCCTAAGTTCAACCTCTCACCAATCTCAAGAAAGAAGAAAAAAGACTATAATTGAAATCACTCACTCAACCCTATGATTATCTCCCTTAATGAAGAAGAAGACTTTTCGAACAAATCTTCTCTTCAAACTATCTCGAAAAGTGATCCTTAAGAGCAAAGTACAAAAAATTTCGTAGATTTTTGTGGACTTGCTTCCTTGAATATCTTCCTTGAGCTTCTTTAAGCAACACCCCTTAACCTATATATGTTAGGAAACTGCAACGTACCGCCAAACCTTTAGAAAAGGTTATGTGATAAAACCCTAAAATATCGGTATACCACAGGCTGCTGCTCTTTATTTTATGCCCCGGTTCCAGCTACTGATCCTCCGTTGCCTTCATAGTAACTCCCGTCGACGCTTTACGACGCCCATAATATTCCTCTACACACCTCGAATCGATGTTGGAACCCAACAAAATCTTCCTCCAGTCTGATGAGATGTGTTGAATTTACGGCTCCTCAACTAGACTTTATGCATGTCGCTCTGCGATAGTGTTCTGGCTCCCCCTTGTTATTGATCTCGAATCCCCTGGGGTTGCTTTGCATCTAATTTCGTCTCTAGCTCCTCGATCGTTACGTCTATGCTAGATTCCATGCATAGCACCTCCTTAATGACTGAATCTCCCTGATTATTAGTCTCATCCTATGTCTTGATTGCCTATTCCTAGCTTCTGTCTTCCACCAGAACGTGCTCCCGCTCCGTCGAGCTTTCTTACCCTTTGCTAGCCTAACCAAGCAGATGGTGAAATTTTCTCGAAATTCAAGCTCTTGAACTTGTCCACCTTTGTGTTCGACACTGAAGTTCTCCCGTACACCTATATCCGTGAGCAGAACTTCATGTACTGTGTACGCTATTGATAACCCACAGCTCCCCCTGAACTGTACAAATAGAGATGTACCCATCTCAGCATTTGTTTGCTGCACTCCTTGATCTCCTCCCTGACTTTGAATTGCTAAAACCGATGTCGCTCCGTTAAGCTTTTGGCAAACCATCCGTCATCAAAATCGAATTCGTGGAGCAACTCCCACCTAGAGACCGATAAGATGTCATTGGACCAACAGACTGACCCCTCAATCTTTAATGCACTTCTGTTCGTCGTTTTGTCCTAACAAACCGAATCCTTCTTGTCCCTCAAATCATCTCAAAGATTTCTCTTGACAAGTTTTTAACGATTTACAAACTTTTGCCGAATATCTCTCAAGCCTCCATCTGATGCCTGTGGCCTGTCTGTATACCTCAATATCTTGAGCTTGTACATACCACAACATATATCTCCTCGAGCCAACAGTTGGGAATCCTTTATAAGCTTCTAAACCTTGTCCTCAAATACACTGCGACAATAATCATTTGTCATCTTTTACCAACACCAAATTGTAGCACAAACTCAAAACATGACGAAGCCCCTTAAGAACGATCTTCTCGTCAAATTTCGTTGTCAAGTGCACGTCATTGATGCCGACAACTACAACTGTCCCTTTGTCGCCTATCTTTACTCGTCCAAACTGCTTCGGTATGACATAATGATCCTCCTCTGTGGAGTGGTGTGATACGAGACTCCCGTATCCAAGTCCAAATCGCTATTATGACACATCCCATATGGTTCCTTTATATCAGTTGCTGCGATGATGAGATCTCCCATAGACATAAAATCTTCCTGATCATCCTTACCTTTAGTCTTCTCATCTTTGAGCTTCATGAAATCCTGTTTAAAATGACCCCTTTCACCACAATGATAGCAGCCTCCCTTGCGGTCCACCCTCGCAAGACTTTGGAGCTCCCTTATGTTCTCGACTATGACCTGAGTCTCCCCTTTCCGTAGGAAGCATGCAAAGCGGACTCCTGCGACGATTCTAACTACTTATGTCGAATCGTCTCAGTGAAATCTGGAGATGGAGAGGAGGAGAAGGAGAAGAAGAAGGAGAAGAGAGAATATGAGAAAGGAGATTGCAAGGGCTTAAAACCCTAGGTTGCATCTCATGTCTATTTATATAAATATGCAATACACCCACAATTACTATTATACCCTCATATGATAAATAATAAAATAAAATAACTCTAACACCCTCCCTCAAGCAGGAGCATAGAGATCAGACATGCCCAGCTTGCTACATAAATCAAAAAATGGACCACGAGCAAGTGGTTTGGTGAGGATATCACCTAATTGATCCTCTGACCGAACATAAGGAGTGACAATCTGTTTCTTCAGCAACAAATCACGAACAAAATGACAATCCACCTCGATATGCTTCGTGCGCTCATGAAACACCGGATTACTTGCGATAAACATTGCCGACTGATTATCACAATACATCTCCATCGGAATAGGAATCATGATTCCCATTTCATGAAGAAGAGACCGCACCCACATCATCTCAGAAGCTGTATGAGCCATCGCACGGTACTCGGCCTCTGCACTAGAACGAGCCACAATATTCTGCTTCTTACTACGCCACGTGACAAGATTGCCACCCACAAACGTACAATAGCCAGAAGTAGACCTCCTATCACTGCGACTGCCTGCCCAATCAGCATCACTGAATCCAGTCACCGTAAGCAACTGGGAAGGTTTGTACAACAAACCCTTTCCAGGTGCACCCTTCAAGTATCGAAGAATGCGAGAGATAGCCTCCCAATGTGGTTGCCGAGGGGCATGCATAAACTGACTAACTACTCCAACTGCATATGTGATGTCTGGTCGAGTAACAGTAAGATATATAAGTTTGCCAACCAAACGTCTATAATATCCAACATCCTCAAATAACTCTCCCCTGTCAGCATCAAGCTTGTCATGATAATCCATAGGAGTCTCAACTGGCCGACACTCTAACATCCCAGTCTCGGAGAGCAAGTCTAGAACATACTTGCGTTGTGACAGATACACACCTTTCTTAGATCGAGCAACCTCGATTCCAAGAAAATATCGAAGAAGACCCAAATCCTTAGTATGAAACTGACGACTAAGGTAGGCCTTCAAGTCCACAATTCCAGCATGATCACTCCCAGATATAATGATATCATCAACATAAACAATCAACACGATAATACCTGCTGAGGAAGAATGGCAAAATACTGAATGATCTGATGTGGTACGCCGAAAGCCATACTGAATGAGAACTGAACTGAACTTGTCAAACCAAGCACGAGGTGACTGTTTCAGTCCATATAATGCTTTCTTCAATCGACATACGAGTCTTTTATTTCCTGTTACAACATATCCCGGTGGTTGATCCATATAAACCTCCTCCTGTAAGTCACCATGCAAGAAAGCATTCTTTATGTCCAGCTGATATATAGGCCATTGGTGATTAACCGCCACAGAAATAAGAATCCGAACCGAATTCAGCCGAGCCACTGGAGAGAAAGTCTCCATATAATCCACGCCATATGTCTGAGTATATCCTTTGGCAACCAACCGTGCCTTGAGGCGCTCAACAGAACCATCAGGGTGATATTTAACAGTGTACACCCATCTACAACCCACTGTTTGTTTTCCAACAGGAAGTGATGTAAGCTCCCAAGTCTGATTTTGATGTAAAGCATACATCTCCTCATCCATTGCACTTTTCCAACCAGAAGATGACATAGCCTGCTTGTAAGTTTTGGGAATAAAAGTAGAAGACAATGAAACAGCAAATGCATGAAAAGATGATGAAGCACGGTGTAATGAAACATAGTTAGAAATGGGATGCTTATTCTTTGTGGTACAAAGGCGTTGTCTTTTCCTGAGAGCAATAGGAAGATCATCTGGATCTGTGGTGATGGGAGCAGAAACCTCAGGCACGGAAGATGATTGGTTGAAGGCTGAATTCTGCAGAACCACTGGCCTGTCCTTGGATCTCTGATAAACCTGTAAATGGGGAGTGGAGACAGAAATTGATTCAGGAATGACCGGAAGTGGTATGGAAGATATCAAATCTGTTGTAAAAGGAATACCACGGTCTCCTGAAGGAAAGAAGGGGGTAGACTCAAAGAATGTAACATCTGCACTGACATAATATTTGCGTGACTGTGGACTGTAACAACGATAACCTTTTTGAGTACGGGGATAACCAAGAAAGACACACTTCAGAGATCTAGGAGCCAACTTATCTCGATTAGGTTCCAAGTTATGAATAAAAGCGACACAGCCAAACACTCGAGGAGATAAGAAAAAGGGTGCGACATCTGTATGTAATATAGTAAATGGAACTTTGTTATTTAATACAGATGATGGCATGCGATTAATAAGATAACATGCAGTAAGAACGGCATCTGCCCAATACTGTTTGGGGACATGCATATTGAACATGAGAGTTCGAGCCACATCTAAAATGTGTCGATGTTTGCGTTCGGCTATACCATTTTGTTGAGAGGTGTGGACACAACTGGTTTGATGAATCATACCACGATCAACACAGAAACTGTTCACAGAAGATTGAGTATACTCCAAAGCATTATCAGAACGCAGAATTTTGATACGTTTATTAAACTGAACATAGACTTCATTATAAAAGGCAGATAACACATTTGGAAACTCAGATCTTTCTTTCATTAAATAACACCAAGTCATTCTGGAATAATCATCAATAAAAATAACAAAATACTGAAATCCTTTCGGACTTTTGACTCTAGACGGACCCCAAATATCAGAATAAACAAGATCAAAAGACTCTAATTGACGACTCTCACTACGACGAGGAAAGGAACTACGGTGATGCTTGCCTAACTGACAAGCCTCACATTCAAGACTAGATACATGACTCAAACTAGGAACAACTTGACGCAACTTAGCCAAAGACGGATGTCCCAAACGATAATGCCACTGCAACGGAGAAGTAGAAACAGAAGTGAAGGCCTTTCCAGGTAGATCCAAGTAGTACAGTCCATCTTTTTCATGCCCCGAACCAATCGTCTTCTTCGTCCTGAGGTCCTGAAAAATACACGAATTGGGAGAAAATGTCACAGAACATTGAAGAGATTTGGTTAACTGGCTCACAGATAACAAATTAAATGGAAAATTAGGCACATATAATGAATCAAATAATGATAGTGATTGAGTAGGGTGAATGACACCTTTCCCAAGCACAGGACGAGTAGACCCATCAGCCAAGATAATATTATGTTTCATGGAACTACGATTATGAAAGATAGATGTTATACCAGACATGTGAGAGCTCGCTCCTGAGTCGATGACCCAAGAGGTGGATGGTGATTGGGTTGCCATAAAAGCAGGATTACCTATATGTGCCATGGTTGCAGTAGGTTGGGAGGTGGTACTAGCAAGCGCGTTCAACTTCTGGAGGATCTGTTGAAATGGAGATGAGTTATCGGACGTTGAAGTCTGATTGAAACCCGAAGTATCATCTCTGGGAGCAGAAGTGGTGTCCTGGGACTGCATATTTTCATTATGCACTTGATGTGCATATTCTGGTTTGCCCCATTTGTCCCAACAATAGTCTTCTACATGACCGAGCATTCCACAATAGTTACACTTTCGTGGTTGACCACGGCCACCACCACCACCACCGCGGCTACCACCACCACCGCGACCACCACCACGACCATTGTCTCTACCACCACGGCCTCCTCCTCGACCAATACTACGACCACCATCTCTACCGCCACGTCCAATACCACGTCCACCACCACGACCAACAGCACTAGAAACTAGGGCAGAAGAGTCAGTACTCGGCACCACAGAACTCTGTCCCAGAAAGGAACGATTAAGACGGGAGAAAGTATCTGCCACCGTAGGTAACTGCTCTCCAGCAAGGATTTGAGCTTTATAAGGTTCGAGCGCAGGATCCAAGCCGGCAAGGATGAGTGAAACATGAAACTCTTCCTTCTGCCTCCGAGCTTCCTTCAAATCAGTAGTAACAGGATGATATTGAAGCAGTTCCTCCCACAAAGCCTTCTTTGAAGCCAGATATTCATTCACAGGCCTCCCATTTTGCTTTGTATTGAACAATAACTCGTACAACTCATAGATACGGGCAACGTTTCGCTTCTGCGAATATGATTCTTCCAGAGATGCCCAAATCTGTTTGCTTGATTCACACCACTGAACATTAGCAGCGATATGTGGTTCCATACTATGCCACAACCACGACATAACGTATGCATCTGCACTCATCCAATCTTCATACTCAGCGGACGTTTCAGGTAGGGGTTCGTCCGTCAAAAACTTCAACTTCTTCTTCGCCCTTAACACCACTTTGATAGACTTGGACCAGGCAAGGTAGTTCGCACCATTGAGTTTCACCGCTGTAATCGACTTTCCCAATTCATCATTATGAATAACAGAAAAAGGAGAACCACCTCCGCCACCACCACCACTATTAACCTCGCTAGAAGATTCGGTCCCCACCATACTTGCAGATACAACAGAAAGACGAGATCTTTGAAACCCTAGATCTCACAACGAACCTCAACCGACGACAAATAACCAACGGAGATCTGTAGAGACCCTAGATCTCATAAACGAACCACGAACGACCACGAACAGCGAACGACGAACGGCAAATCATGAAAAGTATACGAAAAACAGCCCAAGGTCTTTGAAAGTTCGATCGGCCCTGTCAGGGATGGGATGTACAGTACTTACAAATATATGCTCTTATACCAAGTGAAATCTGGAGATGGAGAGGAGGAGAAGGAGAAGGAGAAGGAGAAGAAGAAGAGAGAATATGAGAAAGGAGATTGCAAGGGCTTAAAACCCTAGGTTGCATCTCATGTCTATTTATATAAATATGCAATACACCCACAATTACTATTATACCCTCATATGATAAATAATAAAATAACTCTAACAGTCTCATTCAACAAACTGTTTTTGACTACCTCCATCGTGACAACTCCATCAGACATGAAGTTACTCACAAACACCACAAACGTCTGCCAACTTTCCAATTGAGAACTCAAAAGCAGCAGGGCTTGGAGCTCATCCTCAATCACCATCTTCATTTTTGATAGTTGATTGATGATATCCTGAATATCGTTCAGATGTTATGCGCGCCACCGAGGTACCTTCTGTGTACTTGACAAGTTGGCGAATAAGAAACGACTTATTGCCAGTTGTTTTTCGTTCATACAGTGAATGCATCTTCTCCCATAACGTCTTTGCTGAACTCTCCATGGATACGTGATAAAATACTAAATCATACAGTCATTGATGGATGAATCTGATGGCCTTCTATTCTAACTTTTTCCAGTTATCATCAGATTTATCCGATGGCTTGGCATTGTCACCCTAAAATGAACCATAATTTTTTTTTGCACCAGAGTAGATCCTTCATCCGTGGTTTTTAGATTGTCCAGTTCCTCTGTGAGGGTAACCATACGTGTGTTCATTTTCTCCGGAAACATGATTGCATGATTTCTTTCGAAAACCTGAGAGATCTAATACTAATTGTTTACAAAAAATGCTGCAAAACAATACCAACCCACCCGAAGATAATGAATCACCATCTCATGCAAGCACCAAGATAGATCAAACATAGTATATGTTCGATGACTATGTCACCTGGACAAATTCTAATATTTATATTTCAATAAACATGATTGATACAAAGATGTTGTACCCTTTGACCCCAAGTTCAATTCCTCACCAATCTCAAGAAAGAAGAACGAAGACTACAATTAAAATCACTCATCTAACCTTGTGATATCTTCCTGAACGAAGAATACTCCTCGAACAGATCTTTCCTTCAGACAGTCTCAAAAAGTGTAACCCCTGTTTTCGAAAATCCTCAATAAAATTATTTTTCTTTCATGATTATTTTCAAAAAAATAAATATTGATTTATAAAAAAAAAATTCTCTAAGGAATAAAATAGAATTACAAATAGTCATTAGTAAATATTGAAGAAATTATTAAGACGTCTAGATAGTTATTTTAAACATATAATTTAATTAAGAGAATTTATAAGAATTTTCCTTCAACTAATTTGTAACTAATTTCTAACTTAACTAAGTGGACTAAAGGTTCCTAGGGATCCTAAAAATAGGGATAATCCCTACCATCAAAACATTCCAATAATCAATTCATTTTTTCAAATTCTCTCTCTTCCATTGCTTCTTGGGCTCAACCCATTAACTCGTGGTTTAAAACCACAAAGAGGGAACTGGATTCCCGTGCGTTCAAGAAAATTTCTTGAACTCATAAAGGCCATGGCAGATCGTCTTCTCCGTTGAGTTTTCTCCGGCGAGGAGCAGAGCTCGTCCGGCGACGTGCAGCGGTTCCTCTACCGCGCTTGTTGTTCCTCCACCGCGTCTCGTCTTTTACCGACAATAGCAGTAACCAACGGATGATGGCGCCACAGCAAGCACAGCCGCGAGCTCCGGCGATGACAAAGAGTCCGAGGCGTGAGCTTCACCATCAGCGGTGGCGAGAGTTTTTCTTTCGGTGACTCGAGCAATCGTAGCTCGACGAGTTCCTCGTGAAGTCCCGACCGGAACAGAAAATGCATTTCTGTAGAGTCGAACTGCCGATTGGTCGGAGTACCAATATTCTCTGGTGATGGTTCACCATACCACCGAGCTTCAAGCAGTAAGTCCCTCTTTCTCTTAATTTTTGACTTCTCTCTCTCCTACTCTGATCATAGGAACTCAAATACGCTTAATAATCCTTTGTTCATAGTTGATCGACATGTGTTCGATCATTGTCCTCTGAGTAGTAGTTGTTTTCATTTAGCAAGGATCTTGAGTAGTAGTTGTTTTCATTTAGCAAGGATCTGCAAAGCCAAGAGCATGCGTTGTGGCTAAGTTCATCGTTGGGGATTGGGGAATTATAAGTTGACTAAAATAACGATCGAGCGTTGGTTGATCAGACACGGTTCAGGTATATTTATTATCTATTTATGAAATTATTTGATTAGATGAAGGCATTTCTGTGATCATAGAATTGGATGAGGTCCCCAGGTGAATCTCGACACTGAGCTCGACATAGATATTCAAACTGCGGTATCTAGACATAGGTAGCAGTCTCAGTCTTGGGAACTTTTTGTGTCCGAGTATGACATACTGTCAGTCCTAATAGTAGGATGCGGGAATCATTGATTTGAATATCGGTGTGTTTTCACTAATGTGAATAGGTTATACAGAAGGGTGAGATATCATCATCTGTTATTTTCTTCTTAAAATTCTTCAGATTCTTCCTGACAACGGAGACCGGTGATAGTTTTCCTTAGAGCTCTAAGGAGCTCTGGTCGGGGTAGCACGTCGAACTTCGGGTAGGCGAAGTTCCAAGGAGCAGGTAAGGGTAGACCGGTGTTTGTTTCTTTTTGAGCTGTGAAGAATCTTGTCCTGTGACTAATTTTGACACGGTTGTCAGTAGTAGAAAGAGGGGACTATAAATTGAATGTGTTGGGACTATAAATTGAATGTGTTTTGCTTCTGTTGATAAGAATTTCAAATAGGCCAGCTTAGACTAGAGAGACCAGTTTAAGAAGGATAGCGGGCCAGGGCCCAATCACTTTGTGTAATTGAATTATTAGTAATTTGGAATTTATGGTAGGCTGGCCACCATTGATAGAAATATTAACCAGTAGCAAACTTGGTTTGAGCCAGTCTTGTTGCTAATACATGGCAGTCAGGCCTGAGCATGGTGATTAATATTAATCAGTTTATAGAAATTATTTAATAATAAATAAAAATTGATAATAAAATAGTTAGTAACCAAGAAGAGGATATTAGTTAGTAAGACAAGAGTGGTTAATTTAGTAAAAAGTTAGTTGGTAAATTAATTACTTAATCAAGAAAGTTGATTAATCAATAATTAGTTAGAACCCAATTTCTAGAAATTTCTAAAAGTAAAGCGAATAGAATAAAGTTAGGTTTTAATTGAAGTTTCTAGAAATATTTTAGATTTATAATAAGCATCTAATGACTTAATATTATCTTCTATGTGGACTGGTGCGACTACCATTTTGGTCAAAGGCAAGTACTCTATTCTTTGCAGTGCATTTATTATATTTTCTTTATTGACGTATTCCTGACATAGTAGGACACACAGATTCATGTCATAATTTCGTGTTGTGATTTCGTGTAATGACTATTGATTCGTGTCTTGATCGTGATATTGTGTCGGGAGAAAAAATATCCGAGTAGAGACGTGGATTACCCAGACTCTTCCCATTGTCTTACGTGACATGTTGTCCACATTTATTTCCAGATTATCTTTTTTATATTATTTACTCACTCTATTATATGTTCTGCATTGAGTATTGTACTTTGTTCCATCATGACTGGATAATTATCACAGATGACTTGGCAGATATTCAAAGATTTAGATGGGGTTTATTTCAGATGTATAGATGTGTCATTTATTCATTATGATGATTACCATATTTGTCTCCGGATAGAGTGATGTATATGATGTACTAAATCATGTTAGTGGATTGTGGTGATTATGGGTGCGTGTGTCTGGGTTGACTATCGTTTTAAGTGTTGTGATGTGAGATTCGATATTTGTACACTTGGAGATCATTAAGGTTTATAATAGCTGACTACCGCCGACACTGCGACGTAGGATGAACGTTCACTACTCATGCCTAAATCTTGCGGGCACGAGATGTGACATATTTTTAGTGGTGACCCATGCAGGTCTACCTAAATAATACTTAGAATTTAGAGTGATATTGGAGAACTTTTTAGTCTAGGAACTAATCACAGAATAGGCCAATTGTATTGTTGCATACCTTTACTAAATTTCTCGAATTTTCTTTGGACTCATGTTCTCTTTCCTCCATTATAGAGAATGGCAAAGGGAAGAAAGTGTAACGACCCGTTTCGCTCAACTCGGAGAGCCGATTCAAACGACGCAAGTGCGATGACCTGCCCAGCCTTGCTCGGTGAAATAACTCGCTTGATGCAAATGTGTTCGGACTTGGCCCTTCAGAAGAAGTTCAGACTTTTTCAAAGGCGCGCTCGGAGTCTCGCTCGACTGATGCGATACATCGCTAAGATGGGTGGCTCCGATGAACCTGTCTTTGCTTAGCTTGCACATTTAAAAATGCGAACGATATATGCTAGTCGCGAGGCGAATCACCTATTACATGCTAATAAAAAGTATTCAATGCACCTAGCTAATCCCACTCACTATATGTTTGTATAGAACATGGAAGTAAATCGATCAAACGAAATACATGACCACTTTGTTGTTTTAGATTGGTTCAAATAGATTTTCATTGTACCTCAGTAGTATCATTCTGCGTTCTGTTGCAATGCTCTTCACTTAGACTATGCCACTGGTAAAAGTACGTCACTTAAAATGATTCACTCAGTTGAGACAGGAAGACTATCAAAATAGTCGTTCTGAACCAAATAATAGAAACATGAAACGTCTTTGAGACCGTTGGGTCTCCAAGGTTGTGCCCATCCGGGACCTGCATAATGATAATAAAACAAAGTAAGAGTATGGCTCTGGGAGCCCGTTAAGTGATTTAAAGAAGAAAGAACCAAGGAGTAAGATCGGACTGGGATGGCTTGTAGTGGGGCTCATTACATGCGTATACAACTATTGTCGTTTAGTTAGAAGAAGAAGAGATTAATGAAAATAAATTAAAAGAGACTAGCATGGTCGCGGACGCTTGTGCACAAGCTTGATTCCTACGGACGGGGCTCTGGGGCACCGGTACCAATCTGGCCTATGGGGAATCCAGATAGCTGCGCTAGAGAGAAAGCTAGCACGGGTAAGTTCGGCTAGTCGTCGGGGTACCGAGATCACCGTCTTGTTGCGGCTATTGTCCATAATGGCGTGTAGGCCAGTGACCCATTTATATAGATTAAGTTTGGCTCAATTGCGGCAATCTTCATGCGAGTTCAATTGCATTAAAAATAAGTAATCTGAAACATCTGAGCACATCTGAGTAAATCTGAGTATAACACATCTTTACGATCTGAGTATGACACGTTTATATATTTCAAGCGAAACATGTCCGTGGCAGGAACACGATCAAAATACTCGAGTTTCCATATGTAGTTTCTCATCTGATGATTTGTATATATATTTGTTTAACTTGGTTTACCTTGGACATGGAAGGACGAATGGTAAGTTGTGCATGTTATTCATATTGCACGGTGCACTACGACACAAATTAGGCTTTCTAACATTGCCATTAAACTGATCCTAAGGCATGACTAGAAAGACAACATAATAGATGATGCACAGTACTAAATGAACGTGTTTGGCTTTGTTGAGCGGGCGAGAAACCTCCCCACCAGTGCATTCATGCTGATAATCCACTAGATTGTTTGCAGGGTACGGGAGTACCTCGTTCGGTGCAAAATTTTCTCTCATGCACCGTAAGACGTGGAGCTAACTCTGGAGCCTTTGATTGTTGTGGCAGGAGCTAAAGCACATATACATGACATAATGTATTGAAACATCGCCTATGTATCATCCCCAAAGTTGTAAACCGCTTGGCACATTTTTTTTATTTTTAGAGAGAGCTTGAGCGACTTGTAATCTCGGCCTAGCACCGCTTGTAATATTTCTTCATCATAAATAAAGAGCTTTTTCTTGTTATACTTGTGTTTATTCTTATTCTGCTGTTTGGGGACTATATGTGCGACTCTGTGGCTTAGTTTTAAATCGGTCGTTTCAGGTGCTTGCCATGCGCGAACGCAACTTAGGCTCGTGCGACATCATGCCCATGCGAGGATATTCTGTCTTGCGGGACCAGGACGTGACATTTGGTATCAGAGCACGACTTTACGTCCTTGGTTTCATGTCGATTCTTTCAATTTTGAACTTCATTCGTGGGTTATGTACAGACGCTCTCTCAATGTCCCGTAGAATGTTTCATACAATGAGTCTAAATATTTTGAAAGTGCATGTGAATGGTCGGTTGAACGAGATAGTTATGCGAAGGTCTTTGTGCCGAGTTGTGTCGGACTTCATGTGAGCAGATTCGTGATAGAGTTAGCAAGTTACGTGCGAACCAGAATACCTCTGTTTGCCATAAATAAAAAAGTTGAACGAACACTTGAGAAGGGTACAATAAATCCTATACAATAATCTAGAGTACAATAAATTCTGGGGAAGTATAGCTATAGAGATCTGATCTGCGGTCAATCACTTTACTCCTCGGACTACTTGACACCAAAGAAGAGATGCACACACGAACACTTGAGAACTCGAAGGCAAGGAAACTCGGGCAATACTGGCACCAAAAAGCTTCTATCTTTCTCTCTCTATCTGTCCGTCTGTGCCCCTAGGAAGGATGTACTGATCCTGTATTTATAGCAGTTAGGAACGGTTACAGGGGTGTGCGCGTACAAACGAGCAATATGCACCGTCTTTTCTCTTGTGCACGCATATTTGAAAAAATCCCACGTTCTGATTATTGGGTGCACAACTTACTGTCTGCTTGACACGTGGCTCCCCTATACGAGAAAAATGTAGGTCGTGGGGACAGTTATTTGTGCACGTTTCACAAGAAACATGGCATAAAAAATACGTAATCATAAATGTTAACTGTCAGTTAGGGTCTTTGGTGTGCAATTGAAGAAGTTCATCAACTTGGAAAGAGTGGCTGCAACGACGCACTCTGTTAGAGTCTGGCACAACGACATACTCTGTTAGAGTCTGGCACAATGGCGCACACTGTTAGAGTTTGGCATAATGTCGCACTTAGGCCAAACAGGCCACTAAATGACAACCTGGATCTGTGTGCTGAAGATATTCAGTAATAATGATTCTGACTTCCTCGTTTGTTGTGCCAGTCTATTAGGTTCATTGCATTAATTATGGGGGAAGTAACATGAGTATTGTGCACTTGTCTTTGTAAAACTGCACCAAAGCGTGCCTCTGCTCTATTTTAAGGAAGTGCGCCATTTTCTGAAACATTGGTAGAGTGCGTCATTCCTCTTATTGGTTCATTTTGTGAAAGAACGCGCCATCCCTCTCTTGAATTAAATATTCTGTGGAGGCGTACTTATTATGCTTCTACAAGACCCCCTTCAAAGTTTTTGAATTTTTTTTCAAAAATAAATTTGAAATACTTTGAATAGTAGAAGCATGGATACTTTGTTCAGGTTCTATGTGCGTATTTAATATAACATTCCATTGGACTATTGACATTACTGCATGATGAAAGTGTCTGATATCGACGATTAGACTTCTAGTGAATCATCTTTTAGGTTTTCGAGATTCATTATGCAAAAGCTGTCTCGAGGAGATAAATCGACAACCACCATTGTATATATATATATAGGCCAGGGGTTAGCATGTATAGTCGACTTGCACCACTGAACATGGCCCCAAAAAGAGTTCCTGGATGGGAACCATGGCCGAAAACTATATCTCATCGACACGTTCCACCCTTCACGGTTTCAGGGGTGAGGACCACCATTTCTAAGGAGCAGGCTCATGTTTCCTCTATGGCGACTTCTGTTTTTTCGTCCTCTCCTAAGAAGAGAGTGGTTCTAGAGGAAGATGAACTCGATTTGGCTCAAGCTGTTATATCCTCTTACGGTTTGACATTGGAGGACATTGCTAGGCCGCTAGAGCATATTCCAAACTATGGGTCTCTTCCTTTAACCAAGGGTGAAAGGGAGGTACTGGAGACTAGAGAGGCTAAGCGTCGTCTGTTCCACCGATCGGGCGTGCGTACTTTGAAGGATATTACAGAGATCATCCATGATTGTGACTCTCCCTAGCTGTATTCTGCACTCTCTTCCTCTCCCTTCTTTTTTTTTTTGCATGGACCTTGATGGCCAAATATTGTAATCCTCCCCGTTCAGTAATGCACTTTTGTTTTAATCAAACATTGTCATTCGGAACATAGACACAGTGCACCCATTTTCCTACGCAGAAAGGATTGTATGACTTGGTCTGAGCGTGGTGTCTATCTTCATGCATGTGTCTCGTTTACTGCTAATTGCTAGTCATTCTATTAAAAGTTTGACCCAGTTTTCGAGGTTAGCATATATGCAATCTCAAAGGCACAATTTTCGTCAATCGTTGGGAATTTGAACCACCCTTCCTCCCCTTTATAAATAGAGAAGGATCAGAGTTTCTTAACACATTTCCTTCCCTTCATAGGAATGACTATGTTTGGTTCACAATGCCCGTTTAAAAGACCGTCCTTGACAACATAGTACATTTGGTGGCTTCCAAAACATAGGAGGAAGAAGACTTCCCTAGTGATGGGTAAGTTGTCATAGTGTTCATATCTCTCCTCTGTTTCTTGTGAGTATCTCATAATTATTTAAGAAGATGATCACAAACCTGTCATATACACATCACTGCACACATTGTTCCATTGTGGTTTAGATGAAAGTCAGCTATTCAACATTTGCAAAACCTCCTCATTGGAGATGGCGACCCCTGTGTGTATCACAAACTTCTGCACTAGAAGTGGTGATTGGTGCGCGTGCTTGTATAACTTAAGTACGTATTCACAGACTTCACGCTGATTTATTCTTATATGCATTATGTGTTAACTTGTGCAGAGGTTACACCAGACTGCTTTTCTCGCGATGGAGCATGGAAGGGTATCATAGTTTTTCCTGTTCAAAATGATCAGCAACGTCATGTGGTGACTCGCCATAAAGTGAGGAGAGACTTTGCTAGGAGTAATCAGAGTTGCCCCAGTCCATAAAACATGCTAGCTGTATTTTTTTCCATCACGAGGCTTGCCACTAGGGTGCAGCTCGGTCGGGGTTTTAGTTATAAGATTGGGATGGAGTCCCTATCAATACTCTGTTGGCGGCGCTTGGTGGTAACGAAGGATTAGCTTCCTTGGGCTTACAAAATTGATGCATGTCCAGTTTTGTATCCTCCTGCCATGGTCACTACATCCAATGTTAAGGAGCGAGAGCATGTCTAACACCCACTCCCTAACATTGTCCTTCAGTGCAGGCTATAGAGATCTGATATGCACTAATGAGTGAAGAGATGGAGATAGTTCTGTGATAGATCTCCATCATATGTGATCATGATTTTAGAATGGAAATCCATAAGTAATAGATTTTCATCATATGTAATCATGATTTAAGCACCAATAAAACCGCGATTTTGATTTTGCTCTGTTGTTTGTGTATTGCTGACTGGTCAATCCCTACCCCAACCAAAGAGGAGAAAATAATTAACTCCGCATACTTAGAGAGAATTAGCCCTTGAATGCATTATGTAACATCTCCTGACCACTAAGTAGTGTGCGTATTATGCGAGTATCATTCTCGTATATGCAAAGGCCCTTAGAAAAATATGCGGAATTCCAGTAGTTATGCATCGGATTCTGTGTACGGTTCCTTATTTAGAAAAATAAACCACCGCCTTCCTTCATGGATGAATCATGTGTGTGGATTTGAACTGTCATCCTCCTTCATGGATGAATCATGTGTGGGGATTTGAATCGCCACCCTCCTTATAAATACTGGAGTCGGTTACTTAATTCAATATTTTTCATCCGAACTTGTTGATGGCTTCCCAAGACACCTCCCAAAAGAAGACAAGAGGGTCTGAAGAACCAACTGCTTTCTCACCCGTTACGGCTAACTTTGGTCATACCTCTACCGTTCTTGTGTCGCATCCTGTCGAGGAGAAGAGAGAAGCCTCCACCAGGCTGTGTAGGACGAACTTTCTTCGGGACCTTATTGGCCCTTCACTGGATGGATTTACCCTGCCCCAAACGAGATCAATAATCCCTATGATCCTTCTGCTGACTCGGAGAGAGAGGAAAAATAAGCCACAACAGAGGCTTTACGTCAATTGCTTGCATCGTCAGACGTCTGTGTTTTACATGCTCTTGCGATGTTTGTAAATAATTTGGAGGACTCTGATTCTTCCTCCTTCTAAGTACTTTTGTTATCGTCTTCCTTCCTCATTTTCTATTAATGAAGTTTTCTTTTCTTTTTGTGAACTGAAATAATGATATCAATAACGTCACAGATTTAAAAGACTTTTGTGGACTTATTATCCTTTGTGTACCTAATGTTAGATACATATAACAAGTTAGATAGAAATAACGCTATCAGAGGTAATATGAACGTGGTATATTTTCAAGATAGGAAACTATTAAATGTTTTTGCTCAGAGGTAATATAGACATGGCAAAATATATTTACTAGAGGTCATTAAGTGGACTGTATACCCATGACGTACTTATACCAAGTATGGGCAACAAGTTTGAAAATGAAAACATTATCAGAGGTAATATGGACGTGATAGGTTATTAATTTGTGAAAGAAAACAATGCAGTGGTAATATGGACATGATCACTTTATTTAGTAGATCTGACTCTACTGAGGAATTTTGAGGACCCACCTATATCGTATTTAAGACTCTTGAACACAAGTAATAGTTCGAGATGAAAAATAACATTTTTGATTGTAAGTATGATATACACTGCTGGGGGATACAAATGTCACACTGTACATTTATACATGACCTGCTGGGAAGAAAGAGCATAACTCTAGTTCAGCCAGTACCTTTTGAGGAATTTGTCATTGATAGGCATCATAAGTAAATCTCCATTAGGCTTTGCAAGCATGTAAGTACCATTGGAATATACCGTTTCCACCACGAAAGGGCTCTTCAATTTAGCCTAGAATTTGCCTTTGCTTTTGTGGGTCATGACCATTGGTCTTCTCACCATAAGGACGATATCACTAACTTGGAATATCCTTTCTTTGACTTTTCTGTTAAAATCTCTGGAGATACGTGCTCGATATAACTCAATACGTTGTCGAGCATTTAAGCGTTTTTCATCCAATGCTTCTAATTCCTGAAGTCGCAATCGATCATTATTCTCAACTGTTAATTCGTTGGCAATAGCTATCCTAAGAGAAGGAATCTGGATTTCAAGAGGAAGAACTGCTTCACATTCGTAAACCAAAGAGAATGACATACATCCAGTATGAGTTCGTACTGTTGTACGGTAAGCCCATAGACATTCTCCCAGTTTCTCGTTCCAATCACATTTATTGGACGAAACAAACTTTTTGAGAAGTTTGATTATTGTCTTATTGAAGGCTTCAGCTAAACCGTTAGTTACAGGATTGTATGCGGTAGACGCCACATTCTGGATCCGATTCTTGTCGCAGAACCGATAGAACGCTTGACTAGCAAATTGTTGCCCATTGTTATGTATTATCTGTGGGAACACCGAAGCGATAAATGATATAGTGTTTGACGAAGCTAATCACATTAGATGTTTTTACTTTAATCAATGGTATTGTTTCAGCCAATTTGGAGAAGTCGGTTATAGCTATAATAAACTGATGACATCTGGATGAAGGAGTGTAACTACCACTTTTTCAGAGAAGGATATTTTTGTCATTTCATATTAATTAGTATAGTTATATTTATATTTCATAATATTTGGTATTGTTACATTATATGTATATTTAATATAATTGATGGTTAGTTGTTAGCCATTAGTTAGACTAATTGTTAGTGAACCTAAGTGAACTCAACTAGACTTGTCATGACCATTAGTGCAACCTATTAGTTTAGTCTTGGTTGACTAATTAAATTAGAAGAGAATCATTATAAAGACCTTTTGATTAGCATTAGGACCATTCTTTAATTTAACCCTCATTTTATTACTAACCCTTCATGACTAATTATGAGGGGCTTTTGGAAATTTTATATGGCATTAGGGTTAGGGAGGTGGCCGGCCCTATTAGTAGGGAGGGAGTCTCTCTCCTCTTCATTTTAGTCTATTTTCATTCCAAATTAGTTCATTCCCATTTTTTTCCCAAATCCACTTCATTCCAAATCCTTTTTCTGCCAAATCCACCCTCATTTCTTCATTCCAAACCTATTCTAAGGAGATTGGAGAAGCAAAGGGAAGGTTTGGTGTGAATCTTGCTTGAAGGAGGTGTTCATCCATCTCTTTGTGTCCTCTTGGTGTGTTACATTGGAAATCCATCTTCCAATAGAAAAAATCTCCATTCCTCTAATCATTTTCATTCTAAATAGTGTAATTGACCCCTAAGGACCTCCCTTTGGCTAAGAACTATCCATAGGAAGAAGAACTATGTTCATATGATGCATATTGTAAAAGTTATATTGACTTTTATGGCCAAATTGGAGAAAATTCGAATTTGGACCACTATGTGTTTGATGGAATGTCTCTTTAGTGATTTTAGAATGGGGTGCATGATTTGAGAGGGTGTACATATCCACAATTGGGTACGAAAAGTCCGTATCATGATACCCCATGATACGGGAGTGAGATTTGGGTATCTCAATGTATTTGGAGTCCTAGTATGCCAAATTCTCATATTATATTAGATTAGCTATATATATATATATATATATATATATATATAGTGTTTTGGTTGTGTTCACGGGACTTGGAGAGCGTATCGTGGTCTTGTGAGGACGTATCGCAAGCGTATCATGAGCTATTGTGTGATACTTGGATATGCACACCAAGTGTTTGCTATTTAGTATAGGGGGGTGTGTGTGTGTGTACCTATTGAGTGTTATATTCATATATATATTTGGTGCTATATATATATATATATATATATATATAGTGTGAATGTGGTATGTTTGTGTACACAAGAGTGTGTGAGGGTGTATATGGTGGTCTGTTCAGACCTGGGAATGAAGTTGTGCCTGTGGATGCTTGTGAAGGGGGGAAATAGGATTAAGATGAGTAACAGTGGCTCAGAGGGATGCCTCACTGCATCTGGATTGCTTGCCAGGTTTAGAACAGTGATGAAATGGGTAGTGCTCGATTGACTGCAGGTGTGGGTAAATTCAGTATGGTATTGGGGGTTGATGGTGTCAGGCAACAAAAACTTTGAGTAACATCAGCAGTATATGGGAAATTAGTGTTCATGTGTAGGTGTTGGTGCTCGGGTGATGATGAGTTGTTAGTTTTTAGAAGATGGAGGGGGAGTAGCCAGTTCAGAGCAGTTGCAGCAACATTTAGGTTGCTTAGGCACACTGCAATAACAACAGTGGATAGAGGGGCAGTAGCAAGTTCAGTTGTGAACTGAACATCAGTGGGGGGGACTTGTTTAGTTCAGGTTAGCAGCTGGGTTTGCAAAGGGGAGAATTAATTATAGCAGCAACAATAGTACATACTGCCTTGAGCAGTTAGTTAAGGGGAGGGGGTAACTGCAAGTAGTGCTCGGGCACAACACATTATTGTGCATTAGGGGCATGAGTGTTGGTGTGAATATCAGTTAGACTTGAGTATCAGTAGGATGGGTGTTTGGCCATATGAGATATCAATTGGTGGTAAGGTATTAGGATTAGGTGTTGGGTATGAGTGTGAGAGGTATTATCTTGTGGCATTGATACTAATATACTAGTGTGGTAAGATACCAATAAGTATTAGAGCTAAAGTATTGTTGAGGTACTTCTAGATATCAAGGTACTAAGGTATTATAACTAGCTAGTGTGATCAAGGCAACAAGTTGGGTCAAGGTATAGGCTAAGAAAGGGATATTGGGTTAAGGTAATGGTATTAGTATCATAAGTATTAACCAATGTTTGAGTTTAAGGGGTATAAACCAAGTCATATATATGGGTAATAACTTATTAGCCTAAGTATTAAGCTCTATATTAAGGTATTAGAGGAAAGTGTTGATACTAAGATAGTTTATATATATATATATATATATATATATATATATAAAAAAGTTCATATAGTGTATTAAGATACATATGATATAATATTAACTAGTTATATATATATATATAACTTAGTAGTATTAGCTAGTATAGCTAATACCTTTAAGGTATGGACCTAAAAATCTAACAAACCTAGTATCACCTTGTACTAACTAGTTTAGACTTGTAATCAACCTAGAAGCTAGGTATGAACCTAAGATCAATATATCAACCTAGTTTGACTAGTGCGACCTAGAAATGGCATAGAAAACCATATTTTCACTCATTTAAGCTTGTTTATCATTCCAATACACCAAATTTTCATATATAGGTCTATGTGATACCAGTTTGGACACTGAGACACACAATTTGCTCTGGACCACAGGCGAGTACATTCTTTGATAGTTTTCTTATTTGATAGTCTCTATGTTACATCTATTTAGTATTGAGATATTTGATTCCTGATACGATGTTACACGGATTAGTACACCTTGGATCCCCGTCATGAGATATTCTTCTCCGTGATCACTTTATTATTACTCCGTGATTATATGATTAGACTGTGATCAGTGTTCATGATATTACAGATTGTACATAGTGATTACCGTGTCAGAACGTGTCGTGATTTGGATCCGTGTACTAGTCGGGGATAGGGGAAGTATTAGTGGATATATGATCATACCTTACAGACCGTGCAATAGTGCAGACCGTGACAACTAGCAGATCATGCATTTCACGTATGGTTGAGCTAGTTCCCCTTTATTATAGACCATGCTAGGCCCAAGCCGATCACATGTCATACTAATATTTCAAGGCACTTATAGTTCTAGTTCTTTTTTACCTTTAGTTCATTACAGTAATGATTCTTACCATATATATCTTAGTTATTTCCATTACTTGTCTTGATATTCTCTCTAATATTGATGTATACTATCTCAGCTACTTTTTATCATTTATTTTCACTGCTATTACTGTTTCTAGCTTATGTCATTTATTAGAACTGCTATTGGGTTGTATTTCGCTCCAATCCTGACTGGATATATTTTTCAGATGATTATTTAGAGGACTGGTGTCCTACACATTATGGCCTGGACGGAGAGCCAGTCCTGGTATCACCCTTAGCAAAGGAGGATCCGATACCTGCTGTTGAGGAGGCCCAATTAGTTATAGCAGACACTTAGTTAGCATTTACTTATTGTACTTGATCTATCTCCAGCCTTATACTATTGGCATGCTATTAAAATTTAGACTTATGGTATTTATTGCTAGACTCTAGATTTGGATATTGTTATGACTATTCTAGTTGTGACTTGTAATTTTCTTTCTTTATATAATATTGTGCAATTTATCTTTCTTATAGATTCTCTTGTGATTGAGTATTGATATTTACTTTATATCCTCATCTTGTCCTCATTTTGGAGTTGAGATATCATTGACAAGTTATATATTTTACTGTGTGAGATGGATAGATAGTATTATTGACCTAGACAATGTTCTATCGCCGATGCTGCAGTGTAGGTTGGACGTACCCACGTACTCGTGTCCGATTATCCGGGTACGGGTCGTGATACGTTTTTGTGGTGGCCTATGCAGGCCAGACTTCACAATTAGTGCGATGTTGTGGAAGTGCAACTACTTAGTTGTACTACGGCGAGCCTGCGATAGGATATAAGATGAGAAAATACTCAATCACAAATTATGATTTCTTAAGAGATTCTTGGGACGACCCTTGAGAATCTTACTATAAACTCTAATTCGAAATCTGTTTCCACTTGTTTTCGTTCACTCTCATTTGATCGTTGTTGAACATGATTCTTGATGTTCGTTGTTGACTTTGATTCTTGTATCAAGATAAATTTTATGGACTGAAATGGGGTATATTCTAATGAAATATTTTGATAAGGACAGTGAGAAAGTAACCGTCTGCCTTGATTATGGAGTCTAGAGTTTATCGCAGCCATACTAACTGGCGTGGCAAAAACGTAGAGATCTGATTTTAGATGTACATATATTAGTTATGAAATTTAGAGTTTCTTGCAGCTATATTAGCCGGCACAACGAGGATTCTAGATACCATGATTATAGAGGTGCATACCTTAGTTATGGACTCTATCGTTTATCGCAACTATGTTTACTGGCGTGGTGAGGATTCTGAGTAACATGATTTCGGATAGACGTGTATGATTATCAGATTGTATCTTAATTAGTTCTTAACATATCGTCTCTATCATTCAACCTTGTTATCATTGAGTTTTGTCCCATCACTCTACTAGATCAGGATAGAGATATCTTTAGTTTCTCTAGTTAGTTCCTTATAGGGCTACACCTTCATTAGTTCCTAAGGTTCCCCGTGTAGTAAAGTGGCTTGGTCAATTGCAGATATGTTGTGTCGAGTTGAGTATCAGTGTTGATTGTTGGGAGTGTAGATTGTGAGTTTGAGAATGGTTTCTGGTTGAGTATGTGAGCATTAGGTATCAGTGTATAATTTGAAGATAACTCATAGTGTAGTACCATTAGTAACAATAGTTCTAAGGTATGTGTCAGAGTATAGTTAGTGATTGGTAACTTGATATTAATAATAAGAGAGTTGTGAGAGGGAGTATCATACCCATTTGTGATTCTAAGTGTTGGTATCATATCATCATGTATGTTTTAGATGAATATAGGTTCATATAGTTGAGTGATCCAAGTAGCAATTGAATATCATGAAATTGTTTTGAGAATTAACGGAGCCTCACTATTCTATGGGTGCTTGACACTTGGTTGTGTAGAGAGGTGTATCCATAAGATGTATTATGCTAATAAAACCTGTAGACTTAGAAGATATCACACTCAGAAATTTTTATTGGATATTAGAATATTTTTGCCTTTAGGTTATTATGTCATTATACATAATATACCGTTGCATGCCACAAAGAATATATTTATTACATATGGATTTATCGAACCTGTTTCTCGAAACAATGTTTCCATAATAATGAAAAATACTTCTTTTGAGGACAGAGATTATCTCATTGAGAGAGGAAATCCTCTGGGTCTATTAGTTATACATAAATATGAAGATCTTCCTATAGTAGAAGAAACTTTACCAAAATAACATATAGATTCTCCTAAATCTAGCACTAGTGAGTTACACGATGGATATTACGAATTTAGAATTTACACAAACACCCTTACTTCGGAAGAAACCTCGAATTCAAATATTCAAGATAGTGAAGGAGAACAGTTTGAAATAACTAATGATGATCTAGAAAAGCTGAAAGAAGCTATTCCACATTCTGACAAAAGGGAACTCTACAAACCAATTTTTTTTCAGTCCAGATTCTTGAATAAACATACATATGTGTTTGAAAGAATGCAAGAAAATGTCGAGCTAAAAGGAGACGATAATTTGTCTTCTATTAATCTATTAGATAGAAAAAAGATTGAAAAACTAAAAGCTAAAAATCCAAAAATAAGATATTTACATATTGGTGTAATTCAACTCAAGATCACGGGGTTATTCCGAACAGGAATTGATACTCCTATTCTAGTAGTATATATGGATGAAAAGATTATTAATAATCCCCTAAATAGCATAATAGGAGGAGCAAAGTCTAATCTGGTTAACAGATTATTTGGTATCAATATACATCCGGATTTCTCTATAAGCCTCGATGATTAGAATATAGAGAAAACCTGTACTTTATCAGTAAATCTTAAAGGAATAGAATTAATGCCGGTTCCAAAGTAATTGGTATACAATGGGAATATTGTATGACATTAAATGATACTCCTACTTCAAATCTATTACGCCCAAAAATCTTGTAAGATTATTTGAGGTTGGTATGGGTAAAACTATACAACATAGACTTGTTCGACTAGAACATCTCAAAAACGATAACAAAATGAGAGTATTCATTAAATCCTTAAAGCCAAAGATTGAAATACCAACGGAGTATTTTATTGCTTCTGGAAACACTATCTCCACTACCATTAAGGGAGAAAAATAATCCTACCCTAAGGAATCTGAGGCTACAACCTCAAATACTACAACTATCACCAGATCCAATTCTATGGATAATCTGGTAAGCATTGAGCTTATACCTAATATTTTACAGGATATACAACATAGACTAAATGTTAGTACTCCAATAGAGGGGGGAGGACTAAGACAATGTTGGATAACAAGCGTGCCAACGAGCTAGAAAGAATGTCAGTAAAAATTCTTTTATCACAAATAAATGATAGAGGTAGAAATTTGCTACTACAATAATTCCATGTCTAAAACTACAAATTGGTATAGAGAGCATACTAGTTACGACGAAAGTCAAATAGATCAAGCTTATAAGATGGATCATCTTTTACGTAAATTTAGGAATATTGTACGAGAAATAAAAAAAATCTAATTATAGAACTTTTGTTATGCGACATATGGACCGAACCATACAAGTCATTAGTATGCATATCATGAAGTTTGAAAAAAATAAACCTGACAAAACGGTCCATTTTGACGATTCTATTGATCTCTCCTTTGATGATACTTTAGATCTAGAAATAGCAAGTACGTCTCTTGATTATACAGATCTTACTATAGACGCTTGAAAAAACGTATTAGACCTCCCAGATACTTCTCCTGAAATTAACATGATAAGATCTATTGACTTAAAAGTAAAAGCCCAGTTATACATATATATACCACTTACTATTTGTATACCCGAATACAATGAATTCACTATTCATGCTCTTGTTGATACTGGAGCTGAGGCTAGTTTATTACAGGAATTTTCTATACCACAAGATCAATGGCAAACGCTTGATAAGCCAGGAAAATTAAACGACTTTATGGGATGACAAAATTCTGTCAACCATAAAGTAAAAAAAATTTTCCGTTCATTTTCATGATTTACAAGGATAAATTAACGCTTATAAGTTTGATCTTGTATTATTACCCAAAGATTTGATAGTGATTGCATTATTGGGATGGATAATTTACGACATTACCCGCCATATAATACACACACATTTGAACTCGATGTAATTTCTATCGCTAGAGTTCATTTTCCAGTATCTTTAGCCTCTAATTTTACGCATACAGCCCAGCGTGGTAAAAAATCCATCTCACTTATTGACTATACAAATGTTTGTACTTATAATCTTCCTAATAGCAATAAATTGCAGAAGACTATTTATGGAAGTTGGAACCACTATTTTCTGATAACCCTTTAAAAGCTTTTAATAAAGCTCCAAGATATTGTAAAATAGAATTATTAGAAGAATATAGGGAATATAAAGGTAGGGTAAATAGCATTATGGTTTCTCCATCTGATAATGAAGAATTTGCTAAACAAATTAGCGAACTCTTGAAATTCAAGCTTATTCAAAAAAAAAAGCTTTAGTATGCATTCTTCTCCAGCTTTTCTTGTTAGAAATCACGCTGAAATAAAAAGAGGAAAAGCTCGTATGGTTATTAACTATAGAAAGCTAAATAGCTACACCAAGTTTGATCGCTACTTTATTTCCACTGCAGAACATCTTATTAAACAGATTCAGAGTGTTAAATGTTATAGTAAATTTGATGCCAAATCAGGTTTCTGGCAAATAAAACTTGAGGATAAGAATTCTATTGAACTAACTGCATTTAGTTGTCCGTAAGGACATTTTGAATGGTTAGTTATGCCATTTGGTTTAAAAAATGCACCACAAGTTTTTCAGAAATGGATGAATAGTATCTTCGGACATTTTTCTTTTGTGGTTGTTTTATTTTAGTTTTTTCAAACACAGAAGAAGAGCACAAAGAACATATATTACATATTAGTAAGTTATTGCTTGATAATGGTATTATTCTCAGTCCCAAAAAGATAGAATTATTTAAAAAGGAGATTGATTTCCTAGGAAAAACCATTAAAAACAGACAGATTCTTTTGCAAGAACATATATATATATATATATATATATATATATATATATATATATATATCAAAATCAAGGATTTTCTTGATAACTTTAAGACTCTCAAGGAGCTTCAGAATTTTTTTGGATTACTTAATTATGGAAGAAAATTCATTCCCAATCTATCAGCACGTGTAAAGCATTTACAAGATAAACTTACAACCGAACAAGCTAAATACAAGAAAACAACTGGTGAACAACCGAGAAAATGGAATGCTGATAAAATCTCTCTCTCCTTGGGAAAAGAAGAAATGGAGGAGATTGCTAGAATAAAAGAATTAGTACAAATATAAAATATTCTTTACTTTCCGCTTGACAATGATATACTAGTATTATAGACCGACGTCTTGGATAACTTTTGGGCAGGTGTATTAATTGCTAAACATAAAAAAATTGTAGCCTACACATCGAGAAGGTTTACAAAAGTACAGATGAGATATGCTACATATGATAAGGAATTATTGGAAGTCAAACTTGCCATCAAAACTTTAAAGATTTATATCCTATACAGACATTTTCTAATTGAAACTGATAATAAATCAGTAGCACAGTTTCTGAAAAAGAAAACTATTAATAATTCTGAAAAAAATCTTCGACGAATTAGAATTGCAATATATTTGAAAATATTTAATTATGATGTCAATTATATCCCATGATATACTAATTTTCTTGCGGATACTCTTACCAGGTTATGATAAATGGAGGACGACGACTTTGTAAGAAGTTCAGAGATCTCTTTCAAGAAATGAAGAGACAGGATGAATTTGAAGTTGTAGCCCCTAAAAAGGCTAAAGACAACAATATTGCGGAATCATCCACGGTTGAAAAAACCCAAGAGGCGAATAGTCAGAATATTCTAAAGGCGAATAGCCAAAAGGTTCTTCAGGCGAACAGCCAAAGTGTTATCCAGGCGAACAGCCAGGCTAATAAAATATAATAAAGGAAAGAATCTAATATGAACAGTAGCAAGACCCATGTTTGCACCAATAAGATCAATTATTTCTCCTACACAGTTTACTGGTCCACCTAGGTCTCCAATCCAATTCGCTGATGTTGTAATAAAAATTGGTACAACACAGACATGAAAAATAAAGATAAAGCAGTATGGGAACGATTTAATGCCTGTTTCTGGGCTTTTCAAGCTCATGACATAAAGGGAGCCAGTTACTGGCTGACCCAGATTGTAAGAACTTTGCTTGCCGAAAGGCAAAAAAATTCTCTGCTCGAGAAGAAGATGACTGAGATCCATTAACTCATCTCCAAAATGGTCACTTTCTCTTTTACATCAAGATCCATTGCACTCTCCACCAGAAAACGAGACCTTTTCTCAAGAACTTCTACTAAGCAAAAGGATCTTGAGTTTCAAGAGTTCGCTAATTTGTTTAGCAAATTCTTCTTTATCAGATGGAGAAACCATAATGCTATTTACCCTAACTTTAGATTCCCTATATTATTCTAATAATTCTATTTTATAATATCTTGGAGCTTTATTAAAAGCTTTTAAAGGGTTATAAAAAAATAGTGGTTCTAACATTCCATAAATAGTCTTTTGCAATTTGTTGCTATTGCTATTAGGAAGATTGTAAGTACAGATATGCGACTGAGGCGACTCGCTTAAGTATTTTGAACGAGCCGACGAATCTTGGGCTTAGCTTCCATTTTTCTCCAAATCTTGTAACTCTTCGCATGGATAAGACTTTAAGAAATACACGATCGCCTTATAAGAACTCAAGAGGTCGTCGGTGCGTGTCTGAGTAATTTTTCTGACGGCTTTGTGCTACCTTCAGCCGTTCGTGGATCAAACGGATCTTTTGGACGGTTTATTCTACGAGCTTCGGGCCAAGAATTTGCCGTTCACCAACTTCATTCCAACATATAGGGGATCTACACTTCTGTCCATACAATGCCTCATACGGCGCCATTTGAATGCTGGATTGATATCTATTATTGTATGCGAATTCGGCTAATGGTAGATGCATGTCCCAACTTGACATCAAGTCCAAGGCACAGAGCCGTAGCATGTCTTCGAGGATTTGGTTTACCCTTTCTGTCTGACCGTCTGTCTAAGGATGGTAGGCGGAGCTGAACTTCAACTTCGTCTCCATTGTTGACTGAAGGATCTCCCAGAAGCGTGATAAGAACCGTTCATCTCGATCGGAGACAATGGATATGGGGACACCGTGGAGTCGAACGATCTCGATGAGGTAGATCTGCGCCAGACGGTCGGCACTCCAAGTAACTTTGATAGGCAGAAAGTGAGATGACTTGGTGAATCGATCGACAATGACCCAGACGACATTATTTTTTCGTTGCGTCTTTGCCAAACCAACAATAAAATCCATCGTTATGTGTTCCCATTTCCACTCCGGTATAGCAAGGTTCTGCATCTCTCCGTCCGGCTTCTGGTGCTCTGCCTTTACTCTCTGACAAGCCATGCATTGCGACACAAACAATGCCACATCCTTTTTTATGCCGTGCCACCAAAATGTTGTACGGAGGTCTCGTTACATCTTCGTGCTTCCTGGATGTGAAGTGTAACTCGCATAGTGGGCTTCAGTGAGTATCTCCTTTCTGAGGTTTGCATCGTTAGGAACACACAATCTTTTCTACACCCGCATCATTCCATCCGTGCTCACCGCAAGGTCGGTATCCTTTCCTGTTGAGATAAGGTTACCCATCTTCTCTAGGAACATGTCGTCCTTCTGATCGGACTTAACTTTTTCCAATAAGTCTGGTTCGAGGCACAACTGAGCCATTTATGCCCCCTTTTTGTAATTGATTCAGAGTGTAATGCCCAAACTTTCGAGATCCCTTCGCAGCCTGTCATCGATAGCTAAGCTCCCAACAAACACTCGACTCAATGCATCAGCTACAACGTTGCCATTGTCCGGTGTATATCTGATCATCAAGTCAAAGTCGCTAAGGAGTTCAAGCCAACGTAGTTGCCGTAGATTCAAATCCTTTCGAGTATGGAGGTACTTGAGGCTTTTGTGATCCGTGAAGATTTCATACGGTACGCCATAGAGGTAATGCCGCCATAACTTCAACGCGAACACCACCACTGCAAGTTCCAGATCTGCGTTGGATAGTTCCTTTCATGAGACTTTAACTGCCTCGACGCAAAGGCTATCACCTCGTCCCTCTGCATAAGGACACATCCCAAACCCTTTCCTAAAGCGTCGCTATAGATCTTAAAATCATCGAGTCCGTCCGGAAGAGTAAGAATCAGTGCTGAGACGAGTCGTTGCTTTAATTCCACAAATGAAGCTTCACAGTCGTCAGACCACGCGAACGTTATTCCCTTCTGACTGAGATGAGTCAGAGGCAAAGCGATCTTTGAAAAATCTTTTATGAATCTCTTGTAGTAGCCTGCTAGACCGAGGAAGCTCCGAATGTCGCTGGCCGACTCAAGTCTCTTCCATTTTACGATGGCTTCAACTTTCTTTGGGTCAACTGAGATACCCTCCGCGAAAATGATGTGCCTGAGGAAAGATATGTTGTCCAACCAGAACTCGCACTTGCTTAGCTTCACGAACAACTTATTATCTCGAAGAGTTTAAAGCACCATCCGTAGGTGTCCTGCGTATTCATCCTTATTTTTTGAGTACACAAATATGTCGTCTATGAATACTACTACAAACTTATCGAGGAATGGTCGAAACACACGGTTCATCAAATCCATGAATGCGGCAGAAGCATTCACCAGTCCGAACGGCATGACAGAAAACTCATAATGGCGATAGCGGGTCCGAAATGCTGACTTCGGCATGTCCTCTGGCTTGATCTTTAATTGGTGGTAGCCAGAGCGAAGGTCTATCTTCGAAAATACTGACGCTCCTTGCAGCTGATCAAAGAGGTCGTCGATCCTGGGCAGGGGATACTTGTTTCAGATAGTGACCTTATTTAGCTCCTGATAGTCTATGCAGAGTCGCAACGTCCCGTCTTTCTTCTTCATGAAGAGTACATACGTGCCCCAAGGAGACACGTTCAGATGAATATATCCACGGTCAAGTAGTTCTTGTAGTTGACACTTTAACTCCTTTAGTTCAGTAGGGGCTATTTGGTACGGGACTTTAGAAATTGGTTGGGTATTTAGGAAGGTATCGATGGTGAACTCGATTTCTCGGTCGGGTGGCATGCCAGGTAGTTCGCTCGAAAATACATCAGGAAATTCTGCCACAACGGAAGAAGACTCTACATTTGCGCAATCCAGCTGCGTGTCCCGAACCGACGCTGAGTTCAAAGTGTAGCATACGCCGAGATGACATCGCACAAATCACCAAGTAGGTCCTTGACTCTTTTGTTGCTGGACCACTTGTGTAGCAGAATTCGGCCTCTCCAAGTAGATGGAAGATGACCCATTTTTCTGCACACTCGATATTTGCCGAGCAAGCGGTGAGCCAATCCATCCCCAAGATGATATCGTAATCCCTAACATCTAGGACTAATATATCGAACGAGAGTTTCCTTCCCCCAATACAGACATGACCGCCCTAACATACTGAACGAACATGTATTTTCGTGCCCGTTGGGGTACTAATACTAAGGTCTAGATATAATGGTGTTATTTATATCTTGTTTTCCACGGCAAAATTCGTGGATATAAAGCTATGTGTAGCACCAGAATCAAATAGCACGCGAGCATGTATGTTATTGAAAAGCAATATATCTGACACAATGGTGTCCGATACCAGGGCCTCTTCCTTTGTCAATATGTACACCCGGTCTTGAGCTTGACGACGCTCTTGTTGCAGCGCGACCCGGTTGGCTTGAGGTGTTGTAGCAGAATTTGGATGTTGAGTGTGAAGCTTAGAGGGGAGCGGAGAGTCCTTCGATAAGTGGCCTTTGTCACCACAGTTGAAGCATAACCCGTTCTTGAGGTAACATTCGTTGATTGTGTGCCCTGCCTTCTTACAGAAGAAACATAGTTGCCCTGAATTTTCTTTCTGCTGACCGCCGTTACGAGGGCGCTTTGAAGCGGTGTTTTCTCTCGCATTGCTATGGCGCTTGTGATTGGAAGTATGCACAGCGCCGACAACAACTGGAGGATACTGCGGTTCGAGGGAAAGGGCATGGTTGAGAACTTTTCGCATAGTCAGATTTTGGGGAACGACCACGTGCGCATGGATGGCAGGTCGCAGGCCGCCTTCGAATCACCTTGCACGACTCGCCGCATCAGGTAGGTAGGAACTTACAAATTTGGCGAGCCGATTGAATTCAGCGGAGTACCGCTTCACGGTCATATAGCCTTGCTGAAGCTGCACGAATTCGTTCTCCTTTTGTCGACGTATGGGAGGGGTATGAACTCCTCTTCGAACGCGCTACAGAAGGTAGCCCACGCAATCGTCTCCTCTTCATCGCCTACTGGGAGAGATCTTCGATGCACGTCCCACGAATCGTGCACGTTCAAACGGAGCTGCAATTGGGCACACGCAACACATTTTTCCTTTGGTACTTCAAGCAGTTTGTGTCACGTCCCGATTCCATGAAATCAATAGTCGTCCCCCGGGCGTGACACCGTGCGTGCCTAGGTTGCGCATCGCACAAGGCTAAGGTATTTTATATAACGAGCACATATTCAGAGTACACAGATAATTGAAACACGATATTGAAACCTGAAAAAGTTCTCTTTATTGATAATGAACATCTTTTGCAAACTCTTGAACGAGTCGGATAATTGCCGCGTGGGCTTACAAAAGGGGACTCAAAATGAGATAGTCATCCTTGTACATTACATCCTTTTACTAAAACTTTAAAATGTTAAAGACCTTCTGGCGAAGCCATCGCCTTCCCACGGAGCTGCATAAACTTGTGTACGAGCTCCTGAAAACTTCAAAATGCTGCTTCTGTGGCACGATCAGGGTGTGCCGGTAGGTGGACTGGATCGGGAGGTCGTTTTAGGTTCGTGCATGATCTCCATGGTGCGGGGACCTGTTGCAACGAGGGACAGTACATCAAAATGCACTGGTGAAGGTGAGCTAACCCAACTATACCAAATCACAAGTTGTTTATATGAAGCATGCAAGTTATTTTGTGGTCTTTCTATCTTGACTTAGTTCAATTTTACAAGTAAGCATTCGATATGCAACTTTACTGAAATAAACATGCCATCGTTCGGTGACTTTTACCTTCCCATCTGAACATGCACAATAGTTACCATGTCCTTCATGACTCCGCTCGCACGACGTCTACTGTACGATTACCTGCATTGCCACGAACAGCTGATCAATACCTCTTTTACTCTTTCCAAGCTCGGAATGGAATACAATTCAACGAACGAAAGCAATAAAATTCATTGAAACCGTTCAAGAAAATGCAAATCCAAAAATCAACTCAAAAGCACGAAAGCAACAACGCGACAGCGAAAACTAGGCAAAAAAACTTGCAGCGGAGAGGTCCCTCTTGTATCTGCCGCTAAGTCCATCCTCGGGGCATGGTCCACTGAATATGGAAATCGATTCCGGAGAAGCAAATCCATAACGAGGATAATATCTTGATTCAATCTATCCCGATCGAACGATACCGATTGATATTTCTTAGCCGCGCTTCCCGAATAGGGGGAATGGGGCACCACATCCTAACCAACTAATAGGAAGTTTCGTTCACGAAACTTAGGGATAGAACCTACCATTATGATACAATGAAGGGAACCTTTTCTTCATCTCACACACAAGCTCCTAGGTCGATTCTTCGACCGAATGATTTCTCCAAAGCACGCGCACGAGAGGAACCGAGCGACTTTGAAGCAGCTTCTCCTTGTGATCCAAGATCCATACAGGATGGTCAACATATGGCAAGTTTGCCCTTAAGTCCAACTGATCAAGATCCACCACATGATTTGGGTCGTACACGTACTTCCTAAGCTGTGAAACATGGAAGACATTGTGCACTTCAGATAGTGACGGCGGTAGGGCAATCTGATATGCGACTGGGATGACTCGCTTTAGTATCTCGAACTGGCCGACGAATCTTGTACTTAGCTTCCCCTTTGCTCCAAATCTGGTAACTCCTCGCATGGGCGATACCTTGAAAAATACTCGATCGCCTACTGAGAACTCAAGAGGCCGTCAGTGCGTGTCTGAGTAGCTTTTCTAACGACTCTGTGCTACCTTTAGCCGTTTACGGATCAAGCGGATCTTCTGGACGGTTTGTTCTACGAGTTCCGGGCCAAGAATTTGCCGTCCACCAACTTCATCCCAACAGATTGAGGATCTGCACTTCCGCCCATACAACGACTCATACAACGCTATTTGAATGCTGGATTGATAGCTATTGTTGTATGCAAATTCGGTTAACGGTAGATGCATGTCCCAACTTGTCTTCAAGTCTAAGGCGCAAACCGCAGCATGTCTTCGAGGATTTGGTTGACCCGCTCTGTCTGGCCATCTGTCTGAGGATGGTAGGCGAAGCTGAACTTCAACTTCGTCCCTATTGCTGACTGAAGGCTTTCCCAGAAGCGTGATAAGAATCGTCCATCTCGATCGGAGACAATAGATACGGGCACGCCGTGGAGTTGAACGATCTCGTTGAGGTAGATCTGAGCTAGGCGGTCGGCACTTCAAGTAACTTTGATAGGCAGAAAGTGAGTTGACTTGGTTAGTCGATCGACGATGACCCATACGACATCGTTCCCCCGTTGCGTCTTTGGAAAACCAACAATAAAATCTATCGTTATGTGTTCCTATTTTCACTCCGGTATAGCAAGGTTCTGCATCTCTCCGCCCGGCTTCTGGGGCTCGGCCTTCACTCTCTGACAAGCCATGCATTGCGATACAAACAACGCCACATCCTTTTTCATGCCGTGCCACCAAAATATCGTACGGAGGTCTCGATACATCTTTGTGCTACCGGGATGTGAAGTGTAACTCGCATAGTGGGTTTCGGTATCTCCTTTCTGAGGTTTGCATCGTTAGGAACATACAATCTTTCCTTCACCCGTATCATTCCATCTTTGCTTACCGCAAAGTCGATTGCTTTTTCTGCTGAGATAAGACTTCATATCTTTTCCAGGAATATGTCGTCCTTCTGAGCGGACTTAACTTTTTCTAATAAGTCTGGTTCGAGGCGCAACTGAGCCACTTGCGTCCCCTTTTTGTATCTGATTTAGAGTGTAATGCCCAAACTTTCAAGATCCCATCGCAGCCTGTCATCGATAGCCAAGCTCCCAACGAACACTCGACTCAGCGCATTAGCTACAACATTATCCTTGTCCGGTGTGTATCTGATCATCAAGTCAAAGTCGCTAAGGAGTTCAAGCCAACATCGTTGCCGTAGATTAATATCCTTTTTAGTCTAAAGATAGTTTAAGCTTTTATGATCTTTGTAGATTTTATACGATACGCCATAAAGGTAATGCCGCCATAGCTTCAGCGCGAACACTACTGCTGCAAGTTCCAGATCGTGCGTTACATAGTTCTTCCCGTGTGGCTTCAACTGCCACGACGCAAAGGCTATCACTTTGTCCCTCTGCATAAGGACACATCCCAAACCCTTTCCTGAGGCATCGCTATAGATCTTAAAATCATCTGGTCCGTCCGGAAGGGTAAGAATTGGTGCTGAGACAAGTCGCTGCTTTAACTTCATAAATGAAGCTTCATAGTCGTCCGTCCACGCGAACGTTACTCCCTTCCGAGTGAGATGAGTCAGATGCGAGGCGATCCTTACAAAATCTTTTATAAATCTCCTGTAGTAGCCTGCTAGACCAAGGAAACTCCAAATTTCGCTAGCTGACTCAGGCCTTTTCCACTTCACGATGGCTTCTACTTTCTTCGGGTCGACTGAGATACCCTCTGCGAAAATAATGTGCCCATGGAAAGATATGTTGTCCAACCAGAACTTGCACTTACTTAGCTTCGTGTACAACTTATTGTCTCGAAGAGTTTGAAGCACCATCCTCAGGTGTCCTGCGTGTTCATCTTTATTCTTCGAGTACACTAAGATGTCATCTATGAAAACTACCACAAATTTGTCGAGAAAGGGTCGGAACACACGGTTCATCAAATCTATGAAAGCGGCAGGAGCATTCATCAGGCCAAACGGCATAACAGAAAACTCATAATGGCTATAGCAGGTTCGGAATGCTGACTTCGGCATATCCTCTGGCTTAATCTTCAATTGGTGGTAGCCAGAGCGAAAATCAAATTTTGAAAACACCGATGCTCCTTGCAACTGATCAAAGAGGTCGTCTATCCTGGGCAGGGGATACTTGTTTCTGATAGTGACCTTATTTAGCTCCCGATAGTCTATGCAGAGTCACAACATTCTGTCCTTCTTCTTTACGAAGAGCACAGGCGTGCCCCAAGGAGACACGCTCGGATGAATGTATCCACGGTCAAGCAATTCTTGTAGTTGGCACTTTAACTCCTTTAGTTCAGCAGGGGCCATTCTGTACGAGGCATTGGAAATCGGTTGGGTATTCGGGAAGGTGTCGATGGTGAACTAGATTTCTCGGTCAGGTGTCATGCCGGGTAGTTCGCTCGGAAACACATCAGGGAACTCCGCCACAATGGAAGAAGACTCAATGTTTGAGTAATCCAGCTGCATGTCCCAAACCGACGCTAAGTATCTCTCACATCCAGAGTGTAGCATCCGCCGAGCCGACATCGCAGAAATCACCATGCAGGCCCTGGACGCATCTGTTGCTTCACGGTCATGTTGCCTTGCCGAAGCTGCACGAAGTCATTCTCCTTTTGCCGACGAACGGGAGGGGGTATGAACTCCTCTTCGAACGCGCTACGAAAGGTAGCCCACGCGATCGTCTCGCCTTCTTCGTCTATGAAGAGAGACCTTCGGTGCACGTCCCACCAATTGTGCGCGTTCAAGCGAAGCTGTAGTTGGGCATACGCGACACGCTTCTCTTCAGGTACCTCTAGCAGTTTGAAGTGATCCTCAAGCTCTGCCAGCCAATCTAGAGCCACGACCGGATCTTCAGTCCCTTTAAAAGGCGTGTTGCCGACCTTCTTGAAGTCGACAAAGTCGAAGGTAGTCACTTCCTTCTTCCTTGGAGTTTGAGGCATTTTGACTTCAGGCGTGGGTTGCTCCACCAGTGACGCTGCTGTTGCCGCAGAATGGTTGGAGGTCAAGGTATGAACAATATGTTGTAGGGTATCTACCTGCTTTTGTTGGACTACAAATCGGGATTCTAGATTGCCTTCGAACTTGCTCTGTCGTTCTTCCGTGTGCTTCTCGGCTCGCTCATAACGAGCCTCGTCCCTCTGTTGGCTAGCCTCAAGCATTCACATCATTTGCTCAATCAGGTCGACAGGAGGCATGGCTCGCCGGCTTCGAAAACTTTTCGAGGTGCCGAAACTACTTTCTTGGGCTTGTACCTCTATTTGTGTTTGCGCTGATGCTTGCGTTGATGCTTGCGCTTGAGTCATTCCTTCTAAAGAAGGTAACTTATATCAGGTTCATAATGTATTATGGACTCATTGTATGGAACGTATCTCATTTTGGCCAAACGAGTTCAAGAGTTCGCATAGAGAATAAATCGTTAAAGGAACTTTTCCGACACAAGGGTCAAAGGAACTTGAAGATGTGCTCTCATACCAATATGTCACGCCCCGATTCCGTGGAATCGATAGTCGTCCCCCGGACGTGACGCCGTGCGTGTCTAGGTTGCGCATCGCACAAGGCTAAGGTATTTTATATAACGAGCACATATTCGGAGTACACAGATAATTGAAACACGATATTGAAACCTGAAAAAGTTCTCTTTATTGATAATGAACATCTTTTACAAACTCTTGAACGAGTCGGATAATTGCCGCGCGGGCTTACAAAAGTGGACTCAAAATGAGATAGTCGTCCTTGTAAATTACATTCTTTTACTAAAACTTTAAAATGTTAAAGACCTTCTGGCGAAGCTATCGCCTTCCTACGGAGTTGCATAAGCTTGTGTACGAGCTCCTGGAAACTTCAAAATGCTGCTTCTGTGGCACGATCAGGGCGTGCCAATAGGTGGACTGGATCGGGAAGTCGCTTTAGGTTCATGCAGGATCTCCTTGGTACGGGAAACCTGTTGCAACGAGGGTCAGTACATCGAAATGCACTAGTGAAGGCGAGCTAACCCAACTATACCAAATCACAAGTTGTTTATATGAAGCATGCAAGTTATTTTGTGGTCTTTCTATTTTGCCTTAGTTCATTTTTACAAGCAAGCATTGGATTTGCAACTTTACTGAAATAAATATGCCACCGTTCGGTGATTTTTACCTTCCCATCTGAACCACCTGCACAATACTTACCATGTCCTTCCCTGCCACGAAGACACAAGTTAGCTTTGCACATGTTTAAATATACGAGGGGATCACTGGCATGATGCCATAATGGACGAGTTATAGTCTCGGGGCGCAGATGACGACGGAGGTACATGTGTCGCTACCAGCCATCCCGCCCTGTCCGTAAGACTATTGTGAAGTTTCGTCCGGATCGGATCGGTGCCAGTGCCAGTGCGCCAGCGACCGTCCGCAGAAACCATAGACCTTGTGCACAAGTTGTCCGTGATCAAACGACGTCTATTCTAGGTTATCAATTGATGCATTTGAGACAATAAGATTAAGAGACAAGTAGCATGACATGATTCATTTTGCATAGTCTCCTTGATCAGTTTATTCCATAACAAGGTGTGTTATGTACATAGCACAATTATGGAAGAAGTATACATTCATTACATAGCAAGGTGTGTTCTACACATAGCACAATTATAGAAGAAGTATACTTTCTAACTTGAATTGAAATATTATGAAGGAACATTCTAAGCGAACTAGCATGCAATAAGGCAACCGTTTACAAGTTGATTGATAAGCACAAATAATCCAAGTCTATTCATTTTCTTTATCTTGACATCTTTTAGTTATTATGGTATCGTTTGATCGGAACAAGCAAGAATGCAAGATATTTTTTAGGTATGAAGACTTGGAAGAAGGGTCAACTGAATCGAATATAGCCACTCACAAGTTAGTTGGAGAAAGGAAAATAAAGAGGTTCTTCAAGACTCCGCTCGTACGACGTCTACTGTACGATCACCTGCATTGCCACGAACAGCTGATCAATACCTCTTCTACTCTTTCCAAGCTCGGAATGGAATGTAATTCAACGAACGAAAGCAATGAAATCCATCAAAACCGTTCAAGAAAACGTAAATCCAGAAACTAACTCAAAAGCACGAAAGCAACAAGGCGACAACGAAAACTAGGCAAGAAAACTTGCAGCGGAGATGTCCCTCTTGACTCTGCCACTAAGTCCATCCTCGGGGCATGGTCCACTAAATATGAAAATCGATTCCGAAGAAGCAAATCCATAACGGGGATAAGATCTTGATTCAATCTATCCTGATCGAACGATACCGATTTGTATTTCTTAGCCGCGCTCCCCGAATAGGGGGAACGGGGTACCACAGTTTGAAGTGATATTCAAGCTCTGTCAGCCAATCTAGAGCCACGACAGGATCCTCAGTCCCTTTGAAAGGCGTATTGCAGACCTTCTTAAAGTCTGCAAAGTCGAAGGTAGTCACTTCCTTCTTCTTTGGAGTTTGAGGCATTTTGACTTTAGGCATGGGTCGCTCCACCAGTGCCGCTGCTTTCGTTGCGGAATGGTTGGAGGCCAAGGTCTGAATGCTCTGTTGCAGAGCATCTACCTGCTTCTGTTGGACTACAAATTGGCCTTTTAGATTGCCTTCGAACTTTCTCTGTCGCTCTTCCGCCCGCTTCCGGCTTGCTCATGACGAGCCTCTTCCCTCTGTTGGCTTGCTTCAAGCATCCGCATCATTCGCTCAATTGGGTCGACATGGGGCATGGCTAGCTGGCTTATGAAACTTTTCAATGTGCCGGAACTACTTTTTTGGGATTGTACCTCTCCTTGTGCTAGCGCTGATGCTTGGCTTGAGTCATTCCTTTAAAAGAAGGTAACTGGATCATGATCATAATGTATTATGGACTCACCGTATGGAACATATCTCATTTTGGCCAAACGAGTTCAAGAGTTCACATAGGGAATATATCGTTAAAGGAACTTTTCTGACATGAGGGTCAAAGAAACTTGAAGCTGTGCTCTGATACCAATATGTCACGCCCCAATTTCGTAAAATCGAAAGTCGTCCTCCGGGCGTGACGTCGAGCGTGCCTAGGTTGCACATCGCATAAGGCCAAGGTATTTTATAAAACAAGCACATATTCAGAGTACACAGATAATTGAACAAAATGTTAAAACATGAAAAATTTCTCTTTATTTATAATGAACATCTTTATACAAACTCTCGAACGAGTCAGATAATTGCCGCACGGGCTTACAAAAGTGGACGCAAAATAAGATAACCGTCTTTTACATTACATCATTTTACTAAAACTTCAAATCTATAGACACCTTCGGGTGAAGCATCGCCTTTCCACAGAGCTGTATAAGTTATGTGCACGAGCTCCTAGAACTTCAAAATACATATTCGAAGGCACGATCAGGGCATGCCGGTAGGTGGACTGGATTGGGAAATCGTTCTAGCTTCTTGTAGGATCTCCTTGGTGCAGAAAATCTGTTACAACGAGGGCCAGTACATCGAAATGCACTGGTGAATGTGAGCTACCCAAACTATACCAATCAATATTTCATGCCCCGATCTCACGCACGCAATCGACCGTCCCCGCTGGGCCCAAATCTCGATGCCAGTGCTCCCGCGAGACGATCGCTTGACCCATATGGGCGTGATGCCGCACGAGCGTAAGCTGCGCCTGTACAAGGCCATGATCCGAACAGGCGGTAAAAGGTCTAAGTCATAGAGTCGCAGAGATTGTCCGAGTGTAGCGGAATAATAAACGCATAGTCAATTGGTAACAAGTTCACAAAGTCGTCAATAGCGAAAGCATTGAATAACATAAGTATAGAAATAAAACAAGCTCTTTATTGATATTGAACAAGTGTTACTGGCGACGCTTGGCCGAGATTACAAATTGCTCAAGCTTCTCTCTCTGAAACAGTAAAAGCGTGCCAAGTGGCTACATTTATGGAATGATGCATAGGCGATGTTCCAACATTATGTCTTGCATATGTGCTTCAGTTCCGGACGCAATGCTCCAAGGCTCTAGAGTGAACTCTACGCCTTAACACGCACGAAGGGGGCATCCACACCGAACGAGGTTCTCCAGCACCCTACAAGCGATCTGGTGGGTTATCAGTACATGAATGCACTGGTGGGGAGGATTCTCGTCCGCTCGACAAATCCAAACACGTTATATAGGTTTCGTACACCATCTATTAAGTTATCTTTCTAGTCTTGCCTTAGGATCAGTTTAATGGCATAATAAAAAGCCTAACTCGTGTGGCAGTGCACCGTGCGATATATGAGTTACACAGTAAGACTTATCAACTTACCATTCATCCTTCCCTGTCCATGGCAAACCAAGTTGAATCAAACACGAGCACATCATATATGATACGAAATGAAGTAGTGCATAAACAAATCCTAGGGATCCAAACGAGTTCTTGCCTCAATTGCGTTACGCTTACTAATTAACGTATAGTGCATCCATATCTCTAAGTGCAAAGTGGCATGCAACATTCTCTTTTATCACAAGTTTTAAACGTTCTTCTCAGAGTTACTCAGGTGTGTTCAAATGTAAAAGTTACTCGTTTTGATGCAAATAAACTCGCATGTGGATTGCCGCAATCGAGCTAACTTAGTCTATATGAACAAAATGTCACTAGCATAGCCATAAAGAACGAGTTATAGCCTCTGGACGGATGGCTGCAACATTGGAACCGTGGAGCCGTCTTCACCATCACGTCTGAAAGGAACGACTATCGAAATTTGTTCTGTCCGGATCGGCCCCGATGTCCCAGCGCGCCGTCTGCAGGAACACAAAATACCCTATGCACAGGTTGTCCGTGACCGTACGAACATAAAATCTTCCAAATCTCATATCACAACTTATCGAATCTCGAATCACATAAATTACTAGTTAGCTCTAATCTTGTCCAGGTTCACAAACGAATTGGATCTCAGAGCCGCCTAAATTAGGTCCTGAACGAATGTTGCTCCCCAAGCTGTCTTATCATAATTCTTACTCAAATTGTCGTGCTGTAGTCTCCTAGTTCGGGAACTACCTTGGTAACCTAATGGTCCCGAATACTTTCATGTTCAAACTTGCTCGAAACGACTAATTGATAGTCTTCCGGCCAATCGAAGTGAGTCCTGTTCCGAGTCATGATCTAGGTCGTGTCACGACTCTACGAGATAAGAATTTCACATAAAGGCCAACACTATACTTGCTCAAACGAAGGTATACTTGAACCATAAACAATATGACTTAGCACGAGTACGAAGGTGTCATTGAGTTACGACATAATCTCTAAGACGGGCAGTATAAGCAGGTGTAGCAGTGTACTACGAAGAGTATATAATGGTCTACACGAAGCATAGCGGAGTCTACTTGAACGAAGTAAAGTTAGCATGCGAGGGCCCAAGTTATAAGCCAAGTTTTATTTTCATGTTCTAACACAAGCATTTATAAGATGGGATTATTCCCTTAGCTAGGTGCGTTGTATTCTTTATTAGCATGAATGGGTGGTTCACCTAGCGACTAGCATGTATCATCCATATTTTAAGTGTGCTGGCTAAGCAAAGACAAGTTCATCGTAGCCACCCACTTTAGCGATGATTTGCCTTGGTCGAGCGATACTCTGAGCGAGCCTCTGAAAGTCTAAGTCTGAACTCCTGAAGGGCCAAGTCTGGGAATCCTTTGCCTCAAACGGGTCTTCTCGCTGAGCAAAGCGGGTCGGGTCATTGTACTTGCGTCGTTTGAATCAGCTGTCCGCTTGAGCAGAACGGATCATTACACAACACGTTGTTTATATGAAGCATGCAAGTCATTATGTGGTCTTTCTATTTTGCCTTAGTTCATTTTACAAGCAAGCATTAGATATGGAGGTTTGCTGAAATAACATGTCACCGTTCGGTGACTTTTACCTGCCCGTCTGAACCACCTGCACAATACTTACCATGACCTTCCCTGATCACGAAGACATAGTTAGCTTACACAGTTTAAATATACGAGGGGGTCACTGGCATGATGCCATAAAGGACGAGATATAATCACGGAACATAAATGGTATGCAACGCAGGTGGCGAGCCCCGCTATATGTCATTTCGTCCTCCAACAGACGACTATTCAGAATGTTCCATCCCGATCGGATTTGTCCCAGTACCCCAGCGACCGTCCCCAGGAACCAGAAACCTTGTGCACAAGTTGTCCGTGACCAAACGGCGTCTAATACTAAGTTATCAATTAGTACAGCTTAAGGCAATACAAGCACGGGACGAGTTACATGGTATGATCCATTTTGCATAGTCTTCCTGATCAATTTATTGCATAGCAATGCGTGTTCTATACATAGCACAATCTTTCGTGAGCATCTACGCAAGACGGTCGAGTGTTACGTCGATGACATTGCCGTCAAGAGTTACTTCAAATATGATCACCTTTGGGATTTGAAGACTATGTTCAACCTTATGCGTACGCACTAGCTCAAGATGAATCCCACCAAATCTTTCCCAGGAGTTTCCAGCAGTAAATTCCTGTGTTTCGCCATAACTTCGAAGGGTATCCACGTGGACCCTGACCTCCATCCGATGTTTGTGGCATGCCTGTACACCTCAACAACTTGAGCTTGTATATACCATAACATATATCTGCTCGAGCTAGCAGTTGGGAAACCTTAATAAGATTCCAATCTTTGTTTTCAAATATACTGTGGCAACCATCATCTGCCAGCTTCCCTACCAGCTTCCCTACTAAAACTAAATTATAGCGCGAACTCGATACATGACAAACTCTCTTGAGAACGAGTTTCTTACCAAGATCTGTTGTTAAGTGTACATCACTGATGCTCACAACTGCAACCCTCCCCTTGTCGTCCATCTTCACACGTCCAAACATGTCGCCTCAATATGGCATAAAGATCATCCTCGGTGGAGTGACGTGATACGATATCCCCGTATCCAATACCCAATCGCTGTCATGACACATGTCACAAGGTTCCTCAGCGTCGGTTGTTGTGATGATTAGACCTCCCATAGCCATAAAATCTACCTAATCATCCTTTCCTTTAGCCTTATCATTTTTTAGCTATTCTGTTTTTTAAAATATCCTCTATTTGCCACGGGGATAGCAACCCTCCTTGTGGTCCATACTCGCAAGATCCCAAGAACTCTCCCCCTTTCTCGCTTATGACCTGAGTATTCCCTTCCCATAAGAAGCAACTAGAGCGGACTCCTGTCACGATTTTATTTACTTACGTCGGATCTCGTTCAACAAACGGCTTTTGGCTGCCTCTATCGTGACAACTTCATCATGCGCGGAGTTGCTCACAAACACCACCAACGTCTCCCAGATTTTCGACAGAGAACTCCAAAGCAGTAGGGCCTGAAGGTCATGTTCAATCATCATCTTTATCGCAAACAACTGATTGGTGATACCCTGAACCACATTCAGATATTGTGCCACTGAGGCACCCTCCACGTACTTGGGGTTGACGAGTTGGCAAATAAGAAATGCCTCATTGTCAACTGCCTTTCGTTCGTACAACGAATACAACTTCTCCCATAATGCTTTTGTCGAACTCTCTATGGACACGTGATGAAACACCAAATCGTTCAGCCATTGGCAGATAAATCCAACGGCCTTCCGATCCAATCGTTTCCAGTCATTAGCAGATTTGTCTAATGACTTGGTGCTGTCGCCCTCCAACGGACTATGCAAATTCTTACACCAGAATATATCCTCCATCCTTGGCTTCCAAATCGCCCAGTTCCCTCCTATGTTACCCGGACTCTCCACTTTAAGGAGAAGTATCCTTGTCGACCCGATATGACATGGGTATGGGTATGAGATCCGTATCCTATCCTCCATGGTGATGATCAGATCCTCTACGGTGACAATCGGAAGATTGGTAGTGAAGTTCATAGTTTATTTTAATGTGGTATGAAGTATATAGTTTATTTTAATATGGTAGACTGGTAGTAAAGTAGTAGGGGAGCTGAAGGGACGGTCCCTTAGAGAATTATTCAACTAGTTCAGTAATTTTACTACTAGGTTATAATTACAGGCTGTCTTTTTATAAAATCTTAGTCATATCTCTGTACCCGTATCCAAAATTTGGATCCTTTTTAGCCAAGTTTGTGTGTCCTTCAATTATAAGTTTGAAGGGTCAGACTCTTGGATATGTATTCGTACCCAACACCCGTATCCGAGTCCAGGTAACATAGCTTACCCCTGTGAGGTTGATCATATGTGTGTTCATTTGCTCCGTATACATGTGTCGTTGCTTTGTTGATGACAGAGGCAGAGTACATTACGACGACATGCTTGCAAGAAATTGTTGTAGATGAAGAAGCTGTTGTAGGAAATGAGACTAAAGCAAGAGCAGTATCCTTTACTTTGTGATAGCAGAGTACAATTCACCTTGTGAGGAACCAGATATTTCATAGTCGGTCCAAGCACATTGATACTCAATTTTATTGGATATGGGATGTGGTTGATAAGAAGGAAGCAACGCTTGAGAAAGTTCATACAGATGACAACGGAGCAGACATGTTCACAAAGGTTCTTCCAAGGAAAAAGTTTGAGTACTGCAGGCGGATCGTCGGGATGACGACCCCCTCCACATAGCTGTAAAGGGGGAGATTTGTTGTAGTGGATGGGGTTCCAAACTATGTAGAGAACACCCCGGAGTGCGACAAGGGCCATTCGAGAAGTCGAAGCTCGGGAGCAGCAAACATGAGAGTGGGAGGACTGCTGGAAACAGGTCTACCAAGTTCGGAACAAACTCGGTTACCCAGGCCAAGTTCGGGCCAAACTCGGTCTGGGTACTCCAGAAGCTCCAAAGAGCTACTGTTTTGTTTACTCGTAAATCACCAACTCGGGCCAAATCCTGTCTGATTTTGATCGGTGGGCTGAACAAACATTTTGATGTATTTTATACACCGTTGGATCATATCCTACGGTTCAGGTTGGTTGCGGGATTGGGAAGTATAAGTTAGGTTTTTTCTAACCCTAACATATGCAACAAGGAGAGAAAAAGGAGATAAGAGTGTTTTTGCAACTTTGGGAAGGAGAAAGAAGGATTGTATGTCGTTTCGGAGGAGGAGATCAATTTCGGGTAATTTCTCATTGTCTTATATCCTCGTGGTGTAATCTATTTTCTATTTCTAAATGTTGTGGAGATCTGTGTTGGATCGGGAGGAGCTTGTAGATGGTGTATTCTCTTTATTCCATTAGTGAAGGTTCTTCAGGGTTGGACTCTGATCGTCCCGTGATTTTTCTTATCTGAATTTTTCACGTAAAAATCTCTGTGACTGCGATTTGTGTTTGATGTTTTTTTGGTTTGTGCGTTTTGTTCGGTTCTCTCGCATGTACTCTCTGGTCTGGGGAACGATTTTCGTATTTCGTTCCCAACAGGTACTAGTCCCAAGCTGATGGTTAATAGCAAGACAACCAAGGGTAAGACCAGTTGGCTACCATAAGTAACTGAGTTTGTAAGGATTAGCTGTGTTGGTGTTGTGTATCGTTAGTGTTAGACTTCATAAGTCCAAACGCTTTTGTACCTTATTTTTATCTAATAAAATTAACATATATATAGTGTTAGGACTTATGAAGTCCAACACTAACGATACACAACACCAACGCAGTTAATCCTTACAACTCAGCTACTTATGGTAGTGTTGGGGTCCAGTCTGGATTTGATAAATTTGGGGCCCAAATATGGTCAAAGATTTGATTTGATATAATTTAAAAATCTACACTAAATGCAAGATTTGATTAGATTTTAAATTTGTATCAAATATTTAATTTGATCATATTTTGACATCCATAATTGGTGTTGGGCTGTTTTAGGTGGAATATAATTCTTATTTTAAGTTTTTTTGTTTAGAAAATCCTATTATGACCTAAAATAGGATTTCTCATCCTATAAATATAGGAGGAGGGTGGTAGCACAAAGGATAGCACAAATTGGAGATTCGGGGTGCTCGTCCACAGAAAATCTAAGAGAAAGTCTGTGCTTTGCTCCTAGGACTTCGCCATCCAAGGCAGAAAAAAGAAAGAGATCTGATCGAGGAATCGTCGCTTTCGCTCAGGAAGATTTCTACAGGTTGGTGAGTGATTTCAATTGTAATCTCTTTCTTTTCTTCTTGAGAGTGGTGAGGGGGTTGAAACTATTAGGATAAATGGTTCAATATTGATTTTGTCAATCTTGTAATTTCACCTGAGTTATAAAGGTTGAGATTTGTCCAGGTAAGTAGTCACCGCCATATACTTGTCTTCATCTGTGCTTGGTGTTCGTTAGACAGGGGTTGGTTATCTCAGTTGGGTTGGCCTAAAGTTTTTGCTGCGGGCACTCTCATACACGGTGTCAGAACGCTTGCAGGGCGTGTCCGATCCCCAACATCTGGTATCAGAGCTACTGGTTTTGGTTCTGGCAACTATGTCTATGGAGCCGATGAACACTCGTATGATCATCCTCACAGGGGGGAATTAGGAGATTTAGAAGCCAAGGATGGAGGATCTACTCTGGTGCAAGGGCTTGCGTGGTCCGTTGGAGGACGACAACGCTAAGCCATCGGACAAAGCTGCTGAAGACTGAAAATGAATGGATCGGAAGACCGTTGGATTCATCCGCTAATGGCTGGATGACTCGGTGTTTCACCATATATCCATGGAGAGTTCGGCAAAATCATTGTGGGAGAAGCTGCATTCGCTGTACGAAAGAAAGACGGCTGGTAACAAGGCATTTCTGATTCGCCAACTCGTCAACTCGAAGTACACGGAGGGTGTCCCAATGGCACAACATCTGAATGAGGTTCAGGGTATTATCAATCAGCTGTCTATGATGAAGATAGTGATTGATGATGAGCATTAGGCCCTTTTTCTTTTGAGTTCTCTTCGTAAAGATGGGAGACATTGGTGGTGTCGGTAAGCAACTCCGCACCTGGTAGAGTTGTCACGATAGAGGTAGTAAAAAATATCTTGTTGAACGAGGAGATCCGTCGTAAGCAAGTGGAATCGTCACAGGAGTCCGCTCTGGTGGCTTCCTACGGGAAGGGAAGATCCAAGTCACAGGCGAGGACATGGGGGAGTTCTCGGGATCTTACGACTGTGGACCGCAAGGAGGGCTTCTATCACTGTGGCGAAAGGGGTCATATCAAGAGGAACTACATGAAGCTCAAAGCTGAGAAGACCAAAGGCAATGATGATCAGGAGGATCTCATAGCTATGAGAGATCTCATCATCGCAATAACCGACACAGAGGAACCTTGTGGCATGTGTTATGATGGCAATTGGGTCATGGACACGGGGACGTCATATCACGCCACTATATATAGGTGGATCTTCACGTCATATCACCACTGCAGGTTTGGACGAGAAGATGGGCAACAAGGGGATGGCTGCAATTGTAGGCATCGATGATGTCCACTTGACAACGGAGCTTGGTGAGAAGCTCGTTCTCAAGGATATGCGACATGTATCGAGTTTGTGCTACAACTTGGTTTCGATAGGAGGCTGGCGGATGATGGCTGTCATAGTTTGTTTGGGGACAAAGATTGGATGCTTACGAAGGGTTCCTAACAGCTGGCTCGAGGAGATTTATGTTGTGGCATTTACAGGCTCAAGCCGCTGAGTTGTACAGGCAGGCCACAAACATCAGATGGAGGCTCGAAGGGTATTCGACAGGAATTGGATCGTCGGGAACTTGCTGGGGAAGGGCTTCGAGATACTTTAAGGATTACGGAGGATTAGCTTCGTCGAGACAAAGCGACGAATTATGATGAGCCAAAGATTGAGGGTCAGTATGTTGGTCCCAAGATATTTAGTCGGTCTCCAGGTGGGGGTTACTTCACGGATCCGGTTTTGGCTACGGGTGGTTTGCTAAATCTTCACGGAGCGACATAGGTTTCAGCAGTTCGAGCTAGGGAGGAGATCAAGGTTTGCAGCAAACTCAATCTGAGGCGGGAGTGTCACCATTCACACGGTTTCGGAGGAGGTGTGGGTCATCGACGACATGCACAATGCGTGATGTTCTGCTCGAGGATGCATATGTTTGAGGGAGCTTCAAGTTCAGACACGAAGGTAGGAAGATTCAGGAGTTCGAATCTTGGAAGAATCGCACCATCCGCTTGGTTGGGCCAGCCAAGGGTGAAGAAGCTCATCGGAACGTTAACACGTTTCGGTGGAAGACGAAAGTCGGGAACTGGCAGCCAAGACTCACGTTGAGGCTGATAGTCAGGGATTTTGGTCTCAGTCGTGTCATTGATGTCGTTAAGATCCCAGTGGTACAGAAGGTGCTACGCATGGCAGCTAGCGTCGACGTGACAGTCGAGGAGCTGGAGACAAAGAAAGATGCAAAGCAACTCGGGGGATCGAAGATCGGTGGCATGTAGCAGCAAGAACTCTGTCGTGGGGCGACATGCATGGAGTCCGGTTGATAAGCCATGGGGTCAACATCCTCTCATCAGACTGGAGGGAGAGATTGTTGGGGTCCAGTCTAGATTTGGTGAATTTTGAAGCCCAAATATGGTCAAAGATTTGATTTGATATAATTTGGAAATCTACATTAAATGTAATATTTGATTAAATTTTAAATTTATATCAAATATTTAATTTGACCATATTTGGACATTTATAATTGGTGTTGGGCTATTTTAAGGTAGAATATGATTCTTATTTTAAGGTTTTCTATTTAAGAAATTCTATTATGACCTAAAATATGATTTCTCATCCTATAAATATAGGAGGATGGTGGAGGCACAAAGGATAGCACAAGTTGGAGATTCAGGGTGCTCGGCCACAAGAAATCTAAGAGAAAGTCTATGCTTTGCTCTTAGGACTTCACCATCCAAGACAGAAGGAAGAAAGAGATCTGATCGAGGAGTTGTCACATTCGCTCAGGGAGATTGCTAGTGGTTGGTGAGTGATTTCAATTGTAATCTCTTTCTTTTCTTCTTGAGTGTGGTGAGGTGGTTGAATCTATTAGGACAAAGGGTTCAACATTGATTTTGTCAATCTTATAATTTCACCTGAGTTATAAAGGTTAGAATTTGTCCAGGTGAAGTAGTCACCACAATATACTTGTCTTTATCTGTGCTTGGTGTTCGTTAGACAGGGGTTGGTTATCTCGGTTGGGTTGGCCTAAAGTTTTTGCTGCGGGCACTCTCAGACACGGTATCGGAACGCTTGCAGGGCATGTTCGATCCCCAACATCTGGTATCAGAGCTACTGGTTTTGGTTATGGCAACTATGTCTACGTAGCAGATGAACACTCGTATGATCACCCTCACAGGGGTGAATTATGAGATTTAGAAGTTAATGATGGAGGATCTACTCTGGTGCAAGGACTTGTGTGGTCCGTTGGAGGTTGACAAAGCTAAGCCATCGGACAAGCTGCTAAAGACTGGAAATGACTCGATCGGAAGTTCGTTGGATTCATCCGCCAATGGTTGGACGACTCGGTGTTTCACCAGATATCCATGGAGAGTTCGGTAAAAGCATTATAGAAGAAGCTGCATTTGCTGTACGAAAGGAAGACGACATGCAATAAGGCCTTTCTGATTCGTCAACTCGTCAACTCGAAGTACACGAAGGGTTTCTATCACTGTGGCGAAAGGGTTAATATCAAGAGGAACTGCTTGAAGCTTAAAGCTGAGAAGACCAAAGGCAAGGATGATAAGGAGGATCTCATGGCTATGGGAGATCTCATCATCGCAGCAACCGATGTAGAGGAACCTTGTGGGCAATTGGGTCATGGACACGGGGACGTCATATCACGCCACTATATATAGGAGGATCTTTACGTCATATCACGACGACAGGTTTGGACGTGAAGATGGGCAACAAGGGGACGGCTGCAGTTGTAGGCATCGGTGATGTGCACTTGACAACGGAGCTTGGTGAGAAGCTTGTTCTCAAGGATATGCGATATATACTGAGTTTGAGCTACAACTTGGTTTCGGTAGGAGGCTGGCGGGCGGTGAGGCGCAAGGGCAGTCGTCGATAATTACCATAATTCAGACCTCGGTTGCTTTAAGATCATAACCCATCTTCTGGATGAGGTGTTTGGCTTGCCTACTGAACCGGTAGAGTTATATTTTGCCGATATCAGATTCTTGCTCTTGTTCCTCCGGGATGAAGGACCGGGGGCATTCAACCATGCCGAAGATGATGGGTTTGTCTCCCCTCCTCCTTGTTGGGACCGTGAAGTAGGAACCTTGGCTAGGGAGGATCTGGTTTACTACATAGGTAGTAGTTACCTGTGTATGCAGTTGCTGGCCTATACCATGTTCTAGGGAGTACAATATGCTCAGTTGAGTGACGTCGGGGTAGTTCAAAGATAACCCTTTATTCATAAAGTAGGGGATCTTTTCCAGGCGAATTACATCGTCTAGGGATAGAGCGTTAGCATGAGCCACTATGTACTCTTCTAGTTCGTCTTCCTCAAAATTTGCCTCTGAAGCGGGTGAGGGCTTTGGAGGCCTCCTACAAAGGTTGACTACCAATGGTTCGGGGGCAGAAGCTGGCACTGGGTCTTTTTTCGATTTGGTAGTCGCACCGTCAGAGGTTGTGGTCCCTTCCTCTGTATCTTTACAACGAGGGGGAGGGGTTGTTGTGTCACAAATACGTCCCTTGAGGTGGACCTACAAAGGTTTGCCTGATATTACGTCGATTTATGCTTCGTTGGCGGCGTCGTTCCCTCCTTCGTCCTGGAGGACTTGCTTATACAGGAGTGAATCAGAGTAGTAAGCCTCTACCCCTTTGAAATGATCCACGTCGGCAAATTCAGGCTTGACGACGCCGTGATCGTCCACGTACTTCAAGCACTAGTGCAAGGTTGAAGGTACGATCATGTATTGATGTATCCATGGACGTCCCAGAAGAACGTTGTAGGATACGTCTACGTCTATCACGTAGGAAGTGACCTCTGTTTTAGATCGCCGATTTGGCACTTCAAGCGAATCTTGCCCAGAGGGTACATTTTTCCACGTTGAATCCACCGATGGCAGTGTTGGTCGCTTCCAGGAGATGCATCGGGATGACCAAGGTTTAAAGCAGACACCACGGGATGATGCTGTTTGACGAACCGGGGTCGATGTTCATCCGGTCCACCTTGATGGCGCCAACGTATCCTATGTAGTACAGAGGACGATCGTACCGATTGTTCTTTAGCAACATATCTTGTTACGAGAACGTAATATTGGGTATCGCCTCCATCACATTGTTGTAGTGGGGGCATGCGGTTCCTCAACTGGTGGCTTGACCTGTGCCAATAGGTGTCGGCACTTTGCAATATCTCACTAAGAGCAGTCCGAATGTCTTTGGAGAGTGGAAAAAGCTCGAATAAAGACAACTTCGCTGGAGTATTGGCCAGTTGCGCCAATATGTCAAAGTTGTAGGGCTTCTTCAACCCTTGGATTTCTTTCTGCTTGGATTTGTCCACTACCGGAGGCTGGGATGGGCCCGGATTTGATGTTGCAGGTGCGACAATTGGTAGTGCACCATCATCAGGGGTGTCATACTCGCATTGGTACGCCATGTCTGATCTTGTTGTTTCTGCTATAGCTTCTTCGGAAGGGAGAGAAACCGTGTAGCAGGACTTCGACTTCTTGCCCTTAGTCTTGGTGGCATATGGTGTTGTCTGCTTCATCTAAGGAGCAATGTCTGGATGGACCCACATGACCTCTCCACATGGCGTGGTAAAAAGTATCAGCCCGGCTGTTTGGTTACGAGCTGACGAAAGATTGATGACCTCCATTATTGCCCGGGGGATCAGGTTTCTCCATCTTGGGCCTCCATCGCCGGGAAGCTGCCGAACTGGAGAGATACCATATTCGCAACAACTATTTTGTCATCAAAATCCAAGGTGGGGGCCTTGGTGTCGAGCAGACGCTAGATGTACCGCTTCAGGGTGTAGCAATCCCGTATCGCATGATGGATGCAACAATGGTAGTGACAGTACTTAGGATTATTCATCTCGACTGCCTCAACATGACGCTTGACATCCGGGAGCCGCAGCTTGTTTCCCTTAATTAGTACGTCAAAGCTAGCCATGACGTCATCGTCTTCGAAGGAATAAGTTTCTTTCAGCTTCGGAGCCTCGACGAACTTTTGCTCGGGCTTCTTTGTTGTATAGGCGACCAGAGCCTGCTTTTCCTTGCTATCCCGGGAGCTGTTGTCGCTATTGTTATTGTTGTTGTAGGGGCATTTTCCCCTATTCTCGGCGACATGGATCTATATTCCCAAGAGACGGGCGTCCCGGGTCTTGGCTATCGATCATCACGTCCATATTACCTTTGATATTGGTTTTCATCCCCACTTATCACCCGTACTTTCCAAGGTACACCAGCGATGTTAAGTTCACAAAAAACATCCATGTCCATATTACCTCTGTCTCGCTACCTCTTCCTTAAAAATGTCGGGATCATACCTAATCTCTCGGTATAACTACCGATCAGCTCATGTCTACGTCACCCCTGAGCTATAGTCCTCACGTCCTCCCCCGAGAGTTTGCCATGTCCATGTGACCTCTGATCAAACCTCTCACTACGACTATCATTAGTCGTCATATCAACTTATCATCCGTGCTTAAATTTAGGTATGCCAGCGGGGTTAAGTCTACAAAACTTATCACGTCCACATTACCTCTGATAGGGATTATTTTTGAACTTATTATTTGCACTCAACGTGTGCAAAAAATAATAAGTCCACCAAAATATAGGACCGTGAGGCAACTCTAGAGGGGGGGTGAATAGAGTGCAGCAAAATAATCTACCTAATTTAATATTATCAGAATGAAGGTAGTTGCTAACTAACAGTGAATATAAAGACAGTAAAGTAAAGCAGTAAATTAGAGAGAGCAAATGCAAACACCAATAGTGAATCACAAGCTTTGATCTGAAGGATTGCCACTTCTTTACACCATGAGTTTTGATCCGAAATCTCGCAACTTCATAGCTTAGAGAGTGAGAGAGTAACAGATCGAACAAAGCTCTTTACAACTCAGAAGACTTCTAGACCGAAATCGCACTTGGCATTAGGAAGACTAGGGAGTTGCTCTTTAGATGGAAAGGCTAAAGCTTAGGGGGTTTGCTCACAATAGGATAGAAGACTTAAGAATAGTTGAGTTTGTTGAGTGAGTAAGAATGAGAATTCTAATCCTATTTATAGGTTGTAGGCAAACATAATTCGGTCAGAATTCGGTTAGGATTTAATTCAAATTTCCAACCGTTAGGCCAAGAAATCAGGAGCTATTGAACTGGTTGATTTCATACCAAAAGGGTAACTGAGTTTGGTCCGAGTTTGGCACGAGTTCGGCCCGAGTTCGGTCTCCTAGTATGGTAGACTTTGTAAATGAATGTGGCCTGATTTGGTGGATAGGTTCTTTGGTTTATTTGAGTGGACTAGATATCTGGTTTATAGGTTCTTGGTTTTGCCAGTGCGACTCAGCGTACATCAGTCCTAGACTCAAATAAATAAAGATTATATTTGAATAGACGCATACAGACGACATGCAATAGCAATATTGAGGCTTCAGATGCGACATATCAGTGCATGGTTTAGTTAACAATCAAAATCAAGTTGACTGAGACCGGATGAGCCAACAATCTCCCCCATTTTGATAATTGACAAACTATGAATGATACTACAAGTCTTTGATATGCAAGGCTCCTCCGTAACTGTGGAGCAGTTGATTTGCTGAAGACAACGTCTGTCAAGTATCGTCTTGTATGCTAGTATCATGTATTATTTCTTCCCCGTTGTCATTTGATCGAAATGGTATGCTCCCCCAAAATCGGTGAGATGACAAGAAAAACAAGAGAGTAAAGAGTATACAAGATAATATATAACGAGAAAAGAAAAAAATTGCTTTTAAACTTTTATTCATTGAAAGAAAGAAAAAAAAATACAAAAGTGGATGTATAATGAAAACATTATAGTAGAACATCTCAAAGTAAACTTTTTAACATTCAAATCAATTGAGTAACTAGTTGTCATTTTTATCATCTTCATCATCTGGTTCAAGGATTCTGTTTGGATCAAAGAAGGCATCAGCTGGATCCAAATGTCGTTGAACATATAGGTGATCAATAAGAAATTCTTGTTGATTTGGATTCCGGAGAGTCAGAAAAGGTCTGACTGGGTGCTTCGATTGGGTGTACTAAATATCTATCAAAGTGTTGCCAAGAGCCTCAGTCTGAAGAGTTTGGCAATGATCAGTAGCACGATTGCATAAATCTTCTTGGTGGAAGCGATCACACAAAAGAGTGAAAATAGACTCTAAGGTTTGCGGTTGGTCATCAACAGGAGGGACGGAATCAACAGGATGAGTATCGGAGTTTGATGATGAGTTATAAGGTAAAAGCATAGTTGGCTCAATTCTCCGAATTCGAATGAGGTATAAAGGTTCCTCAAGATTTGGACAAGTACCCAAAGGAATATTAAAATAGCTAAAAATGGTTGGCAAGTACATGGCGTAAAGTGGTGGATGCCCTTTCTTGCGATATTGAACCATTTGAGATAAGATAGTCTGTGGAACATTGAAGCTAATGCCGAAATACAAATGATATAAAGTTGACATTTTTAGATAAGAGACCTCATCAAAGTAAGTCTTCTTAGGTAGAAAAGTTGAAAAGATAAATGCAATGCATTTCAAAGAAGTGACCATTCAAATATCTAGCAAGAAATTTACCAGGTGGACATTCAAGAGGGTGACAAAGGATATTCTTGAAAGAATCTAGGGTTAAGTCATGATTGAATTGAACTTGCTTGATGTTGACTAAGGGTTGTCCATCAGCGGGAATGCGTAGGATTTCACCCAAGTCATCTGCATCGAATTCAATTGGAATGCCATGAACTCTAGATGAAATATTGTCATGTGCATATGTTAAGTTACAATAGAACATTTGAATAGCATTGGTGTAAATGTTGGTACGGATTGGAACAAATTCTTCAAGTTAAAGTTTCTGAAAAGTAGGTAGATAGTCTATGTGTTGAGAAGTAAAATCAATTGGATGGCCAAAACAGATGTATCTTTTGGAGAAATCATTAAACTAGTCATTTGAAATTTTGGGGCTTCGAAAAGTGAAACCGTCGAATTCACCTATGTTTGGTATAATGGGACAAAAAAGAATCGAAAAGGAATCTTGTTTCCTTTTAGGGGCCATTGGGAGAGGATGTAGGAGGAAATGCTAATGTTATTTGTGGAGGAGGAATAATTTTCGTTAGTCTGAATCAAAGAGCAACAAAATGATCTATATATAGAGTAGCAAAAATCCAATTTTGGAAGAGAATTAAATGACATAGCATATTCTGGAATTAAACTAACCAAGTTCGGTTTGAGCTCGGCCCGAGTTCGGTCCAAATTCTGTTGACATTTATTTCCAGAATCTCTTTGTAACTTTAATCGATATTATGCCTTTCTTGACTTGATATGAATACAGAACAATAAGTGTTGAACTTAAATCGTACGTTTTCAAGAGTTTAAATCATCTCGGAGTAGCTGTAGGGGCCGGATCCCAGCTATCGGTGGTCCAAAGATACTTAAATACCGTGTCGCTTAGGTTATTTACACCTTTTTGACAGAAGGGCCCTTTCGGCTTGTATCCAAAATTTTCAAAACTTTGAAAAATATGACGAAAAATGTGTAAAGCATCTTATGATTCTTATATTTTAATAGATTCCAAAAGACATAATTCTCGACGGATAAAGTTGAATCGATCTTCAGCTAAATGTTTAGTAAAGATGTCTGCTAGTTGATTTTTTGTGTCCACATACTCTAAACAAATATCTTTGTGTGATTGATGATCCCTTAAAAAATGATGACGAATTTCTATGTGCTTAGTGCGTGAGTGTCATACTGGATTTTTGGTGAGAATAATGGTGCTAGTGTTGTCACAGAAAATATGAATGTTCTTATAGTGCAGATTGAAGTCTTCTAGGGTTTGCTTCATCCATAAAATTTGAGCACAACAACGTCCTACAGCGATATACTCTGCCTCAGTTGTTGATAATGCAATAGAATTTTGTTTCTTGCTAAACCAGGAGACTAGAGACTTTTCTAGAAAATGACATGTGTCGTTGGTGCTTTTTCGATTGACTTTGCATCCAACAAAATCAGCAAGATCAAAGGACGTAGTTTTGGGATACCATAAGCCTGCCGACAAAGTCCCTTTAAGGTATCTAAAGATACGCTTAACTGCGCACAAATGTGATTCCTTAGGATTAGCCTGATATCTAGCACAAAGACATACAACAAACATAATGTCTGGGCGACTAGCGGTTAGATATAACAAACTACCAATCATACCTCGATACTTACGTATGTCTGTTGGTTTACTGCTTTCATCAAGGTCAAGCTTAGTGGATGTTTCCATTGGAGTTTCGATAGGCTTTGCATTGTCCATGTCAAATTTTTTGAGCAAATCCTTCGTGTACTTAGCCTGATGGATAAAAGTTTCTTGTGAATCTTGCTTGATTTGCAATCCTAGGAAGAAAGTCAGTTCTCCCATCATGCTCATCTTTAATTCACTCTGCATACACTTAGCAAACTCGTTACATAGCATCTCATTAGTAGATCCAAATATGATATCATCAACATATATTTGCACTAATAACAAAGAATCAGCAGAAGTTTTTATAAAAAGGGTAGTATCAATTTTTTTCTTTTGAAAAACTGTTTTCGAGTAGAAAGAAGCTAAGATGTTCATACCAAGCACGAGAGGCTTGTTTGAGTCTGTATAGAGCCTTTTGTAACTTGAATACGTGGTCAGGGTGTTTGAAATCTTCAAAACCAGGGGTTGTTTAATAAAAATATTTGTATTGATAACACTATTTAGAAAAGCACTTTTAACATCCATTTGAAAAAGTCTGAAGTTATGAAAACTAGCAAAAGCTCAAAGCATTCTGATAGATTTAAGTCTAGCAACAGGAGCATAAGTCTTATCGTAGTCAATACCTTCCTCTTGGTTGTATACTTGAGCTACGAGACGTACTTTGTTACGTGTAACTGAACCATCCTTATTTAATTTATTTCGAAAAACCTATTTAGTACTAATGATCGGATAATCATTAGGTTTAGGAACAAGTTACCAAACTTGATTTCGTTCAAATTGGTTGAGTTCCTCTTGCATAGCAGAAATCTAAAATTTATCAGCAAAAGTTTCATCAGCATTTTTAGGTTCTACTTGAGAAATAAAAGCAACATTTGCAATGATGTTTCTATTTGAGGAACTTGTACTTATACCTTTCGATACATCACCTATTACCAAGTCCTCATGATGATCTGTGGAGAACTTTAGTCTCCTTGGCAGACTTTTCGGATGACTTGTACTGTTTGTATCTTCTGATGTCTTGTTGGTTGCGGGTTAACTACCTTCATTGTCGCTTTCGTTTAGTGCTTGAGTATTGTGTTCATCAAATATAACATTGATTGATTCTTCAACAGTCAATGAGGTTTTGCTGAATACTCTGAATCCTTTACTTTTGGCGGCATAACCTAGAAAAATACCTTCATCGACGTTGGAGTCAAATTTTCTTAGATTATCTTTAGTATTAAGAATAAAATATTTACAGCCAAAAACTTTAAAATAACTAAATGTGGGGATTTTACTAAACCAAAGTTCATAGGGATTTTTCTTCGATATAGGTCGAATAAGCACCCTATTCAAAACATGACATGAAGTACTTACAGCTTTAACCCAAACGTATTTCGGAAGGTTATACTGATTTAACATGACTCTAGCCATATCGCCAAGAGTTCTATTCTTTCGCTCAACAACACCATTTTGTTGTGGAGTTCTAAGACAAGAAAATTCATGAGAAAAACTATTTTTATTGCAAAATCTTTTGAAATCACTATTTTCGAATTTGCCTCCATGATCACTTCGGATACGAGTAATCATGAAACCTTTTTCGTTTTGAACATTTTTGCAGAAAGTGACAAATTCATAAAATACTTTATTTTTATTTGCAAGAAAATAAACCCATGTGTATCTAGACAAATCATCGACAATAACATAAGCATAAAGCTTACCGCCAAGACTGGCGACTCTACTGGGTCCAAACAAGTCCATATGCAAGAGTTGGATTGGTCTAGAGGTACTTACATAGTTGATTGATTTAAAAGTAGATTTAGTAGCTTTATTCTTTTCACAGTCAACACATACCATATCTTTCTTGAAAGTAATATCTGCTAAGCCTCTTACGAGTTTCTTTGTAGATAGTCTTGCAATAGTATCCATGTTTGCGTGTCCTAGACGCGTATTCCATAGCCAGTTGTTATCTTTGTTGGCGTATAGACATTTGCCTGCATTGTCAGTGTCTTTTACAAGATAGAAAAAAAATATTGTCTTCCCTGATTCCTTCAAAGATAACTTTACCAATGGATCTTTCATAGATAGAACATTTGTTTATAACGAAGTTAATACCATAACCATGGTCAGCTAGATGACTGATGCTGAGTAGGTTGTGTTTTAATTCTGTTACGAGACAAACGTCTTTTATGACAGGATAGGAAGGAACATCTATATTACCATTACCAATAATATATCCTTTGAGGTTATTGTCGAAGGAGACATAACCTTCTTTCTTCATCGATAGCGTTGCAAATAGGTTAGCATCACCAGTCATGTGTCGTGAGCAACCACTATCGAGAATCTACTTGCTTCTAGCATGAGAGGGTTGGTCCACCTACAAAACAAGTTGTAGATGTAACCCTTGGTACCCATTTCCTTGAGGGTCATGTTGTGTTAGGTTTTGGTACCCATGCATGAACATTCATATATATTAATTTTATTGTTCTACATAATCTAGATATATGTCATTTCTTACCACAGTAGTGACATATAGTTGTGTGATTGATTCTTTGTGTAGAATGATAGATATGATTGTGTGAAGCAGTTCCTTGTGGTCTATGTGGATATAATGCATGATTGTGTTTGACATTTCTTTGTGGTCTTCGTGGATATCTATAATAGAATGCATGATTGTGTTTGGTTCTATGTGCATGATGATTGCATGAACTGTTATATATATAGGTAGGAGCATAGCTGTGAGTGTTCTTTTGTCTTGCTACGTGTCTTGTGTTAGGTTGGGTGGAGGTTTGTTCGTCCTGTTTACCCAATCTAATCTCTAACTTTTTAGAGGTAGCATATACTTTATCATATTTAGCAGTGAGAGAATCTATTCTACGTGCAGCAATGGAATACTTCTTCTTTTCAGATTCGAGTTCTTTCTTAAATTTAGTGTTCTCATGAGAGCTCTTGTCAAGACTGGCAAGTGCCTCGTGGAGGTTAAGCTTAAGTCTAGAATTCTAGTCTGAATCGTTTGAGGTATCCTTTACTTCACTTAGTAGAGATGTTAGTCTCTCTATTTCAGTTTGATATTCTTGAACATATTTCTTAGCATTCTTGTACTTATTTCTAAGTTTCCTAAAATCATCAAGCAAATCACTAAAGCATTACCTAGTTCATCAAAAGTAAAATTATCATAAGAGTCATTATCCGTTACCTGATCAGCTAACGCCATAAAGCATAAGTTTGCTGCTTCTCGAGGATTCTCTTCTTCGGATTCACTAGCTTCACTTTCATACCAAATACTAGTGTTTGCATATTTTCGTGATGATGTTCTTCTAGATGAGTAATTGTGACAATTTTTTTTTCTTAAGGTTGGACAATCTTTCTTTATATGTCCTATCTTCTTATAGTTGTAGCATATAGACTCTTCATCACTGTTGTCAGTTGGCTCCTTCTTCTTTGATTTCTTAATCTTTAGAAATATCCTGAAGTTTCTTGTGGTCAGGGCAAATTCCTCATCTTGAGACTCATTGTCGTCGAAATTATAGTTGGTGATATTTTTGTGATGCGCCTTAAGAGCGATCGTCTTCTCCTTGGGAGTGGGTTCTTCAAATTCCTTGAGATCCAGCTCGTGAGTCATCAGCTTGCCCATGAGCATCTCGAGGGTCATCGTGGTAAGATCATTTTCTTCTATAATTGTGGTGGCCTTGGGATTCCAGTTCTTGGTGAGTCCCCTGAGTACTTTGCGAATCTTCTCGTAATTGCTGTACTCCAATGTCGAAGAATCTCGTGAACATTTGAGTGATTGTCTCATTTTGCTTCATCTTGAATGCTTCATACTCTTGTGTTAGACGACTTATTTTTTTATTCCTTCACTTGGGAGGTTCCTTCATGAGTGACCTTAAGAAGTTTTCATACTTCGTGCAAAATTCCACAAGTGGAGACTCATGTCTATAGCACAAAATATAGCGTTAATAACTTTAGTATCAAGACTAGCTTGTTTCTTTTCAATGTCTGTGTACTTATCATGAGGTTTCTCTACAAGGTTTCCATCTATGACTATTCTAGGTGGTTTCTTGTATCCTTCTACTACTATAGCCCAAAGGTCAAAATTAAGTGACTTTAGGTAGAAGCTCATACGTGTCTTCCAGTATGTGTAGTTAGTACCGTCAAATAGGGGTGGCCTATTTGTGGACTGGCCTTCACCATTGTTGGTGTGGATAGATCTAACAATTGCCATAAGTCTCTTAGGATGTTAAGCCAAATATCAAGAGAACTAGCTATGATACCAATTATAGGACCGTGAGGCAACTCCAGAGGGGGGTGAATATAGTGCAGCGGAATAATCTACCCAATTTGATATCATCAAAATGAAGGCAGTTGCTAACTAACAGTGAATATAAAGACAGTAAAGTAAAGCAGTAAAGTAGAGAGAGAAAGCAAACGCAAACACCAGGATGTATACTGATTTTTCTCTGAGAAGACTAGTCCAGTCCCGAGTAATCAAGCTTGGAGTTTCTCCACTATAATCAACAATAGTGAATCACAAGCTTTGATCTGAAGGCTTGCCACTTCTTTACACCACGAGTTTTGATCCGAAGTCTCGCAACTTCACAGCTTAGAGAGTGAGAGAGTAACATATCGAACAAAGCTCTTTGCAACTCAGAAGACTTCTAGACCGATATCGTACTTGGCATTAGGAAGGCTAGGGAGTTGCTCTTTAGATGGAAAGGTTAAAGCTTAGGGGGTTTGCTCACAATAGGATAGAAGACTTAAGAATAGTTGAGTTGGTTGTGTTGAGTTGGTTGTGTGAGTAAGAATGAGAATTCCAATCATATTTATAGGTTGTAGGCAAACATAATTCGGTCAGAATTCGGTTAGGGTTTAATTCAAATTTTCAACCGTTGGGCCAAGAAATCAGGAGCTATTGAACTGGTTGATTTCATACCAAAAGGGTAACCGTGTTCGGCATGAGTTCGGCCCGAGTTCGGTCTTCTAGTATGGTAGACTTTGTAAATGAATGTGGTCTGATTTAGTGGATATGTTCTTTGGTTTATTTGAGTGGACTAGGTATCTGGTTTATAGGCTCTTGGTTTTGCCAGTGCAACTCAGCTTACATCAGTCCTAGACTCAAATAAATAAAGATTATATTTGAATAGACGCAATACAGACGACATGCAATAGCAGTATTGAGGCTTCAGATGCAACATATCAATGCATGGTTTAATTAACTATCAAAATTAATTTGACTGAGACCGCATGGGCCAACACAAAAGTCCCCCAACATGCGCAACAAATAATAAGTCCACCCGGAAAGTTTACCATCACCGGAGAAGATTGCTACTCCGACCAACCGGCAATTCGAATCTACATAAATACATCTTTTGTTCCGGTCAGGAATTCATCGAGCTACGATGGCTCGAGTTACCGGAAAGAAAAACTCTTGCCGCTGCTGATGGTAAAGCTCACGGCTCAACTCCTCGTCGTCGTCGGAGCTCACGACTATGCTTGTTGTGGCGCTATCATCCGTCAGTTGCTGCTGTTATCGGTCAAACGAGATGAGGTGGAAGAACAACAAGCGCGATGGAGGAACTGATGTATGTCGTCGGACGAGCTCCGATACTCGCCGGAGAAAATTCAACGGAGAAGACAATCCGCCATGGCCGTTACGAGCTCAAGAGTATTGACCGAAACAACTAAAGAGGCTGCGAGGCCGGCCAGGGCATCAGCCTCAATATTTTGCAGTCGAGGGACATGCTCTATGAAGAAACTCTTGAATGTGGAGATTATTCCAAGTACGACTTGGTGGTAGGGGAGTAGGTCTTAATTCCGGACTTCGTACCCGCCTTGGATTGATTGACCATCAGCTTGGAATCGTCGTAGGCTTCTAGGAAGTCCACTCATACTTGTTTGGCGAGTTGGAGCCCAATGACGAGGGAGTTATACTCTGCCACATTATTGGAGCACGGCTCAGTGAGAGAGCAGGTGCAGTTGATGACCAGATCGTGTGGAGAGATCAGTATTATCCTGACGCCCACGATAATATCGCCTTTGGGCCCTGTTTTTGAAGTACCGTCGAAGAACATTCGCCAAACGGCTTCTGCGCTTGTAGTCAGGTTTGAGTCTACGACTTCGTCTGGGATCTTCTCTTAAAGCTTCAAGGTTTTCGGTAACGAGTGGGCTGCTAGAAAATCTGCCAACGCCTGACCTTTGATCGCCTTTTGTGGGATGAATACCATGTCATATGGTGACAGCAGTATTGCCTACGTGGCTATGCGAGAGTTGAGCACTCTAGGTTTCGTCATGAGGACATTGAAGGGATTAACTCGCGAGATCACATGAATGGTTTGTCCTGCCACGTAATGCCGGATCTTCTGAATGGTGAAGACCAGAGCAAGACACTCCTTCTCGATGGAGTTGTACCTGTGCTCTGCGTCGGCCATCTTTCTACTGAGATAATAGATGGCCTGCTTGTGAGCTGTGTTGCTTGTCTGAGCTAGCAGAGGGCTGGGGCAGTGATCCATTGCTCGCACATATAGCAGGAAGGGTCTTCCTACCACGGGGGCCACCAATACTGGAGGATTCATGAGGTACTCCTTGATGTCGTCGAAAGCGTGTTGGCATTCTTCGTTCTAGACAAAGGAGACTCCCTTCTTCATGAGCTGAGTGAACGGCTGACAACGTCCAGAGAGGTTTGATATGAACCTCCTGATGTAGGCCAGTCTTCCTTGAAGGCCACAAAGTTCTCTGAGGTTCTTCGGTGGGCGCATTTCAAGGATTGCTTTAGTCCTTGAAGGACATGCGCATAATATTTTCATTCCCTTCATCATTGCGAAGTTATACCCATGACGTACTTATACCAAGTATGGGCAACAAGTTTAAAAATAAAAATATTATCAGAGATAATATGGACGTGATAGGTTATCAATTTGTGGAAGAAAATAATCCAGTGGTAATATGGACATAATCGTTTTCTTTAGTAGATCTGACTCTACTGAGGAATTTTGAGGACCCATTACCTATATCGTATTCAAGACTCTTGAACACAGGTAATAGTTCGAGATTAAAAAGAATATTTTTGATTGTAAGTATGATATACACTGCTGGGGGATACAAATATCACGCTGTACATTTATATATCACCTGCTGGGGAGAAAGAGCATAACTCTAGTTCAGATAGTACCTTTTAAGAAATTTGCCATTGATAGGCATCATAAGCAAATCTCTATTAGGCTTTGCAAGCCTGTAAGCACCATTGGAATATACCGTTTCCACCACGAAAGGGCTATTCAATTTAGCCTGGAATTTGCCTTTGCTTTTATGGGTTATGACAATTGGTCTTCTCACAGTAAGGACGATATCACCAACTTGGAATAGCCTTTCTTTGACTTTTCTGTTAAAAGCTCTGGAGCTACGTGCTCGATATAACTCAATACGTTGTTGAGCATATAAGCGTTTTTCATCCAAGGCTTCTAATTTCTGAAGTCGCAATCAATCATTATTCTCAACTGTTAATTCGTTGGCAATAGCTATCCTAAGAGAAGGAATATGGATTTCAAGAGGAAAAATTGCTTCACATCCGTAAACCAGAGAGAATGGCATACATCCAGTATGAGTTCGTACTGTTGTGTGGCAAGCCTATAGACATTCTCCCAGTTTCTCGTTCCAATCATATTTATTGGAAGAAACAAACTTTTTGAGAAGTTTGATTATTGTCTTATTGAAGGCTTCAGCTAAACCATTAGTTGCAGGATTGTATGTGGTAGGCGCCATATTCTGGATTTGATTCTTGTTGCAGAACCGATAGAACGCCTGGCTAGCAAATTGTGGCCCATTATTATGTATTATTCTGCGGGAACACCAAAGCGATAAATGATATGGTGTTTGACGAAGCTAATCACATTAGATGTTTTTACTTTAATCAGTGGTATTGCTTCAGCCAATTTGAAGAAGTTGGTTATAGCTAGGATAAACTGATAACATCTGGATGAAGGAGTGTAACTACCATATTTTTAGAGAAAGATATTTTTGTCATTTCATATTAATTAGTATGGTTACATTTAAATTTAATAATATTTGGTATTGTTACATTATATGTATATTTAATATAGTTGATAGTTAGTTGTTAGCCATTAGTTAGACTAATTGTTAGTGAACCTAAGTGAACCCAACTAGACTTGTCATGACCATTAGTCTAACCAATTAGTTTAGCCTTGGTTGACTAATTAAATTAGAGAATGATTATAAAGACCTTTTGATTAGCATTAGGACCATTCTTTAATTAAACCCCCATTTTATTACTAAACCTTCATGACTAATTAGGAGAGGCTTTTGGGAATTTTATATGGAATTAGGGTTAGGGAGGTGGCCGGACCTATTAGTAGGGAGGGAGAGTCTCTCTTCTCTTCATTCTAGTATATTTTTATTCCAAATTAGTTCATTCCCATTTTTTTTCCAAATCCACTTCATTCCAAATCCTTTTTCTGCCAAATCCACCCTCATTTCTTTATTCCAAACCTATTCTAAGGAGATTGGAGGAGCAAAGGAAAGCTTTGGTGTGAAGCTTGCTTGAAGGAGGTGTTCATCCATCTCTTTGTGTCATCTTGGTGTGTTACATTGGGAATCCATCTCCCAATAGGAAAAATCCTCATTTCTCTAATTATTTTCATTCTAAATAGTGTAATAGGCCCCTAAGGACCTCCCCTTGGCTAAGGACTACCTATAGGAAGAAGAACTATGTTCATAGGATGCCTATTGTGAAAGTTACATTGACTTTTATGGCCAAATTGGAGAAAATTTAAATTTGGACCACTAGATGTTTGATGGAATGTCGCTTTAGTAATTTTAGAGTGGGGTGCATGATTTGAGAGGGTGTACATATCCACAATTGGGTACGAAAAGTCCGTATTATGATACCCCATGATATGGGGGTGAGATTTGGGTATCTCAATGTATTTGGAGTCATAGTATGCCAAATTATTCATATTATATTAGATTAGCTATATAGTGTTTTGGTTGTGTTCACGGGACTTGGAGAGCGTATCGTGGTCTTGTGAGGGCGTATCGCAGGCGTATCTTAAGCTATTGTGTGATACTTGGATATGCACACCAAGTGTTTGCTATTTAGTATAGGTGTGTGTGTGTGTGTACCTATTGAGTGTTATATTCATATGTATATTTGGTGCTATATATATATATATATATATATATATATATATATATATATATATATATATATATAGTGTGAATGTGGTGTGTTTGTGTACACAAGGGTGTGTGAGGGTGTATATGGTGGTCTATTCAGACCTGGGAATGAAGTTATGCCTGTGAATGCTTATGAAGAGGGAAAATAGGATTAAGATAAGTAACAGTGGCTCAGAGTGGTGCCTCACTGCACCTGAATGCTTGCCAGGTTTAGGACAGTGATGAAATGGGTAGTGCTCGATTGACTGCAGGTGTGGGTGAATTCAGTATGGTATTAGGGGTTGATGGTGTCTGGCAACAGAAACTTTGAGTAACATCAACAGTATATGGGGAATTAGTGTTCATGTGTAGGTGTTGGTGCTCGGGTGATGATGAGTTGTTAGTTTTTAGAAGATGGAGGGGGAGTACCCAGTTCAGAACAGTAGTAGCAACATTTACGTTGCTTAGTCACACTGTAATAGCAGCAGTGGATTAGAGGGGCAGTAGCAAGTTCAGTTGTGAACTGAACATCAGTTTGGGGGACTTGTTTAGTTCAGATTAGCAGCTGGGTTTGCAAAGGGGAGAATTAATTACAGCAGTGGCAGTAGTACCTACTGTCTTGAGCAGTTAGTTAAGGGGAGGGGGTAACTACAAGTAGTGCTCGGGCACTTGGAGTAATCCACACTACAGTAGCAGCAGTAGGCATGGAGAGGTAGGCTCGGGTGCATGTCCTCCTTGCTGGACATCATGCAAAAATAAAAGGAGTCTGTACGGGAATACGTCGAACGCTACAGGCAAGCCGTGCTAAAGCTACCCCGGGTAATCCTGAATCCACTCTGATGAACATGTGCCGGAAGAACCTACTTCTGACGGCCAGGTTATGGATGGGTGACACCCAATTCAAGACTGGACGACGTTCATCATAATGTCATCGGCGCTGAGAAGAAGGTGAATGACGTCCGTCTCTTGGGAATACAGATCCAAGTCGCTGAGGATAGGGGAAAATGCCCCTACAACATCAATAACAATAGCAGCAACAACTCTCGGGATAACAAGGAAAAGCAGGCTCTGGTCGCCAATATAACCAAGAAGCCCGGGCAAAAGTCCGCCGAGGCTCCGAAGCCGAAAGAAACTTATTCCTTCGAAGATGATGACGTCATGGCTATCTTTGACGTACTAATGAAAGGAAACAAGCTTCGGTTCCCAGACATCAAGCGTCATGTTGAGGCAGCTGAGATGAATAATCCTAAGTACTGTCACACCATCGTTACGTTTGCCATGCGATGCGGGATTGCTACATTCTGAAGTGGTACATATAGCGTCTGTTCGACACCAAGGCCCTCACCTTAGATTTTGATGACAAAACAGTTGCTGCGAATATGGTATCTCTCCAGTTCGACAATTTTTCGGCGACGGAGGCCCAAGATGGAGAAACCCGATCCCCCGGGCAATAATGGAGGTCGTTAATCTTTTGTCGGCTCATAACCAAATAGCTGGGCTGATACTTTTTACCACGCCACGTGGAGAGGTCATGTTGGTCCATCCAGACATTGCTTCTGAATTGATGCAGCATACAACACCTTATGCCACCAAGACTAAGGGCAAGAAGTCCAAGTCCTGCTACACGGTTTCTCTCCCTTCCGAAGAAGCTATAGTAGGAACAAAAAGATCAAGCCTGGCGTACCAATGCGAGTATGACACCCTGACGATGGTGCACTCCCAATTGTCGCACATGCAACATCAGATCTGGGTCCATCCCAGCCTCTGGCAGCGGACAAGTCCAAGCAGAAAGAAATTTAAGGGCTGGAGAAGCCCTACAACTTTGACATCTTGGCGTAACTGGCCAATACTCCAGCGAAGTTGTCTTTATCCGAGCTTCTTCCACTCTCCAAAGATACTCGGGCTGCTCTTAGTGAGGCATTGCAAGGTGTCGACACCTACTGGCGCAGGTCAAGCCGCCAACTGAGGAACCCGTCGTATGCCCCCACTACAACAATGTGATGGAGGCAATACCCAACATTATGTTCTCGCAACAAGACATGTTGCGAAAGAACAATCAGCACAATCGTCCTCTGTACTACACAGGATATGTTGGCGCCATCAAGGTGGACCAGATGCACATCGACCCCGGTTCGTCAATCAGCATCATCCCGCGGAGTTTGCTTTACACCTTGGTCATATCGATGCATCTCCTGGCAGCGACCAACACTGCCATCAGTGGCTTCAACGCGGGAAGAAGGTACCCTCAGGGCAAGATTCGCTTGAAGTGCCAAATCGGCAATATAAAAACAGAGGTCACTTGCTACGTCATATAGACGTAGACATATCCTATAACGTTCTTCTGGGACGTCCATGGATACATCAATACTTGATCGTACCTTCAACCTTGCACTAGTGCTTGAAGTATGTGGACGATCACGACGTCGTCAAGCCTGAATTTTCCGACGTAGATCCTTTCAAAGGGGTATAGGCTTACTACTCTGATTCACTCCTGTACAAGCAAGTCCGCTAGGACGAAGGAGGGAACGACGCCGATGATGAAGCAAAAATTGACGTAATATCAGGCAAACCTTTGACGGTCCACCTCAAGGGACGTGTTTGTGACACAACCCCTCCCATCGTTGTAAAGATAAAAAGGAAGGCACCACAACCTCTGACGGTACGACTACCAAATTGGAAGAAAGACCCAATGCCAGCTTCTTCCCCCGAACCATTGGTAGTCAAGCTTTGCAGGAGGCCTCCAAAGCCCTCACCCGCATCAAAGACAAATTTCGAGAAAGACGAACTAGAAGAGTACGTAGTGGCTCATGCTAACGCTCCGTCCCTAGACGATGTAATTTCCCTGGAAAAGATCCCCTACTTTATGAATAAATGGTTATCTTTGAACTACCCTGACATCGCTCACTTGAGCATATTGTACTCCCTAGAACATGGTATAGGCCTACAACTGCATACACAGGTAACCACTGCCTATGTAGTAAACCAGATCCTCCCTAGCAAAGGTTCCTACTTCACGGTCCCAACAAGGAGGAGGGGAGACAAACCCATCATCTTCGGCAAGGTTGAATACCCCCGGTCCTTCATCCCGGAGGAACAAGAGCAAGAATCCGATACCGACAAAATGCAACTCTACCGGTTCAGTGGGCAAGCCAAACACCTCATCCAAAAGATGGGTTATGATCTTAAAACAACCGAGGTCTGAATTATGGTAAATATCGACGACTGCCCTTGTGCCTTACCGCTCCGGCAGACAAGTATGAGGATAACTACCATAAGATCAAGCATGGCTTAGGGTATGTCACGCCTCCCACAACCCCCGATGGCTCGGATGAAGAAGATGAGTTCACTCTCACTCTTTAGAGTCTTCTTCTTAGGACTCTGACATCAGGATCGGGAAGATTCTAAAGCAAACATTGTCTGCCAACATGGTGTCAGCTGACCCTGAGGAAGGCGACGATGATCCACCGAAACTCTTTGAAACAGAACCGTGGGCCCAATGTCTAGACGCACAATGGGAGATGCGATTCAAACAACGAGAACCTTCCACTGAGGACGAAGTCATACAAGTCAATCTTTGCGAAGAATCCTCCCCTAAACCTATTTTTATCAGTAAGAGTCTGACGGATGAGGATCGGGGATCCCTGCTACAGCTTATAAGAGAATACATCGATGTCTTTGCCTGGAGCTATGAAGATATGTCGGGATTGGACCCCTAAATCGTGGTCCACAAACTCAATATTTTGTCGAACGCTAAACCTGTCAAGCAACAGCAAAGACGGTTCCGGCCGGATATCATGAACTTCATCGAAGCTGAAGTCAACAAACTAATAGCTAGTGGCTTCATCTGCGAAGAACAATATCCAGATTGGGTAGCCAACATCGTGCCCGTCTTCAAAAAGAATAGAAAGATTTGGATCTGCATCGACTTTCGCAATCTAAATTGGGCCTATCCTAAGGACGAATTTTCCCTTCCGATCACAGACATAATGATCGACAACACATGTGGCTTCGTGCGCATGTCCTTCATGGACGAATTCTCAGGCTATAATCAAATTAAGATGTCTCCTGACGACGAGAAGCATACATCGTTTCGAACGTCGATAGGAGTATACTGCTACACAGTCATGCCTTTCGGTCTGAAGAACACCGGTGCTACATACCAGCGAGCAATGTGCACCATCTTTCGTGAGCATCTACGCAAGACGGTCGAGTATTACGTCGATGACATTGTTGTCAAGAGTCGCTCGAAAGATAATCACCTCCGGGATTTGAAGACCGTGTTCGACCTCATGCATATGCACTAGCTCAAGATGAATCCCACCAAATCTTTCCTAGGAGTTTCCAGTAGCAAATTCCTAGATTTTGTCAGAACTTCAAAGGGTATCCACGTGGACCCTGACAAGACTAAAATAATCCTTGAAATGTGCCCCACAAAGAACCTCAGAGAACTTCGTAGCCTTCAAGGAAGACTGGCCTACATCAGGAGGTTCATATCAAACCTCTCTGGACGTTGTCAGTCATTCACTCAGCTCATAAAGAAGGGAGTCTCATTTGTCTGGAACGAAGAATGCCAACGCGCTCTCGACGACATCAAGGAGTACCTCATGAATCCCCCAGTATTGGTGGCCCCCGTGGTAGGAAGACCCTTCATGCTATATCTGCGAGCAATGGATCACTCCCTCGGCCCTTTGCTAGCTCAGACAAGCAACGTAGGTCACGAGCAGGCCATCAACTATCTCAGTAGGATGATGGACGGCGCAGAGCATAGGTACAACCCCATCGAGAAGGAGTATCTTGCTCTGGTATTCACCATTCAGAAGATCCGACATTACGTGGCAGGACAAACCATCCATGTGATCTCGTGAGTTAATCCCCTTAGTGTCCTCATGACGAAACCTGGAGTGCTCAACTCTCGCATAGCTACGTAGGCAATACTGTTGTTACCATATGACATGGTATTCGTCCCACAAAAGGCGATCAAAGGTCAGGCATTGGCAGATTTTCTATCAGCCCACCCGGTACCAAAAATCTCGAAGCTTTATGAGGAGATCCCAAACGAGGTCGTAGACTCAAAACTGACTACGAGCGCAGAAGCCGTTTGGCGAATGTTCTTCGACGGTGCTTCAAGAACAGGGCCCAAAGGCGATATTATCGTGGGTGTCAGGATAATATTGATCTTCCCATACGATCTGGTCATCAACCGCGCCTGCTCTCTCACTGAGACGTGCTCCAATAATGTGGCAGAGTATAACGTCATCGTCATTTGGCTCCAACTCGCTAAACAAGTATGAGTGGACTACCTAGAAGCCTACGACGATTCCAAGCTGATGGCCAATCAAGTCCGAGGCGAGTACGAAGTCCGGAATGAAGACCTACTCCCCTACCACCAAGTCGTACTTGAAATAATCTCCACATTCGAGGATTTTTTTATAGGGCACGTCCCTCAACTGCAAAATATTGAGGCTGACACCTTGGCTGGCCTCGCAGCGTCTCTAGTTGTTTCGGTCAATACTCTTGAGCTCGTAACGACCATGGCGGATTGTCTTCTCCGTTGAATTTTCTCCGGTGAGTATCGGAGCTCGTCCGACGACATGCAGCAGTTCCTCCACCGCGCTTGTTCTTCTACCTCATCTCATCTTTGACCGACGACAGCAGCAACCGACGGATGATGGCACCACAACAAGCACAGTCGTGAGCTCCGACGACGATAAGGAGTTGAGCCGTGAGCTTCACCATCAGCGGCGGCGAGAGTTTTTCTTTCCGGTAACTCGAGCCATCGTAGCTCGATGAATTCCTGACCAGAACAAAAGATGCATTAATGTAGAGTCAAATTGCCGGTTGGTTGGAGTAGCAATCTTCTCCGGTGATGGTTTACCGTACCATCGTGCTTCGAGCAATAAGTCCCTCTTTCTCTTAATTTTTTATTTCTCTATTTCTGACTCTGATCATAAGAAATCTGTAGAAAGGAATAGATTGAATAATTTATTATCAATAAAGGAGTTCATATATATAGGAGATGGTAGCTCCTCTCTCTATTATTCTATTCGATGTGGGACAAAAGTGCACTAATACTTTAATACCCTCTCTCAAGCTGGAGCATAGATGTCAATCATGCCCACCTTGTTACAAAGAATCTGAACACGAGGGCCTAAAAAAGACTTCATAAAAATATCATCTATCTGATCGTCGGTCCTTACATGGTAAAATTTTATTAATTTCTTTTGATATTCATCACAGATAAAGTGGCAGTCAATCTCAATATGTTTTGTCCTTTCATGAAATACGGGATTTGTGGCAATATGGATAGTTGACTGATTGTCATACCACATATCTGCAGCGTTAGATCATGCTTCTTCATCTCCCATCTCCTTTAGAAGATGTTGCAGATATAACACCTCTGTTGTACTATGAGCAATAGCTCAGTACTCCGCTTCTGAACTTGATCGCGAGACCATACTCTGTTTCTTGCTTTTCCATGATACTAAATTACCGCTGATAAAAACTAAATAGCCAGATATAGACCGTCTATCCACAGGACATGCACCACAGTCTGCATCTATAAAATATTTTAGATGAGTATATCCCTAATGCTCCATTCGAATTTCTTTTTTCGGATTCTGTGCTAGATAGCGCAGGATTCTGAGAACTCCCTGCCATTGTGGAACTCGTGGAGAAGCCATAAATCTACTTGCGACAAAAAAATATTTGGGCGAGTCATGACCGCCAAGTAGTTGAGTTTTCCAACCGCTCGACGATACAGGTCCGAATTGGTCATCATTTCCCCTTCATCGGGAAGTAACTTTACCCCTGGGTCCATGGGTGACGTTGCTCCTTTAGCTTGTATTATTCCAGCATCAGTTAGGATATCCAGCACATATTTTCTTTGAGACATTACAATGTGCTTCTTACCTTGTGTGATCTCAATGCCCAAGAAGTAATTTAATGCTCCCATATCCTTAGTCTGAAACTATTCATCCAAAAAAAAATTCAGCCCTGCAATACCCTGGCTGTCATCTCTCGTAATCATAATGTCATCAACGTAGACACTAAGTAGTATCCTTCCAGCTGATGTCTGTCGGTAAAATAATGAATAATCCTTCTTCGATTGACACATGCCAAACTGAGTAACGATATTTGTAAATTGACCAAACCGAGCAAGAGGTGATTGTTTGAGATCGTAGAGGGCCTTCGCAAATAACATACTTTACCCTCCTTTGCAACAAACCTATGAGGTTGCATCACATATACTTCAGTCGTTGACGTTTTCCCAGAATTATTCGTAGACCTCATGAAGAAAAGTATTCTTCAAATCTAACTACATGACAGGCCAATCATAGCGGACAGCTAATGCGATAAGCACCCGCAGAAAAGTCATCTTGGCAACTGAGGAGAATGTCTCAAAATAATCTTTACCGTATGTTTGAGAATATCCTTTAGCCACCAATCGAGCTTTCAGACGATCAAGAATTGCCTACCCGTCGCACCCGTCACACCGAAAGACTGAGCTCACTGATCGAGCGCTCTTGCGCCGAAGATGAACGGGGTATGCCATCTGGTTTTACCATGATTATAAATACCCACTTGCAACCGACCGCCTTCTTATCCGTAGGCAAATCCTCCAAGTCCCATGTATGGTTTGTAGTGCCCCGCTCCGCGTTGGCACTATGTACAAGAGATATCAGTTTGCTGAATCAAAAATAATATCTTCCTTAAGAGCTCCTTGTTGAAGCAGAAGATGACTGATCTAGGTGAGTGGGCAGAACTTCATTCTCTGATTCTTGCACGCCTTAATAATGAATCTGAGTTTTTGAAATAATTGTTTGCTTAATAAGATAAGTTTGCATGAATGATAGAACGAGAACCTACATGCCTAAAAGAAATAGAACCATTGCTATGCTAAGTATAAGAAATGTTGCATGCTAGTTACACTGACACAACTATCGAATGAACCTTGCCATGCTAGAGAAAGAAAGAGTAGAATTGCATGCTAACTTGAAGAGATAAATAGACCAGTGCCATGCATTGTTTTAAGTAAAAGATCGTTCATATATTTGCTTGTCATCGTGTATATACTTGCTTGTTTTGGATGCTAAAGCTTGATGGAATGTATGCTTGTTTTGTTATAAGAGCAAATGCTTGTCTTGTTTGTGCAGAGACTAGTAGCCGCCCTGATGTTCCGGTCCTATGGGATCTTGTGGGGTGCGGCTATTAGATAAGAGATAGATGGATTGAATGCGTGTATTTGTCACGTTGTGTTATATGTGTGATGTGCTTGTTATCGAGGAGCTTGCGGGGATGGAGGCTAAATGATAAGTTGGGAGACTAATAGTGCGCCCTGAGCTCAGGGTGTGGCTATTAGAATTGTGGATGTAGATTGATGGGGTGAGACTAATAGTGCATCCTGATGTTCCGGCCCTAAGGGGTCTAGGGGGACGTGGCTATTAGATGGGAGGCGGTGCTTCTGTTGGGAAGAGTTGAGTCTGTGTTAGAGAAGTTAGCTGGTTCATGGAGATAGTTGCATTCAGGTAGTTAGGGCGCATGCTAGGCTAGCCTTCTTGCATACCTAACTGTTTGATGCAGAGACGGACAGAGAAAGAGAACATTGGTTATATATGCATATTTTGCTAACTTGTATGTCTGCTGCAGGGATAACCGTTCGACAAGGGGTAAGAACACAATGAATATATGTGTATAAGCTTGCTTGTTCATGAACATGTGCATCTTAGAGTTTATCTGATAGTATTTCATGCATTTGCATCGGTCGAACAATGGCTATTAGTGCAGAGCTGAACCATGAGTCACAGCTGCTAATAGCATCAGATAAAAGAGTCATTTGTTAGCTGGATTACCGCTACTGATCCTGAGTTTCTCCGGGACCAAAATCTTATAATAGTTCCTGCTTGTGTGCTTGATTGAAAGATAGTCAACTAAATGCTGCATTTTCCCTATAATCTTGAGTATAGCTCACGAGACATGCTGTGCACGCCCTGATTGGTACATCGTGCTTGAACTATTTGCCTTGTATGCTTGGTTGGATTGAACTGAACTCTGATTTCAAAAAGATATTTTTGAAAAGAAGTAATATGACTCCGTTCTTTTACTGCATGTAACGAACCTAGGTAAAACTAGAAAGATCACTAGTAATGTAATATTTTATAACATATTTACTTAGTATTGGTTTTAGTGAATGTTGCTTCTGTTCATTGATTTTATACTCACTAGTGCTTTCTCCAAAGTGCTGACCTACCAACAGTTTGCTTGTTCGCAGGTGCTGGATCGTCCGAGGAAGCGATAACCGTGCATCATCTCCAGGACCCAGAAGTTTGTTTCGATGCCTTGAGCCGCATTAATTGCTTTGAGCTGCTTTTGTATAGAGGGACATAATGTATGGAACGATGCCATTGTATTCAGAGAACCACGTGCCTTGATCCTTGTCCCATTTATTCAGATGGATTATTGTTTGCAACACTGTCCCTCCGCTGCATACTCTATCCATTCGATGATAGCCATAACTTTAACGATGTTGCCTTGTGTGGATGCAACCCCAGGCTCGCACGGCATCACGTCATGATGAAAATGATCGTCCTACGGGAGCGCTGGAGCGGTGATTCGCGCCTAGCGGGGACGGCCAATTCCTGCAGGAGATCGGGGCGTGACATGCACAACGGGGTTGAGGCGGTATAACAAGCGATGGTGAATCAGTGGAGCTGGAGGACGACAATGGTACGACGGCCGAGGGAACCATCGATGATGTTTGTTATGTCGGAACTGGTGAATCAGTGAAGCTGGAGGAGGACGATGTCACGATGGCAGGGGGCACCATTGGTGATGCTTGTTCAATCAGAGTTTGTGAGACTGGCAATGCCGGTTCTGATTGGGGTAATATTTGCGGACCGTCTGACCGGGTGACTGGCTCGGCAGGGGAGGGCACCCTTACGGTGGGCTGCTGTATTTGAACTGGAAACAACATAAAATCCTCTTCTGGGTAAACCTTGGGAACAAAATTTATAGTTGGTGGGAGTGGAGGAAACTCAGTTTCAACAAAAGTAACGTCCCGAGACATAAAATACCTCTTCAGAGTTGGAGAAAAATAACTATACCCTTTTTGATCTTTTGGATACCCAAGAAAAAAATACTTTATTTCCTTCGGATCCAACTTAGAAAGAGTAGGTCGTGTATCATGAACATAACAAAAGCAGCCAAAAATTTTGAGTGATAGAGGAAACGGCTCATGATTGGAATATAACCTAGCAAAAGGAGTAGTACCATTGAAAATAGAAGATGGCATTCGATTAATCAGATAACAGGCTGTAAGGACTACATCAAACCAAAATTTTCTGGGAGTACTTACTTGAAACATAAGAGCACGCGTTGTTTCCAAAAGGTGGCAATTCTTGCATTCAGCCATACCATTCTGTTGTGGTGTGTAAGAATATAAAGTTTGGTGGATAATGCCATGTCTAGCCAGATGAGAATTAAACTTACGAGATAAATACTCACGGCCATTGTCAATTCGAAAACACTTAATAGGAACCCCAATTTGGGTTTGGGTTTTCGCATAAAAATTGCACCAAATATTAAATAATTTGGAGCATTTTTTTATCAAGCAGACAAAAGTGACATGTGAGTAGTCATCAACAAAACAAAATACTTAAATCCTATCACAGATTCAATAGGCCAAGGTCCCCATACATAAGAGTGCACTAGCTCAAAAGGAGCTGATGCAACTTTATTTAGACTCACCGGATAGGGTACTCACTGATGTTTAGCCAAACTACATGACTCACAATGAAATAAAACAGAAAAAATCAAAGACGGATACATCTTCTAGAGTGCTTGGATAGATGGGTGACCAAACCGATAGTGCAACTCAAACGGATCAAGTTTTACGTCGGCACAGGCAACATAAGAATTCATGTCAAACAAGTACAAGCCTCCATCCACATGCCCCCTACTGATAGTCCTCTCAGTCTTTAGGTCCTGAAATATACAACCATCAGGAACAAATATTATAGAATATTGTAAGTCACGAGTAATTCTACTTATGGATAACAGACTAAATGGATTGCCAAGTATGTGTAAAACTGATCTGAGTGGCAGACCAGGAGAAAGACGAGTGTTTTCTTTTCTACGAACACTCATGGAACTTCCATTTGCAACAGTAATATCTTATACACGACCGACAGATATATAATCATACAACATACCTGCATCACCTGTCATGTGGTCAGATGCACCCGAGTCGATCACCCACTGCTTTGACTTGAACACACACGTTGCTGAGTACCCGACTGTGAATCTAGATGTGGAGGCTTCACTACGACGCTGAGCTTAAAATTCAGCAAATTCGATATAGGCTTCTGTCATCATCTGTACGAATATCCTATCAGGATTATCTGATGCAATATTGTGGTAGAGGAAACTGCTCATGATTGAGATATAACCAAAAAAATGGAGTTGTACCTTTGAAAACAAAAGATGACATTCGATTGATCAAATAACAGGTTGTAAGGACTGCATCAGACCAAAATTTTCTGGGAGTACTTGCTTGAAACATAAGAGTACGCATTATTTTCAAAAGGTGGCGATTCTTGTGTTCTGCCACACCATTCTGTTGTGGTGTGTAAGAACATAAAGTTTGGTGGATAATGCCATGTCTAGCAAGATGAGAATTGAACTCACGAGATAAATACTCACGGCTATTGTCACTCCGAAAATACTTAATAGAACCCCAAATTGGGTTTGGATTTCCGCATAAAAATTGCACCAAATATTAAATAATTAGGAGAATTTTTTTATCAAGTAGACAAAAGTGACATGTGAGTATTCATCAATAAAGGAAACAAAATACTTAAATTCCATCACAGATTCAATAGGGCAAGCCTCCCATACATCAGAGTGCACTAGCTTAAAAGGAGCTGATGCAACTTTATTTAGACTCACCGGATAGAATACTCGGTAATGTTTAGCAAAACTACATGACTCACAATGAAACGAAACAGAAAAAATTCAAAGAGGGATACATCTTCTAGAGTGCTTGGATAGATGGATGACCTAACTGACAGTGCAACTCAAATGGATCAAGTTTCACGCCGGCATAGGAAACAAAAGAATTCATATCAAACAAGTACAAGCATTCAGCCACATGCCCCCCTACTGATAGTCCACCCAGTCTTTAGGTCCTGAAAAACAGAACCATCAGGAAAAAATATTGCGAAATATTATAAGTCACGAGTAATTCTACTAATGGATAACAGACTAAATGGATTGTCAGGTGTATGTAAAACTGATCTGAGTGGCAGACCAGGAGAAAGACAGGTGTTAACTTTTTCATGAACACTCAGGGAACTACCATTTGCAACAGTAATATCTGATACACGATCGACAGATATATAATCACACAGCATACCTACATCACCTGTCATGTGGTCAGATGCACCCGAGTCGATCACCCACTGCTTTAACTTGATCACACATATTGCTGAGTACTTGGCTGTGAATCCAGATGTGGAGGCTTCACTACGGCGCTGAGCTTGAAATTCAACAAATTCGGCATAGGCCTCTGTCGTCATCTGTACGGATATCCCATCAGGATTATCTGATGCAATATTGTGGTAGAGGAAACTGCTCACGATTGAGATATAACCGAGAAAATGGAGTTGTACCATTGAAAATAGAATATGGCATTCGATTGATTAGACAACAAGTTGTAAGGACTGCATCTGCTTGAAACATAAGAGTACACATTATTTCCAAAAGGCGATGATTCTTGCGTTCAGCCACACTATTCTGTTGTAGTGTGTGAGAACAAGAAGTTTGGTGGATAATGCCATGTCTAGCCAAATAAGAATTGAACTCACGAGATAAATAATCACGGCCATTGTCACTCCGAAAATACTTAATAGGAACCCCAAATTGGGTTTGGATTTTCGCATAAAAATTGTACCAAATATTAAATAATTCAGAGCAATTTTTCATCAATTAGACGAAAATGACACATGAGTAGTCATCAAAAAAGGAAACAAAATACTTAAATCCCATCACAGATTCAATAGGGCAAGGCCTTCATACATCAGAGTGCACTAGCTCAAAAGGAGCTGATGCAACTTTATTTAGACTCACCGGATAGGGTACTCGGTGATGTTTAGCCAAACTACATGACTCACAATGAACGGAACAGGAAAATTCAAAGACGGATACATCTTCTGGAGTGCTTGGAAAGATGGGTGACCTATGCGACAGTGCAACTCAAACGGATCAAGTTTCACACCGGCACATGCAACGAAAGAATTCATGTCAAACAAGTATAAGTCTTCGGCCACATGCTCACTACTGATTGTCCTTCCAGTCTTTAGGTCCTGAAAACACAACCATCAGGAAAAAATATTACTGAACATTGTAAGTCACGAGTAATTCTACTAATGGATAACATACTGAATGGATTGCCAGGTGTGTGTAAAACTGATCTGAGTGGCAGACCAGGAGAAAGACGGGTGTTTCCTTTTCCATGAACCATTAGGGAACTGCTATTTGCACCAATAATATCTGATACACGACCGACAGATATATAATCACACAACATACCTGCATCACCTGTCATGTGGTCAAATACACCCGAGTTGATCCCCCACTGCTTTGACTTGATCAGACACGTTGCTGAGTACCCGACTGTAAAACTAGATGTGGAGGATTCACCATGACGCTGATCTTAAAATTTAGCAAATTCGGCATAGGCCTCTGTCGTCATCTGTACGGATATCCCATCAGGATTATCTGATATAACATTGGCAGCAGAAGCTTTAGGACACTGCCATTGGAAATGACCATGTTGACCATAATTGAAGCATGTGTGCGGTCTTCTGCCATCACGACCGTCGTTGCCTCGTCCACCATCACGGTCAGCATTTCGGCCACCACGGCAACCACCACGACCTCTACGAAATCCACCACGAGCAGCACCTAGGAATGATCGATTAGCAGGGGCATCACCCGAAGAAGTCTCAATAACTTTTGCTGCCCGTAGGACACGAAAGTGGGCTTCCATCAAAGACGGAACCTCAGCCCCAGCAATGATTTGAGACAGTGCAGAGTTTGCATCAGGGGGAAGGGAGGCAAGATATGTCATGACGTAGAGATGCTGGCGTTGAGTTCTTGCCTCATTAATATTTGTCGTTAAGGGTAGCACGCGATCCACCTCATCAGTTAGTGCAATTGCAGGCACGAAAATGGTTCGTATGTGACTTTTTCTCTTTAATCAGCTCGGTAGACACCAACGACCGAGTCATAGATGCGAGACAAATTATGTTTGCCATTAAATGATGTTGCAAGGACCTCTCATAACTCCTTCACCGAGTCCGTGTTCTGAACCATGTCCTCCATTGATGGTTCCATCGAATTCATCAACTATGTGAACAGTCGACTATCATCAGTCTTTCATTGCTCGTATGTGGGATCACTCACTGTTGGGGGGTTGTCAGTCAGATATTTTTGACAACTGCATTCCCTGAAGCTTCTTCTCGGCCTTCTTGTGCCATGTCGAGTAACCATTTGGTCCATCCAACCATCTATCGACAAGTCGAATTGATGAAATAGTCGTGTCAGTGCCCAATGTCCCCGTCACTGTATTTTCGGTACTGGTGTTAGTAGTACTACTATTCGCCTCAGTATTCGTCATCCTTTAATGTTCTTGATTCGACTGTCGTTTGGTCGTCTCAACCCAATAATCACATCAACTCTGCCAATGAGCGATCAACGTAGCCAGAACCGGCTTGCGCAAAGAAATTTAGAAATATTTTACTTGACTCTTAACACATTGGTACACAGACTAGTATACACATGGATCTTCAGTCATGGGATGTTATTTATTGTTTCATTGTTCCCCGTGTTCTCATATGGTTAATAGACAATATTTAATATTAGGCAATGTTCAATGTTCAAAGTTCAATGTTCAATGTTTAATGTTGCCTTGAGTACCTTGTAATATAACGTGTCATGGTTGGATCAATTGTACTAGTCGGGGAAAGAAAAAGTGTTAGCTAGATATGTGATCAAAGCCTAGACAATGTTCAATGTTTAATGTTTAATGTTTAAGTTAGACAATTTTATCCAACGTTTAAGTAGACAATGTTCAACCCAAGCTGATCACATATCTAACTAGTATTTCAAACACTTAGTATAGTTATATTTTTTTACCATATTTTATTATCTTTATTCTATTTTATCGTGATTAGTTTATACTATATTGTTCTAGTTTACTTGTTTCTTTCCACCATACTATGACATATTAATTTATTATTTTATGTCTTGTATGAATTAATTGAACTACTATTGGGTTGTACTTTGCTCAAATTCTGACAGGATATATTTTTCAGATGATTGGTTAGAAGAGATGTGTCCCACCTTTTACGGGCCACAAGATGGCGAGCCGACTGAGGTTTAGTGCTAGCTACTGAGACGACTTAGATTTTTATTATCATTTTGTATATATTTCAGTTTTAGACATTGGCATGTATATATTATTTGAGATTGTGTTGTAGCTAGACTGTTAGTCTTGGATGTATTGTATTATGACTTTTGTGACTATTTATTCTATTCCATATCGTGCCTTTATCTTCCTTTAGCTTTATATTGTGATTGAGTATCGATTATAATTGAACCATTATATGGTACTCCAATTGGAGTTGAGATATTATTGACAGGTACCATTATATATTGTGTGAGATATTTAGATAGTATTGTTGACCTAAACAACATTCTACCGTCGATGATGCGGCGCAGGCTGGACGTACCCACGTACTCGTGCCGGCTTGCGCAAAGAAAGTAGAGAGTGAAGGTGGATCATACAAGCTAGGACAGAGAAGCAACCCAAGTTACTTTCTTTTAGATCCTGATGTGGATATCGGATCAGGAACAGAGATTCACGTAAACCCAGGTCTGCTCTCTTTAACTCCTGATACCCTCATTGAGAGCCAGAGGTTCATGCAAACAAACATTGTCTACCCTCTGAGTATACTCTATAATCTCAGAGCCCACGTTGAGATCGAAATCAGAGGATCACACACGAGTTCCTTTCTAATTATCCATGACCCAACAAACAACTCGCCTATGCTGGTGTACGACGATGATGAGGTCGGCAGCAGGGGGGCTTCCACTTGGGCAAAGGGAGGCGATGGGGGGGGGGGCTTCCACTCGAGCAGAGGGAGGCGGGGGTGGGTGGGGGTGTCGGGTGAGAGGGGGGTGGAGAAAGGAATTTTTTTTAATGTGGAAAAAGGATTTAGAGTTTTGGCTCTGATACTATGTAGAATGGAATAGATTAAATGATTTATTATGAATAAAGGAGTACATATATATATGAGAGGCTAGCTCCTCTCTCTATTATTCTATCCGATGTGGGGCTAAAGTCCACTAATACTTTAACAAACTCAAATACTCTTAATAATCCTTTGTTCAGGGTTGATCGACATGTTTTCGATCATTGTCCTCTGAGTAGTAGTTGTTTTCATTTAGAAAGGATCCGCAAAGCCAGGGGCACGCGCTATGGCTAAGTTCATCATCGTGGATCGGGGAATTAGAAGTCGACTACAACAACGATTGAGCGTTTGTTGATCAAACATGGTTCAGGTATATTTCTTCTTTATTTATGAAATTATTTGATTATGTAGAGAGAAAATAATTGATTGTTTTTCTTCCAAGAGAGGGGGTACATATATATAGGAGGAGGCTAGCCTCCTCCTTATTTTCTATCCGATGTGGGACTAAATAAGTCCCCCATAACTCAATACTCCCCCTCAAGATGGGCGATATATATCAATCATCCCCATCTTATTACAAAATGTATCAAACTCTCTAGGACCTAAACCTTTAGTTAAACAATCAACTAACTGCTTCGCTGATTTTACATAGCTCAAAGTCAAAACTTTTCTATTCAGCTGCTTCTTGATGAAGAACCGATCAATCTTCACATGTTTGGTACGATCATGCTGAACTGGATTATTTGTAATATCAATTGCTGATTTGTTGTCACACCAAAGTTGCAGGGAGTCTCCTCTAAACAAACACATCTCAGCTAACAAGCTCTTCACCCATATCATCTCGCACAGGCTAACTGTTATAGCCCTGTACTCAGCCTCAGCTATAGACCTAGCCACTATATCTTGCTTCTTGTTATGCCAAGATACAAGATTACCTCCAACAAAAATACAGTAACATGTAGTGGACCTGCGATCGTCCATACAACCCACCCAATCGGCATCACAGTAGCCTTCAATGTCAGTTGTCCAGAACTTCTGAACAATAAACCCTTTCCTGGGATTCCTTTAATATACCTGAGAATTCTGCTAACTGCCTCCATATGCTGCTCTTTGGGATCATGCATATATCTACTCACCACACTCACGACATAAGTAATATCAGGTCTCGTATGACATAGATATATGAGTCGACCAACTAATCTTTGATATTGCTCCTTACTCACCGGATCACCACCATCAACACACAACTTGTGATTCTGCTCGATAGGAGTAGAAGCAACCCTGCAACCCAGCATTCCTGTCTCTGAAAGAAGATCCAGAGCGTACTTTCGCTGAGAAAGTACTATACCCTTTCGTGATCTTACAATTTTAATTTCGAGGAAGTAATTCAACTATCCCAGATCCTTAACTTCAAATTCCTCTCCAAGCCTTTTCTTCAGCCGTAGGATCTCCTCAGTATCGTCTCCAGTAATTACAATATCATCAACATAGACTGCAAGAACAGTGATACGAGTCTTGGAATGCATGTAAAACACAGTATGATCTCTATTGCACTGCCTATACCCCATACCACATACTGTAAGCCTGAATCTATCAAACCATGCTCTCGGAGACCGTAACCCTTAAGACACCATCACTCCTCGGTGACTCAAAAGGACATAGAATCATATTAACCACGATGCCAATCTCATTCTTCCTCTCTCTACTAGCATAAGTAGAGCCATCCTCGAACAAGGAACTTAACTCCGTCTTCTCTCCATAAAATGGTTCAAACTCCTGGAAGGTCATGTCCATACTGACAAACAACCTTTTTCAGTGGGACACCAACATTTATATCCTTTCTGACTTGGTGAGTAGCCTACAAAGATATATTTAACTACTTGTGGTTCCAGCTTGCTCACCATCATTCTGTGATCTCACACAAAATATGTACAGCCAAACACTCTGAGAGGAATAATAAAAATGTTAAAGCCCAAGAGCATCTCACATGGTGTCTTCATCCCTAATACTCTTGACGATATCATGTTGATTAGATAAGCTACTGTCATAACAGCCTCACTCCACAAGAATTTTGGCACATTCATTGTCAGCATCAAAGAACGTGCCACTTCTAGTAGTTGCCTGTTCTTGCGTTCATCCACCCCATTCTAAGCAGGAGTGTCTGGGCAAGTGGTTTGATGAAGAATTCCCTAACTAAAGATGAAATTAGCAAACTCCTTGTTGGTGTACTCGGTCCCATTATCTGTTCGAAGAATCTTCACAAGTACTCCAAACTGGATCTTCACATATGCCGAGAAGTCTTAAAAATATTTGTAGACCTCATATTTCTGCTTCATTATGTAGATCCAGGTCATATGTGAGTAGCAATCAATGAAGGTAACAAACCATCTGAATCCACTGATAGAAGTAGTAGGTCACGGTCCCCAAACATCAGAATAAACAAGTGCAAATGACTCAAAATATCAAAGACCAACCATTTTATAAGTAGAACGTGTATGCTTTCCAAGTTCACAAGCATTACAAAATAATATTTTTTTGTCTACTTTATTCATTATCTTAGATTCTAACTTATTCAAACTATCAAAAGATAAATGTCCCAATCTACAGTGTTGGAGCATTGCTTATGTCTTTGGACCTCCACTAGTAGTAGCAGCAAGCATAGCAGCCTCCCGGTCTAGGTACCAAAGACCATCACGCCTGATGCAGTCCCAAGCCTCTTTTCCGTGGCCTTTTCCTGGAAAGAATACATATCCCGATCAAAAAGAACAGTACAATTCAATTGATCAATGGGAGAGCTAACAAAAAGTAAGTTGACACAAAATGAAGGAACATGCAATACATCTACAGGGTAACAAATGAAGTACAATGGATCGAGCCAGTACCCCTGATGGGTTGGGATATCCCATCAGCAGTCTGAACTGTCTCGGGATGCATATGCTTGCTCGGATAATATAATGCAAACTCACTAGATACACCTGTGATATGCCTAGATGCACATGAGTTTATGATCCAACCAGTATGAGATTTAGTAGATACAAGTGCCTGAACTGGAATACCTTTACCCATATGAGCAGCGTAACCAGTAAATTTATCAAGATAGGTAGTGTTATTCAGATCCTGAGTGGCCAGGCCCTTGCCCTTAGAACTCTCAACCTGAAACTTGAACTAACGTAGTTCCTCCATCTCTATCATCTCAGCTCCAGTCATTTCGGTAGTAGTCTCCTCCATCACAACTAGGTGAGCAACTCCCAGGCTTCCGCGTCCCCTGCCTCCTTGACCTGCACGTCCGCCTCTCTGTCCTCTGCCTCCTCGGCCACGACCAGAATTGCGAGGTTGAAGGAAGTTATAGTTAGGTGCCCTTTCTTTCTGCAATTGTAGCACTCCCTGTCATCGCTGCTTGGAGCACTAGGAACCACCAATGCAGAACGGACAGCTGGTGAGGTCTCGCCTTTCATCACCTTCTGTCGGATCTTCTCTTGCTCCATCGATGCAACAGCCTCATCCAGGGACGAAAAAGATTGCAGATGACACATTGATGCCCTCATAGCCTCAAACTGTGGGTTCGAACCCTTGAGAAAATGAGCCATACCCCTACGCTCAAGGTACTGTTTTCCAAGGAGAACATCTGCCGAATTTTGCAATGATAACGGATCATAGTAGTCCAAGTCCGCCCATAAGCGACGTAGCTCCGCTGCATACTGGAGTACTGTCTTCTCTTCCTGTGTAGTAGCATCAATCTTCTCCTCAACTTCCATCAATATTATAACACTCCCAGCTCCAGAGTATATCCCAACCAATGTCGTCCAGACATTAGCTGCACTGTAGATCGACTCCACCATCCCAGCTATGGATGGAGACACATAATTTAGCAGCCGAGAAACCACCAGAGAATTAAGGCCCATGTGATCCACTCAGCACTCATCTTATCCTTTGGCTCAGTGCACTCTTCCTTCACATAATTTTCAAGCCCCTTGGTCCAATGGTTCAGCAGGGCCCTCCTAGACCAACTTAGGTAGTTTGTCGTCCCCTCAAGTTTGATGTCATTGGGCAGCAAGTCTATCTTATTTATCACATGCGACGGTTCTGGTACGGGCACGTCTGCCCTACTAGATGATGTCTCCTCTAATTTTGCCTGAAATACCTTGGCCACCCCCTCCAGTATCTCTTTCAACCCCTGACTAGTCACAGGTGTTCCCATCTCCACAGTTGCACACTGGGACGAGATCAAACGCAACTCAAACACGTGTCGTGCACCTACATGCGATCACGACTTTCTCTATCTATCTGTACACCCCAAACTCATGGGCATAAGAAATGCACGATGGATAGAACTTGTCGGAACAAGGGCTAGAAATAGAGATTTGTGCAAAACTTTCCAGGAAGTATGCTCTCTAATCTCATAACCCACTTTGAGATCGAAATCAGAGGATCATACAAGTGTTTCTCTCTGATTATCCACGATCCAACGACGGGTTTGACGACACCCGCAGGCAAACCCGCAAGGAACGTCGATGACACCCGAGGGTGGGAGGGGGCTTCCACGCACAGAGGAAGGGTGGGGGGGGGGGGGGGGGGGGGGGTCGGGTGAGAGACAGGGGGAAAGGGAATTCTTTTGTATTTTTGGAAAACAAAAAAAATTTGAAAAATAATTCAGAACTTTAGCTTTGATAGTATGTAGAGAGAAAATAATTGATTGATTTTCTTCCAAGAGAGAGGGTACATATAATTGATTGATTTTCTATTCGATATGGGACAAATAAGTCCCCCATAACGCAACAGTTTAGATGAAGGCATTTCTGTTATCAGAGAATTGGATGAGTCCCCAGGTGAATCTCGAACTGAGCTCGACATAGATATTCTTGTGGTTCTCGTGTCGGTGTTCAAACTGTGGTATCGAATTTAGACATAGGAAGCAGTCTCATTCTTGGGAACTTTTTGTGTCCGAGTACGACACAGTATCAGTCCTAATAATAGGAGGCGGGAATCATTGATTTGAATATCGATGTGTTTTCGTGAGATATCCTCTGTTCTTTTCTTCTTGAAATTCTGCAGACTCTTCCAAACAACGGAGACCGGTGATAGTTTTGCTTAGAGCTCTGGTCGGGGTAGCACGTCGAACTACGGGAAGGCGCAGTTCCAAGGAGCAAGTAAGGAGCTTATTCTCCTTCGCCTTCTTTCATTCTCTATTTTGATTGTTCCTTTTTGAGCTGTGAAGAATCTTGTCCTGTGACTAATTTTGACACGATGTCAGTAGTAGGAAGAGGGGATTATAAATTGAATATGTTTTGCTTCAGTGGATAAGGATTTCAAATAGGCCAGCTTAGACTAAAGAGACAAGTTGAAGAAGGATAGCGGGCTAGGGCCCAAATCACTGTGCGTAAATAGAATTATTAGTAATTTGGAATTTTTGGCAGGTTGGCCACCTTGATAGAAATATTAACCAGTAGCAGGCTTGGGCTGATCCAGTCCTGTTGCTAAATAAGTATTAAAATCAGACCTGGACTGAACTCATTATTGTTGATACATGGCAGTCAGGTCTGAGCCTGGTGATTAATATTAATCAGTTTATAGAATCCTGTGTTAATAATAAATAAAAATTGATAATAAAATAGTTAGTAACCAAGAAGAGGAAATTAGTTAGTAAACCAAGAGTGGTTAATTTAGTCAAAATTTAGTTGGTAAATTAATTATTTAATCAAGAAGATAATTAGTTGATTAATCAAGAATTAGTTAGAACCCAATTTGTAGGAATTTCTAAAAGTAAAGCGAATAGAATAAAGTTAGATTTTAATTGAAGTTTCTAGTAAGATTTTAGATTTACAATAAAATGGCATCTAATGACTTAATAGTATCTTCTAGGGTGTGACTACCATTTTGGACAAAGGCAAGTACTATACTCTTTGCAGTACATTTATTATATTTTCTTTATTGGCGTATTCCTGACACAGTAGGACACACAGATTCATGTCGTGATTCATGTTGTGATTCATGTCGTGATTTCATGTCGTGACTATTGATTCGTGTCTTGATCGTGATATTGTATCGGGAGAAAAAATATCCGAGTAGATACGTGGACTACCCAGACTCTCTTCATTGTCTTACCTGAATGATAGGCATCGTACATTTCACGTGAGGTGAGCCTGACTTTACCCCTAGTCGTCCACGTGTTGAAATATGTATTTCAATTACTTTACTTGTTGCATTTTTCATGTCTTGTGCATGTTGTCCACATTTATTTCCATATTATGTTTATTATATTGTTTACTCACTCTATTATATGTTCTGTATTGAGTATTGTACTTTGCTCCATCATGACTAGATAGTTGTCACAGATGCCCTGGAGATTACCATTGAGGACTTGGTGGATATTCGAAGATTTAGATTAGGTTTATTTCAGATGTACAGATGTATCATTTATTCATTATGATGATTATCAGATTTATCTCTGGATAGAGTGATGTATATGATGTACTTAATCATGATAGTGGATCAGGGTGATTGTGGGTGCGTGTGTCTGGACGTTGATTATTGTTTTTAGTACTGTGATGTGAGATTCGATATCTGTACACTTGGAGATCATTAAGGTTTAGAATAACTGACTACCACCAACACTGCGACGTAGGCTGGACGTTCACTACTCGTGCCTAAATCTTGCGGGTGCGGGATGTGACAAAAAGCGAGCCCTAAGATAAAAGTACATAATTTCTCTTAGATTTTTGTGGACTTGCTCCCTTGAATCTCTCCCATGAGCTTCTATAAGCAACCCCCTCTTTAACCTTTTTATATAGGTCAATAAACCCTAATTTAGGATTAGGAAATCCATAAATTAGTCCAGCAATAATCATGGCCATCTAGTTTAGATTACACGGTCAAAAACATGCTAACTTGAGCCCTAATTTTGAATTGAATCTCCACAGACAGTATACCGTCGATATACTGCAGTGTACTGCCAGACCTTCAAAATAGGTTCTATGACAAACCCCAAAATATCGGTATACCACTACTGCTGTTTCAGTTCTGATTTGAGCCCCGGTTTAGCCATCGATCCTCCGTCGCCTTGCACAACTCTTTCGACGTTTCACGATTTCCAAACTATTCTTCCATCACCTCAAATTGAGGTTGGGACCGAATACAAAAGGCAGAGTTGAGAAGACAGAACCAAGATTTGAGGTGGTAATAAGCAAAGGTAATTAAGCACCATGTATCAAAGTTATGCGTAGACATGTTTTTCTTTCATAGGGTATCTTGGTTCATGCATTGTTGACTTTTTTATTTAATTCTATACGGGACTATATTTTGATTCATTTACATTATACTATATATTTGCTTCATGATTGGTGTGAGCCTGATAATATATACATTTTCTTCTTTTGTTAACACTGAGTTTTATACACGACATTTAGTTTTCTTGTGTAATTTTAAATTCTCAAATACACAGACACATCAAGTTGTGGACATTTTTTATGCAATGACTAGCGATTGAAGATGGCTCTAATTGTGTTGTGACTTGAGTATGGATGGAATTGAGGAATCTATAGATTTTGTATAGGCCTGGGTTAAGTATACAACTTAATTTTTATGACACTTTATAGTAATTTTGGATTTGGATTATTTGACATTATTATTCCAACGAAAGTTAGTACTTTTCAAAAAATTTGTATACACTTTATAAAGTGCTTTTTGATTTGGATGATCTAACATTATTGTTTCAAAGGAGTTAGTACTTTACAAAAAAATTGTGTAGGTTGTGTGTTTTGTGACCGAATCTCAAATGTAGAATTAGCTACAAAAACAAAGCATGAAACAATTTTTTTTTAAGTGAAGAAAATTTAAGGCGTGCAAAACATGTCCTAATTGATGTGCATAAGATACTTTTCATGACGTACAATAAAAGTCATAATTGACTAATGACAACATTCAAAATTATGTTGTAATTGAAGTATTACGACACGCATTGAACGTCGTAAAAGAGTATAGACGACACACAAAATACGTTGTAATGGACTAATAACAACATTCACAAATAAAATGTATTTAAAGTATCGTGAGATGCACTGAACACCATGAAATAGTATAGACGACAAGCAAAATACGTCATAATTGACTAATAACGACATTCATAAATATGTTGTAATTGAAGTATCGCAACACGCACTGATCGCTGTGAAACAGTATAGACGACACGCATAATACACAATAAAAGCTAGTAACTTTTTACGTTAAGGGCTAATATGGCATGAGTTTGTACGTTGTAAAAGTCATTTACACGTTGCACGCCATAATTTTTTTTTTCTTTCTTGTAGTGCTTAGTCAATGAGTTTCTTTATGTCATGCCTACTTAGAATTAGATTTCTACGAATAGACACATGACACGCTATACAAAGGGGCCTAAGGGATTCTTGTGTGAGATTAATTTTGTGCTCAAAGAAGGTGTCGAGTAGCCACCAATAGGTTGAGTAAAAAAGAAAAAAAAAAGAAAAAATAGAGAGGTTGAAGAAAAGAGAAATTGGGTTTATCAGATCTTCTAGTTGTAATCTCTAAGGATTTCTTAAGTTTTCTTTGTGTACTTTCTGGTTACGAAATTGTAGCGATATTGTAAGGCCTTATAACCTTATTCAGTAGTGTTCTCGTTCTCCTGGTAATTTTTTTACCGGTTAGTTTTCCACTTAATTTTTGTGTCTTTGGCTTAAATTTTAGTGATCTTTATTTTTCTTCATAAGTCGATCACCGTGTATGCCTTGCGGGTATTGGTTCGTTGCTGAAGTTCATCTTGGAAAATACTTTCCTCTTTTATTCCCAACAAAACCAAGGTATATATACTCGTTTGAAATCTATTCTTGTGAGAGCAAATTCACTGTCACTTGTAGAACATTCATGGTAACTGTTTCCATCGCTTATAAATCCAAATTCTAGGATTTCGGCAATGCCAAACAATAATTTGAACTCTTCCAATGAAATTGCATATGAAGAATGCTTATTTGCCAAAGTTGTCCTACTTTGTGCTTTGTTGTTGGTATAAGTAGAAGTCAGTAAAAAAGAATGAACCGAAAGCAGTCTATATGCAGTACTTGCCAATGCAATGCATACTCAAAATGGTGGCATCCAGATTTTTTACTTCGCTCCACTTTGCCAAACCAAATAGCACCTAAGAGATCTTGAACAAACAACATGATAAAGAATCATTCTAGAAGTCTAATCACCTTTTTCTCCCGTTCGGCATAATTTTTACCAGAAGAATGAACTGAACAATTAGCAATCTATATGATGTTAAAGAAATGACTCGTCAATTGCTTAGAAACCAAATTTATTCACAAGAGATCGTCCACAAACAACAGAGGATAGAGAATCAAGTCTAACCACGTTTCTCCCATACAGCATAATCTTTACCAGAAGCAACAACATGAAAATCCGGAGGAACAAGGTTTCCGACATCATATTTTGGCCCTATCTTTGTAATGATCTTCTCGTCAATTGCTGACAAATAGAGATCACCATCAGCAGCTATTATACGCAAGCTGCTGCTTGGTTTGATTCCATTTCTAGATCTGATCGCCAGCAATGCACTAATCTCTCCCTTAAGACCCCAATCAAAGTAGTGATCATAAAACTGCATATGACAACAGTAAATGTGAATAGCTAAAAAGATGAATACTTACAAAAACCATAAAGATAAATCAGTTGAACCTTCGTTACCAAGGAAAAAACTGATTTTATCATTTATATTCCCCTCACAAGTATCTTTAAACTCATAATTTACATATACATTCTTCAGAACTATAGAAATTAACAATGGAATAGTCACACTGATTTACATTAGCCGTAAATGTTGATAACTTCTACAAAGCTCAAATTCTAAGAGATCTTTGAAAAGGGTTTCAGATGCGCCATAGTCACCATGGTAGGAGAAAAGTTTGACATAAAAGAACATTAAGATGATAAACAAGTTATGAAAGTGGAAACTAATGCGGAACTCATAGGAAAGGTAAAACTGTTAGAAAACTTTTCAGAAGCTTATAAAGTTTTTTTTTTTTTTTTCTCTAGAATATCAAGGTAAATACTATTTGGAGATAATAGTGTCCCAATGCCACTAATCTCCCGCTTATGCATGGTCTTGGTGTTGGAACGAAAAGCGAAAACCGTTCCCCAAACCAGAGAGTACATGTGAGAGAACCGAGCAAAACGCACAAACCAAAAAACACCAAACACAAATCGCAGACACAGAGATTTTTACGTGAAAAATTCAGATGAAAAAAACCACAGGAACCTCCACTAATGGAATAAAGAGATTACACCCTCTACAAGCTCCTCATCGATCCAACACGGATCACCGCAACTCTTTGGAACAGAAAATAGATTACAACCACGAAGAAAAAAAGACAATGAAAAATACCCCAAATTGATCTCCTTCTCCGAAACGGCCTCCAATCATTCTTTCTCCTCTCCAAAGTTGCAATGACACTCTTTCCACATTTTTTTTCTCTCACTTTCTCATTGCATGAGCCTTTTTATAAACCTTTGCATGAATGAAGGTTTCCATATTGAAATATATATATGGAAGCCAAAAATATTTATGGAAATCTAATTACATTCAATCATATATTTAATGAAAATTAAATCATAAATTAGCTTACCATAAATTGGAAATCCAATTATATGGAAAGTTAATATATGAAAGATCCAATCATAAATATATAATCAAAGATGGAAATCCAATATAATATTTGCTTATCATAAGTGTTCCAATACACGACGCTCGATGCACTTCCTGAGCTTTTCCGACACACGGATGGCGCTCGTCGCACTCCGGGGTATTCTCCACATAGTTTGGGAACCCCACCCACTCCAACAAATCTCTCCCTTCACAACTATGTGGAGGGGATCGTCATCCCGACGATCCACCTGTAGTACTCAAACTTTCCTTTTGGAAGAATCTTTGTGAACATGTCTGCTCCGTTGTCATCTGTATGAACCTTCTCAAGTGCCGCTTCCTTAATTTCCACAACATCTCGTATCTCAATGTGCTTGAACTGGCTATGAAATGTCTGGTTTTTCACAAGGTGAATAGCACTCTGACTATCGCAAAGCAAAGGATATTGCTCTTGCTTTAGCCAAATTTTCTGCAACAGTTTTTTCATCCACAACAACTCCTTGCAAGCCTCCGTTGCTGCAATATACTCTACCTCTGTCGTCGACAAGGCAACACACTTCTACAACCGCGACTGCCACGATACTGCTCTACTAGCAAACACATCATATAGACCATAGTTGATCGCCTCGTGTCTTCATCTCCAGCCATATCAGCGTCGGTATACCCAACTAGCTTCGGCTCGTCACCACCAAAAGAAAGTCTCCAATCGGCAGTGCCCTGAAAATATCGTAGAATCCACTTGACCCCACTCTAATGTACGCTTCCAGGATTGGAAGTATACCTACTAACCGTGCCAACTGCGTGAGCGATGTCTGGCCTCGTACACACCATAACATACATAAGACTCCCCACAACTGAGGCATATGGAACCTGCTCCATAGCTTTCTTCTCGTCCTCGGTAGATGGACATTGCTCCTCAGTGAACTTAAAGTGAGCCGCAAGGGGGTTACTCACTTTCTTTGACCCGTCCATCCCGAAACGCTGAAGTACCTGGTGAATGTACTTCTTTTGGGACAAGTGTAGCAGCTTGGACTCTCTCTCAGCTGATCTCTATCCCAAGAATAGTCTTTGTTGCGCCCAAATCCTTCATAGAGAAGGCCGCGCCCAGTTGGCGCTTCAACTCCACTATCCTAGTGGCATTCCGACCCACCAGTAGCATATCATCAACATAGAGCAGTAAAATAATAAAATTATCCTCGGCAAAGTACCTCACAAATACATAGTGGTCCAACGTCATCCGTGCATAACCATGCTCCTCCGTAAACGACTTGAACTTCCTGTACCATTAACTCGGAGCCTGCTTCAGACCATACAAGCTCTTCCTCAACAAATAGACTAAGTGTGACTTGCCCTTCTCACAAAATCCCTCTGGATGCTCCATGTACAACTCCTCCTCAAGATCACCGTGGAGGAATGCCGTCTTCACGTCCATTTGCTTGACCTCCAAGTCGAAACTGGCTGCCAATGCTAGCACCACCCGAATAGACGATTGCTTGACGACTGACGAAAAGATCTCATCATAATCTACGACTTTCCACTGACCGTAGCCTTTGACGACCAGCCTCGCTTTGTATCGAGGGTGAGTAGCATCATCTGTCTGCTTTACTCTGAACACCCATCAATTCTTCAAAGCCTTCTTGCCCTTTGGAAATTGTACCAGATCATAAGTAGAATTGGCCTCCAAGGAACTCATCTCCTCCTGCATGACCTCCATCCACTCCTGTCTGTGTTCGTCTTCCATAGCCTCAGCGAAACTTTCGAGTTCTCCACCGTCAGTCAGTAGCACATACTCACCCGGTGAGTATCTCGTAGATGGTCGACGCTCTCTATTGCTCCTCCTTAATGGAACCACTGGTGCTGGTTGTATACCAACAGCCTCCTCCTCAGGAACTGCCTCCTCGGCATGCTCATCCTCCTGAAGATCACCCTTACCACCATTAGCAGACTGATGATCAAGGTTGGGAGCAACTTCATATACTGGCTCCCCCATAACTGGATCCTCTGCGATGTCCTCTAGAAACTGCTCGAAGCGAAATAACTCTAACTCAGGCAATTTCTCAGCCTCAGAAGGCATCTCGGAATCCTGAGTGTTGGTCATGGTCTGATCCTCGACAAATACCATGTTCCTGCTTCTGTAGAGCTTTCTTTCTACTGGGTCGTAGAGTCTATAGCCAAACTCATCCCGACCGTAACCGACAAAGACGTGCCTCATCTTTGGCTCAAGTTTGGATCTTTTGTCCTCTGGTACATGCACGAAGGCCTTGCAACCAAACACTCGTAGGTGATTGTATGACGGCTCTTTGTCGTACCACACTTTGTCAGGCACATCATCCTGCAAAGGAGCACTAGGATATAAATTAATAATATAAGCAACCGTGTAAAGAGCCTCATCATAATAGCTGTCCAGCAAGTTTGCTTCTGATAGCAAACACCGTACCCTCTCCATCAGCATCATGTTCATCCGCTCTGCTACACCATTGAGCTGAGGTATCTTTGGTGGAGTCTTCTGGTGTCGTATCACTTGCTCTCTGCAGTATGCATCAAGGGACCGATATATTCTCCGCCATTGTCCGACCGAACACATAGCAGTTTCTTGCCCGTTTCCCTTTCAACGGAGGCCTGAAACTCCTTGAAAGTGGGCAGCACCTGATCCTTGGTCTTTAAGGCATAGACTCAAACCTTCTTGGAACAATAATCAATAAAAATTACAAAGTAAGAGGCACCACCATGGATTTTACCTTCATAGGACCGCAGACATCTGAGTGAATCAACTCGAGCAACGTCGGCTTCCTTGAACTTGGATGACTTTGGAAAGACACCATATTTTGCTTCCTCGCCAAACAGTGCGTGCACCTCTCCAATTTTGTAGACTTTAGCCCTAGAATCACTTTCCTGTTCACCAAGTAGCGCATCCCCTTCTTACTGATATGACTGAGCCGTCTATGCCACAACTCGGTAGACGCATCAGTAGTTGCGTTCACCTCATGTGCCCCATGTGCGCTCCCTTCCATATAGTAGAGTCCGGACCTCTTGCTTCCTCTGGTAATCACCATCGAACCTCTAGAAAGCTTCCACACTGTTCCTGAAGAGATTGAAAAAACTCTCGTCATCCAACCTTCCAATCGACACCAGGTTAAAACAGATATCAGGGACATGACGAACATCTTTCGGAACAAGAACTGCACCCGTATTTGTCCTCTAATGCACATCTCCAATGCCAACTGCTTCGACACATCTCCATTTCGCATCTTCAACACTCCACAGTCGCCTGTTGTGTAAGTAGAAAATATTGTCCTGTTGTGAGATACGTGCGCTGAAGTACTCGAGTCCACCAGCCAAGAGTTGTCATCGCAGGCGAGATTCATAACTACCCCATCACCTACAATGATCAGATCGCCTCCATGTGTCGAGGCCGCCGCTGTAGTGTTCTCGTCCTGCTTTCCCTTGTCACCCTTCTTCTTTCTCTTCCAAGCAAAACAGTTCTGCTTGATGTGACCCTTCTTGCCATAATGGTAACACTCCGAGTCCTCGTACCGACCCTTGGATCTTTTCCTGCTTTTGTCTCTGCCACCGTCTGGACCCTTGCTTTTACCCCTTCCGCAGCTATCTGAAACAAGCGCCTCTGAGTGAGATGTGGATAAAGCGGCCTGAGAACATCTCCGCATCGCTTCATTCAGTACCCCGCTCTTGGCAAACTCCAGACTGACCATGCCTTCCGGAGCAGAAGCGATCATAGACACTCGTACGGTCTCCCACACGTCTAGCAATGCACACAACAGTCACAGCTCCTGAACCTCGTCGTCGAACTTGACTCCCATCGAGGATAGCTGGTCAACCACGCCCTGGAACTCACTCAAATGATCCGTAATTGACGCCCCATCTTTGTAGCGCAAACCCATCATCATCCGGATCAGGACAATTTATTTACTCCGATCTTCTTCGCATACAAAGATTCCAGCTTATCCCACAATGTCCTCCCGTGATCAATACTGGCAATGTGGTTGTACACGTTCTCGTCAACGAACTGCCTGATATACCCACACACCTGTATATGCTCAAACTTTCAGTCCTCTTCGGATTTGTCACCGGGCCTCTCAGAAGGAAATACTGGCAGATGCAGCTTCTTGACAAAAAGCAGATCCTTCATCTTGCTCCTCCAGTAATGATAGTTGGTACCGTTCAAGTTTACCATGTGCACCGGCTTCGCGTCCATCTCTCCTTGGTTTGCCTGTCAACTCCTGACACCCTTTTGAAATTTCAGAACCTGGCTCTGATACTACACTTTTGGGAACGAAACCATTCCCCAAACCAGAGAGTACCTGCGAGTGAACCGAGCAAAACGCACAAACCAAAAAACACTAAACACAAATCGCATACACATAAATTTTCACGTGAAAAATTCAGATGAAAAAACTACGGGACGATCGAAGTCTAACCCTGAAGAACCTCCACTAATGGAATAAAGAGATTACACCCTCTACAAGCTGCTCACCGATCCAACACGGATTACCGCAACTCTTTGGAACAGAAAATAGATTACAACCACGAAGAAAAAAGACAATGAGAAATACCTCAAATTGATCTCCTTCTCCGAAACGGCCTCCAATCCTTTCTCCTCTGCAAAGTTGCAATAACACTCTTGCCACTTTTTTCTCTCTCACTTTGTTGTATATTGCATGAGCCATTTTATAAACCCTTGCATGAATTAGGGTTTCCATATGGAAATCTATATATGGAAGCCAAAAATATTTATGAAAATCTAATTACATTCAATCATATATTTAATGAAAATCAAATCATAAATTAGCTTACCATAAATTGGAAATCCAATTATATGGAAAGTTAATATATGAAAGATCCAATCATAAATATATAATTAATGTCGAAGATGGAAATCCAATATAATATTTGCTTACCATAAATGTTCAAATACACGGCGTTCGATGCACTTTCTAAGCTTTTCCGACACACAGATGGCGCTCGTCACACTCCGGGATATTATTCACATAGGTTGGGAACCCCATCCACTCCAACACTTGGAAGGGTTAAGATGTACATGGTATGAAGTCAATTTATAACCCTAGAAGGGGGTGGGGGAGGGGTTGAATAGGGTTTATCACAATTATTCACCACTTAAAACTAGTGCAAAATACAAAGCAAGGAGAGAGAGAGAGAGAGAGAGAGAGAGAGAGAGAGGCTAAGACAAAGATAAAACCCCAGGCAGTTATCCGCCTATTCAAGATTTCACAACCCAAGACCAAAACTGAGCCTTTTTGCCATTACAATCCACTGAACTCTAGACAGATGAAATCTCTCACCACAACCTAGAGAGTTTGCCTTTGCTCACAACCAAGGAATGGAGATACATGAGTGACTATATGGACCGAGACCTCTTCGAACACTTCTTTCACAAGTATCCTCTGTCAAACAATGTTCCAATCAAATATGGCATCTAGAACACTCAGAGCTAGAGATCTCTCTTTAAACTTAGGGCTCAAAGGAATTTTAATCTCTTCATGAGTTTGGTTTAATTTAATATTGGTTTAGATGAAACATTTTATCATATATAGTTTCACCTTATATAGCCAAAAACAAAAAGACAGATATATTCAATAATCAAAGTAAAAAAGAAAAAGAAAAAGAGATGGACTGCTTTTAGTCGTCTGGTAGAACAAAGACCATCCATCGGTTAATATCTTATGTTTGCTATGGTTTAATTGATACAATTGGTGGTCAAGCGGACGGTCTGCTTGGACCATCCACTACATCTATCTGTCTATAAACTTTATGAAAGCAACTTTAAAAAAGAGGCTCCATCACGTCTTTCCGAGTGCTGGATGGAGTGTAACATATTCTCGAGATTGCGCTCTTGGACAATATTTTCCAAACTGGTATAAGAGTCTGTCTTCTTTACTCTTGCTTTATAAATTTTATTTTATGGCTTGTTAAATTTGCATTTCTGTATTTCTTGTATGAGATGTTTTTATCATGGTTCTTTTCATATTAAGCTAGCATATACCCATTTTTTTCTGAAGATAAAACATATATGTTCTATGGTTATTCTAATAAGGAAGAAGTCCTTAAACGACATGTCTTAGGTACCTCTCCAAGACCAAAGGATTGGTAGTCTTTGTTGGGACCAGTAGCGCCGATACCGCGCTCTGATACCACGTGTCTGAAACTGACCACAGCGGAAACTAGGCCAACCCACCTGAGATAACCAACCACCGTCTAACCAGAACGCTAAGACAGACGAAACCCAATATTTTTGGTGACTATGTCACTTGGGCAAATCTTAATCTTTATAATTTCAGGTGGAGATACAAGATTGAATAAAACTATGTTGAATATTTTCCCCAAATATTCAACCCCCTCACCAAACTTAAGAATAAAGCAAAAGATTACAACTTGAAATCACTCACCCTACTCGTAGTGATCTCCCGTAACGAAGAAGAAAACTCCCCAAGCAAATCTTCTTTTCCAACTATCTTAGATGACGAGCCCTAAGATCAATGTACGGACCTTCTCTTAAATTTTCTATAGACTTGCTCTCTATATATTGAGAAACATATTTTAGGGTTTAGGAAATTCCCAAAATAGTCCAACAATAATCATGGCCGTTCATACGAACCCAACGGTGCTAATTAAAACCTGAACCATGTTCAGCCCGATCAAACCGAATTCTGACAAAATTCGGTTGGTCCATCGCCCATAAGTTTGTTAAAACAAGCTGAGTTCGAACCGAATTCGGTTGGACCAAATTCCAAGGTTCAAAGTATCGGTATCGGTATCGGACCATTCCTATGAGTATCGGGATCAGCGGTATCGGTAGTATCGGCAGTTTCGGATCGGAGTATCGGATGTTTTGGTATCGGAAAGCAAACAACTATTAGTAAATTATTAACATTTAAAAGAATATATTTTATACATTTATGCATAATTTAAAGTATTTTCAGTATTGTTTCTTAGTATTTTTGATATTAAATGAAATAGTAGTCATCCTTGTTGATTGATTTATATGCGATAGATAAGTTTTCCTCTTTTATATGTTTTTACAACCTTACTATGCTTTTACATCCTTTCTAATTGGTCTTTTTAATTAAATTTTTTTGCCGAATTGACTGAAAAAAAGACCTCTAATGTCGGTATCGGTCAGTATCGGGTATCGGTCGGTATCGGATCTCGGGACATGCCAAACTGTATCGGTATCGGCTGTATCGAATCGGTATCGGCCGATACTTTAAACTATGCCAAATTCAGACCGAACTCGATCAGTGCTTCACAGAACTCATATATGAAATGCACATGCATCTTAAGCATGACACACAGCTTACCTTTACAAGACATCTTATTTTCATCATGCTTTTCTTCTCCTAAGAAAGAAATATTTCCTTCAAACCTTTTCAAAAATATAAGTTTTCTCTTTTCAAAACTAGAAAACAAGAAAGAATTTGGTCGATAAATCTCATTTATTTTGTATTATGAGATTTTGAAGATATTTTAGATTATGTTTATTTGTCTCTAATATTTATCCATGTGTACTTACAAAATTAAAAGTATTTGTATATTCTTTTGATACTCTGTTCATTTCACAAATGCCAAATTTTATGTAACCATAATTTCTGAAAGCATCAATGAATTCTTTTTTTCTTACACAATTTTTATGATAATCTGTTATCTTTTGAGGCAAGATTTTTTCAACTTAGCCTTTTCAATTTTTCTTTCATCATGTGGGTTTGGAGATTTCTAACTTATCACATAAAGTGTATAGAGCGTCAGAGATTTGGTTGTCTTGTCCTGTCAACATGTTTTTAAGTGGCAAAATTTTCATTAATTTATTTTGACTTTGTTCTTAATGTCAAAATCAATCTTTTGCTTGAAGAGAAAAAGCCAGATTTCTGAAATATATCCCCTATACTTTGGATGACATAGGTCTTCCAAAGTGCATTCAACTTTTCATAATCCCAAGGATCGAGATATGGATTATAGCAATCATCTTCAGTTTACAAAGTTCTTTGAACATACTGAATATTGGTGACTAAACCTTCAATCCAAATTTTAGCGGGAGGAAGGGACTTTGATATAAAAAAGAATGAATCTATAAGTGGACAATTTAAATGCCTCCTAATATTTCTTTTGTTAGAGAGTAAATTAAATTTAATCAATGTAGACAACAGAATTGATTACAAGTTTAAAAAAATACGGTTTATCCATTTTTAAAATATTTGTGGTGCATTCTTCACTTAGAAGGATATTCATTCCATTCATAAGGGTTCGAAGGCATCGAGAAAGTTGTAAGCTTATGAGATATTTTATCTTGTAGCTTAATATTCTAAAATTCGCTTTTAGCGCTTTAGTGAACCATTTGGCATCTTTTATTCAGACTTAGTATTTTATCCATTTTATCCGTAGAAGAGGATAAAGAATTAATCAAATTTAGGATTTGTTAGTGGCAGCTCATGATCAACAAAGGACTCTAGAACATACAAAGCAAGGCTCAAATGAGCCAAAGCAGCACTACCGGAATTCCGGTTAACCTCAACCGGAATTCCGAATTTTGCAGATCCTAGTACTCATGGTGCGAACTAGCAACCGACATAATGGTACCCCAAACCAGTATAATAGATTTTCCAATGCAAATAGTGTGCACTAATGCACACTTAGACAGAAATTATGGTCCTCAACCCGGAATTCCAGTTCAAGCAGAACAATTTATATTTAAAGGTGGTTTTCGACACCGGATTTGCTCCAAATATTATGATATTTTAGAAGAGCCTATTTAAGGGGATTTTTAACCCTAAATAGGTGTCTTTAAGGAATAAGGAGGCTTGCTTGGGGATTATGCTAAGTAGTCCTAAGGATGATCTAAGAGAATTGAGAGAAGGAAGAGAGCAAGAGATCTCGTAAGGGAAGGTTTGCGTGATGCGGTATTATTGTACCAACTCCTGTAATATTTTATTTTGATTCAGTAAAGTTATACTCCCCTTCTCTCTTGGACAAAGGATAATCTTCGACTGAACCACATTAGATCTTGTGTTCTAGTGTGTTTTTATTTTCGATTATTTCTGTTTTGTTTATTCGTCTCCAAGGGTCATTCCACGTCGTCTCGAATTTTTAGAGTATTATAGTTAAAAGTTTTTATAGTTAATGAAATAAGTCATAATTCTAGTAATTATTTTATTTGTATAATAGACTCTTGGGATCTTGTAGTGTATAAGTATACTTCTACCATTGACTCTTGGGATCTTCGTCTCCAAGGGCCATTCCACGTCAGCTGTAGATCTGGCCACCACCGACTGCTTCTTACTCTTCCAAAAGACCAAGTTGCCTCCTACAAATATGCAATAGCCCGAGATAGACCTCCTGTCATCAGTACAGCTAGCCCAATCAGAGTCACAGTAGCCCTCGATGCTCAAGTTATCATTCTTCCTGAACAGCAACCCCTTTCCGGGGGCACCCTTCAAGTATCTCAGAATCTGGTACACTGCGTCCATATGACCCTTCCTTGGGTCATGCATGTAGCAACTCACCACACTCACTGCAAAGCAGATATCATGACGTGTGTGGCTCAAATAGATCAACTTGCCCACCAGTTTCTGGTATCTGTCTCGGTCAACTGGTTCTCCAGTCTCAGCACACAGCTTGAACCCCTGGTTGATCGGCGTCGCCGTAGGTCTGCATCCCAACATCCGTCTCTGTGAGAAGGTCCAGCGCATACTTCCTGTGAGAAAGAATAATCCCCTCTGCTTCTCGAGCAATCTCAATTCCAAGGAAGAACCGAAGAAGGCCAAGGTCCTTTACCTCGAACTCCTTGCCAAGCTTCCCCTTGAGTCGGACAATCTCCTGCTCATCATCTCCTATGATAATCATATCGTCCACATACACCGCAAGCATGGTGATGTGGCCTCCACTCCGACGGAAGAACACAGTATGATCAGCATTGATCTGCTGATATTCCATCCCTATCATCGCCCTCCTGAATCTGTCAAACCACGCTCGAGGAGACTTCTTCAGTCCATAGAGGGACTTCTTCAACCTGCAGACCTTGCCCACTGTCTTATCAATGCAGAATCCTGGTGATATCTCCATGTACACTTCCTCCACTAGATCCCCATAAAGAAACACATTCTTCAAATCCAGTTGGTGTAGCTTCCATCCACCATTCGCTGCCAAAAAAATCATGGTCCTGACGGTGCTCATCTTCGCCACTGGTACAAAAGTCTCATTATAGTCAATGTCGTATGTCTAACTGTATCATTTTGCCACCAGTCGAGCCTTGTAGTACTCTACTTTTCCATCTGGGTTCTGCTTCACAGTAAAGATCCACTTGCATCCGACTTCCCTCTTCCCCTCTGGCAGTTTTACCAGTTCCCAAGTGTGGTTCTTCTCAAGAGCACCTAACTTCTCGTGCATCGTCGCTTTCCACTTTGGATCGTTCTTGGCAACCTGTAAATTGTTAGGTACAGTAATATTATCCAAAGATGCAATGAATGCTCAATGAGAAGAAGAGAAATTATATGAAACAAACTGAGCAAGGTCCCAACCATATCTATCAAGAGAATTTTTCGCATTGCTGGTCATTCGTACTGATAATGGTGTGGGAGTAGGAAGAATGATATCACCTGAAGGAGAATCTGGTGGTGGTGGTGTAGATGTCTAAGGAGTTAAAGACGAACGCAGACAAGGGATTTGACACTTGCACTATAGGTACTGGTCCTGCAGTTTGCTTCCCTTTTCTGCTGTAAGTAACTCCCCCTGAGCCGTGGGCCTAACACCTCTCATCGCCTCCCCTGTTCCTCTTCACTCTCCTGCTCCTCCTCAAACGTTCCTCCATGCCATACTCCTAAATCGGTCACCACACTCTCACCAATCTCCCTCTCTCGCCTCATACTCTCAGTATCAGGTGAGTTGCTCATGGATGAGGTTCCCTCCTGACGGTAGTATGGCTCAAACTCCCTGAAGTGAACATCCATGCTCACAAACTTCTTCTCTACTGGGCTCCAGCACACGTACCCCTTCCGAGTCGCCGAATAGCCCACGAATACACACTTGACTGCTCTGCGGTTAAGTTTCCTAACAGACGGTCTGTTGTCCTTCACAAAACATACGCAGTCAAACACCTTTAGTGGGAGTATCTCACTATTATTTCCTTGTAATATCTCACATGGAGACTTCCATCCCAGTACCTTCGAGGGCATCATGTTGATCAATCGAGCTGCTGTCAACACTGCATGTCCCCACAGACTCTGTGGGACATTCATGGCGATCATCATGCTCCTTGCCACCTCTAGAAGGTGTCTGTTCTTCCTTTCTGCTACTCCATTATGTGTTGGTGTGTATCAATAGGTGGTCTGATGCTGTATCCATTGGACAGACAGGTATTCCTCAAGTGATTTGTTAGTATACTCTGTTCCATTGTCAGACTAAGTACCTTCATCACTACTCTGTACTGAGTCTGGACATGTTTATGGAAGTCCCGAAAACAGGCAAAGACCTCTCTTATGCCAAGTGCCAGTCCAAAGTCTTCGTCCCGTCTCCTTCTCCTGAAAGATCACCTTAGGAATATCAAAAAAGAGAATGCATTTTAGTTGGAGGATTATAGAACTAATGAACAAAAGACTGACTGGAAAGGAGCATGTAAAACATTAGATAATCTTACTGAACCTGTACAATCGACAGTGCCCTTACCGACCATTGGCTGGAAAGTACCATCGGCTGTTTGAATGTTGTCCGTAGATGCTAGGTGAGTGTAGAAAGAGAACTTACTAGCATTCCCTGTCACGTGTCGAGACACCCGAATCGACAATCCAGTCCGACGATCTAAGGGAAGACATAGATGCAAGGGCGAGTGAGTCATCAGTACATTCCGATGGATGGGTATACATGGTAGCGTTGCCTCTGGCGAAGACTGAGGTAGACGCCTCCTCAGTCCTACTCCTCCTGTCTCCATTGCTTAATGCTCTCTGCTTTCTCCTGTGTACTTCCAGCATGCCCAGTAGTGCCTGATCCTCCTCAGTACATGCACCATTAGCTCCCTCATCGCCTTCTGCTACCAGCAGGTTCGTCCGATAACCTCCTCGATCACCCCGTCGACCCCCACGACCACGGCCACGTCCTCCAAACTGTCCACGTCCGCCACCGGAATCTCCCTCCTTGGGTAGTTTGGTGCAAGCATACCTCAGATGGCCCACCTTACCGCAGTTGTAACACTGCCGGGGGTCTCTCTTAGGTCATATGCCGCCTGAATCGGCAACAGCCAGTGCTGTCTTCACTTCAGGAGGAGCACATGTCCCTTCCTGTAGCTTGATACGAGTCTCCTCCTGGATCATGGCCGAGATAGCCTCTTCAAGTGTAAGAATCTTCGGTTAGGCTAGAAGTAGTGCTGTCCTCTAAGCAAACACTGCGGCCAGCCACTTAAGAAACTTTATCGTCCTCTCCTGCAGACATACCTCTCTCCTTACAATTCGGGGCCTCGCAGCTCGTCCAACCTGAGAAGTGATCATAATCCAACCACAGTCAAACTCCGTGGCATACTCCTTACCGTCTTCTCTTCCTGTACGGTATCGTCGATCTCCCCCTTGATCTGGAAAACTCTCAAGTTATTCCCCACACCATCGTAGGTTCTCCTCAACTTCTCCCACACGTCATTCACCATCTCAAGGCCGTCCATTGTGGCGACGATCGACTGGACTAAAGAATTGAGGAGCCAAATATATACCACCATATGAGTGGACTTCCACTCGTCGCGTCCTGCCGAGCCCTCATCCGGCTCTGTCTTCTCTCCTGACAAGAAACCCTCCAGGTTCTTCCCTGCGAGGGTTCCCCTCACCCGTCGTAACCAACTCAGGTAGGTGGCCGGTCCATCAAGCTTCAGATCGATGGATGAAAACTCCAACTTCGTCAATGTTCGTGTCGTTCTCTCACCAGCCGACAGTTTCATCAGCTTCATCAACGTTGCGACCTCCGCAGAGTCCAACTTCTTGATGATCTCCTCCATCGATCCTCTTCTCCGATCACCTCACACCCGTCCCACGATTTACGTTCGCCCTCTTCGTCCTCTCTTAGACCCGATCATCTCTCTCCCTCATCAGATCTAGGCCTTCAATGTCAACGTCTGGAACGACCCGTGGGATAGGCTAGGAACCGCGGCAGAAGGCTCCGCAGGAGTCGCAGCTTCGCGGTGGTGGTGGCGGGCGAGCGACGACGGTGGTGGCGGTCAAGCGGTGCGGCGGCAGTGGTGGTAGGCGGCGCGACAGCGGTGGTGGCGGGCGGTGTGGCCGCGGTGGCGGTGGTGGCGGTTAGGGTTTGGGAGGTGGTGGCTAGGATTTGAGCTCTGATATCATGTATAATATTTTGGAGTAATTGTCATATTTTTTATTGATAATCTCTTGGTTATTTATAGCCTTACAACCCTTCATCTTACATTAATACCCCATTAAAAATCCCTTAACCAAGAATATTCTAATATACCAACAAATATACCATGAATATTCTAATATACCAACAAATATACCATGAATATTCTAATATACCAACAGCTACGAGGACGACGCGTTCCATTACGACCTTTCGCACCAAAGGAAAAATCTGACAACTACAATGACAAAACTCGCAGGGTTGGGTTATGTTACACCTTCCTCTTCAATGAGCAAGTTATCATAATCTCGTGAGGTCAATGCTAAATATGCCTCTTGTAAAACTGTTGTATACAAATGCTCCGGTAGAAATTCAACCATAAAGATAGCTTACTTGCGAACTAATAAATCCGTCTTCGACCAAGAATTTTGTCAAAACAACAAGCCGGAATCCAAGTCCAAGACAGGAGGTACTTGATCACCAGCTTGTTGAGTCTTCTTCCTCCAAGTTGGCAGCGATTACCGAGGAGGGTCTTTCATTTGCATCTTCATCAGATGATGACATGTATGCTTCACCCTTTACTTCCGACTTAGCACAGTCTATTGTGTGGCGTCCTACATGACTGAAGACAAAGCTCAAGAGCATTCGTCGTATGAATGACTTCAAGTAAAAAAAATTAAAGAGCTAATGCAAATATTGAAGAAGCTCCTTAGTTAGCGAAGCGTACATGTTGAAAATATTTCGCATGCGTCAACAACCAATCAGAGTGAGCCGGGGGTTGCCATCGCCGGTACTTCTATATCCAATCAGAGTGAAGCGGGGGTTGTCATTGCTAGTGCTGCAACAACCAGTGCCAATATTGAATATGACGCTTTGCAATGTTTACAAGCTCCATTTGATTCCTGGATGCAATAGGAAAAGTCAGAAGAAGTAGAGTTTGTTCGTCCGTACCCACCAACTTGGGATAAGATCCCATATCCTCTTAAATTTGTATCCCCGACATTGCAAATGCTCAACGGTGAAGGCTCTCCAAGTCAGCACGTATGTCACTTCATGTCTCAGACCGTCCGAGGTGCTGCTTTCAATTAGTTCAGAAGCCTTTCTGCAGGCTCTATTAATTCATGGCACGTCGAGACGCAGTTTCTCTAGCGATTCTATGAAAGAAAGGAAGAAATGTTTATGATTACTCTTCTTTCTATAAGACAAATGGAAGGAGAATCCGTCAGGAAATTCACCAGGAGATTCCGTGACATCTTAATGCGATGTCCCACCAGTATGTCTGTGTCAATGTAAGAGCAAACATGCAGACACAATTTACTGCTATAAATGAAAGTAACTATGGGGGCCGCTGATGCTAGAACTTGGTAGAAGCTTACCTGCCAAGCTGGAATTACTGAACAGCTATTTCAAAAGTTTCGTTTCCCAAATATTCATGACAACGAGCAAAAGAATGATAATGATGACACTTTTTATCATATACCTACATGCTACCAGTGACAATGAAACATATCTAGATTCGAATCTAGAAGATGACAATGTCGTCACTTATGATGAAGAAGGATCTTTGTGTATCAGTCTTTAGTCTCTGCGTCTAGTGAAGGACAAGGGGTTGTCATATTCACATTTAATGGTCATGTCCTCTTTACCTCTCAACCATTATGTTGTAGCCTTATCTCCACACAGAACGTTGCCTAGTCAAAGACATTCTTTATAAGAGAGCATCAGCCTCTCTTATTCCCACGGAGTAACCGTCAAATTCTCCAGCTTGTTCGAACCTTTTGACGGAGCTCGTTAGTTATGTTAAGCCTACTTGTTTTACCATACGCATTTGATCCCTGGTATCACTTTCCTAGCAAAGTCTTCCAATTCATCGAGTTAAAGATTACCTCCGATGATCAACCTCAGTGAATGTTTCAACTATCACGTTCTCTATACATCTAATAGTTCATTCTCTAGCTAAATGGAAACACATGCTCAAGGCTTCGAGCTTTATCTGTACCCAATTCTGGGTATGTTGTGGATAGTAGATCCACATAAAAATTTCCAATGAAATCGCCTTCAATCCTTTGAGATGTTTTTGTCAAGATCACAAACAAACATTCCTCCACTAAAATTAATACTTTTTAAGTCCCAGGTGGCTTAAAGACTTCTTACTTCCAATCCCCAGCAGGGTAGTAGGTAAATGGCAATTTCGATTTACTATCTATACTACGTTGTTAGTATAACATATTTAGTCCACACAAAATCAGCAGCGGTACCAATTGTACTTTTCAATTGATCAAAAGTTTCAATCCAAGATTTTCAGTGTAAGGTCTTTTGCAGTTTTCATGTCATGCTTTTGACAATCGTCACCATACTCAAAACTCGAACTTCAAAGAGTTAGTAGTTTCACTTAGAACTTCGAACCTTTACGTCAAGCTATACCTCTGAACGGTTCAAGTCAATACTTCCCCAGAAAGTTAATACTATCTTTCATTCACCGTCATATACTGAATATATTTTCCATCAAGTCAATGATGTCTCTTATTCACCGTCATGTTCAGTTATACCTCTGAATGGTCAATAGTCACTCCATTACATCACATCTCCCGTATGGTCTATTGTCCTTCACGTCCACTTATACCTCAGAACGATGAATAGTCTTTATTTTCAAAATATGTTATTAAATCCCCAGTGGATTAATAGTCTCTAACCGTCATGTCCATATTACCTCTGAACAGTTTAATCTTCATCCCCAACATATTTTTATCTGATCTTCCTTGCCATGTCAAGTTATACCTCTGAGCAAATAGATTTAGTAAAATTTATTTTAATGTTATGTCCATATTACCTCTGAAAAACAAAATCTTCAACTCCAAGCTTTCAGTTATCACGTGATAGCCTTACTTTATTCATAACATCCATATTCACTATATGTACTTTGTCACAAGTATGCCATGGGTAATGGGTCCACCCATAAATTCTCATGTCAAATCTATCATATTCATATTACCTCTAATATTTTTGGCTTTATTTATAATATTCGCATTCACTATTTGTACCTTGTTAAAGATATCCTTAGATAGTGAGTCCACCAATACAGCAGAGTTGTCATATCCATATTACCTCTAAACAACGAATGCTTTGGAGATATCAGAACTATCACGTCCATATTACCTCTGATAGTTTTGGTCACGTTCTATTCGTACCTACTTTTTGTACCATGTCATGGGTATGCCACAAATGGTAGGTCCACATTCCTTCCTGCGAACTTGTCTTTTTGCGTTCAAACCCATCCTACGATCAGCCTCTTCTTGCAGACAGTTGTTTTCAAAGCAGTAAGGGCTATTCAAAATCTACTATTTATGATTCTCTGTTCAAATTATTTCAAAAAAGTTTCAAAAACTTTAAAGGAGAACTTGTAAACGCATAAAAAAATCATTAAATTAAACCATCCACGGGAAGCTATCTCATAGAAGTATGCTAACAAAGGGTTATTCAAAGGTAGTCTCCCCATCGGAACATCCTTCTGGCGAGAAGAAATTCGCGCGAGAGCCACCTTACAGCGGGGGGCTCCCTCTTCACAAGGTGGTCCCATCACACTCATTGCACCACCTGCACAAAATTTGACGAGACAGTGCGCAGAGAATCTCACAAAATTCAAAGAAAACTGACAGCTGCCAAATCACTGTCAAGTAGCCTACATGAATCTTTTTTCGGCGAAGATGAGCTTCCCTTGTAAGAACTTTGTTTTCGGTGAACCATGCTTTCTGCAAAGTTCGTTCCAATGTGAACCTTGCCTGCAATCTTTGCTTCCTATAGACTTTGCTCCCTGCAGCATGTTCCTGCCAGAACGATGATTCCTGCAAGGATGTATGATGTGACAGTCTGACGTGTCAGTGCACAAAAAATGTGGAGAATATTACGGAGATCGAGGGAACTCTTCAACAATTGTCAAATATCGTGTGTTCATGTTGCATGCAGCTACTATAATAGGAAGCCACGTGGCAAAACCTAGCTTCGACTACACAGAAATGTGTCCCATGCCTCGCATAACTACTGCCACGTAGCAGCATCTCCTTACAGCGTAAACGTGTATCCATGTGGCAGCTTCTCCTTTAACCCTGCGAACATGGGTTAACCGACTCTGCACGAAGTCTTTACTCATAAGACAATTCTTCCTGCGATCAGTTTTCCCCCAAGGGATAGTGCTTCCCGTAAGACTTTAAGAGTAACTGTTTTTTTTAGACTTTATGGATATAAATAGTCTTAATTTTTGTGTCCTCAGGGAGGCAGAACCAAAGCTTAAATGGATACACTGTCCAACCGGTTCTTCAAGACATGGTGGTCATCACCTTGTACACTTTGTCTTCCTCCACGAGAATTCTAAGGTGTTCTCCTTGAGTCTACTATGTCCATATTACCTCTAGTATGTCAAGCTCCGATTCCGTGGACTCGATAGTCATCCCCGGACGTGATGTCGTGCGTGCCTAAGATGCGCCGCGCACAAGGACATGGTATTTGATACAACTAACATACATTCAGAGTGCACAAATAATTGAACAAAATATTGAACAAGAAAAAATTCTCTTTATTGATAATGAACATCATTTGCAAAACCCTTGAATACCTACAAAAGGTTGCCTAGCGGGATTACAAAAGTGAACACAAAATGAAATAGCCGTCATATACATTACATCATTTTACTAAAACTTTAAAGATAAGACCTTCATTCGAGACTATCGTCTTGCCGCGGAGCTGCATAAGGTATGTACACGAGCTCCGGAAGTAGAACATGCTTTAAAAGGGCACGAACAGAGCGCGCCAATAGATGGACTGGTTGGGAAGTCGCCTTAGCTCCTCGCATGATCGCCTTGGCACGGAAAGCCTGTTGCAACGAGGGTCAGTACATCGAAATGCACTGGTGAGGATGAGCTAACCCAACTTACCAAATCGACACGTTATTCATATGAAGCATGCAAGTTATTATGTGGTCTTTCTATCTTGCCTTAGTTCAAGCTACAAGCATATGATATATATGAAACGACTGAAATAAACACGTCACCGTGCAGTGACTTTTACCTGCAGTCGACGTGCTCCAACTGCACAAGACTTACCATATTCTTTCCTGCCAAGAAGACATCATTAGCTTGAACAGTTGCATATGAACAGAGGGGGTCACTGGCACGACGAGCCATATTGGACGAATTATAGTCTTTGGATAGGAATGGTGTGCAATGTAGGTAGCTAGCCCTGCTACACGCCATCCCGCCCGATTCAGACGACTATCAGAATGTTCCGTACAGATCGGATCGGTCATAGTGCCCCAGCGACCGTCTGCAGGAACCAGAAACCTTGTGCACACTGTCCATGACCAAGCGACGTCTAAAAACCAAGTTATCAAACGAAGCAGTTCAAGACAACATGAATCAAGAAACAAGTAATGTGGCAGGATCTGAATAACATAGTCTTCATGTTCAAGTGAGTCGCATAGTAAGGTGTTTCTACACATAGCACGATAACAAAAGAATATGTTCTAGTTAGAATTAAAACAAGATAAAAGCATAATCTAAGCGAAACTAGCATGCAACAATGTACTCATTCACAGTTGGTTCTCAAGCATCAAGTATTCCAAGTCTATTCTATATTTATCTTGATATCTTTTAGTTATTATGGTATAGTTGAAGGGAACAAAATTAAGATAGCAAGATTATTAGGAGTGAAGACTTGGAAGAAGGATCAACTAATCGAAAGTATAGCCACTCACAAGTTGGTGGAGGGAGGGAAAGGAAGGAGGTTATTCAAGACTCCGCTCGCGCGACGCCTACACGATCACCTGCATTGCCACGAACAGCCGATCAATACCTCTTCTTCTCTTTTTCCCAAAGTTCGAAATAAAAGCGAAGTTCAATGAACGAAAATAATAAAATCCATCGAAATCGTTCAAGAAAACACAAGTTCGAAAACCAACTCAAAAGCAACAATTGCGACATCGAAAAAGGCAAGAAAACTTATAGCGGAGAGGTCCCTCTTGACTCTGCCGGCTAAGTCTGTTCTTGGGACGCAGTCCACCGAATATGGGAGTCGATCCGAAGAAGTCATTCCATAATGAGAAAATGATCTTGATTCAATCTATCCCGATCGAACGATACCGAAAGTATTTTTTAGCCGCGCTCCTCGAAAAGGGAGAACGGGGCACTACATCCTAACTAACTAATAGAAAATTTCATCCTCGAAACTTAGGAATAGAACCTACCACTAAGGAAACAAGAAAGAAAACTTTTTCTTCATCTCAGACTCAAGTTCCCATGTCGACTCCTCTACCGAATGATTCTTCCATAGCACGCGCAAGAGAGGAACCGAACGACTCCGAAGCAGCTTCTCCTCAATTGGGTCGACAGGGGGCACAACTCGCTGGCTTCTGGAACTTTTCGAGGTGCTAGAACTACTTTCCTGTTCTTGCACCTCTTCTTGTGCTTGTGTCGATGCATGTAGACAGTAACTAGCATTAGTCTCATAACTAATTATGGATTCACTGTATGGAACGCATCACATTTTGACCCAAACGAATTCAAGAGTTCGACTGTGAGGGACAAGATCGTTTCAAGAAAAAATTTCGACACGAGGGTTAAAGAAACTGAAGCCATACTCTGATACCAATATGTCACGTCCTGATTCCGTGGAATCGATAGTCATTCTCCGGACGTGATGTTGTGCGTGGCTAAGTTGCACCGCACACAAGGCCATGATATTTGATACAACGAGCAGACATTCAGAATACGCAAATAATTGAACAAAATATTGAACAAGAAAAAGTTCTCTTTATTGATAATGAACATCATTTACAAAACTATTGAAAACGTACAAAAGGTTGCCTCGCCAGCTTATAAAAGCGGACGCAAAATGAAATAGCCGTCTTATACATTACATCATTTTACTAAAACTTAAAAGATAAGACCTTCAGGCGAGACTATCGTCTTGCCGCGGAGCTTCATAAAGTATATGCACGAGCTCCGGGAATTAGAATACGCTTCAAAAGGGCACAAACAGGGTGTGTCGGTAGATGGACTGGTTGGGGAGTCGCCTTAGCTCCTCGTAGGATCGCCTTGGCGCGAGAACCTGTTGCAACGAGGGTCAGTAATCGAAATACACTGGCGAGGGCGAGCTAACCCAACTTACCAATTCGACACGTTATTCATGTGAAGCATGCAAGTTATTATGTGGTCTTTCGATCTTGGCTTAGTTCAAGTTACAAGCATATGATAGATATAAAACGACTGAAATAAATGCGTCACCGTGCAGTAACTTTAATATGCCGTTGACGCGTTCCACCTGCACAAGACTTACCATGTTCTTTCCTGCCAAGAAAACATCGTTAGCTTGAACAGTTGCATATGAACAGAGGGGTCACTGGCACGACGAGCTATATTGGACGAATTACAGTCTCTGGATGGGAATGATGTGCAACGCAGGTAGCTAGCCCCGCTACACGCCATCCCACACGATTCAGACGACTATCTGAATGTTCCGGCCGGATCGGATCGGTCCCAGTGCCCCAACGACCGTCCGTAGGAACCAAAAACCTTGTGCGCAAGTTATCCATGACCAAGCGACGTCTAAAAACCAAGTTATCACGAAGCAGTTCAAGACAACATGAATCAAGAAACAAGTAATGTGGCAAGATCTGAATAGCAGTCTTTTTGTTCAAGTGAGTCGTATAGTAAGGTGTTTCTACACATAGCACGATAACAGAATATGTTCTAGCTAGAATTAAAATAGGATAAAAGCATATTCTAAGCGAAACTAGCATGCAACAGAGTAATCGTTCACAGATTGGTTCACGAGCATAAAGTATTCCAAGTCTATTATATATTTATCTTGATATCTTTTAGTTATTATAGTATCGTTGATCGGAACAAAATCAAGAGAGCAAAATTATTAGGTGTGAAGACTTGGAAGAAAGATCAACTAATCGAAAGTATACCACTCACAAGTTGGTGGAGGGAGGGAAAGGAAGGAGATTTTTCAAGACTCCACTTGCGCGACGTCTACACTATCACCTACATTGCTACGAATAGACGATCAATACCTCTTCTTCTCTTTTTCCCAAAGTTCGAAACAAAAGCAAAGTTCAACGAACGAAAATAATGGAATCCATTAAAATCGTTCTAGAAAACGCAAGTTCGAAAACCAACTCGAAAGCAACAATTGCGACATCGAAAAAGGCAAGAGAATTTGCAGCTGAGAGGTCCCTCTTAACTCTGCCGCTAAGTCCGTCTTTAGGATGTAGTCCACTGAATATGGGAGTCGATTCCGAAGAAGTCATTCCATAATGAGGAAATGATCTTGATTCAATCTATCCTGATCGAACGATACCGGAAGTATTTCTTAGCCACGCTCCCCGAAAAGAGGGAACATGGCACTATATAGTAGTCGCCCCATTTAAGAATACTGAAGTTAATCTCACGTAGACTTCCTGAAGTTCTTATTTACGAAGGAGAAAGTTTTGTGCATCTATTATTCCCGTAGGTTTGTTGGACATCAATAGAGTAAAGAAATCACACGCTGATTCGATCTCTATCACTATACTCTCTACAATCTCACACTTGTATTTCGAATTCTTTATAATCACAGTATTCTAACAAGGATTCTTTATTTTATACAAGTTTTAAATAGTTTTCCTGAAAAGTTATTCTATTTGAAAACAGTGGTATGCTCATTTTTCCTCAAGTCAGTGTCATGTTCTGCAAGACAGAACAATATACTATTAGTATACTGTCGGAACAATATTTTTCCATCAAGTTCAGTTACTGTTCTTTAAAGCAGAACATTATACTAACAGTATACTGTTGTCCTGCTGATTTTTATGAATTGAACTTGGTTGTGTGTCGTTTCGTCGTATAGGCATTTAGCCTTTCCCGAGATATTTTTCTAATGCCTAACCCAATGTCCCTTATCTCTGCTATCCGAAAAATGTCTAGCTTTCGGGGGCTTCGCCCCTAAACCCCAATGAGAGATACCACCCTCTCGAACCTCGTCTACTGACCGGACAATGGAACACCTGTCATTCTGTTATGGAGTATGAAGGATTTATTGATTGCCAAATCCGCATAATTAATAGTTGGATTTTGCGAGAACCAGTAGGCCCTAGTATCATATAGTTGTGTAGCATAGTATTTAGTGGTCATATCAGTGACTTGATATACATTATATGTAGTGGATCGAAGAATTGTTGATGTTGAATCTATGATTGATTGACTGCCTGATTGTCCATGTTCCTGACCTAGCTATATTGTCTCCATACTATATTACCAACATACCCTTTGAGGTACTAGCCCTATTATTGCACCGAGGTGCTCTTGTTTCCTGTGCACGAAGGTGCTATATTATGTTCTAGTTGTATATATTTATTATCATTTTTTGTATGGATACTCCCATAGTTGGTCAGTAGTCGTAGCATAAAATATGAGTAGGATTTGTAGATTGATTGTTATATCTACGGTCAGGACGAATCTAGGTTGGAACCCTGGAAAACTAACTCGGATTCACATCAATGTACCCATACTTTACAACGAGGGATGACCATGTGTCCACAACATAAAATACGTAGATCATTGGGAGAAAAATAATTCCGAATTCGTGCATCATGTTGGTCAGCCACCGGATACTATGATATTATCTACCTATGTGGAGTGTGGTATCTGGCATTGTACTGTTACCGATCCAGTATCTTCCCTATAGGAGTACTGATACTGTTACTCATATTGTTACCGACCAGGTGATCGTCTGAGAGGAACATTATGGACTATTACTAATTTTATATAGTTATATGGTTTTGTCAGTCCCGCTTCGACATTGCACGATTGACGAATCCTTATATTACATTCCTGCGAAAACCTATATATTAATATAGCAAGCCATAGGAATTGACTGACCGCTCTACTAAATCACTTGTGCTTATACTATATCACCTACCAGTAGTCTTGGGGATGTAGACTATCGACGTAGTTGTTCATTCCCTTGTCCTTATTTGGTGTAGGGTTGGATTACTGTCCCGACGATAGGACACTCCTATGTACTGCTACTGTTTGAGTTTTCTTTTTTATTTATTTGTGCTTTCTTGTGGTACTTGCTATTAGGGGTTGGACTCTCTCGTTTGTTTGGACAAATGTAGTAGTAGAGCTTAAGGATACCGTCTTATCAGTTCGATAGTGCTCACCAGGAGACTGATTACCGAGGGGCTTAAGTAGGTTTCTTCTCTACCCTTTATATTTTATTTTGATTCTTTTGAGAGTTTAGCCAGTGGGCACATGTTTAGCCGGTATATTTTAGGAGTCTGTTTTTCTAGCCATTTTTGGCAGCATAATTGTATCTATATTTAGACTATAGATGACGATGTGATCATGTATTATTTGACACTATGCTAGCTTTTCATTTTGTATAGCTAGTTTCATAATCATTTGATATAACACCATAAAACGTTTTACTGTTTTATCTTATATGTTCTATATTCATGTTTTTTGTTTGATTGATTGAGACATAGCATATTGCCTGAGACCATAAGAGTCTTGTATTGTAGTATTAACCCCCTTGTCTAGGTACATCCGTAATCGCATTGCGGAAAACTAGCTTATACAATAGTGCATAACTGGCTGAGTCATACCCCGTTCTCTGTATTTCGATACTGGAGCATGACAGTGTGGCATGCCTTGTACATGTCCAGTAAATGTCTATTTAGTGTATATGAGTTATGACATGACATGTTCTTACATGTCTTGCTTAGTCCTGATTTTCCTAGATTGTGATTGCTTGAGTTATGATAAAGCCTTGGCCCTGACATGAGTTAAAAACATGCCTTGACTTACGTAAACATACGAGCTCATGACTATAAGTACATGCCATACCTTGATATCGAGCCATGACATTAACCTGCAGACAACTTGTGCAACTTGTGCCTTAGTGTGTATTACCATTGAGTCATGAATTGTTCAACAACGTTAGTGTTGGTATATTAGAATATTCTTGGTATATTTGTTGGGATATTAGAATATTCTACAGGAGTTTTAATGGAGTATTAATGTAAGATGAAGGATTGTAAGGCTATAAATAGCTAAGAGATTATCAATAAAAAATATAACAATTACTCCAAAATATTCTACATGGTATCAGAACCCAAACCCTAGCCACCACCTCCCAAACCCTAGTCACAACCACCGCCACCGCTGCCACACCGCCCGCCACCACCGCTGCCCTACCGCTCACCCGCCACCACCGTTGCTGCTCGCCCGCCACCACCGCTGCAAAGCCGCGACTCCAGCGGAGCCTTCTGCCGCGGTTCCTGGCATCTCCCATGGGTCGTTCCAGACGTTGACATCGAAAGCCTAGATCTGATAGGGGAGAGACATGATCGGGTCTAGGAGAGGACGAAGAGGACGAACGTGAATCGTGGGACGGGTGTGAGGTGATCGGAGAAGAGGAAGATTGATGGAGGAGATCATCAAGAAGTTGGACTCTGCGGAGGTCACAATGTTGATGAAGCTGATGAAACTGTCGGCTGGTGAGAGCGCGACACGAACATTGGCGAAGTTGGAGCTTCCATCCATCGATCTGAAACTTGATGTACCGGCCACCTACCTGAGTTGGTCATGACGGGTGAGGAGAACCCTCACAGGGAAGAACCTGGAGAATTTTTTGTCAGGAGAGTAGACAGAGCCGGAGGGCTCGACATGACGTGACGAGTGGAAGTCCACTCATATGGTGGTATACATTTGGCTCCTCAATTCTTTAGTCCAGTCGATCGCCGCCATGTGTGGATGGCCTTGAGATGGTGAAAGACGTGTGGGAGAAGTTGAGAAGAACCAACGATGGTGTGGGGAATAACTTGAGGGTTTTCCAGATCAAGGGGGAGATCGACGATACCGTACAGGGAGAGAAGACGGTACAGGAGTATGCCACGGAGTTGGACGTCTGTGGTTGGATTATGATCACTTCCCAGATCGGGTGAGCTGCGAGGACTCGAAGTGTAAGGAGAGACATGTATGTCTGCAGAAGAGGACGATAAAGTTTCTTAAGGGGCTGGCAGCAGTGTTTGCTCAGAGGACAGCACTACTTCTAGCCCAACCGAAGATTCCTACACTTGAGTAGGCTATCTCGACTATGATCCAGGAGGAGACTCGTATCAAGATACAGGTAGGGACATGTGATCCTCCTGAAGTGAAGACAGCACTAGCGGTTGTCAATTCAGGCGGCACAGGACCTAAGGGAGACCCCCGGCAGTGTTACAACTACGGGGAGGTGGGCCATCTGAGGTATGCTTGCACCAAACCACCCAAGGAGGGAGATTCAGATGGCAGACGTGGACAGTTTGGAGGACGTGGCCGTGGTCGTGGGGGTCGACGGGGTGGTCGAGGAGGTTATCGGACGAACCTGCTAGTAGCAGAAGGCGAGGAGGGAGCTAATGTTGCATATATTGAGGAGGATCAGGCACTACTGGGCATACTGGAAGTACTCAGGAGAAAGTAGAGCGTCAAGCGATGGAGACATGAGGAGTGGGACTGAGGAGGCGTCCATCTCAGTCTTCGTCAGAGGCAACGCTGCCATGTATGCCCATCCATCGGAAGGTACTGATGACTCACTCGCCCTTGCATCTATGTCGTCTCTTAGATCGTCGGACAGGATTGTCGATTCGGGTGCGTCTCGACACGTGACAGGAATGCTAGTGAATTCTCTTCCTATACTCACCTAGTATCTGCAGACAGCATTCAAACAGCCGATGGTACTTTTCAGCCAGTAGTCGGTAAAGGTACTGTTGATTGTACAGGTTCAGTAAGACTATCCAATGTTTTATATGCTCCTTTTTCAGTCAGATTTTTGTCCATTAGTTCTATAATCCTCTTAACTAAAATGCATTCTCTTTTGATATTCCTAAAATGATCTTCCAGGAGGAGACGGGACGAAGACTTGGGACTGGCACTTGGCATGATGGACAGTGGTACCTGGATCGGGAAGGACTAGATTCGACATTGGTCTGTGGCAGAAAGGGCAGGAATGGGAGGACCAAAGATGAGTGCCGATGATACACTGATACTCCATCACAGGCAGTTGGGACACTCCTCTTTTGGTATTTTGAGTAGTTGTATCCATCTATTTATGAGAAAAAAAATAAGAAAAAACTAGTATGTGATGTATGTGATTTAGACAAACTTACTAGGAGTTCATATGTTGGTGCGGGCCATAGGAGCTCTTCTACTTTTGATATTATATATTCTGATGTCTGGGGGCCATGCGCTACAACTATTATGAATGGTTACAAGTATTTCGTCTCTTTTATTGATTGTTCCTCTCGTGTTACTTGGTTGTATTTGATGAAGAATAAGAGTGAAGTCTTTGCCTGTTTCCGGGACTTTCATAAACATGTCCAGACTCAGTACAGAGCAGTGATGAAGGTACTAAGGTCTGACAATGGAACAGAGTATACAACAAAGCACTTGAGGAATACCTGTCAGTCCAAGGGATACAACATCAGACTATCTGTGCATACACACCAAAACAGAATGGGGTGAACAGACACCTTCTGGAGGTGGCAAGGAGCATGATGATCACCATGAATGTTCCACAAAGTCTGTGGGGGCATGCAGTATTGACAGCAGCTCGATTGATCAATATGATGCCTTCGAAGGTACTGAGATGGAAGTCTCCATGTGAGATATTGCAAGAAAATAATAGTGGAATACTTCCACTAAAGGTGTTTGGCTGCGTATGTTTTGTGAAGGACAAAATACCGTCTGTTGGGAAACTTGACCCCAGAGCAGTCAAGTGTGTATTCGTGGGGTATTCGGTGACCCAGAAGGGGTACGTATGCTGGAGCCCAGCAGAGAAGAAGTTTGTGAGCATGGATGTTCACTTCAGGGAGTTTCTGCCATACTACTGTCAGGAGGGAACCTCATCCATGAGCAACTCACCTGATACTGAGAGTATGAGGCGAAAGAGGGAGAATGGTGAGAGTGTGGTGACCGATTTAGGAGTATGACATGGAGGAACGTTTGAGGAGCAGGAGAGTGAAGAGGAACAGGGGGAGGCGATGAGAGGTGTTAGACACACGACTCAGGGGGAGTTACTTACCTACAGCAGAAAAGGTAATCAAACTACATGACCGATACCTATAGTGCCGGTGCCAAGTCTCTTGCCTGCATCTGTCTCAACTCTTAAGACACCTACACCACCACCACTAGATTCCCCTTTAGGTGATATCATTATTCATATTCCTCCCATACCATTATCAGTACGGAGGAACACTCCCAGCAATGCGAAAAATCCTCCTGATAGATATGGTTGTGACCCTACTCAGTTTGTTTCATATAATAACATCTCTTCTTCTAATGGAGCATTCATTGCATCTTTGGATAGTATTACTGTACCTAATAATTGGCAGGTTGCCAAGAACGATCCAAAGTGGAAAGCGGCGATATACGAGTTAGGTGCTCTTGAGAAGAACCACACTTGGGAACTGGTAAAACTGTCAGAGGGGAAGAGGGCAGTCAGATGTAAGTGGGACTTTACTATGAAGCAAAATCCAGATGGAAAAGTAGAGCGCTACAAGGCTCGACTGGTGGCAAAAGGATACAGCCAGACATACGAAATTGACTATGATGAGACATTTGTACCAGTGGCGAAGATGATTACCATCAGGACCCTGATTTCTTTGGCAGCGAATGGTGGATGGAGGCTACACCAACTGGATGTGAATAATGCATTTCTTTATGGAAATCTAGTGGAGGAAGGATACATGGAGATATCACCATAATTCTGCACCGATAAGACAGCGGGCAATGTCTGCAGGTTGAAGAAGTCCCTCTATGGACTGAAGCAGTCTCCTCGAGCGTGGTTTGAAAGATTCAGGAGGACGATGATAGGGATGTGATATCAGCAGATCAATGCTGATCATACTGTATTCTTACGTCGGAGTGGAGGCCACATCACCATGCTTACAGTGTATGTGGACGATATGATTATCACAGAAGATTGTCCGACTCAAGGGGAAGCTTGGCAAGGAGTTCGAGGTGAAGGACTTGGCCTTCTTCAGTACTTCCTTGGGATTGAGATTGCTCGAGAAGCGGAGGGGATTGTTCTTTCTTTGAGGAAGTATGCGATGGACCTTCTCACAAAGACAGGGATGTTGGGATGCAGACCTGCAACGACGTCGATCAACTACGGATTCAAGTTGTGTGCTGAGGCTGGAGAACCAGTTGACCGAGATAGATACCAGAGACTGGTCGACAAGTTGATCTATTTGAGCCACACACGTCCTGATATCTTCTTTGCAGTGAGTGTGGTGAGCCGCTACATGCATGACCCAAGAAAGGGTCATATCGATACAGTATACCAGATTCTGAGATACTTGAAGGGCGCCTCCGGAAATGGGTTGATATTCAGGAAGAATGATCACTTAAGCATCGAGGGCTACTGTGACTCTGACTGGACTAGCTGTACTGATGACAGGAGGTCTACCTCGGGCTATTGCATATTTGCAGGAGAGGAGGCAACTTGGTCTCTTTGAGGAGTAAGAAGCAGTCGGTGGTGGCCAGATCGACAGCTGAAGCGGAGTACAGAGCTATGACCTTGGAAGTTGCAGAGCTTCTATGGCTGAAGAGTATGCTGGTAGAGCTGAAGCTGGATCAAGGAGCCAAGATGAAGCTGTGATGTGACAACCAGTCAGCCATCAGTATCGCCAACAATCCAGTGCAGCATGACAGGACCAAACACATCGAGATCGATAGGTTCTTCATCAAGGAGAAGTTGGACAATGGACTACTGGAGCTAGGTCATGTTCCAACCATGGAGCAGGTAGCAGACAGTATGACCAAGGGACTTAGCTCTGCAGATATGATTAGAGGATGTGACAAGATAGGCTTAGTGAATATCTTTCGCCCATCTTGAGGATATTAGAATATTCTATAGGAGATTTTAATGGGGTATTAATGTAAGATGTAGGATTGTAAGGCTATAAATAGCCAAGAGATTATCAATAAAAAATATAACAATTACTCCAAAATATTCTACAGTTAGTGAACCGTTGGAACATCTGTTCTTTCGCCGCCCATTTACATGCTACATTTGGCCGCAACAGAGCAACAAGCTCTAATTGAGAGGCGAAGGAACACAAGGGATTTCAGACATCACGGAGGAGATCTACAGTCTGTGAGGACGAGGTAGCAAGTGGTACGTTGAAGCCCGTATCAGGATGGCATCCTCGGTTTGGCACGTATGGTAAGAGCGCAACAAACGTATTTTTCAGGGGCTGATCACTCCGAGTATAGGAGTGCTGCATAACATTGAGTATGATGTTAGAGTCATGGTGACTAGACGTTCCAAAGTTAGGAAGCTAGTCTGTAACATGTTCTTTTATATTAATATAATTACTGTTTCCAAATATATATATATATATATATATATATATATATATATATATATATTTGGAAACAGTAATTATATTAATATAAAAGAACATGTTACAGGCATTCTTCCCCGAAATGACGAGCTAGATCTTTCTATCTAGGTTTTGAGAGAGCGGGTAACAAAGGAGCGAGGATCTTCAACATTGCAAGGAGACAGATTGAGGCAGTCCAACACCGATCATCTTCTGTGTTTCATTTATGTACGTTATTTTAATGAGCAACTTGTGCTACCTATGGTATTTCTACTTTCAAAGTCTAATATTTTTAGGTATACGTTCTTTATCGGACTTATTCACACATAAATAGAGCCTATGTTATTATATTTGTTCATTTTTTTTATTACTTTATTTTAAGGAATGAGAAATAGAATTGATAGGCCAACTACAGTATTTGCATGCTAGAACACACAACCTTAGACAACTTATACATATTGAGTTGGGCTGAAGTCCACTCGATATGTAGCTAGCAATGCGTCATGCGACCTGGTTTCTATTCAGTTAAAGAAAAATAATTGAATTATTTGCAACAAGAGGTTGTACATACTGGGAAAGGAATACAAATTCCAGAAGGACATTACGGAAGAATAGCTCCCAAGTATGGATAGACTATTCAACCTAATATTTTGATTAATGGCAAAGTCATAAATCCACATTATATTGGTGAGATCAAGATTTAATGGAAATCCCATTGAAATACATTCATCTCATATAGATGCGACCAGAGATGGAACAATGGAATCAATGACGAGGAGGATGTTGTAAAGGGGTGAGTTGGAGGGGGCAATAGACCAAGTACTTATGATCTTTTACAACTTATAAGAATAAATATTGAACGTTCTCAAAGGTTGGGGGCATGCTTTGAGTCCTTCCCTCATTGTGACGTGAAGGAATTCTTAAAGTATCAAATTAGTATGTTTTCCAATATGGGAACAATCATACTAGGAGTAGCCGCCCAACAAATTATAACATTAATAAGTATGTAGTGTATCCAGTGTCTAGTAGAAACCATGCATGAACATATATGCCTTACCAATTGAAGTAACATGTGGTTGCTTCTCCGCTGTGTTGCATGAACACGGGAAAATGGTAATTGTATCCGTACTCATATCAATGTCCATGTCTGGGCAACATAGGTGACTACTTATAGTAATCTTAAAAAATTTGTATCCCGTATTGTGTTCTTATTCATATCCGTGTCCATATTACTACAACACAGCATCTGTCTTTAACCGATCTATGAACACAATGACTCTTTCACTAGTACATGAAACAACTAGAGAGGTTTTGGGAACTTATGATGGAGGGGATCCCTGGGTGTGTAATTATGTATGCATATCCTTGCATGACTTTGTCAGAAGGGAAAGGCCACAGATGCTGCGTAGAACCAGTGTCATGGTTATCGATAAAAGTAACTGCCTTCTCTGGCAACCATCCAATCATTCCTGGTGCTTTCCCATGAGGGTCGATCATTCTCCATAACTCTCCCTGTACCGCTGCTTGCAGTATCCCCTTGGTTGTAAAGTCAAATGCCATGGCTGGACCTCCAATTGATTGAGCCCAGTCAACCAGTTGTTGGCGGTTAGCATCTTGGTTATAAGATAGCTTTCCATCACCATCATATACCATACTAGTCCAAATCTCCCCGACGACGAAACTAGTTGCAGCTTGATCCACATAGATTTTAGCCATTTCTGCTGAGTATCCCCTAGAAAAATCGAAACGCCATCCATTGAAGCTAATGTCATTCTTAAGCCAATTCAGCCAATCTGTGAGCTCTCGTTGCACCCTAGAATTGATGTGATCGATATCAGGAGCAGGTTCAAAGTCTTCCCCAGTGTCAAGGTTTCCAGTGCCATCAGAATACTGGATGTCATCTCTGCATATCATGGTGGGTCCCCAATCCAGACGGTCATCAGGTGTACCCCCTTCAAATATACAGTATATTCCTCTCCCATCTTTTTTCTCTGCAGTTCTGTGATTTATGACTATATCAGCAACACATTTGATTTCTTTGGCATGAAATGCTTGTATTAAAGACATCAAGTCCTGCTGGTTTCCATACTTCGAGACATTCAAATCATACAACCTTCCGGGCATGTAACCTGAGAAGAGAAACTCAACAACTACTTAATTTAGGAGATATATATGCTATGCATAACATGAGAGAATTCAACAGAATGTAAATCAATAACTGTATGAAAGATCCATAGTTCATCAGTTAATCTGAATTATAGCTCATTATGATTACTACTTTACTTCTAGATCTCCTATTATCCGTCTCAAATCCAAATTTAGCAAGCTTATGGACAACAAGAAGTTGCTTTATACTATATTTCCATGACATTTTGTCTTTATAAAGCAATTTTATTCCGACCAATATGAATAGTGATGATCTTAGGGCTACAATAGATCAACCAGTGATACAAAGAAAATGAGAAAAATACAGTACGGGCATGGCATAGTTCATTTTACAATCAAGCATTAGATATAGAAGTTTACTGAAATAAACATGCCACCGTTTGGTGACTTTTACCTGCCTGTCTGAATCACCTGCACAATACTTACCATGACCTTCCCTGAACACGAAGACATAGTTAGCTTGCACAGTTTAAATATACGAGGGGGTCACCGGCATGATGCCATTAAGGACGAGTTATAGTCTCGAGACGAGAATGATATGCAACACAGGTGGCGAGCCCCGCTACATGACATTCCGTCCATAACAGACGACTATACAGATCGTTCCGTCCGGGTCGGATCGGTCCCAATGCCCCGGCGACTGTCCGCAGGAACCAGAAACCTTGTGCACAAGTTGTCCGTGACCAAACGGCGTCTAATACTAAGTTATCAAACAGTACAGTTTAAGGCAATATAAGCACGAGACGAGTTACATGGCATGGTCTGTTTTGCATAGTCTCCCTGATCAGTTTATTGTATAGCAAGGTGTGTTCTATACATAGCACAATCATATATGAAGTATATACATTCTAACTAGAATTGAAGTATGATGAAGAACATTCTAACGAACTAGCATGCAACAAGGTAACCGTTCACAAGTTGATTGACAAGCATAAAGTAATCCAAGTCTATTCTATTTTATCTTGACATCTTTTAGTTATTATGGTATCATTTGATCGGAACAATCAATAGGACAAGATTTTAGATGTTAAGACATGGAAGAAGGGTAAACTAAATCGAATTATAGCCACTCACAAGTTGGTGGAGAGAGGAAAGGAAAAATGGGTGCTTCAAAACTCCACTTACGCGACGCCTACTGCACGATCACCTGCATTGCCACAAACAAATGATCAGTACCTCTACTCCTCTTTCTAAGCTCGGAATGATATGCAGTTCAACGAACGAAAGCAATAAAATCCATCGAAACCGTTCAAGAAAAAGCAAATCCGAAAACCAACTCAAAAGCACGAAAGCAACAAGGCAACAGTGAAAACTAGGCAAGAAAACTTGTAGCGGAGAGGTCCCTCTTGACTCTGCCGCTAAGTCCATCCTTAGGACACGGTCTGTAGTGCCCCGCTCCGCGTCGGCACAATGTACAAGAGATATCGATTTGCTGACTCAAAAGGATATCTTCCTTAAGAGCTCCTTGTTGAAACAGGAGATGACTGATCAAGGTGAGTGGGCAGAACTTCATTCTCTGATTCTTGCACGCCTTAATAATGAATCTGAGTTTTTGAATACTTGTTTGCTTAAAGATAGTTTCATAAGAAGAATGATAGAACCTGCCTTTGCATGCTTAATAAGAGAACTCACATAGCTTGTCTTTGAACGAACTTGTCTGCTTAACTAGAGAACCTGAAACGCTTGTCTAAGAGTAAGAGATTGCGTGAACATGTTTCACTATCGTTGTTGTGTTTCGAGAGAACCATATCATGCTTGAAATTGTTCAGAGAGGACGACTAGTCTGCATAGAGATAGATGGTCTGATGGTTCTTCTCGTCTGCATCATAGAGTTTATCTGATAGTGTTTCATGCATTCTCATCGGTCGGACAATGGCTATTGGTGAAGAACTGAACCTTGGTCACGGCTGCTACAACGATAGTGGAGAGCAACCATGAGTCACAGCTGCTAATAACATCAGATAAATGAGTCATTGGTTAGCTGGATTACCGCTACCGATCCTGAGTTTCTCGGGGAGCGAAAAGCATATAAGATAGTTCATCATGTTGGCTTGATAGAGGATAGTTCCTAGATGGTGCATTGTCCCTAGAGTCTTTGAGTATAGCTCACGAGACACGCTGTGCACACCCTGATAATAGAACAATCGGCTTGCCTTGTGTGCTTGAATGAATCAATATGAACTCTGTTTTTTAAAAGATGTTTCCAAAAAGAAGTAATATGACTCCGTTCTTGTGCTACATGTAACGAACATAGGTAAAACTAGAAAGATCACTAGTAATATAATATTTTATAACATGGTTACTTAGTGTTGGTTTTAGTGAATGTTGCTTCTGTTCAGTTGTTTATACTCACCAGTACTTTCTAAGTGCTGACTCACCAACAATTTGCTTGTTCGCAGGTGCTAGATCGTCTGAGGAAGCGATAGGCATGCCTCATCCCCAAGACCTGAAAATCTAGTTTCATTGCCTTGAGCTGCTTTCGTATAGAGGGACATAATGTATGGAACGATGCCATTGTAATCAGAGAACCCTGTATCTCGATTTGCCCCGTATACTCAGATGGATAAATGCTTGCCGCTGCTTACTCGATAGATGCGATGATAGCCAAACTTTAATGATGTTGCCTTGTGTGAGTGCAATCCCAGAATCGCACTGCATCACGTCTCGGTAGCAAACGACTATACGCCCCGCGGGAGCGCCGAGGAGCGGTGATTCGCGTCCGGCGGGGGCGTTGGTCGGGAGACCTTCGGGACCGAGGCGTGACATAATGGTATCAGAGCGACTCGATCCTTTGCCCATTCCGTTGCTACGACTCTGAGATGTGCTCGATATTATATTATGAAAGAGCGTTCCATACAATAAGTCCATAAATATTCTCAAAGTTGTGCAAAAGTTTTCTGAATTTGATATATTGCTTGAGAGTTGTGCTTTCGCACTTGTCTTGCTAGAGTTTTCGATTGAGGATGGCGAGGGATGAGGACTATCGCTGCTCGGAATATCGAAAAGTTTCTCCTTGAAGTTTCGAGGACGAAACTTTTTGTTGGTGGGTAAGTATGTAGTGCCCCGCTCCGCGTCAGCACAATGTACAAGAGATATCGATTTGCTGACTCAAAAGAATATCTTCCTTAAGAGCTCCTTGTTGAAGCAGGAGATGACTGATCAAGGTGAGTAGGCAGAACTTCATTCTCTGATTCTTGCACGCCTTAATAATGAATCTGAGTTTTTGAATACTTGTTTGCTTAAAGATAGTTTCATAAGAAGAATGATAGAACCTGCCTTTGCATGTTTAATAAGAGAACTCACATAGCTTGTCTTTGAACGAACTTGTCTGCTTAACTAGAGAACCTGAAACGCTTGTCTAAGAGTAAGAGATTTCTTAAACATGTTTCACTATCGTTGTTGTGTTTCGAGAGAACCATATCGTGCTTGAACTTGTTCAGAGAGGGTGGCTAGTCTGCACAGAGATAGATGGTCTGATAGACCTTCTCGTCTGCATCCTAGAGTTTATCTGATAGTGTTTCATGCATTCTCATCGGTCGGACAATGGCTATTGGTGAAGAGCTGAACCTTGGTCACGGCTGCTACAACGATAGTGGAGAGCAACCATGAGTCACAGCTGCTAATAGCATCAGATAAATGAGTCATTGGTTAGCTGGATTACCGCTGCCGATCCTGAGTTTTCGGGGACTGAAAAGCATATAAGATAGTTCAACGTGTTGGCTTGATAGAGGATAGTTCTAGATGGTGCATTGTCCCTAGAGTCTTTGAGTATAGCTTACGAGACACGCTGCGCACACCCTGATAATAGAACAATCGGCTTGCCTTGTGTGCTTGAATGAATCAATATGAACTCTGTTTTTAAAAGATGTTTCCAAAAATAAGTAATATGACTCCGTTCTTGTGCTGCATATAACGAACATAGGTAAAACTAGAAAGATCACTAGTAATGTAATATTTTATAACATGATTACTTAGTATTGGTTTTAGTGAATGTTGCTTCTGTTCAGTTGTTTATACTCACCAGTACTTTCTATGTGCTGACCCACCAACAGTTTGCTTGTTCGCAGGTGCTGGATCGTCCGAGGAAGCGATAGGCGTGCCTCATCCCCAAGACCCGGAAATCTGGTTTCATTGCCTTGAGCTGCTTTCGTATAGAGGGGCATAATGTATGGAACGATATCATTGTAATCAGAGAACCATGTGCCTCGATTTGCCCTGTATACTCAGATGGATAAATGCTTGCCGCAGCTTACTCGCTAGATGCGATGATAGCCAAACTTTAACGATGTTGTCTTGTGCGGGCGCAACCCCAGGCTCGCACGGCATCATGTCTCGGCAGCAAACGACTATACGCCCCTTGGGAGCGCCGTGGTGCGGTGATTCGCGTCAGGCGGGGGCGTTGGTCGGGAGACCTTCGGGACCGGGACGTGACACGGTCCACTGAATATGGAATCGATTCCGAAGAAATAAATCCATGACGAGAAAAAGATCTTGATTCAATCTATCCCGATCGAACGATACCGAAAGTATTTCTTAACCGCGCTCCCCGAAAAGGGGGAAGGGGGCACCACATCCTAACCAACTAATAGGAAGTTTCGTCCACGAAACTTAGGAATAGAACCTACCACTATGAAATAATGAAGGAAACTTTTCCTTCATCTCAGACTCAAGCTCCCAGGTCGATTCTTCGACCGAATAATTTTTTCAAAGCACGCGCACGAGAGGAACCGAACGACTTCGAAGCAGCTTCTCCTTGTGATCCAAGATCCGCACAGGGTGTTCGACATACGTCAAGTCCGCCTTCAAGTCCAGTTGATCAAGATCCACCACATGACTCGGGTCGTACACGTACTTCCTAAGCTGTGAAACATGGAAGATATCGTACACTTCAGATAGTGACGGTGGCAGGGCAATCTGGTATGCGACTGGAACGACTCGCTTAAGTATTTCGAACAGGCCGACGAATCTTGGCTTAGCTTCCCTTTTGCTCCAAATCTGGTAACTCCTCACATGGCCGAGATTTTGAGAAATGCACGATCGCCTTCTAGGAACTCAAGAGGTCGACGGTGCGCATCTGAGTAACTCTTTTGACGGCTTTGTGCCACCTTCAACCATTCGTTGATCAAAAGGATCTTTTGGACGGTTTGTTCTACGAGCTCCGGGCCAAGAATTTGCCGTTCACCAACTTTATCCCAACATATTGGGGATCTACACTTCTGCCCATACAACGCCTTATACGGCGCCATTTGAATGATGGATTGATAGACATTATTGTATACAAATTCGGCTAATGGTAGATGCATGTCCCAACTTGACTTCAAGTCCAAGGCGCAGAGTTGTAGCATGTCTTCGAGGATTTGGTTTGCCCCCTTTGTCTGACCGTCCGTCTGAGGATGGTAGACGGAGCTGAACTTCAACTTCGTCCCCATTGCTGACTAAAGGCTCTCCCAGAAGCGTGATAAGAATCGTCCATCTCGATCGGAGACAATGGATACGGGCACACCGTAGAGTCGAACGATCTCGTTAAGGTAGATCTGCGCCAGACGGTCGGCACTCCAAGTAACTTGTATAGGCAGTAGTGAGCAGACTTGGTGAGTCGATCGACGCCGACCCATACGGCATCGTTTTTTCGTTGTTTCTTTGGCAAACCAACAATAAAATCCATCATTATGTGTTCCCATTTCCACTCCGGTATAGCAAGGTTCTGCATCTCCACGCCCGGCTTCTGGTGCTCGGCCTTTACCCTCTGACAAGCCATGCATTGCGACACAAACAATGCCATATCCCTTTTTCATGTCGTGCCACCAAAATGTCGTGCGGAGGTCTCGATACATCTTCGTGCTTCCTGGATGTGAAGTGTAACTCGCATAGTGGGCTTCAGTGAGTATCTCTTTTCTGAGGTTTGTATCGTTAGGAATACACAATATTCCCTTCACTCGCATTATTCCATCCGTGCTCACTGCAAAGTCGGTCGCCTTTCCTGCTGAGATAAAATTACGCATCTTCTCTAGGAACATGTCGTCCTTCTGAGCGGACTTAACTTTCTCTAATAAGTCTGGTTCAAGGCGCAACTGAGCCACCTGCGCCCCCTTTTTGTATCTGATTCGGTGTAATGCCCAAACTTTCGAGATCCCTTCGCAGTCTATCATCGATAGCTAAGCTCTCAACAAACACTCGACTCAGTGCATCATCTACAACGTTGCCCTTGCGCGGTGTATATCTGATCATCAAGTCAAAGTCGCTAAGGAGTTCAAGCCAACGTCGTTGCCGTAAATTCAAATCCTTTTGAGTGTAGAGGTACTTGAGGCTTTTGTGATCCATAAAGATTTTATACGGTACGCCATAGAGGTAATGCCGCCATAACTTCAACGCGAACACCATCGCTGCAAGTTCCAGATCGGGCGTTGGATAGTTTCTTTCGTGAGGCTTTAACTGCCTCGACGCAAAGGCTATCAATTTGTCCCTATGCATAAGGACACATCCCAAACCCTTACCTGAAGCGCTGCTATAGATCTTAAAATCATCGGGTCCGTCGGAATAGTAAGAATCGATGCTGAGACGAGTCGTTGCTTTAATTTCACAAATGAAGCTTCGCAGTCGTCTAACCACGCGAACGTTGCTCCCTTCCGAGTGAGATGAGTCAGAGGCGAAGCGATCCTTGAAAAATCTTTTATGAATCTCCTGTAGTAGCCTGCTAGACCAAGGAAGCTCCGAATGTCGCTGGCCGACTCAGGGCTCTTCCACTTCACGATGGCTTCAACTTTCTTTGGGTCGACTGAGATGCCCTCCGCGGAAATTATGTGCCCGAGGAAAGATATGTTGTCCAACCAGAACTCGCACTTAGCTTCGCGAACAACTTATTGTCTCAAAGAGTTTGAAACACCATCCGCAGGTGTCCTGCGTGTTCATCCTTATTCTTCGAGTACACTAAGATGTCGTCTATGAATACTACCACAAACTTATCGAGGAATGGTCGGAACACACGGTTCATCAAATCCATGAATGTGTCAGGAGAATTCATCAGTCCGAACGGCATAACTGAAAAGTCATAATGGCCATAACGGGTCCGAAATGCTGACTTCGGCATATCCTCTGGCTTGATCTTTAATTGGTGGTAGCCAGAGCGAAGGTCTATCTTCGAAAACACTGACGCTCCTTGCAGTTGATCAAAGAGATCGTCGATCCTGGGCAGGGGATACTTGTTTCTGATAGTGACCTTATTTAGCTCCCAATAGTCTATACAGAGTCGCAACGTCCCGTCTTTCTTCTTTACAAAGAGTACGGACGCGTCCCAAGGAGACACGCTCGGACGAATGTACCCATGGTCAAGCAGTTCTTGTAGTTGGCACTTTAACTCCTTTAGTTCAGCAGGGACCATTCGATACGGGGCCTTGGAAATCTGTTGGATATTTGGGAAGGTATCGATGGTGAACTCGATTTCTCGGTCGGATGACATGATAGGTGTAGATGCATGAAAAATACGCTGGGAAGAGCTACACAGCCTCTTAATACAGAGCAGCGTAAGCAGAGGCCTTCAGAGCCATCAGGCGTACGACAGAGTTTTCTCCACTAAAATACAGCGTGAAGAATAAAGCTCAAAGGACCATCCGCATAAGTGCAGTACGTCCAGGCCGCTCCAGCGTGAAACAGAGTTCTTCATCGCCTCCATGGCGTAAAACTCAACCGCTCTCAAAGCAGCGTAATAGCGTACGAGGAACGCTTCATCTTCCCCGAAATGAACCTGTCAAGTCACGCAGTGAATCTGACCTCTGACTCCTGACAAAAGGTGATGCACGGCTACCCAGACGACGGCTGGAAACGATGGCAGACCTCTCGGGACGCATCCCACAGTATGACGGCGGATCTCACCATTTAATGCAGAGGATTTGGTAAAACATCACCAAACCGTCGTTTACTGGAGTCCCCTCAGCATAAACCGCTCTTTTGCGTACAAGGGAATACGCCGCCCTGTTTTACACAGGCAAACATGAGCTGTTTTACGCTCCGCAGCAGACAAACCGCCTGCCACGTCAAAAGCTGCACTTCGTACGGGATTCGAGGCACGTCTCCACGTCTAATTGCACAGAGCGGTGACAGTTTCTCTCAAGACACGTCTCTGCGACGGGTGCACAGAAGGCCTGCAGACCTTCGAAACACGCCTCCGCATTTAATGCATAAGGTGATGGCAAATCTCTGCAAGAGATTTGGTTATATCTTCAAAAGCCGTAATTCCGGCTAAAGGTGTCCACATCAGCACGGTATGCAGCGGCTTCTACGCCCATTCAGGATCTGTGCTCAAGCGGCTTCTACGCCCATTCTGGCACGATATGCAGCGGCTTCTACGCCCATTCAGGATCTGTGCTCAAGCGGCTTCTACGCCCATTCTGGCACGATATGCAGCGGCTTCTACGCCCATTCAGGATCGGTGCTCATGCGGCTTCCACGCCCACTCAGTCTCTACGACTACTCGGCTTCCACGCCTACTCGACTTCTATGCCTGTTCGGCTTCTGTGCCTGTTCGGCTTCCACGCCTACTCGGCTCCTATGCCTGTTCAGTCTCTACGACTACTCGGCTTCCACGCCTACTCGGCTTCTATGCCTGTTCGGCTTCTATGCCTACCTGGCTTCTATGCCATGGTGACGGACATTTGGCTTCTATGCCAACCTCTTCTACACAATAGATACCTACCCGCGTGGCTTTTACGCCGTGATCTTAGTAGCAATCGTACGTGTTGTGTCCCCTTAGTTGGACCCACGTCACCCGCTCAGTCAAAAGATCATCTATACGTAGGCATTGGTTACTTTAACCGTTGTGTAAAAAGGTGATGTACTTTCCACTCCTCGGTTGCTACACCAACGGAGTGGTCACTGTCACCAAAGACTCTATAAATAGAGGCCCCTGTCAATGGGGAACAAGGTCGAAAAATTGGTCAAGAAACCGATATCAGATCCCAGGTCGGAAAATTCGGTCAAGAGTACCAATATCAGATCCAAGGTCGACAGTCGGAGAAGATCGAACAAGGAGGATAGAGAGATAGAGAGAGAGAGAGAGCCCGGAGCTCAGGCAAAGAGCGGGGATCGACGACTTCGGCATCGTGCATCCACCCTCTCCTACAACCTTCGAAGCTGCTACCTGTCTTCCACGGCACTTCTTCAACATCGCGTGGTCCAAGGGCTAAAGTGATCGACCGCAGATCAGACACCTATAGCAATTTATACCCAGATTAAATAAATTGTACTCCCACATCCTCGTATAGGATTACATTGTACAAGTTTGTTTGTAAACCAAATGGCGCGGGTTTCGCACAAACCCCGTCAATGAAATACACTTTCATTCTTTCGTTTAATACCACAAACAAGATGGCGACTCTGCTGGGGACGTCTTTCTCTTCTGACGAGGAAGTAATTGCTCAATGCGATGCGGTATCTATAGGAACCGTGAAGAAGACGCTGGTCGTTCATTTCGACCAGTCTGCTTACGAAGACATGCTTCGAACCGGGGGTAGCTCTCACTCTCTCTCCGTCCAAGACATCAGGAAGCTGCGCAAAGTGTGGATGCCCAAGACATCCTCAACCATTCCTGTGAACTCTCCGATCTCTCCGATCTCTCCGACCAATGAGGTGGTAGCATCGCTCCCTCCGTGCCCTGCACATAAAACTCAGTCTCCCGCTACGCGCGGTACAGACAAAACTTCGGGCAAGGCCTCTGCGCTAACCCAGAAGTATCCACTGCGCTTTACGCGTAGGAACCAGTCTCCCGCTACGCGCGGTACAGACAAAACTTCGGGCAAGGCCTCTGCGCTAACCCAGAAGTATCCACTGCGCTCTACGCGTAGGAATCAGTCTCCCGCTACGCGCAGTACAGACAAAACTTCCGATGGTGCCTCAACGCCAAATCGGAAGAACAGATCACGCTCCACGCGCGAAACAACATCTGACTTCTATGGTAAAACAGATGAGCGCGGTGATCTCCGCGAGGGGAAGCAAGCAGGCGAATATTCAACCTCTCGGCCTTTACGCCAGCAAGAGAACAATCTGCCTACCCTCCGGATTACGCGAGAAGCCGATGGCCGACTGAGGACCTCTTCAGCTTTACGCCAGTCTGAGCGAATCTCCAAATTACGCCAGGCGAAGTCCCGCGGCGTAAAGCAAGCTCCGGTTGCTACTCCTGACCTACGCGAATGCCTAGTCCAGAAGCGTAAGGAGAGGGGATCTTCCAACATGTCTATTACGCCCCCCAGAGAGCAATGTTGTAATAGTCATAAGATTGTGATTGACTGCTGCTGTTCTAAAGCAAAACGGTCGGTCTTCGACCGATTGAGCTACTCTCAGTCTTTTCCGGAAGAAGAGCACGCGTATGCGTCCGTGAACATGGCTTCACGCATACCCAGAAGAAGGTCGAGCTCGAGACGTCATCCCTCTGGGCCTCCGAGCCGAAGAAGATTCGAAGACCTCCTCTGGAGCACTGAAGCTGGGGTGTTCCAAAACACCCGGGCGAGGTCACAGCAACCAGCTCCGTACTCGTCTGATTCCGACGCTGGGGGTCGCCAATCTCCCAGAACAGATGCTGAGAGTGTAGAGTCGACTTCTGCGGCGACCTATACTAATCCTTCGATGACGCCCAGGGAAGTAGGAGCTTACGCCATTGAAGACGAACGCGAGGAGGCTTCAGGAAACGCGGAACAACGCATCACTGTGCTAGAGACATCTTTGTAGCAAATGCAATCCGTAATGGAGAACATGCACCAGATGATGCTAACTCAGCACGCGACTACCATGGCTCAAGCATCGGTCCCGCCAACTCAGATACGTGTGGGGGTGGACTTACCACCATCCAACCCAAGCCAAGAACCTGCTCTAGATCAAGAGTCAGCAGTCCCTCCGCTTCGAACTGAGAATCCGATGCAGGCAGTGCGGGAGTTGAAAGCCCAGTTTGACGCCTTGAGGCACAGAGATCAGCTCAAGAAACTGGGAATCAACCAGCCTTACCCGGCTATCTGGGAAGAAGTCCCTTTTCCTCCGAAGTACAAACCTCAGACTATGGCTCTGTTCGAAGGAAAAACATCACCAAGTCAATACATGAACTATTTCAGTATGATGACGGTGTTGCTACAAGGGAACGACGCCCTCCTCACTCGGGTGTTCAAGGGCTGCCTCTCAGGAGTAGCCTATCAGTGGTACCGTAGCTTGGCGGACAACTGCATTACTTCCTTCGAAGACTTCAAAGCGCTATTCTTCACACGATTCTACGAGAGTGGAATGGACATGTCTATGTCCTCCCTCATTGAAGTCAAGCAAAGGGAAAAGGAAGACGTTCGCACCTTCGTCGAACGTTTTCGTCATGCCACCTTACAAATGCCTCCAGGAGTTCCAGACTCGGCGTTAGTAGACATTTGCAGGAAGAACCTCCTTCCTATAGTCTCGGTGTTCACAGGACCATATCAGTTCCATGAGTGGCCCTCGTTCATCGTCTCGGCAGTGGCCGCCGAAGACAACAGTCGCAAGGCGCGCGACAACGGCATCATGATCTCCGCCTCCGACAGAGGCAAAAGGCCATCTCCCAGCGGCGACCATCCTCGCAGCTCCAAGGGAAAAGAAGCTCTGACAGTCAATACGTCCAGACAAAAGACGGCGGCGACCACGCAGACAAAGCCCGGGACTTCCAGGCCCGTCGAGGTCTACTCTTTCGACGACGACGATATCCCTAGTATATTTGAGTGTCTCGTCAAAAGTGGCAAGATCACCCTGCCGGAGCTAAGGCGGCCCCAAGAGGTCGGCAGTACCGACGACCCCAAATACTGCATCTTCCACAGATACGTACACCACCCAACAAAGATGTGTTACGTACTGAAGAGGAAGATCCAGGGGTTGATCGATGCTAAGGCCATCACCTTGCACGACACCGAGAAAACGGTCACAGCCAACATGATCTCTCTGCGGTTCGGCGATCTGCCTCCCCAAGAAGTCATGGACGGTATCACGCCCATTTCCCGAGCCACAATGGACATCGTCAATCTCCCTCCGGCTAGGGATCAAAATCATAACCTGGTACCCCTGACCACCCGTCAGGGCGAGATTATGTGGGTTCATCCAGATTTTGTGTCAGAGCTCGAGGAAGGGACTAGAGCTACGTCCAGGAGGAGCTCAAAGTGCAAACCATGCCATATGGTCGCAAATTCTTCGCCATCAGACGAAGACGAGGTACTTGCTGCAACCCGGTCAGGGAGAGCCTACCTCAACGACTACGGAGCAAGTCAAGAGGATATACCGGCAGACGTTTCAGCTGCCAAACCTGCAGGGCCAAGCCCCGTCATACCGGAAGCCAACCCTTCAAAACCGACGCCGGCGGACAAAGGAAAACAAAGAGAAGTGTGCTTCGATAAACCTGTGAAAAACATTCCGAACAAAGGTTTTGAGAAGCCGTATAACTTCGACATCCTAGCCCAACTGGCTAATACACCGGCCAGGCTCTCCATCTTCGAGCTACTCAGGCTCTCCCAAGACACTCGTCTAGCCTTGAGTGAAGCACTGATGCAGGCGGAGGCATGCTTGACCCAGCTCAAGTCTCCCGACGAAGAACCAGTGGCGTGCCCTCGGTGCCACAGTGTGATGGAGGTGGTCTCAAATATCACCTTCACCCAAAACGACATGCTGTTAAAACATAACAGGCATGACAGGCCCCTCTATTACACCGGGTACATCGGTTCCATGGAGGTTGATCGGATTCACATAGATCCGGGATCATCGATCAGCATCATCCCGCACAGTCTGCTCAGACCGTTGAGGATTCCTACCAGCGAACTGGCTTACACCTCCACTACAATCGTGGGATTCAACGCCGGAAGAAGTAAGACGTTAGGAAAGATTCGCCTGAGGATCCAGATTGGCAACCTCAGATCGGTGGCCACATGTTACGTGATCGATTCAGAGGTATCCTACAACATCTTGCTGGGAAGACCGTGGATCCACGATTACAACATCGTTCCTTCAACTCTACATCAATGTCTTAAATATGTAGACCCCCAAGGGATGGTACAAACGGAGGTGGCCGACCTAAACCCGTTTAAAGGAGTAGAGTCCTACTATTCCGACGCCGTGTTGTACTCGCAGGACCACACGGAAGAAGTGGCGGGCAAGACAGAAGGAATCCCACCGGGAGCCAGGAGAACCCTCTGCCGCACTACCGCTGTCGATCAGAGTGAAAGGACGAACCACTCGTCCAAAAGCCATAGAGCCCATGGCTATTCACCTGAACAGATCCAGCTCGGGGAAAAGAAGCAATTCTCCAGCGGTTACTCTGAACCAGAAGCCTCCACCTTTGGTCATCAACCTTCGGCGCGACAAGCAGCCGACCGATGTAAACACGACCAGGAACGGAGTTCCAGATGGCAATAAACATCCTCTTTTCCAGTACATTAATACTCAGATTCCAAATCAGGAACCCACTCCCCGTGACGAGGTAGAACCCATAGCACAAAAGTTTTTGGAAGCTATGGACTCCTACCATCCGCATATCTGGGAAGCAGCGTCATCATCCAACGTCATCACAACGTATGGACCGCATGAAGATTCTATCTTCATAAACCCGCCTACCTGCAGCAGTCAGCGTCCAATAGTATTCGGCCGCGTGCGCAATCAGCCAGCCATCCAGGAAGATCCTTTCGATGACGATACTGGGAAGATGCAGGTTCACCGATACAGCCCTCAAGCGCTGAAGATCATGCAAAACATGGGCTACGACTTGAAGCGAAAGACGGGCCTCAACTACGGAAGAGGCAGAAGAACGCCTCCGTGCATCATCTTCCTCAAGAAGAGGCTATCAGCACAGAAGACGACCTAGCGCGGTCACGTTCAACGTGTGCGAAGGATTTTTCGTCGTTTTTGTCACCCCGAAGGCTTTACCTCTAAGACCGGGTGCACTGCTCGTCGGCGGGACACCTCGCTCAGAAGGAAGTTCGCCTTGACCGACCGAAGACCCCCTCGCTGGGGCGGAAGAATGAGAAGAGGAACCTATACCCTTTTCCTTAGCGGAGGAGGTTTGTTTCGACGCCATTTTCTGAAGATTCGAGGGAACGAAGAAAAACTCGAACAGTCGAAAGCTCTCTTTCACAGAAGACGGATAGAAAGTTTCTCTCTTAGAGAACTTGGGATATATATAGAGTTCGGGCCGACTCCTCGAATCCTCAGACGGACTCCTCGAGACCCTAACCAAATCTCGCAAAATTGAATAAAGGGTTATAATTGGATGCCACGTCAGCCCACTAACCTTGAAAGACGGACAGTCAGCAAATTCGAAAAAAAAATTCGTGCAAAGACGATTCAGCAGGTCCTACGCTGAAGGAGCTTTCTATGCTCGACAGCAACAGATCTACGGTTTTACGCTCGCAAGCTATAAGTCTATGGTTTTACGCCCGGATGCCTTTGTGCTCTGTAGCTTTTACGCTTGAGAGGCCACAAATCTACGACTTTACGCTCAGCAGATACCAAATCGATGATCTCACGCTCGATAGCACTCAGTTTACGCTCAGAAGCAACAGATCCGCAAGACTTCACGCTCGGAGAAATTTTCTTTTCAGGAGCTACAGATATACATTTCTACGCTAAAGGAGCTTCCCACGCTCGACGGCTACGAATCTACAACTTTGCGTTCGACAGCTACAAGTCAGGTTTTTGGTCCGGATGCCTTTGTGCTCAGTAGCTTTTATGCTCGAGAGGCCACAAAACCCATGACTTCACGCACAGGAACTACAAGTCTACGATTTCACGCTCGATGGTGTTCTACGCTCACAGGCTACAGATATACAGTTCTACGCTAAAGGAGCTTCCCACGCTCGACGGCTACGAATCTACAACTTTACGTTCGACAGCTACAAGTCAGGTTTTTGGCCCGGATGCCTTTGTGCTCAGTAGCTTTTATGCTCGAGAGGCCACAAAACCCATGACTTCACGCACAGGAACTACAAGTCTACGATTTCACGCTCGACGGTGTTTTACGCCCGGAGGCTACAGACGGATGATTTCTCGCTTCACGACTTTCCGTATATTCGAACGGTCCCCAAGATGGTCAATTACAGAAGTTCACACAGAAGATACTCCTCCTTGGCCTCAACATATCCTAAGTACCCGAAACATACAAGAGTTCAAACATTGATAAATTACTCTTCTCGGGTCAAATTGGAGGTTCATCCAAACTCCAGTCTGAATATCTCGTCTATCAAAAGATGGCAACTCAGTTTTTGACAGCCATTCCTCGACCCTGTTCCAAGGGATTTTCGAGAAGTCACTCTTGAAGGCGAAGACTGAACAAAAATTCTGTTTATCAGAAATTCAGAGCTCTACGCGGTTCCTCAGTCCCAGCAACAGGGCAGTTCTAAGATGTTCAAAATGCTCTACAGCGTTCTATGAACTACTCGCTATGCGTAAAGGACAGGACCTAGCACTCTTTCTACAGAGTCGGCGTACAGATTCAGACGTGTTGAAGCTGCACATATTCAGACTTCACAGCAACATATGGCAAGATGATCATATGAAGAAGAAAGACAATTTTTATTAAAGATCAAAATCATGATTACATATGAGGGAAATCCAATCTACAAGGGTTTTCTTTTCATTTTCATGACTACATATGAGGGAAATCCCATCTACAAAGGGCTTCCTCATCATCGTCGTCGAAAGATCGCCCCCAGAATCCGTTCTACCGGGTTCTCGCATCGGTGCAGGTCTTCCTCTTCTTCCATGGCGGTTCATTTACTTCCACAGTAATGAACAAGAAGATCCTCCATTCGCCATGGCCGATCCAGCTGAGGGGTCTTCCACCCAGCTCGATCAGGGACGATAGATTACGGTTTGTCTAATCTCGTCCGCGGGGATCTAAGGAGAAGAGATACAGCTTGCAAGCTGTGTGGTCAAATACGACCCTTCCTCTCTCCTGGGGCAACGCCATACAAAGTTGCTGATTATCCCGAGCAAGGGAGGCTAAGATATCCTTCCATGATCCATCGTTGCAGTGGACACTTGCTCGAAGACGCCATCTTTTTCGGCTCCTTACACGCTGGAAGAACATGATCTCCTTCTTCCTCAAATCGACCCGGCGAACTCCGGTGATCATCTCTGCGTGGTGATGAAGATGTGGGGAGAACAGGCTAACTCCCCCAGCCTTTTATAGGCAAAAGAGATCACAGCGGTCCCCCATAAATCCGCCATAAAGTCTGCAGCGACCGTTTCAACGCTCCACTCAGAAACGTTTCGAGTTACGAGGGGCCATTCTTGCTTCGTTCAAAGCGTTTCAAATTCCAAGGAATTTAAAAGCTCTGAAGGGGGTCTTGTAGAAGCATGAAAAATACGCTGGGAAGAGCTACACAGCCTCTTAATAACAGAGCAGCGTAAGCAGAGGCCTTCAGAGCCATCAGGCGTACGACAGAGTTTTCTCCACTAAAATACAGCGTGAAGAATAAAGCTCAAAGGACCATCCGCATAAGTGCAGTACGTCCAGGCCGCTCCAGCGTGAAACAGAGTTCTTCATCGCCTCCATGGCGTAAAACTCAACCGCTCTCAAAGCAGCGTAATAGCGTACGAGGAATGCTTCATCTTCCCCGAAATGAACCTGTTAAGTCACGCAGTGAATCTGACCTCTGACTCCTGACAAAAGGTGATGCACGGCTACCTAGACGACGGCTGGAAACGATGGCAGACCTCTCGGGACGCATCCCACAGTATGATGGCGGATCTCACCATTTAATGCAGAGGATTTGGTAAAACATCACCAAACCGTCGTTTACTGGAGTCCCCTCAGCATAAACCGCTCTTTTGCGTACAAGGGAATACGCCGCCCTGTTTTACACAGGCAAACATGAGCTGTTTTACGCTCCGCAGCAGACAAACCGCCTGCCACGTCAAAAGCTGCACTTCGTACGGGATTCGAGGCACGTCTCCACGTCTAATTGCACAGAGCGGTGACAGTTTCTCTCAAGACACGTCTCTGCGACGGGTGCACAGAAGGCCTGCAGACCTTCGAAACACGCCTCCGCATTTAATGCATAAGGTGATGGCAAATCTCTGCAAGAGATTTGGTTATATCTTCAAAAGCCGTAATTCCGGCTAAAGGCGTCCACATCAGCACGGTATGCAGCGGCTTCTACGCCCATTCAGGATCTGTGCTCAAGCGGCTTCTACGCCCATTCTGGCACGATATGCAGCGGCTTCTACGCCCATTCAGGATCTGTGCTCAAGCGGCTTCTACGCCCATTCTGGCACGATATGCAGCGGCTTCTACGCCCATTCAGGATCGGTGCTCATGCGGCTTCCACGCCCACTCAGTCTCTACGACTACTCGGCTTCCACGCCTACTCGGCTTCTATGCCTGTTCGGCTTCTGTGCCTGTTCGGCTTCCACGCCTACTCGGCTCCTATGCCTGTTCAGTCTCTACGACTACTCGGCTTCCACGCCTACTCGACTTCTATGCCTGTTTGGCTTCTATGCCTACCTGGCTTCTATGCCATGGTGACGGACATTTGGCTTCTACGCCAACCTCTTCTACACAATGGATACCTACCCGCGTGGCTTTTACGCCGTGATCTTAGTAGCAATCGTACGTGTTGTGTCCCCTTAGTTGGACCCACGTCACCCGCTCAGTCAAAAGATCATCTATACATAGGCATTGGTTACTTTAACCGTTGTGTAAAAGGGTGCTGTACTTTCCACTCCTCGGTTGCTACACCAACAGAGTGGTCACTGTCACCAAAGACTATAAATAGAGGCCCCTGTCAATGGGGAACAAGGTCGAAAAATTGGTCAAGAAACCGATATCAGATCCCAGGTCGGAAAATTCGGTCAAGAGTACCAATATCAGATCCAAGGTCGACAGTCGGAGAAGACCGAACAAGGAGGAGAGAGAGAGAGAGAGAGCCCGGAGCTCAGGCAAAGAGCGGGGATCGACGACTTCGGCATCGTGCATCCACCCTCTCCTACAACCTTCGAAGCTGCTACCTGTCTTCCACGGCACTTCTTCAACATCGCGTGGTCCAAGGGCTAAAGTGATCGACCGCAGATCAGACACCTATAGCAATTTATACCCATATTAAATAAATTGTACTCCCACATCCTCGTATAGGATTACATTGTACAAGTTTGTTTGTAAACCAAAGGGCGCGGGTTTCGCACAAACCCCGTCATTGAAATACACTTTCATTCTTTCGTTTAATACCACAAACAATAGGTAGTTCGCTCGGAAACACATCAGGAAACTCTGCCACAACGAAAGAATACTCAACGTTTGCGCAATCCAGCTGCGTGTCCCGAACGCTAAGTATCCCTAGCATCAAGAGTGTAGCATCCGACGAGCAGACATCGCAGAAATCACCATGCAGGTCCTTGACGCAACTGTTGCTGAACCACTCGTGTAGCAGAATTCGGCCTCTCCAGGTAGACGAAAGATGACCCGTTTCTCTGCACATTCGATAGTTGTCGAGCAAGCGCTGAGCCAATCCATCCCCAAGATGATGTCATAATCTCAAACATTTAGGACTAACACATCTAGCGAAAGTTTCCTTCCCCTAATACAGGCGTGACCGTCCTGACATACTGAACGAACATGTATCTTCGTGCCCGATGGGGTGCTAACACTAAGGTCTAGATATAATGTGTCATTTCTATCTTATTTTCTACGGCAAAATTCGTGGATATAAAGCTATGTGTAGCACCAGAATCAAATAGCACGCGAGCAGGTATGTCATTGAAAAGCAATATACCTGACAAAACGGTGTCCGATGCTAGGGCCTCTTGCCGTGTCAAAGTGTACACCCAGCCTTGAGCTTGACGACGTTCTTGCTGCGAAGCGGCTCGGTTGGCTTGAGGTGCTTTGGCATGATTTGGATGTTAAGGGCGAAGCTTGGAGGGGAGCGGACAGTCCTTCGATATGTGGCCTTTGTCACCACAGTTGAAGCATAACCCGTTCTTGAGGTGACATTTGTTTGCTGTGTGCCATGGCTTGTTACAGTGTGTACAACGTGTCCCTGCATTCCCTTTCTGTTGACAGCCGTTGTTTGGACGTTTTGGAGCAGTGTTTCCTCCCACTTTGCTATAGCGCTTGTGATTGGAAGTATGCACAGCGCCGACAGCAACTGAAAGATACTATTGTTCGAGGGAAAGGGCATGATTGAGAACTTCCCGCATAGTCAGGTATTAGGGAACGACTACGTGCGCATGGATGGCAGGTCGCAGGCCGCCTTCGAATCGTCTTGCACGACTCGTCGCATCAGGAAGGTATGAGCTTACAAATTTGACGAACCGATTGAATTCAGCGGAATACTGTTTCACGGTCATATTGCCTTGCCAAAGCTGCACGAACTCGTTCTCCTTTTGCCGACGTACGAGAGGGGATATGAACTCCTCTTCGAACGCGCCACGGAAAATAGCCCACGCGATTGTCTCCTCTTCATCGCCTACTGAGAGAAATCTTCGATGCACGTCCCACCAATCGTGCACGTTCAAACGGAGTTGTAATTGTGCACACGCAACACGCTTTTCTTCAGGTATCTCTAGCAATTTGAAGTGATCCTGAAGTCGAAACGCCTCAAACTCCAAAGAAGAAGGAAGTGACTATCTTCGACTACTGAGAGAGATCTTGCCTACACGATCGTCTCCTCTTCATCGCCTACTGAGAGAGATCTTTGATGCACGTTCCACCAATCGTGCACGTTCAAACGGAGCTGCAATTGTGCACACGCACACGCTTTTCTTCAGGTACCTCTAGCAATTTGAAGTGATCTCAGTCTCTGCCAGCCAATCTAGAGCCACGACCGGATCCTCAGTTCCTTTGAAAGGCGTGTTGCAGATCTTCTTGAAGTCGGCAAAGTCGAAGATAGTCACTTCCTTCTTCTTTGGAGTTTGAGACGTTTCGACTTTAGGCGTGGGTCGCTCCACCGGCGCCACTGCCGTCATTGCGGAATGGTTGGAGGCTAAGGTCTGAACGATCTGTTGCAGGACATCTACCTACTTCTGTTGGACTGCAAATCGGGCTTCTAGATTGCCTTCGAACTTGCTCTGTCACTTTTTCGCCCGCTTCTTGGCTCGCTCATAGCGAGCCTCATCTCTCTGCTAGCTTGCTTCAAGCATCCGCATCATTCGCTCAATCAGATCAACAGGGGGCATGGCTCGCTGGCTTCTAGAACTTTTCTATGTGTCGGAACTACTTTCCTGGGCTTGTACCTCTCCAGGTGCTAGCGTTGATGCTTGCGCTTGAGTCATTCCTTCAAAAGAAGTAACTTGCATCAGGCTCGTAATGTATTATGGACTCACTATATGGAACGTATCTCATTTTGGCCAAACGAGTTCAAGAGTTCGCAAAGGGATTAGATCGTTAAAGGAACTTTTCCGACACGAGGGTCGAAGGAACTTGAAGCTGTGCTCTGATACCAATATGTCGCATCTGTAACGACTCATTCCGCTCAAGCGGACTGCCGATTCAAACGGCAAAAGTGTAACGACCTGACCCGCTTTGCTCAGCGACACGACTCGTTTGAGGCAAAAGATTGCCAGACTTGGCCCTTCAGGAGTTCCAGCTTGGACTTTCAGAGGCTCGCTCGGAGTATCGCTCGACCGAGGCGAATCATCGCTAAGGTGGGTGGCTACGATGAACTTGTCTTTACTTAGCCAGCACACTTAAAATATGGATGATATATGCTAGTCGCTAGGTGAATCACCCATTGCATGCTAATAAAGAATACAACGCACCTAGCTAAGGGAATAATCCCAACTTGTATTGCTTGTGCTAGAACATGGAAATGAAATTTTGCTTATAATTGGACCCTTGTATACTACATTTGCCTTGTGCAAGTAGACCCCGCTATGCCTCGAGTAGAACATTATACTCTTCATAGTGCAAGGGTCCCTAGATTATGCCGCTTGGTATGTCCCTTTATGGTTTCACTCCTCGCTTTACCCTAAACCAGTGCCAACGTGAATGCTTAAGTTTCAATATAAATGCATGCTTGTCTGCTCATATGCTAACTTGTATTTGTTGTCTCGTTCCAATGCTTGCCACATGAAACTTATGCCAAAATCAAGTAAACATTATATTGCCTTGCATTTATCCAAACCACCGGAAGGCTATCTAATAGTCGTTCCGTGCAAGTATGAACATTGAAAGTATTCGGGACCGTTAGGTCACCAAGGCATTTTTCGAACTAGGGAACTGCATCAATGGACAGTTAAGCAAGATAACATCACAACACCTCGAAAAATTTGATACTCGTCTTGTGCTCAATCTAACGGCTCAGGGAGACTATGCAAAGACAGATCATGCTATGTGATTGTCTCATGCTCGTATTGCCTTATATTGCATCAAGTCAAGTTGAACATTGAACAAGAATCAAGAATTTACATGTCATGTCAAGAATCCTGTGAACCTGAGACCAAAGACTTGCATGTCACGGACAACTTGTGCACAAGGGGGATTACAACATCACATTCCGCGGACGGTCTCGGGGCCCTGGGACCGATCCAGTCTAGACGGACTCCATTTTGTCCTCTTCCTTGTTTATAGGGATGGTGCGCAACGCCCATGTTATTTTACGTTCGCCCCATTCTCCTCCCCATTCTCATTGAAGAGGCTGTCTCTAATTGTTCAGCGGAATGGCCTGCAATGCCCTGTTCAATGCGTCACTCCCATTCCGCTAGTAAGACATTGTCCATTATGGCTATGCCAGTGACCCTCCATATAGATAAGACATCCTCGCTTAGCGGCAATCCGCGTGCGAGTCATTACATCGCATCCAATAATCTGAAACACCTGAATGATCATGAGTATAACACACCTGTACATATGGAGCACTTGAATATCTTATGCAATACACCTGATAATCTGAGTAACTCGTGCATCCGAAACATAATCTCGCTCACAACACTTGTGTTTGCACATGCTATTGCCCTTGGTTTTCATTATGAATTGTGTGCTTGAATTAACTTGGTTTTTCTTGGACAGGGAAGGACAAATGGTAAGTTGATAAGTCTCGTCGTGTTCCCTCTTATATCGCACGGCGCACTGCCACACGAGTTAGGCAATTCATTATTGCCATAAAACTGATCCTAAGACAAGATTAGAAAGATAACTTAATAGATGGTGCACGGAACCTATATAACGTTTTTGGATTTGTCGAGCGGATGAGAAGCCTCCCTACCAATGCATTCATGTACTGATAACCCACCAGATTGCTTGCAGGTGCGGGAGAACCTCGTTCGGTGCGGATGTCTCCCTCGTGCGTGCTAAGACGTGGAGTTCACTCTGGAGCCTTAGATCGTTGCATCCGGAACTGAAGCATATATACAGGACATAATGTTGGAACATCGCCTACGTATCATTCCACAAATGTAGCCACTTGGCATGCTTTTACTGTTTCAGAGAGAGGCTTGAGCGACTTGTAATCTCGGCCTAGTGCCGCTTGTAACACTTGTTCAATATAAAGAGTTTGTTTTACTTCTATACTTGTGTTATTCAATGCTTCCGCTATTAACGACTCTGTGAACTTGTTACCAATCGTCTATACGTTTATTATTCTGCTGCACTCGGACAATCTGTACGACTCTGTGGCTTAGACCTCTTACCGCCTGCATGAACCACGGTCTTGCACAGGCGCGGCTTATGCTCGTGCGGCATCACATCCAGATGGGTCAAGCGATCGTCCCGAGGGAGAGCTGGTGCGGTGATTCGTGCCTAGAGGGGACGACCGATTATCCTGCGGGAGATCAGGGCATGACAACATCCCGATTCCGAAAAAATCGATAGTCGTCCCCCGGACGTGATGTCGTGCATGCCTAGGTTGCGCAACACACAAGGTTAATGTATTTTATATAACGAGCACATATTCAGAGTACGCAGATAATTGAAACACAATGTTAAAACATGAAAAAGTTCTTTATTGAGAATGAACATCTTTTACAAACTCTTGAATGAGTCGGATAATTGCCGCACGGGCTTACAAAAGTGGACTCAAAATGAGATAATTATCCTGTACATTATATCATTTTACTAAAACTTCAAAGATTTAGACACCTTCGGGCGAAGCTACCGCCTTTCCACGGAGCTGCATAAGTTGTGTGCACGAGCTCCTGGAACTTCAAAACGTTCTTCAAAGGATCAGGACGCGCCGGTAGGTGGACTGGATCGGGAAGTCGCTTTAACTTCTTGCAGGATCTCCTTGGTGCGGAAAAACTGTTGCAACGAGGGTCAGTACATCGAAATGCACTGGTGAAGGCGAGCTAATCTGACTATACTGTCACGCCCCCCGGTCCCAAAATACGTAGGACTAGGACACGTAAGCATGCCAGCCGCATGGATATGGCACTCCAATATATGGAAACCAAACCCATACGTACGCTGTAATATGAATATCAAATCCACAAGTGGTATAAATCTATCACAAGTCACAAGGTATAATCTAAATCTCATCCACAGAAAATCGAATATAAATAAATAACCAATATCTATGAAACTAGATCTCAATACAAAGTATCTAAGATGATAGTTGGATGGAAACAAATCCACTACCAACTCGAATATAAAAGTACAACACAACAACCACAATATAAGAATACCAGCTAACAATCAGGGGCTCGAAGAGAAGACCCCCCTCAAAACATATGTAACCATCTGAATCTGCGCTCCTGCGAATACTCAAGAACAGATACACCTGGAAGGGGCCAAGTCCTCAGAGGGACATACCAAGATACATAAAAGCATGCCAATGAAGTAATGAAATAAATATCCAATGGGTCGCCTAACCATCTATGTGAATGCAGTTTGAGAACAACTTTCCAACAAGTGGGCTATCTGGCTAAAATGGGATTAGCATGGTTCTCTTGGAGATCCAGGGGCCTACAAAGCATGTCTTTTGAACGGCAGAGGCCGCCTGATAATATATAATATATAGTGGTCATCATAACCGCGCATCTCCGACGGAGCGTACGGGTTACAAGGGAAAAGTGCAAAGGAGCCCAAATGCCTTACTTGTTGTTCTCCCCACCCCATGCTCTAAGCATGTCACATCCATGACACGATTTGGTTCATAGCCTATCTTTAGTACCCTAGCCCAATTCTGCAACCAAACAAGGATAAGGATTGGACCACTGTACTACAATAGGCTATGTCCATGGACCTCTAATAACTGCCAAGTTTCTAGCATGCAAAGTTTCTAACAGCAGTTATTCCTAACGCACGTCACATACGTACCGATGATCAGTCAATACGTGCGTCCGTGATCTATATGAGACTCAAAACTCGTGTAAAAATATGTGTTACAGTCAAATGAAACCTAATGATGCTGCATGATAATGGGGTGGTATCATAAACAAGGTCAATGCATATACATAATAAAAACAATTACGACGACACCGTCGTTGCACCCAAGTTTCCTTGTACGCGCATTTTATATACAGTTAAAATATATGAACTAAAGACAGAAAATAAAAATGCATGCAACATATGGAATATAAATAACAATACAATGGCAAGGTATACTTGCCTGGCAAGAAGCTGCAAAATGTAACGTCCAGATGTCAAACACACAGGATCAGAAGCTATGGCCTCATAACAAATGTCTCCGGATGCTGAAATAGATATCACCAACATTCCCAGAATAAGCAAAATAGCTAGAAAGCACTTCCCTTTCGTCCAATTTGGACACATGAGCAAAACGGTAATTTCGGGACAAAATGGGGTCCACATGTGGCCCACTTTGCACCGAAAAACGTGCCAAGGGTAAATGTCTCTAAATGGGACAAATTATAGGTCAAACAAACTCTAAATGTCAGCACGAACTCAATGGTATGTCCAAATGTGGGCTCCGGTGAGCCGAACACAATTTCGTCCAAAAATCAACCGTAGGGCCCGCCAATTGGCGACTTGGTCAACTGTCTCAGAATTGCGTGAAAATTGGGTCACAGGACCAGCGCGTTACCACGAGTCCAGTGGCACAAGTTTCGTCGCAATCTGACGAGCTTGCACAAAATGCGCAGGGCTTTTGCAAAAGTTGCAACACGGGAGATTTGCTGCGGATACGGACTGATTCCGACGCGCACATGCGTCCGAATCAGTTTCCGCGAAATCCCAAACGTCCGGGTACGCTGTGCGCACCTTTTGGTATACTTGGTACACGACGAGGCGGTCCCGTTTGGCGGGGCACGCTCCGTTTCGCAATTTTTGAAAATCTGAAAAAAGTGGATTTTCGGGGTTTTCTAACTGGTTTATTTCTACATACAGCAATTAATAAGTTAATGTAATAAACAGAAATAAAACTAGGTCAAGTGGTCTCCGCATACCAAAAAGAAAAATCGAATTCGAATATCTGTGGTGGGAGATACGAATCCGGGAACATAGGTAGTTACCGCAGTTTTCTGCGAGACCCGAAAGTTATCTTTTTCCGTCAACTTGGACATTGTTTTTGCCTAGGGTTACGCACTGTTCGAGGTCAACTATCATACAAATATTGAAAAGGGTTAAGTGGTGAACGTACCGGTGAAGACGGGGTCGAGTTTGGTCGAGCGAGGTGACGGAAAACGACGCTGGAACACCGGTAAGTTGCTGTTTAAACTGCCACGCGCGGGTTGCGCGGTTGTTCGCGGTCGTCGGGGTTGGTTTGGGCGGCTGGACTGGGCGCGCAGCGGCTGGAGGCGGCGTCGAGGCTGGGCGGCGCGGCTCAGGGTGGATGGGGAAGATGAGAGTTTAGGTTAGTGTTTGGGAAAAATAATATAGAGAGAGAGAGAGCGCGCGAGAGGGGGGGTTAAGTTCACGCGCGGGAGGGTTTCTTTGGGTGCTGCTGCTGTGTAGTTATGGGGTTGGGTTAGAATAGGGTCGGGTAGGACTAGTTGTTAACGGGTAGGCTAGAGGGTTTGTGTAGATTAGGTGGATCCATTAGGTTTATTTCATTTCTTTTTCTTTTCCAATCCTATTTCTTTTTCTTTTTCCAATTCTTTTAAAATATATATATATATATATATATATATATATACACATAGAAAAATCTAGAATTTGTATTAATGCATACCATTAAGCTAGCAACTGTCCAAAATGTCTCCTACATGAAATAAATTAGGAAAAATTTATACCGGCTCCATAAATCTCCTAAATGCACGAACACCTAAAATAAAAATTAAATAAAATCTATGTCTCCTAATTAGCTCATAATTACTACAATTCAATTAATAATTAATAAAAAAAATTAATACGTTTTTTTTTGGATTAGGGGTTTTACATATACCAATCAACACGTTTATATGAAGCATGCAAGTTATTATGTGGTCTTTCTATTTTCCCTTAGTTCATTTTACAAGCAAGCATTAGATATAGAAGTTTACTGAAATAAACATGTCACCGTTCGGTGACTTTTACCTGCCCGTCTGAACCACCTGCACAATACTTACTATGACCTTCCCAGAACACGAAGACATAGTTATCTTGCACATTTTAAATATACGAGGGGGTCACCGGCATGATGCCATTAAGGATGAGTTATAGTCTCGAGACGAGAATGATATGCAACGCATGTGGCGAGCCCCTCTACATGACATTCCGTCCATAACAGACGACTATACAGATCGTTCCGTCCGAATCGGATCGGTCCAGTGCCCCGACGACCATCCGCAAAAACCAGAAACCTTGTGCATAACTTGTCCGTGACCAAACGACGTCTAATACTAAGTTATCAAACGGTACAGTTTAAGGCAATACAAGCACGAGACGTGTTACATGGCATGATCTGTTTTGCATAGTCTCCCTGATCAGTTTATTGCATAGCACGGTGTGTTCTATACATAGCACAATCATAGAAGAAGTATATACATTCTAACTAGAATTGAAGTATGATGAAGAACATTCTAACGAACTAGCATGCAACAAGGTAACCGTTCACAAGTTAATTGACAAGTATAAAGTAATCCAAGTCTATTCTATTTTATCTTGACATCTTTTAGTTATTATGGTATCGTTTGATCGGAACAATCAAGAGGGCAAGATTTTAGATGTGAAGACTTGGAAGAAGGGTCAAGTAAATCGAATTATAGCCACTCACAAGTTGGTGGGGAGAGGAAAGGAAAAATGGGTGCTTCAAGACTCCGCTCGTGCTACGCCTACTGCATGATCACCTGCATTGCCATAAACAGATGATCAGTACCTCTTCTCCTCTTTCCAAGCTCGGAATGAAATGCAGTTCAACGAACGAAAGCAATGAAATCCATCGAAACCGTTCAAGAAAACGCAAATCCGAAAACCAACTCAAAAGCACGAAAGCAACAAGGCGACAGCGAAAACTAGGCAAGAAAACTTGCAGCGGAGAGATCCCTCTTGACTCTGCCGCTAAGTCCATCCTTGGGGCACGGTCCACTGAAATGAAAATCGATTCCGAAGAAACAAATCCATAAAGAGAAAAAGATCCTGATTCAATCTATCCCGATCGAACGATACCGAAAGTATTTCTTAGCCGCGCTCCCCGAAAAGGGGGAAGGGGACACCACACACTTTGCTTGTACTATTGCAGCAAGAATTGCTGCTTTAACCATCTTTGCTCTTCATAGCTGATGGATAAACTGTTTTTGGGCGAGGAATGTGAAGTCTCCCCAAGAGATGCAAGATTCGTCATAGGACGCTATACAGGAATTCCATCATATGAGGGCATGGCTTGTCAGCTTCAACCTGGCAAAACATACCTTCTAACAATCATTATATATATAGATCTTAAAGCAAGTCCCTAAATTTGTCGATCCAATTGTCAACTTCATTGTAACAACCGTTCTATAGAACATGGGTATATCGATCATATCAATCTTTGCCTCAACATGGAACGGTTGCATGAGATTGGTTGTGCGATGTCAACTCGGCTTGATACTCCCATATTATGCTCTCATGTTTTCGCTTGCCTATCCCCGGATTTGAACTTTTCCTCGTCATTACTGTGGTTTTGAAGATCTGGATTCCAGTTTAGTTTGCTTTAAATTGGAGCCTTCTTGAAGTAGGTGAGTCAGTTTCAAAGAGTTTCTGAAGTGTATTAGATGTAGCGGAATACCAGTAGCATATTTTTGATATACCGTTGGTATTCCACAAAGTCGAAAATCTGTCTAGTGGATTTGTGGTGCAACATTGATACTCATTTGGCATACCGCTGGTATACCGGCAGCATACCGTTGGCAATGGACTGAGAAGATTAAGGGTATGATCGAATGATTTTGATAAGATCTAGTAGTCAAGATTAACTCGGGAATGGGAAGGGGTATATAAATTATTTCCTTGATCTAATTTATATAAACAACATAAGAGAAACATGAAAAGTGTTCTACAACTTTCAAGAAGAGGAAAAAGGAGATTGAGAGTTCACAGTTGATTCAAGAAAAGATTCTTTGAGGAAAGATTTATCGAGGAGATCCACATCAGCTCTCCATCGGTAAATTCTGATTGAGACCCATAATTTCACCACATTCAATGCAGTCTTGTCGGCAGCCATGAGACAGGATGTCACAGTCTAGAGGATATCAGCGAGGACATGAAGTCATGAAAGGTTACACGCAGTCATGAAGGCGGTCTAGGTGGCGCCTAGACGCTAGGCGCCTGACGCCCTCCTAGTCCCCCCAACGCCCTACTATGCATGTTTTGGGTTTTATGGACTTTTCTATAATTATCAGTAGATTTTTTGGATTTTATTTATTTATTTTTGAACCGTCTAGATCTATGCGGCCACCGAGACATGTTAGGAGCTAGGCGGTGGGTGTCCGCCCGACTAGTGCCTAGCGCTTTTCACAACCTTGCATATACTTGATACTGACCAGTACAACTAGCTTGCATTTCTTGCTTCGTAGGTTTTCGTTATTTTCTGGATTTGTGTTCCCTATATCATACGAGTGTATCGCTTGTAGGATAATTGGTGAATTATAATAGGACGCTAGCAGTGTAGTCAAAGGCGTGCCTCAGGCGCGCCTAAGGCGCGCCTTGCTCCTAGGCGCAGGGGCAGCGCCTCAGGGTACTCCAGGCGAGGCGCAATTCTTAAGGCGCACCTAAGGCGCGCCTAGGTGCGCCTTTTTCGAGCGCCTTGGAATAGCTAAGGCGCGCCTTGAAAATCTTGTGAAAAAATAACATGTTTAGACTATTTTTTTAACTGTTGTAATTTTAGACTGTTTTTTGAAATGATGTACTTTTTTTTTATTGTTTTCTCTCTCACTCACTCACTCAATTCAAAGTGATTGCAACCTAGACATGGGAGAATTTGAAGCACACATGTTTATCAATGTAGAATTCCGATGTGAATATATATATATATATATATATATATATATATATATATATATATATATATATATATATATATATAATTTTTGCGCCTCGTGTCGCTCGGGCGCGCGCCTTAAGTGCGCCTTGCGCCTCGGGCGATTTGGACCCTTTGCGCCTTGAGTGCACCTTGCGCCTTTGACTACCTTGGACGCTAGTAGGATAATTGGTGAATTATAATAGGATGTAACAGACTTATGCAACTAATAACATTTTCAAGGTTTTTTTCTTATATAATGAACTCTTGTAGACTCCTATACTTGTAAAGACCCCTAGCATCGCTAGAAACCCTGTACAGATCAGCATGTAGAACGGACCCCCAAAAGTCATCGGTATACCATTTAGGCATTTTTGGCTCAAGTCAGCATGCTGACTTGGCTACTTGAATACCTATTGTATATTTGTTCTAGTTTTAGCTAGCCCTAATTGGGTTGAGGGTTTGGATTTTTGAGTTGGCAATTATTCCTTAGTTGGATAGCCAAGGGTATAACCCCAACCATCCTACACTCTCTTCCTTCTCTCATTTCACTCGCTTTCACTCTTCTTATTTTTCTCTCTTCCTTGCTTCTCTTCCCTTGAACCAGCCCTATCTAGTGGAGTTTGGCTTGTGGTTACTAAACTCAGTCAAGAGGAGGACTAGGAGAGCCTCATTCCCTTCCACTAGTACTTGTTCAAGACAAGTATACCTTGCTTGAAGGAGGCCTTGTCTCACTTGTGTTTCCTTGTGTTTTATGTGAACTTTTGTTGTGATCATGAGCCACTAAGGCAATCTCCATTTTAGGATTTCTCAATATCATAAGCTTTGAAGTTCTTGTTTTCAATGAATTTGATAGTGTCGGGATAATGGATTTTCAACCTGTAGAGAGAAAATAATTGATTGATTTACTTCCAAGAGAGGGGGTACATATATATAGGAGGAGGCTAGCCGCCTCCTTATTTTCTATCCGATGTGAGATTAAATAAGTCCCCCATAACTCAACACTCCCCCTCAAGATGGACGATAGATATCAATCATCCCATCTCTACTAGCATCAGTAGAGCCATCCTCGAATAAGGAACTTAACTCCGTATTCTTCCCATAAAATGGTTCAAACTCACGGAAGGTCACGTCCATACTGACAAACAATATTCTTTCAGTGGGACACCAACATTTGTATCATTTCTGACTTTGTGAGTAGCCCACAAAGATATATTTAACTGCTTGTGGATCCAGCTTGTTTACCATCATTTTGTGATCTCGCACAAAACATGTACAGCCAAACACTCTGGAAGGAACAATAAAAATATTAGAGCCCAAGAGCATCTCACATGGTGTCTTCATTCCTAATACTCTTGACGACATCATGTTGATTAGATAAGTTGCTCTCATAACATCCTCACTCCACAAGAATTTTGGTACATTTATTGTCAGCATTAAATAACGTGCCACTTCTAGGTGATGCATGTTCTTGCGTTCAGCCACCCCATTCTGAGCAAGAGTGTCTGGGCAAGTGGTTTGATGAAGAATTTCCTGACTAGAGATGAAATTAGCAAACTCCTTGTTGGTGTACTCGGTCCCATTGTCTTTTCGAAGAATCTTCACATGTACTCCAAACTGGGTCTTCACATATGCCGAGAAGTCTTAAAAATATTTGTACACCTCAGATTTCTACTTCATCATGTGATCCAGGTCATACGTGAGTAGCAATCAATGAAGGTAACAAACCATCTGAATCTACTGATAGAAGTAGTAGGACATGGTCCCCAAATATCAGAATGAACAAGCGCAAATAGCTCAAAACTTCGAAGACCAACCATTTTATAAGTAGAATGTGTATGCTTTCCAAGTTCACAAGCATTACAAAATAACATTTTTTGTCTACTTTATTCATTATCTAAAGTTCTAACTTATTCAAACTATCAAAAGATAAATGCCTCAATCTGCAGTGATGGAGCATTGCTTCTGTCTCTGGACCTCTACTAGTAGCAGCAGCAAGCATTGCAGCCTCCCGATCCGGATACCAAAGACCATCACGCCTGATGCCAGTTCTAAGCCTCTTCCCCGTGGCCTTCTCCTAGAAAGAACACATATCCCGATAAAAAAGAACAGTACAATTCAATTAATCAATGAGAGAGCTAACATAAAGTAAGTTGACCGGAAACGAAGGAACATGCAATACAGATGACAGGGTAACAGATGAAATACAATGGACTGAGCCAGTACCCCTGATGGGTTGGGATGTCCCATCAGCAGTCTAAACTGTCTCGGGATGCATATGCTTGCTCGGATAATATAATGCAAACTCACTAGATGCACCTGTGATATGCCTAGATGCACACATGAGTCTATGATCCAACCAGTATGAGATATAGTGGATGCAAGTGCCTGAACCAGAATACCTTTGCCCATATGAGCAGCGTAACCAGTAAAGTTACCAAGGTAGGTAGTGTTATCCAGATCCTGAATGGCCAGTCCCTTGCCCTTAGAACTCTCACCCTGAAGTTTGAACTGACGTAGTTCCTCCAGCTCTATCATCTCAGCTCCAGTCATTTCGATAGTGGTCTCCTCCGTCACATCTAGGTGAGCAACTCCCCGGCCTCCGCGTCCCCTGCCTCCTTGACCTGCGCATCCACCTCTCTGTCCTCTGCCTCCTCGGCTACGACCAGAATTACGGGGTTGAGGGCAGTTGTAGCTGAGGTGCCCTTTCTTCCCGCAATTATAGCACTCATTGTCATCGCTGTTGGGAGCACTAGGAACCACCAATGCAGAACGGACAACTGGTGAGGTCTCGCCTTTCATCACCTTTTGTCGGATCTCCTCTTGCTTCATCGATGCAACAGTCTCATCCAAGGACGAAAAAGATGGCAGATGACACATTGCTGCCCTCCTAGCCTCAAACTGTGGGTTCAGACCCTTGAGAAAACGAGCCACACGCCTACGCTCAAGGTATTGTTTTCCAAGGAGAACATCTGTCGGATTTTGTAATAATAGCGGATCATAGTAGTCCAAGTTCGCCATAAGCGACGTAGCTCCGCTGCATACTGGAGTACTGTCTTCTCGCCCTGTGTGGTAGCATCAATCTTCTTCTCAACTTCCATCATCATTATGACACTCCCAGCTCCAGAGTATATCCCAGCCAATGTCGTCCAGACATCAGCTGCACTGCAGATCGACTCCACCATTCTAGCTATGGATGGAGACACAGAAGTTAGCAACCAAGAAACCACCAGAGAATTAAGATGACTCCATGTGCTCCACTCATCACTCGTCATCCTTTGGTTCAGTGCACTCTCCCTTCACATATATTTCAAGCCCCTTGGTCCGAAGGTTCAGCAGCGCCCTCCTAGACCAACTTAGGTAGTTTCTCGTTCCCTCAAGTTTGATGTCATTGGGCAGCAACTCTATCTTCTTTATCACCTGCAACGGTTCTGGTGCGGGCACGACTTCCCTACTGGATGAGATATCCTCTAATTTGGCCTAAAATATCCCGGCCACCCCTTCCAGTATCTCTTTCAACTCCTGACTAGTCACAGGTGTTCCTATCTCCACAGTTGCACACAGGGACGAGGTCAAATGTAACTCAAACACGTGTTGTGCGCCTACATGCGATCACGACTTTCTCCATCTATCTGTATACCCCAAACTCATACGGCATGAGAAATGCATGATGGATAGAACTTACTGGAACAAGGGCTAGAAATAGAGATTTGTGCAAAACTTTTCAGGAAGTATGCTCTCTAATCTCAGAACCCACATTGAGATCGGAATAAGAGGATCACACAAGAGTTCCTCTCTGATTATCCACGATCCAACGACGGATTTGACGACACCTGCAGGCAAACCCGCAGGGAACGTCGACGACACCCGAGGGTGGTGTGGGGGGCTTCCACGCACAGAGGAAGGCGGGGGGGGGGGGGGGGGGGGGGGGCTTCCACCCTGGTAGAGGAAGGCGGGGGGATCGGGTGAGTTCTCATTTTTTTTTTTGGATTTTTTTTTTTGGAAAAAGAATTCAAAGCTTTGGCTCTGATACCAGTAGAGAGAAAATAATTGATTGATTTACTTCCAAGAGAGTGGGTACATATATATAGGAGGAGGCTAGCCTGCTCCTTATTTTCTATCCGATGTGGGACTAAATAAGTTCCCCGTAACTCAACACAACCTTATTCTTGATTCCTAGCTATGCATATTGTTATATAATGGCTGCGATTCTAAATAGGTTTTTTTTTTTTACTTTTTCGTTTCTGGATACAAGAAATACTCGAGACGAAGGACGTTGTTCTTGAGAAGATCCATACGAACGACAATGGAGTAGACATGCTAACCAAAATTCTACGGAGGAGAAATTTGAGTTATGTAAGAAAATCATCAAAATGGCAAGCTCCTCCACCTACGTGAGGAAGGGGGAGATTTGTTCAAAGAGAATCAATATTCTATTTGAACTCAACCTAGTCGGAAACCTTATCCCCTTCTTTCTTGACTAAGTGATTAGAAATATTTCTCATGTATCACATATACATGCATAAGAACCAACTAAAGTCAGGGCTTTGGATTCAACCCCTCTATGGTGCCTAAAGTGTAAAGTATAAATTGTTTACTTGAATGATCATGATTGCTTCCTACAATATAATGACATTTTCCATGAAAGTTAGTTCACTAAATTACATATGTTTTCACTAAAATCCATCTAATTTATGTTTTCAAATTCCCCAATGATGTTGATATACACCATTTCCTTAAACAACTTTGGGATTTAAATTTGAGACAAGAAATTGATTTAATACCAATATTGTCTGAATTATATCACAACTATATCTACAATAACTAATATAGATAAGATGAGGTCGGCCTTCCACTAAATTACATATAATAATCGAAAATATATGTGCAATCAAGAAAAGGGACCAAATCAACCTACCTTGTGCTGAAACAGAGTGAGAGGGGGGAGGCAACCAAACGTGGGTAGCCCCGGAAGTTGCAATGTCATCCACTTGGGTCTTCAAAAAGTTGTACCAGCCCCCATCCTTCTTCCAGGACTCCCAATTAAAACCCTGTAAATTGTAAATCCATAATGTATTAAATAGAGAATATCTAAAATGTAATAAATAAGAAAGTCATTCATTTTCGTGGCTTTCCCTTAATGTGTCACCGAGATGAATACAATTTTCTAGCATAAATAAACGAGAAAGGCATTCATCTAAACTCAGTTACAGTATAAAACTAGGAAGCAAGGACACCCAAAAGTCGATATTGTGACCATACCTCGTCATGTTGACACATGTAATACACGTATCAGCCACAACATGGACACTCCAAAATACAGTATGACACATAAAAAAAATGTTGTATCCTTCTTGCCCTGTCGGAATTGTGTCGTGTCCTATACATGTCCTTGCCACATAGGTGTGGGGAAAATTGGAGGGTGTTTCTTGGTTGCAAAGCTTAAAATGCACAATCTTAAGGTAGAACTACCCACCCAGCAACTAGCCATCTAGATTTTATGAGATAGACACTCATGAATTTAACTACCTCAGCTAGGATTCTGGCATGCTAACTAAAAGGGTTGATGTACTGTCATAACAAAATTGTCAATTTTTTTAAGCCTAGTTTGGAGACAGTTTTATAAAATGGAATTAGGTTTCGGTTGTAGTTTCGAGACTTGAAACTAGAGTTCTCTACCTAAGGGGAGTTTAGAGTTATTATTTTTTTATGTTTGCGAACATGGGTTTATTTTAGAGTTTTTGTGTTTTGAGAATATGAGTAGAAGAACCTATAATTATTATCCACAATTTCATTGATCACAAAATTCTACCAAGCACATCCAAAAATTCGCAAAATCCTATGTCAAGTCAATATGGAACCGGACAAAAGAAAGCTAAACAAACTCTCACTTAACTCTCTCTGACTCCCCCTCCTAAACTCCCACCCTTAAACGAAGCAAAAATTTTTCTCCCCTCAATTAATTCTCTTCACCCAGACCCTAAGGGTTTCGTAGGGGAAGATTGCACATTTTGGAGTTAGGATAAAAATACAAAAAAAATGTAGTTTTACTAACTCCATTTTTTGGGGTTTATGATCCTCCTTTTAAGAGAAGAAAAAATGACATGGTGCGTTTGAGATGGAGTTTTAAAAAAGAAAATTGGGGTTTGGCAGAGGATTTTTTTTTTTTTTTTTTAAATCCTGACTTAACGCACTGGACACGACATAACGCTTGGGACTTTTATGCACACTGCATTGCATGTCTTTAGAGTGTCATTTTTTCTTTTTATTAAAATGTAGTTTTACTAATGCCTTTTGTGCACATTGCATTTTGCATGTCTTTTGGACTTAGAAAATTGGGGTTTGGCAGAGTTAAGCCCTCAAACTACCAAAAACAAAAATTTGGTGCATTCCGGAGTGCTTTTGGAGTTAGCAAAACTACTATCTGACTCAAGTTTATATAAAACTCCATTCTAAACTCCAATATTTTTTTTCATAAACTCCAACAGTAACTCCAAACTCCCAAATGTCTCATAACCTAAATGAAAGTCCACAATTAACGAAATTTCATCATTTTAAACCGTGATTTCAAATCTCCAAAATTTGGAGTTTTATCAAACTCCAAACGTTCCTAAACACACGGAAGTTGAGTGATTTTGAGTTTGGAGGTGTAACTCCATTTAGTTTTTCTTTTCAAAACTCAAATTCCCAAACGCACACTTAGGAAGCTTACTTATGCTCGATCGGTAACCGAACCCATTATGATAAAGAGAAAAGGTTTGGACAACGATGACAAAAATGATGATGTAAAGATGTAAAGAAGTAGAGAGTAATAGCATACCTGGAAAAGGATCTGAGCAGATGCAAAAATTGGTAATAGAAGGTTCAGTGTCACTACTACCAGTATAAGTGAGTACTGATCTTTCTTCTTTGCCATCCTTGTTAAAAAAAAAGAGAATAAGAAATCACACTGCTGACACCAATCACAATTTATATATATATATATAAGAGAGAGAGAGAGATGACTGTTACCTGTGACTTTGTAGATTAGACGACGTATCCATGGAAGCAACAAAGAGAAATTGAAAGTTTCTGAGAATGTGCAACTAGTCTGATTTTGATTGGGCAGTTGGCGTTCCGGAGAGGAAAACAAGTTTGTAACGTCAGCGTCAAGGTTGCGTTGCTTCTGCCGTTTATAATAGGATACTGCATATGAGAATAACAGCTTTGGAAGGAAACATGAATTTTCCTCTTCTCCGAGAATGATAGCTTTGGGAGGCAACATGAGTTTTCCCTTTTCTTTGCTGCCATCTTCAAAGTTTTTATTATTAATTAATTAATTGGTTTATTTTTTTCTTTTTAAATTGTTTAATTTTTATCCTTTTATAAAAAATTTAACGTATTAATTTTTAATTTTTAATTTTTAATTTTTAATTTTTAACTTTTTAATTTTTAATTTTTAATTTTTAATTTTTAGAAATTAAATTTTTAATTTTTCAAATTTCTTAATTTTTAAAGAAATTATTTTTATTTTTAAAATTTTAAAATGTTAGATCTAAAATTCTAAATTTTTTAAACTTTTCAATTTTATAATTAATTTAAAAAAAATTTGTCAAAATAAAATTTTTTTTTTTTTGATTTTTTTATTTTAAGTTTTTTTGTTCTTTAAATTCTTTTTAAAATTTTACGTTATTAAAGGTTTAAGTTTTCTTAATTTTATAAATTTATAAATTTTATAATTTTATAATTTTATTTTTTATTGATTTACTATTTAAATTTATTTTTTAAAAATTTTATTATATTACAAACTCAATTATATTATTACATAATAAACAAAATGTTTGAATACAATTGATGTTACATTACATAGTTTAATTATATGTTCCAACCAAATATGGTAATGTAATTGTAACTCTATTAATTTAAACAGTCAATTACATTACAAATTTAATTCTACTACGATTATAGTTAAATTACAATAAACAATCGAAACATTACTTTGTGCTAAGTTTTAAACAACATATACTTTTTTGTATATATATTTTTCCTATTGTGTGCATTTTATGTTTATTAGATCCAACATCCCAACCGACCAGCCCGCCACTCAAGACTAGGCTAGTTCCTAGACAGTTCATTTGGCTTCCCAATAAAGATGTGCTTGCCAGACATGTAATGTTCATTTGGTTTTCCTCCTCTTGGCTAGAAAGATAGTCCCACATTAAAAAATATTTCAAGTGGATATCTCAATATAATATCATGTGGGTATTGAGAGATAAACATGGGGTGGTGGTCCGAGAGTGGGTGTCATGTAGGATATTTTTCTAGTAGGATTAAGACTAAACTCCTCAAAGAAAGCATTTATGCTTTTTATCACTCTCTTGAAAAAAAATTATTAGGAGCTAAGCCCCAAAAAGACTCGGACTCGGACTTAAAGGTGCAAAGTAGCGCTTTGATGATGCACTTTGCACTTCTAAGCGAGTTGCTTTGATGATGTACTTTACACTTCTAAGCGAGTTACTATGTATTTGTTCGGCGAGTTTGTGCGCTTTTTCGCTGATTACGAATTTGAACAGTTATGAAAATATTGAGTCAATTAATTAGATCCAATTTTGTGGAATTTGAATTTAATTCATTCATGTCTTTTCATAATTGGTGGACAGTCATGATTAGGGTTAGGGTTTCCATCAAACTCTATAAATACTCTCTTGGTGACCCCTTTGAGAACTGACTTCGAAATTAAGAGACAGAAGAGAATATCGTCTTGCGGATACCATTGGAGTCCATGATTTTGTACGAGGCTGGACAGAGGTGACGGTGAGCGTTCCAGTAGTTCTTTTTCGAACTTCCTGGTTCTTGGGAGCAGATCGTGTAGGGTGAATCTTTCTTTGAGCAACGGTGATCATCATCACCCCAGCAAGCTGTTCTTCTTCTTCTTCTTCTTCTCATTGTAAACGTTTTGTCCCAATTGTAACTGAGTTTGCAAGGAAGAACGTATAGTGATTCTTTGGTTTTGTAATCCAGAAGAAGTTATATATATATATATATATATATATATATATATATATATATATATATATATATATATATATATATATATAGAGAGAGAGAGAGAGAGAGAGAGAGAATAAGGGAGGTGAGGTGGTATCTCACTCTCAAAACAAGGGTGGCGGTGATGTGGCACAATCACAACCACACAAACGAGGGGAGGGGGTTAAGTGCAATTTGCCAATTATGAAATGTGTGGTTGGAATTGTGCCACGTCACCGCCACCCTTGTTTTGAGAGTGAGGTGCCATCTCACCTCCCTTATTCTCTCTCTCTCTCTCTCTCTCTCTCTCTATATATATATATATATATATATATATATATATATATATATATATATATATATATATATATATATATATATATATATATATACATATATATTCTCGTTGGAATCAAGGCAATCAGAGAGGGAACTTTTGTGTCAACCTTTGATATAGACTATAACTTCAGGATCAAACAAAGGGTAGGCTGTTAAGTTTGCTGAACCACTATTCCTGGCCTTTGTATATATATATATATATATATATATATATATATATAGAATCAAGACAATCAGAGAGGGAACTTTTGTGTCAACCTTTGATATAGACTATGACTTCAGGATCAAACAAAGGGTAGGCTGTTAAGTTTGTTGAACCACCGTTCCTGGCCTTTGGTCTTACATCTTATGATCTGTCTTGGGATTAATAATCTCAAAGCAAGATCCTAGTAAGATGGAGAACAACCGCATAAGTATTCTCGACACAAGTTTTAACAAACTTGAGAAGTTTGACGGTGAGCATTACAACATCTGGAAGAGAAAGGTCAATGTCAATCTTCAACTCGTGAACATCGAATACATGTTGACAGACCCTGAGCCTACTATTCTGGATGATGCTTGGAGGATTGTTGGGGCCACTGTTTTGTAGACGAAGTGGAGGAGAGACAACCTCCACAAACTGCTAATTTTGAACTCCATGAAAGATTTTATGGTGAAGTTGTACAGTAAGACGGTCCATGCAAAGGACGTCTGAGAGTCTCTAGATAAACACTATAAGTTTGATGAGAACAGAAATAAGATTCATGTGACCAAAAAGTTATAGAAGATGCGATTTGAGGACAACAAGACGATGTTGCCTCAAAGTAAAGAAATTTCTCAAGCTACGTCAAAAACTTGACATGACGGTATGCCCTTAGTTGACCCATTCATTGTGGGAGGTATTGTCTCCAAGCTCCCACCTGGATGGAGCAACGTTATTGCAAACATTTACCAGAAGAAGATGGAGGTCGATATTGAGCGCCTCCTACACTATATCTATGTTGAAGACGAATTGAGGGCTCAACTCAAAGTGGATTCACTGTCCAAACAGATGGCCAAGGCCAACATGGTGCATGCTGGAGACTCTAATGGAAAGTAGAAGGCTTCTCACAACAAGAAGGACTTTAACCATTTGAAGGTGAAGTCGGCTTCGTTCAAGCCAAAGTCCAAGTCTGATGTGAGTGGCTTCAACTGTGGCAAGAAGGTCCACTACAGGAAGGACTGTAGATCCAAGCCTAAACCGAAAGAGCAAGGTGAGACTAACTTGGTTGGTATGATTGCGCTGGTTGACTCAAGTGGTGTCGACACTGACTGGTGGGTGGACACTGGTGCATCCTACCATATTTGCTCTAAGAAGGAATGGTTCAATACATACAAGCCTACTTCCAAAAAAGTTTTGATGGCAAACATGGCACAAGATGAAGTACTTGGGATCAGGATGGTGGTACTGAAACTGACTTCGGGAAAGTCGTTGATACTTCAGGATGTGAAGCATGTACCGGTGATAGCCAAGAACCTGATCTCAGAAAGTCTGCTATGTAACGCAGACTTGAGGATGGACATCAATGCTGGACAGATGGTGATGTCATATAAAGGAAGATACTTTGGAAAAAAAAATTGTACCGAAGGGATGTTTAAAATTCAACTTGTAACTCTGACTGAAAATGTCAATGTAGTCTCTTCTTTTGGTTATCCTTTTGAATTGTGGCAGAATACTACCATGAGCCAGAAGCTCGATCCTAAGGGTCCATTATGAGCCAAAAGCTGAATAATCCCATAACTTAAACTGTGGCATGATCGACCGAGACACCCCGGGGCAATAATGATGAGAATGATCGTAATATATTCTTATGGCCATCTCTTAGCAAATTGCAGCATAACTAATGGTCAACTATGTTTCCTTAACCTCAATAAATTTGTTTTTAAACCATCAGTAGTAAATATTATATTTGAATAATAAGTAGCATAGTTTATTTATTTATAATTGTATTATTTTTGGATTTATATGGCTTAAGTTGGTATTATTTAAAATTGTAATATTGGCATATATATTTTATGAATTATAATATTAAAAATTTATATATTTATCTCCTTAGATTAGTAAATATTTTAGACATTAGATATCATTAACATAAAATTTGTGTTTTGTCGCTTTGATAAAATAGAATTCATGTCGTTAGAGGAAGATCAGAAGAAGATAAATGCTTTATTCCAGAAGAACGTCATGAATTATCGTTCTAGAAGAACGTCATAAATCGTTATTCCAAAATAATGTGTAAATCATCGTCCCAGAAGAATGTCATGAATCATTATAGCATACTTCCACTTTATCTAATATTGACTAAATTAGGAGAAATTATCCCTTGTATTTTATTACAAATGAATTATTATATACCTACTCGATGATTGTAATAATGCTGCATACTATGTATGCATCTTTTAGAATAGAAGTAAATATCAATAGAACCAAACATAGATAACAAATAAATAAGTTCTACATTAAGAACGTGTAAGACCTAAAGGTTATAAACATTTATCTCTCTAAAATAAGAGACCGAACAATATAACACACCCTAATGCTTTTGAAGAAGCAGCTCCTGAAGTAGCATCTCTTAAAAAGAGAGTTCATGACGATCCGGAAGATGTCGTGAACCAAAAATCCAATTTCTCAAAGTATATCGGTCTGGTCGATGATATGCCTCAGATCCCAGAAAAGACCGAGAAAGAGGTACTATTACCTAAGAAATCTATGTTTTATACATATTTAGAAAAAAATGGAATCGAGAAAAGTTTGTCATAGATGACATTAGCAAATAAGAATAAAAAGGGTATTGAAAATAAAGGATAACACTGAACCACGAATAATCCTTGAATATTGAAAATGGTAACGTTGGCAAAAAATGGAAAGATGTAATACCTCTTATAAAACGTGGAGTGTTCGATCCTATAGTACAAAATCCAAAAGGAATAAATTCGACAGATTTAAATGGGTGTTTGTAAAAATAAAAAGAGAGATTCAGTTGTATATATCAATGTTAGCTTAAGGATATTCGAAATAACCATGAATATAATATGAAAGAATATATTCTTCGATCATAATATGCTATAATTGTTAGGTATATCCCTGGAGGATTTTGAAATTACTAGGATTCCCAAAGGATTTATAAATTAAACTATATATAGACTAAACTATCCGAAAGAATGTGATAGGATCATTGAGTATCTATCTACAAAATGATATAATAATGATCCTAAATGTCCAGTCATATTTATAAAAAATCTTGAATTCGTCAAAGTGGCCATCTGTGTACATGATAATATCTCTTGAAGAGATTGGAAGTACCCCCTGAAAAAAAGATCTCCTGAAGAGAGAGAGAGAAAATATGACAATATCTCATGAAGAGATTATAAATATCTTTTGAATATATAATCTTCCGAAGAGATAATCTTTTGGAAAGATAATCTCCAAAAGAGATAAATCTCCAAAAAAGATCTCATATAATCTCCTTAAGAGATAATCTCCAGAATAGATAAATCTCCAGAAGAGATCTCCTATAATCTTTCGAAGAGATCCAGAAGAGATAATCCCCCACAGAGATAGATCTCTATAAGAGATCTCCCGAAAAGAAGATCTCCTGAAGAAATTTAATATAAGTAGTTATCATTTACTTAGTATACTTATAATAGTCATGTCAATCAGATATGTTATGACCGAAAGAATAAAAGAACATATTCTGGGTCCTCAAGTACCATATTTAAAGAAGATAAATACAATTTTTTTATTGTTATTCACTCAACACAATATATTTATGTGAACCTGTAAACTCCCGTCCTTTATTTCTAAATTATCAAAACCTTGAGGTCGGGGATTGGAATTTCATTTGAAGGAATAAGAGAGAAATTATTACTAAATGGTAATTGATATTGTGTGTGTGTGTGTATATATATATATATATATATATATATATATATATATATATATATATATATATATATATATATATATTAAAAGGGCTAAGCTTGGATGAATAACTAGATATGTTCTGATACATAGTTATAACGATCCTATAAATATATGTATTGCAATCCTAGTGGCTGAACTCTATTAAACAAGAAATATATGTATTGCGAGCCACATACCCTTCATTTTTTGACCTTCCATGCTCGCCCTCGCGGTCACCACCATCATCGTTCATGTGACCCACCATATCGCGCTCTAGTGCACTTAAGCATCCGACGCTGCTCTGCATGCGAGCACCTCGTACGGCCGACGGATGATGGTAGACACCCCACTATCACTGTCATCTCCCTCGGGAAGAACCAAAGACTCTCGATGTTCCTCCTACGTGTACATCGGAGCACCCGAAGCCTTGGACTCGCGTCGGTAACCCAATGGCGCTTTTGACCTGTCGTCGAGTTGACAAGGCGAGTCTCCAACGTTGCTTCCTCGAGATGCTGAGGGATGCCTCCACCTGCAGCAAACCCTAATAACATTAGGTAAATCCTGTCTTTACCCCCACCTCTTCTATGTATGTGTTATAGTTATATATATTGTATATGTTATGTAGTGATATTTATATCATACATGTGCTTTGTATAACTAGTCTAAGTAATTTATATATAGGAATGTTTATATATACAATGTTAAGTATTTTTGGAACTTAAGCTATTAAATAAATAGTAATATATTTTATAAGTAATTTTTATATATTGTTCTTTATATACAAATGCTATATACATATGCATAGGTCAAAGGAAGCATTATATATATATATATATATATATATATATATATATATATATATATATATATGGGTTATTATAAAATTTTAAGAGTACTATCTAAATAATTATGCATATTTTGTATATAAATAGTTATACCTACATATAACCAAGATATGTGAGTTATATAAGAATTTTCTACCTACATTTTTGTAATTATTTTATCCTTATCATAGTTTAAATATTTAATAATATTTTAGCACTTATATAATATTAATTACTTAACCTTATCAATAGGTATAACTTATATATGAACTTATCTTATGATTATCTAAATTATTTTAAGAATTATTTGCATAGATATAACTTCAATTAAGATAATCAGAATAAGTTTCTTAATATATATATATAATGTGTATATAAGAAATTATAGTTATTTCGTAAGTAAGGTCGAATAAGAATTTGTTTATATTTTTGAATTTATGTTCGTATCTATAATCTTATTATCTTAGTGTTATATTAGTGTTTATATAAATATTTATTTGTTGAACTATATTAATAATTATATAGAATGATAATAGGATTTTCCTAAACCACTCTAAAGGGAGCGATCATTGATATGGTTGTGTGCTCTTGGTTGTCTGTTTTATGGGTTGGTAGATTTCTTGTGGTCCATAAAAGCACTAGTAGTGTTAGGCAGGTCAAGTCCTGGTACTTATAGTCTCAGCTCAGTTTTGGACAAACACGAGGCAAGTATACCTTGCCTTCACGATTTAGTGTATTTATCTGTTCAACATAGTTCATTACCTATCGCATGAGATATTGTAATTATTGATTCATGTTCTTACTTTTCAGTCTCATCACATGATTTTACTTATTGAGACATATTAGACTAGATACACAGATCATGATACACTTGTTGACTTTATTACTTGTTAGTGTCAGGCTAGGCATATCGTGGATCCGATACGAACAATATCACGGGATTAGGGATGACAGTTAGTAGGCGTATGGGCTAGTCAAATTAGTAAACTGTAGTCTCCAGAGGAACTACGTGAATGATAACCCTGATAATATTTAAATACAGGTACCCCCTGACGTTCATTGAACGTTACGGACATTTTTTATATATATGTTATCGGTATATCAGGCCATTGTTGTTAGCCGTATGCTATGTCGATTGTCGATATATTGACCAGCATATATATGGCCTCTAGCCTTGAGCTATGCCAAATTCTATTTAGCCTATTCAGCCCACACATCGAACCTGGTCCTCAAGTGCATTTCATGTATATGGTTATATTGTTTCCTCAGTCATCAGTTGGTTCTTACATGAGTTACCAGTTGTTAGATTTTGGTTCATACATGATATTTACTGTTTATCATTACTGCATGTTATTATGTATCTTGTTATGTCTATCTGAGGATCTGGTTTCTTCCAAGTTATTGCTGAGTGCTGACATAAGTGTATTGGAGATATTCTTGGGATTTCAGTTATTGTTATTGATGCCTTCATTAATCTTCCCTAGATGATTTTTTATTCTCTAAATTATAGTATTATATAGATAGAGTTGTGGATGTATATTATTATAGATTTTTAGATATTGTATCAGATTCTGGACAACATAAGTACGCTTTGACGGTTCCATTAAATTAAAAAAAATCCTTCAGAGTCAAACCAGCTGACTATTCCTACGTAGCTAGTTCGTGTATTTTGGGACTGGGGCGTGGCATAGTTTTTATGGTGGCCCATGCAGGTCGTATCTTCGTAAAGTGTATGAAGACGTGGTAGTACCTAGGTTAGTCGTACTACTGTGTGCCTGCGACCAATTAAGGAATTGAAGATACATCCACAACTAGGGTTATAGGCTTCTATAAGATTCTTCCAGCATTACTGCTTTTGTGTTATTCTTCTCAACATGATTGCATTCGTGTTCTTCTCATCTTGTGATATGACCGAACCTTTCTCTATTTGCCTTTTGATCGACTCATTTCAGTTAAAAAATATGTATTTTGGAAACGTCTCATGAATTTAGTCAAGGGTAACTTTGAGAACCTATATTTTATTTGTCGATGCAAATATGTTTTGTAGCCATCTGTTGCATTACAAAAAAGAGTTTTTGCAGCAAGCGACATACTAGAGTGGTAGAACCTCAGATAACAAAATTACAAAGGTATATATTTTTTGGACTTTACTTATTATATTTTATGCATCTCGATTGACTCTTCTTGCTTATTTGCTAAAGTTATTTTGGAAAAATCTCATAGATTTGGCTGAAGGCAAGTTTAAGAACCTATATTATCTGGCGTGATAGCTGTGCACTGTAGCCATCCGTTGTATTATGGAACAAGAAAGTTATTTGCAGCCAGATGCACACTGCGTGACAGTAACTTTACGTGGCATAATCACGGAGGTATATGGTTCTCGGATTTTGCCTTGACTACGTTCTATACCTTTTGGTTGGTTCAAATACCATCATTAGAAAACTGTTATTATTTGTTTCCTACTTTGGTTGACCCTAACGTTGTTTGATATGTGTATGGATTGCTCGAACCAGCCTTAGGCCCTTGCTATTTACATGAATGACTGGACTAGACAACCCTTGTGGATAAACTGTATCTTATAACTAGAATATATATATATATATATATATATATATATATATATATATATATATATATATATATATATATATATATATATATATATATATATATATATATATATTACTGCGTGATTGTGATATTGGGTTAGAGTGAATCCTTTGTAGTTGCACAGGTGGAACTCCTAGGTTAAGTATGATAGATCGATTATGTTTGACTCTAGAGCTTTCAAGGATATTTGGACTTGAGGACTTCAAGGTGGATCAGATGGTTAAGAGCTATCACTTACGATAGGTTATTGAAACTGGTGCTTTATAGGGGTTCTTATGATAGTAGTTATTTGCATTCAGGGACAAGAAAGTTAATTGACAACTAAATATTTGATGCCATATATTGATCATAATATAAAGAATTAAACTACATATCAATTTTTCAATGCTCGGTACGAAAGGGTTCGTGGATAAATGGCATAGTAGTTGAGAAAATAACTTTAATAAACATCAACCATAGACTAAATAACAAGGCTAAATAGCCCCTATATATATAATGCTAGTTATGATTGTTGGTATGGGATGATGGATAATTAAGGGTATAATTTTGAGTCTATATTGGACATACATAACTATAAAGCTTGACACAAATAATTTAAGTAGTAGGACCCGAGGATTTCATTATTGATGGTATAATCGACTAACTATTATAGCTGAAGATTAGGAAATAGTTGGAAAGTTAATTAGGATACTTATGGTTTGAGGATTGACTAAGAATTGATGACTGATAGTGACGAGTTATGAACCTATCTTGAGAACTAGTACATGGTTTGGAATATATACTTGACTCTTTAACCCTTTAGGGCATAAATACCCCCCCAAAAAAGATAATGATGAGTTTTATAGCATGATTATTGAGGATACATGACCTATAGAAATGTAAGGGAATCTATGATTAACTTATGTTCAAGAACTGAGGAATGTATCCACTAGCGGGAGAGGGACTCCTACTAATAATATGATTGGAGTTTTATCACAGATTGGTTTATGTCGATGTTAAGTTTGTTCTAAGATATAAGAAGAGAGAGAGAGAGAGAGAGAGAGAGAGAGAGAGAGAGAGAGGGTTACAAATAATTATCAGAAACAAAGATTTTTAGAAGAATTTAGTTTGAGGTATAATAATGGTTGCACATACGCATCCAAAATTTTGATGACGATTGCAAAAAAAGACTTGATGACCTTATTATGATAACCAGGGTAATAGAATGATACCAAATAGAGGAATACGATAGTAGTAATTGGTACTACAAAGAATAAAGGATCAGTGCTCAAGATTCGAGTATCGAGACATGGTTGAGTATGTATAGTTAGTTAAGTGATGAATTATGCACCTATCTTCAAGAATTAATATATTAATTTAGACTACAGGGGAGTTGAGACAAGAAATATATGATATGAAGGATAAGGGCTCGAATGGCAGTGACGTTATGTAAACTTAAAATAAGAGAGGTTAGGAGAATATACGAGTGTCTAGAAGGACAGATTGATTTTTGTTCTTGTCCGACTTAGAATTAGCCTCTTAATACTTAGAAGCTTATACTCTAGCATTTATTATTTATTTAATAGAGTCGTTATAGAAATTATGTGTATTTCAAGATTTGAGGGAATACGAGTATATTGATTGTGCAACCTTAAATGTGAATTCGCTACCGAAGTCAACTTTGATTGTAAATTTCTCAGTAGATAATCTTCAGAGACATATGAGTATTAGAAGGTTCAACTAACTATAAGGGTTGTCCATTTAAATTGTAAACTATGCTTGTTCCATGGCTTACCTATTTGAAATAAGCATAATTTGTCACCTTGGCCTTAAGTCCATAGCACCTTCCTATAAGTAAACACTGGAGGGACCCCATAGATAGGTTGTGTAGCAACACTAAGAGGTATTATGCGATTGAAGCATCTGACTAGTAAAAGATAGATCTTTATGATGCTGATAACGCCAAGGACCCAAATAAGGCATTATGGTTATTGATTCAAGACTAAGAATGTTAGGCTCAAGGAATAATGCCTGGAGTGATGACCATCCTAGTAACTGTTCGCCATTAATGTTTGGCAAACTTTTGTTTAACAACAAATAAAGAGTACAAATAAATCCTAGACAGAAAATCTAAGTACAATATTTTTGATCTGGGAAATATGACGATGGAGATCGAGTACTACAACGACTCCTTTACTCCATTGAAGATTGACGAGGGAATGAGAATACTCTCTTCTCTTTTCTCTCTCTTGAGCTTGCGTGAACGTACGTAACTACCTTTGTGGTATATGCTACCCTGCTATTTATAGCCATCATGCTGACAGGCTATATGTGCAACATATGCCTCTGTTTGGTGGCCGTATGAGGATCCTTCAACATAATACTATTGCAACTATAGCCGCATACTAAGGACCTGCTGCTATGTGGCCTTGGTTGGAATATGTTGTTGATAATATTTTAGGGTTATTTTCAACTCTGTTGGGTGCGTGACTTGGTCAGTTGGACACGTAGTCAGCATAATTTGTGTAAAGATCCTTTCGGTTGTAACAGAAAGATCTTGTAAGCTGAGAGCCACATAGCGTATTGGCCGCATAACGTCTTGACCGCATATGTACTTTCGCTTGGCCCAGGCCTTCTGGACACATTGGCCGCATAGAGTCAAGGCCGCATAAGAGTAACCATATGGCACTGTACGCCTGACAGGGTCATCAATGCATTGATGTGATGCTTCTGTCTTTTTGCGTGTCGTCATCTTCATGGGTCTCGAAGCATCTTAGTACAATTAATGCCGTATCAGACATATCATAATTATTATGGAAAGGATCCTATACGGCCTCCAACTTCTTATATGTTAGAGCCGCATGGTTGTTTTACAAGTTTGGACGAGCCCCTTGGCTGCATGGGCTCTACGTGGCTCCTCTACGGCCTTCTTTTCCTTTTGAGGGTACATGGGCTCCATACGACCTGCATGATCTTTATATTTTTCATGCTTCTATAAAATCCCCTTCAAAGTTTCCAAAATGATAAGTTTGGAATAGTTTGAACAATAAACATGGTCTAGCAATTTTGGCCACATGGTTGACATGCCGCATAGACATGTTGCCGTATAGATGCCTCTTCCAGGCTGTCAGATCTTCATTAAATATTTTGATTTGCTTTGATCTTTGAATGAATTTCATAGGATTCTGAACTATCTTTTCATATGGATCCCGAAGTGACGGTTCCAAAGGGATAGGGCTGTATCAGAAACCCAATAATTCATCGTCATTATTAAGTGTCAGGTCTGACAGCAGGATGCAAGAATCAAGGAGTTGCCACTATCTTTTGGTAGCTTATAAATAGGGGTTTTGGGGGAAGAGGGAGAACTTTTGCTTGCTGAGTTCTTCTTCCTTGGTGCCATGGCTCCCCCCTAAAGCTTTCTCCTTCGCTGCTGCTGCCAAGAAGGGAAAGGGCAAAGCCAAGGAGAAGGGTCATGCTGTCGCGATGGACCCTCCTCTGCTTCCCGTCGACATTCAGACCTCGATTTTAGGTAGGTTCCTTGGAGAAGACGAAGTTGGGTTCTGACCATAGAGATACATGTGCACAGTTTGACGCATGGATGAGTCTATGCTCTAACTTTTTACTGTCGCATGGGTAGCTCAGCCGCATGGACAACCCGGCTGCATGAACAACCCTGCTGCATGGGTGACCTGGCAGCATGGGTGACTCCACCGCATGAGCAATTCTGCCGCATGGGTAACCCGACCGCATGAGCAACTCTGCCGCTTGGGTGACCCGGCTGTAAGAGTAACTCTTTTGCATGGGTAACCCAGCCACATGAGTGTCTCACTTAGATCATTGATGAGTTCTCTCGATGGTTCTAATCATGTTCTCTTGTTCTTTTGTAGTGACTTTACCTACCGTACCCTTTGGCAAACTAGTTCTCGGGCACAACCTGCTACCTTTGAACATGAACTTTGGGGACTTGGTTGCGGCCATCAAGACTCAGATTTACAAAAATCTTTCTCCTGAGCGACAACAAATGATTGCTGAACATACTGCTTCCTTTTCGTTGAGCCAAATAAACTCAGGGGAGATCCCCGCTATAGATGGTCGGTGCTTCTTTAAGAAGCCGTATTTCTTGTTCGGGGATATGTTGGAGGCTTCCCAGTCCGAGATAGGGACGACCAGGGAAAACTGGTCTTTTACCTTTCGCGGGATGGAGATGTCTTTTCCTTCTTTTAGACATCATCTGCCTTTGTCGGACCTGAAGGTGATGATGGGTCCACAACAGATGGGCTGTAACTTGACCCCTGAGCAAAATGAAGCTCTTATTGACAACGTCTGCTGTGGGGTCAGAAAACACAAAGGCGAGTTTTACAGTACGAAGGAGTCACCTTTGTACTCCTTGCTCGGACTGAAGCCCGGCCTCGTCGGAAGTAAACTGGCGCCGAAACTTAGTATATATGCAGCAGGCACTTTTCTTCATCAGGTTACCAAGAAGGGGTCTTACCCCCACGGGACAGTAGCAGGCTCTTAGTTGTGCACATTATAGCCCCTTCTGGTGTCTTCTGACCTTATGGATCCTGAAGAAATATGAGCAGGAGCTCAGGGCTGCCGACTTATTTTTTGCTGTAAGAGGTACATGTTATGGTATAGACATGAACTGACCCTTATTTGTCGCTCTGATGGAGTTATACAACTGCTGCATGGGAACTTTCTTTACACCTGGCGGCGAGATAGGACTGGCCTGCATGAGAAGCATGCTGTCTCAAAACTTCCTTGGGGCAAAGTAGCCTACGAAGAGTACACCCAGAGTAATAAAAAACTCTGAGAGTTAGAAGCAGAGAATCTGGATATCCTGGCTGTGTACCAGGAATTGTTGTGCCATTACGGTATTTGTTAGCAATTATCGAAGAAGAAGAATAAGAAGTCTTCTGAGGGGTATTCTCCTCATATCATGACTTGGACTCGCTATCTCTTTCCGAAATCGAAGAAGTTTACTAGAGTTCATGTCCGGACGCCACGATCCAAATAGGAAGTGGCTGATTTAATTCAGACATAAAATAAACTGACTACTACTGATGAGAAAGTTGAGGGTTCCTCAGAGGAAGGGGATGTTCCCCTTGATGAACTGGGTGACCTCGAAGAGGAGCTCATCTATGTCTATATGTGTCATGCCCCAGTCCCAAAAATACGTAGGACTAGGACACGTAAGCATGCCAGTCGCATGGATATGGCAACTCCAATATATGAAAACCAAATCCACACGTACGCTGTAATATGAATATCAAATCCACAAGTGGTATAACATATGTCACAAGTCACAGGGTACAATCTAAATCTCATCCACCAAAATCAAATATAAATAATAACCAACATCTATGAAACTAGATCTCAATAAGAAGTATCTAAGGATGATAGTTGGATGGAAACAAATCCACTACCAACTCGAATAGAAAAGTAAATACAATATGAGTACAACACAATCAAGTCCAATATAAGTATACCAGCTATCGATCACGGCTCGAAGAGAAGACATCCACGAAGCATCTATAACCATCCAAATCTGCGCTCCTGCAAATACTCAAGAACAGGTACACCTGGCAGCGGACCAGGTCCTCAGAGGGACATAACAAGATACTTAAACACATGCCAATAAAGTACTGAAATAAATATCCAAAGGGGTCGCCTAACCGTCTAAGTGAATGCAGTTAAGAACAACTTTCCCAACGCGTGGGCTATCTGGCTAAAATGGGATTGGCATAGTTCTCTTGGAGATCCAGGGGCCTACAAAGGCACGACGTCTTTCAAACACCGGAGGCCCGCCTGATAATAATATAATATATAGTGGTCATCATGACCGCGCATCTCCGGCGGAGCGTACGGGTTACACAAGGAAAGTGCAACGGAGCCCACACGTCTTACTTGTTGTTCTCCCCACCCCATGCTCTAAGCATGTCACATCCATGACACGATAATACCTCTAATAACTGCCAAGTCTACTAGCATGCAAGTTTCTAACAGCAGTTATTCCTAACGCACGGCCCACACGTACAGGAGGCCAACCTGCACGCAAGTCCGTGATCTACATGAGACTCATAACTCGTGTAACAACTGTGTCACGGCCAATGAACCTAATAATGCTACATGATAATGGGGTAGTCTCATAAACAGGTCAATGCAAATACATAAATAAAAATATATCGCGACGTCACCGTCGCGAGCATTTTATATAACAATTAAAATATATAAACTAAAGACAGAAAATAAAGATGCGTGTAACATATGGAATAAGAATAACAGCACAATGGCAAGGTATACTTCCCTGGCAAGGAAGCTGCAATGTACCAATAATCTGCTCCAGAAATCACGCAGAACAAATCTAATATCCTGGTGGGTAACTCAGTTGAGACTTCAGAGTGTACTATGCTCAGCTAGAAAGTCCCAAACTCTACATCTCCATTGGTCCTAGAATCTGCAACATTGCTTTCCTTCTCCTGTGAAAGACCAACTGATAGACAGGCAACTCACTTCAGTGTACTATGTTTGGCTAGAAAATTTCAAAGTCTACTTCGTCATTGCTTCTGAAATCTAGGCACTTGCCTTCCTTCTTGTGCGGCACCGTTTGGGTCACCAAGTCGTAACTTTTTGGTATCTCAGGTGGTGTTTGGGTCACAATGTCGTAACTTCTTAGAATCTCAGGTGGTGCAGCACAACGTATCACTACATTTTTCATACTTATCAAGTGCTGAATCTGGTTCCTGTTTTTTTTTTTTTAACATTGGTTTTGTTCCTAAAAGCTGGCTTCATCAGGCGCGGGCTATTGTTTGTATTGCTTGATTTAGAACTTGTTCGGAAGCCATGTAGAGAAGTACTAGAGATTGTCTTTCCTTTCCCAGGAGCTGATAGAACAACTGCAGTTTCGGTGGGTGCTATTACATCTTGGATTCTAGTCTTTTGTACCTTAGGAGTGGTCTGAAGTGTCGCATGGGAAGAAGCAATACCCTTCTGTTTGGATGATTCCAATTTATGATCTTTACAAACCTCAAAAACTTTTCTAGGCAAATCCACCGCAAACTTTTCAGGCCAACGGATATTTCTGTTCCTGTTTCTTCAGTTTCACTAGTCGGAACCACCACAGATGCATACAACCTTCTAGTTGGCCTAACTTCAGAGAGATCAGGTAAGCTGACTGGTTTTGATAATCTCCTCACAGCAGCCATTTCTGATGCCTGCAAGGTGCATACCCTTCGTAGTGCCCTAACCTATACTTGTACACAATATATGCTCCAACTCCAGCAATACACAAGGCTACCAAAATTACCCAAACAGCAGCCCATTTGCCTTAGCTTCATTCATACTCTAACCTTCACAACTCTTGATACCATCACCTTTGAAGCCAGGACTGGCATTTGTTGTCTCCATTGTCCTGACCATACCAGAGGACAGAAATTTATACAAATTCCTTTGAGCTAAGATAGAGTGTACTTTCCAAATCCCAGTTGATCCATGCCGGTCCGATCTTTGCTAAAGATGCCACTCGAAATTTAGAGCTCGGCGGAGACGGAGGGGGTGCCGATGCGGGGGGGGGGGGGGGGGGGGGCAAGGAGGCCCAGAGAGGATCAAGGCTCGGCCAATGACGTCAAAGTCCACATGCTCGGCTAGAGGAGCTCCTAGTTTGCTGACATATTGCTTGTCGACCGGATCTTGACGACATGCTGGTTTTCTATAAGTGGAGGAATTGAGGATCTCGAACGGTTGAGCGTTGGTGACGAGGACGGGGAAGAAGGATTTGGAGGAGATGTGGGGTTCGAGCAAGAAGGTTAGGGTTTGGTGGAGGGGTTGTCGTGCGGCGGTGGAGGAGAGACGACGGTGAGGGTGGTGGAGTCTCCGGTCGGCTGGGCTGCAGGGAAGGTATGGAGGAGATGAATAGGGGGAGAGGTGAATTCGGCTGGGTTAATTCCTAGGGTTGAATTTGATGTAAAATAAAATAAAGAAAAGGGAATGAAGAGATGTTTATATACATATGGTGGGTGTTTGACCTAAATCTTGGTTTGACTTGGTCAACATCACTAGGAATTGGGCCTTGGGCTCTCATGGGAATGTTGGGAGGCCATAACTTACATGGTTTAGAATACGAGGTTGGGTTTGAAATAAATGGGGCGATGTGCGCGTTGCACATGCTGAAAATTACGGAAAAATCTACGTGAAGGGAAAAATAGATTTATTCATGAATTGTCCAATGGTGGGGACACCTTAGTGCATTTTTGCATAAAACCCCCAACAATTTAGAAAATTGCACAAAGACAGAAATTAGATTTAATTAATTGAACCGGACGTGCACGATGTTCTGAAATTAATTAGAAGCACAGGGAAATAAAAATAGGTGGAACAAAGGGTCTGGGACGTAGAGGATACAGAGTAGATTATTAATCAAATTCAGGTCGTACAAAACGGTCAAGATTGTGTTCACGATTTCGATTGGGACGCAAGAGAGTACAAAATTGGGATTTATTTATAATTAATAAATAACGTCCGCGACGTTTATTGTGCGAATAAAATGTAGCACAAAAAGCAATATTATGAGTTGCACAAGGGCCAGAAAGGTAGGCGGGCACGTCTATGTCAATGTTGTGAAATTCGTAGATAGGCAACGGCTAGTGAGGTGCTCCAATTATCGAAGCGACGGTAAGGTGCGCTACGTGTCATAATTATTTCGTAATTAAATTAAATGCCGTATTCTAATTCTAATTGGGTTCAAGCTAGCCCTAATTCTACTATATAAGCCAAGTAAACCTAATTTTTGGGTGAGGGGATTTACAATCTACCCAACTTAAAACAATTTCGTCCTCGAAATTAAAACTAGCGTAGGGTTTCTCTATCTAACCTTACTTGATTACAGTATAAAGAATTCTCCTTAAGTTAACATGGTAGTTTCTACCCAACTTAGAATTTACCCATCTATCATCTAAGGCTATACATCTAAGAAGGCTATGTCCCAATTTATTTAATCATGTTATTGAATCCTCAAAGTCCTTTAACACCAAACATATCCTTTATGATATGCCCTTAATCATTTATAAAAGATAGTCACCAAACAATATGATTGGCCTATGGGGGATATCTAGTACTATCTATATATCAAACTTATACCAAGCAAGATGTTTCGTCTTTTCAAAATAAGGAAAGACGTAGATCAATAAATAAGAGTTCAAGGGAGAAGTAATAGAATGCAAGTATAGGGATCAAGGCGTTTCAAGGAATCCAATAGGAATTGTCAAGGCAGTTGTGGACTGAAATCCTATTTGGTAAATTCGTATTCGCATGCTCGTATTAGTACAGTTATGTAGTCGATACGATACGCTTAGACATGTCTAGGCAAGTATATTCGTCTACTAATCACTACATATCTCGATCCACGTAAAGTAGTTATGCGAAGGGCGAACCAAGCGCACTAAGGTTAGCTAGACCCTAATACACTAATTCTGAAATGTATTATTGTGGGCCCCCAATAATACGTATGTCATGAACAAGCTCGATAAAGAATAAGCTTGCAAAAACTAGGCTATAATAGCAGCATAAGTCAAGGTAGTACAGCAAATATGAATACGCTAGATTATGATGAAAGAAGGTTCATAACAATTCAAATTCACAAAAACAAAAGCAAAATAAGCAATAATAATGAAAGACTACACAATCTCTACAGTTATCATACAACCTTCTTGTCTAAGTCGCTAGTCGACCAAATAGGGGCATGGACCTCTAAATTCTACCGTCTGAATAAACACTGTAGTCTTTGCTAGCATACAATTAATGTCATTCAGTTACACTCTATCAATGGATCACAGGGACTACGTGATACTAGGTGGTGAGGTATACTATCCAACTTAAAATAATTTAACTACTATTGTATTGTCTTAAGGATGCCTACAAAAATAACCTTGCACATGTACATAGAACAGAAACTCTTATTAGGGTCTCCTATTGCATTATATAGGTAAGGGTCAAGTGCTCATAGAACATGTGTCAATCGTAGGGATAGAAGAGTTACTAGCCATTAAGGGAAAAGGGATTTAACTCGTATCGAGCTATGGGTACAAATTTCATGATTTAAAGCTAAGGGGTAATCATTAGGTTACAACCTAAGGGAACTACGCAAACTATCAAATCCTAACTATCACGCACAAAATTCAAAGTTCAAATTACCAAGCTATACCCTAGCAAACTACATGTCCTAACATAGAATAAGATTACTTGGCCTTCAATCATACGAGTTATGTGGCACGAGTTAAATGATGAAGAAAGAAGAATCATAATTTAGTCGTCACACAATTAGCGAACGCTAAGGTTGCAGGGGGACAAGTTATGAAATCAAAAATAGAGGGCTCTAGATAGCATCATGGTTCTCTAAGGGGTGGCATGCTAGTTGCCATGTTCGGGGTATGATCACGGGAAAGGGTTGATTACATTCCTCTAGGCTTCCTAGGGTGCTGTCTACTAATAACAAGACAATGACATAAGTTTTATAGTTCTAATATTATCTAACTATGAAGGTTAGGTTCAGTCCTAATTTTTAAATTTTTGGTTTTCTATTGGTTCCTCAATACTAGGGTCAAACATCATGGTAAGACTTCTAACTATCTCTAGTAGTGTCTATACTACTCTCAAGTCTTCTTAATACATCACGGGGTAATGGTATACCAATCTAAAGATAAGGAATTCTAGGGTTCACTAGATATTTTAAACTTAGTGGTGTGTCTATATTCTCGTTGTGTTCTTAATAGGTGTGCTACTCTAATTATTATCCTAATAACATGGATTCATATATTCTAGCAGAAGGCTATACTCTAAGGACTATTAGGGAAGTACATGAATCAAGCAGGATACAATTGTTCAAATAGAACAGATAGGAAGAAGATGAATCATAGTCAATTGTGGATGAGATCCTATACTCTAGTCCTAGGTGCAGGCTTATTTGGTACAGTAACGTAACCGAGATAATATGCTCTTGACCTGCATGGGCCACCACTAAAACATGTCACGCCCCAGTCCCAAAAATACGTAGGACTAGGACACGTAAGCATGCCAGTCGCATGGATATGACAACTCCAATATATGAAAACCAAATCCACACGTACGCTGTAATATGAATATCAAATCCACAAGTGATATAACATATGTCACAAGTCACAGGGTACAATCTAAATCTCATCCACCAAAATCAAATATAAATAATAACCAACATCTATGAAACTAGATCTCAATAAGAAGTATCTAAGGATGATAGTTGGATGGAAATAAATCCACTACCAACTCGAATAGAAAAGTAAATACAATATGAGTACAACACAATCAAGCCCAATATAAGTATACCAGCTATCGATCACGGCTCGAAGAGAAGACATCCACGAAGCATCTATAACCATCCAAATCTGCGCTCCTGTAAATACTCAAGAACAGGTACACCTGGCAGCGGACCAGGTCCTCAGAGGGACATAACAAGATACTTAAACAAATGCCAATAAAGTACTGAAATAAATATCCAAAGGGGTCGCCTAACCGTCTAAGTGAATGCAGTTAAGAACAACTTTCCCAACGCGTGGGCTATCTGGCTAAAATGGGATTGACATAGTTCTCTTGGAGATCCAGGGGCCTACAAAGGCACGGCGTCTTTCGAACACCGGAGGCCCGCCTGATAATAATATAATATATAGTGGTCATCATGACCGCGCATCTCCGGCGGAGCGTACGGGTTACACAAGAAAAGTACAACGGAGCCCACACGTCTTACTTGTTGTTCTCCCCACCCCATGCTCTAAGCATGTCACATCCATGACACGATAATACCTCTAATAACTGCCAAGTCTACTAGAATGCAAGTTTCTAACAATAGTTATTCCTAACGCACGGCCCACACGTACAGAAGGTCAACCTGCACGCAAGTCCATGATCTACATGAGACTCACAACTCGTGTAACAACTGTGTCACGGCCAATGAACCTAATGATGCTACATGATAATGGGGTAGTCTCATAAACAGGTCAATGCAAATACATAAATAAAAACATATCGCGACGTCACCGTCGCGAGCATTTTATATAACAATTAAAATATATGAACTAAAGACAGAAAATAAAGATGCGTGTAACATATGGAATAAGAATAACAGCACAATGGCAAGGTATACTTGCCTGGCAAGGAAGCTACAATGTACCAATAATCTGCTCCAGAAATCACGCAGAACAAATCCAATATCCTGGTGGGTAACTCAGTTGAGACTTCAGAGTGTACTATGCTCAGCTAGAAAGTCCCAAACTCTACATCTCCATTGGTCCTGGAATCTGCAACATTGCCTTTCTTCTCATGTGAAAGACCAACTGATAGACAGGCAACTCACTTCAGTGTACTATGTTTGGCTAGAAAATTTCAAAGTCTACTTCGTCATTGCTCCTGAAATCTAGGCACTTGCCTTCCTTCTTGTGCGGCACCGTTTGGGTCACCAAGTCGTAACTTCTTGGTATCTCAGGTGGCGTTTGGGTCACAATGTCGTAACTTCTTGGAATCTCAGGTGGTGCAGCACAACGTATCACTACATTTCCCATACTTATCAAGTGCTAAATCTGGTTCCTGTTTTTTTTTTAACATTGGTTTTGTTCCTAAAAGCTGGCTTCATCAGGCGCGGGCTATTATTTGTATTGCTTGATTTAGAACTTGTCCGGAAGCCATGTAAAGAAGTACTAGAGATTGTCTTTCCTTTCCCAGGAGCTGATGGAACAACTGCAATTTCGGTGGGTGCTATTACATCTTGGATTCTAGTCTTTTGTACCTTGGGAGTGGTCTGAAGTGCCGCATGGGAAGAAGCAATACCCTTCTGTTTGGATGATCCTAATTTATGATCTTTACAAACCTCAAAAACTTTTCTAGGCAAATCCACCGCAAACTTTTCAGGCACAACGGATATTTCTGTTCCTGTTTCTTCAGTTTCACTAGTCGGAACCACCACAGATGCATACAACCTTCTAGTTGGCCTAGCTTCAGAGAGATCAGGTAAGCTGACTGGTTTTGATAATCTCCTCACAGTAGCCATTTTTGATGCCTGCAAGGTGCATACCCTTCGTAGTGCCCCTAACCTATACTTGTACACAATATATGCTCCAAATCCAGCAATACACAAGGCTACCAAAATTACCCAAACAGCAGCCCATTTGCCTTAGCTTCATCCACACTCTAACCTTCACAACTCTTGATACCATCACCTTTGAAGCCAGGACTGGCATTTGTTGTCTCCATTGTCCTGACCATACCAGAGGACAGAAATTTATACAAATTCCTTTGAGCTAAGATAGAGTGTACTTTCCAAATCCCAGTTGATCCATGCCGGTCTGATCTTTGCTAAAGATGCCACTCAAAATTTAGAGCTCGGCGGAGACGGAGGGGGTGCCGATGCGGGGGGGGGGGGGGGCAAGGAGGCCCAGAGAGGATCAAGGCTCGGCCAATGACGTCAAAGTCCACATGCTCGGCTAGAGGAGCTCCTAGTTTGCTGACATATTGCTTGTCGACCGGATCTTGATGACATGCTGGTTTTCTATAAGTGGAGGAATTGAGGATCTCGAACGGTTGAGCGTTGGCGACGAGGACGGGGAAGAAGGATTTGGAGGAGATGTGGGGTTCGAGCAAGAAGGTTAGGGTTTGGTGGAGGGGTTGTCGTGCGGCGGTGGAGGAGAGACGGCGGTGAGGGTGGTGGAGTCTCCGGTCGGCTGGGCTGCAGGGAAGGTATGGAGGAGATGAATAGGGGGAGAGGTGAATTCGGCTGGGTTAATTCCTAGGGTTGAATTTGATGTAAAATAAAATAAAGAAAAGGGAATGAAGAGATGTTTATATACATGTGGTGGGTGTTTGACCTAAAGCTTGGTTTGACTTGGTCAACATCACTAGGAATTGGGCCTTGGGCTCTCATGGGAATGTTGGGAGGTCATAACTTACATGGTTTAGAATGCGAGGATGGGTTTGAAATAAATGGGACGATGTGCATGTTGCACATGTTGAAAATTACGGAAAAATCTACGTGAAGGGAAAAATAGATTTCTTCATGAATTATCCAATGATGGGGACATCTTAGTGCATTTTTGCATAAAAGCCCCAACAATTTAGAAAATTACACAAAGGCAAAAATTAGATTTAATTAATTGAACCGGACGCGCACGATGTTCTGAAATTAATTAGAAGCACAGGGAAATAAAAATAGGTAGAACAAAGGGTCTGGGACGTAAAGGATACAGAGTAGATTATTAATAAAATTCAGGTCGTACAAAACGGTCAAGACTGGGTTCACGATTTCGATTGGGACGCACGAGGGTACAAAATTGGGATTTATTTATAATTAATAAATAACATCCGCGATGTTTATTATGCGAATAAAATGTAGCACAAAAAGCAATATTATGAGTTGCACAAGGGCCAGAAAGGTAGGCGGGCACGTCTATGTCAATGTTGTGAAATTCGTAGATAGGCAACGGCTAGTGAGGTGCTCCAATTATCGAAGCAACGGTAAGGTGCGCTACGTGTCATAATTATTTCGTAATTAAATTAAATGCCGTGTTCTAATTCTAATTGGGTTCAAGCTAGCCCTAATTCTACTATATAAGCCAAGTAAACCTAATTTTTGGGTGATGGGGTTTACAATATGGATACCCACAAGCTGTCTGCCAAGGCTGTACTGGCGAGATACTTGATGCTTTGGTTACGCAACTGCGTTATCCCGGGTGGGTCTGGGACAATAGAGAGGACCAATCACACCCTTATCCTTTCGACTGTAAAGTTGGATTTCAGACACAAACTGGCCCTTCTACCGGCCATGGTTTGTTGTATCAATCGTGGTCTCTGCAACTTTGCTAAGAAGGTAAAGGACCATCCTGGTAAAGGATATTTCAACCTGGTTGAGCTTTCTTACCATTATTTGATGGGCTGGCTTCTCTTGCATCATGGATCCTTGATGCGCCCTGGGACTGACAAGGACATGGTGGCTTCCAATTTCCACATCTGCTGGTACCGAGGGATAAACTGGATATGCGACACGGTTCCTACTGGTAGAAGGGAGCTTGACTTCATGATAGACTGGACATTTTTTACGACCGAGCCTGAGTTCACCAATGATGATAGAAATATCATTCACCAGAATGACAGGGGAGAGTCCCAAAATTTGTCCTAGAGGCTCTTTCGTTGGCTCCAAACCATCCGCCCTTCCCACCTAGTGTATCAAAATGGAGCTGCAGTTTTTGTAGAGCCTTATCTGCCAAGCTAATTTGCTTGCTAGTTTGGCTACAGTCAATTCTTGCTGGATCACTCAAGCACTTCCCTTGGATACAGCAAAAACTTATTTGATGGAGCCCGAGCATGGAGTTATTATAGTACAATCGGCATCCGAGCTTAATTTTAACTCCCATCGGACGACATCGTACCAAGAATATTGTATACAATGGCGAGGTACTATTGCACGGCTAACGCACTGTCGTTGTCACGCCCAGGTTCTGCAGAACTGATTCGTCCTCGTATTCGATTTTGTAGAACCGGTAGTCCTCGCTAGGCGTGATGCCATATAAGTATGGGGATGTACTTGTATAAGATAAGAATATGCATATTATGTCAAATATCTTTTGTAAATAGTTCTATAACACAGCAACATATTATAAAGCATGCATTTGTATAGGAAGAAAATAATTCTTTTATTGATTCATTTCAACAAAGTACAATTTTTTCAGCACCGAAATAAAAATGTCTGAAAGGCTTACATAGCTTTGCATAAAAGAAAGATTGATAGACTGACATGAAATAATATTCTTATCACATATATTATACCCCCTTTATTACTTCTTGAAAACTTGAAAGTAGCTAATAGAAATCTTTGAAATACTTTGAAATAGGAAGAAACTTGAAAAGACTGCAACAAAAGATTTATCTCCCTTGAGTGCTCTCGATATCTCGGTCACCTGATTTTTCCATAGAGACTTGGATCAGTACTTAACTTGTACTGGTGAACAGACCTGGCCCACTCACCTAAACCAACACTTCTTAATTAAGGCAGCAGTTTAATAGGCAATATTATATATATGCGATATTTTAATTGGCAATTGTCGTAAGCAATAATTTATGCAGTGAAATATATATAAGCTTTGCACATATGTAATTCTTACCCCGGCCATTGGTCGTTCCTGTATAATTTACAGGATTGTTCTTATCGATCCTGTATAAGACATCATTAGTATGCAACTCATTCGCACTGGGTTATTTGTAGCATAGCTCCACAATGGACATGCCGTATAGGACTTCGATGGGCCTGCAATATGCCATTCAAAGCAGGTAGCAAGCCTCAATGAATGTCTCGCTTATACCCGGCGCTACCAAAGTGTTACTATTTCCTCCGGGCCTAACAGTCCCTAGTGCCCCAGGTCCCGTTCGAGGAAATTTATTACCTTATGTAAAAGTTGTCCATGATCATACAATGCATCTACGACTATATGATAAACATAAATAACAGTGTAAGGTATTAAAATATTTAGATCAACAATGCATATTTCCCTATTCTTATTTCAACATACTTATTCATTTAATTCGATTGGTAGTCCGTAGACTCCAATTTACCACTAAGTCATGGCACCCAACCATGACACAATGATTATATCCTTCCCTGTATTGCATAATAGAACTTCCTTCTTATCAATGCAATTCCATTAATTTACAATAATGGTATGAAACTTGTGGCATTAGTGGCTTTATCAATCATTGGACTTAGCAAGGTTACAAGAGAACATTATTGCTTATTGGCATGAAGGAGTAGAGAAGAAGGGACATAACTGCTCACCAAATACATAATACTGAGAGAAAAGGACGCTTGCTCGCTCAGGCTCCGGTCACGTGTCTATCTACATTGGCATCAACATTTGCTTAGACTACCATTTTTATTTCTCTCAGAGTTATCTAGAATAAATGCATGCATTCGATAAAAATGGGTTAAACAATCAATCATCGAAACCCAATCACGAAAATCCATTCATCAAAATCAAGTAGCAAAAATCCAAAAAAGCCAACCAAAAATCCAATAAAAACTATTGGACTCATTCCAACAGAAGTCGATCCATCAATTGGAAAGGTTTATTGTATTGTATGTCATGACCTGCACCCGGTGAAGGGGTACGAGTACGTGGGTACTTCCATCATACGCCGCAGCATCGGTGGTAGAACGCTATCTAGATCGACTTTACTATCTAAACATCTCACAATAATATATAATCTGCCAATAATATCTCAACTCTAAGAAGGAGGGCAAAATGCAACACAATACTCAATTACAAATCTATGGCACAAGAAGATATCAAAGAAGTCTAACATAACTATGCAATCTAAATATAACAATAACAAATAGAAACAAACTCCAAGTCTCAAATATACGTCGGAAATAAATCATGTACCAAAATGCTAAAGAAAACTAACTATGATAACTAGTGATCCGGATAAATCTCTCGGCAATCACTCCAGAACTAGTGGGTCCAAGGCTGCACCATCTATAGGTCAAGGTCCATAGTACATCAGACACCAATCTCCCAGAATCCTCTAAAAATATTATCCAGTCAGGAATAGAGCGAAGTATAACCCAATAGCAGTTCTAATTGTCACGACCCACACCCGGAAAAATCGGTCATGAGTCGTGGATACGTCTAGCCTACGCCGCAGCATCGACGATAGAACGCTGTCTAGGTCAACTATCTAGATAACAATCTCATGCAATCAATATATAAACCTGTCAAGATCTCAACTCCAAACGGAGGAGCAATATCATAAGGATAACACAATGTACTCAATCACGAATCTAAGCACGATAAGATAACATAGAAAACTAACAGCTATAAAGTCTAACCAACAACAACTACTACAACAACCACAACATCAATAATAATAATACATCCAAAATAATATATAATACAAGGTCTCAATCCAAAACTGGAGACAAATCCGGTGCTAAAAACTAATAAGAACAATAACAAGGTCTTAGTGATCCCGGCTACCAACCCGAAAATCACTCCTAAACTAGAGGGTCCCTGTCTGCACCATCGACAAGCTCAGGTCCATAAAATATTGGACACCACTCCTCCGGATACTCTGGAAAAATATGTCCAGTCAGGACTGGAGCAAGTACACTCTAACAGCAGTTCCATTTAAATGATAAAAACTATAAAACAGTTGTAACAAGTAGCAAAAAGAATGAAATAAAGTATGGAACAAGAAATATGCATGTATCACTGGTGCATAAAGGTGAAGATGCATGAATATCAGAAGCAAGATAGTAATAACTGCAAGATATAAGAAATCTAAGCTAAGATCAAGTCTGTGCACAAGAATGTATAGTGAGTCCAGCATAAAATACATGTAGTGAGTCAAGTCCAGAAATATGTAAGTGAGACCAGCAAAAAATACAAGAGAGTCCAGAATATAAAGAATGAACTCGGTGTCTTTGAAATACTTGTTTGGACATGTAAACGGCTAGGGGTAAGTACGGCTCACCGCGCACTGGGTGCGCGACTGCTATCATTCCAGATTAGACCAGAGGGAGTGATTCCTGATGATTCCAGATGGGAATGTTTACATGTCTACTCGAGTATTTCTCTGCCCCGACTAATACAAGTGAATCCAAGACCCGACACGTAAATCAAGATGAGTCCAGCCTGAAATATGAGTGATGCTTGTAGTGATGCCAGTAGTGATTCCAGAATAGAGGCCAAAAACATAAAATGTACGTGTCGCAAGTAAATGAATCCAGAAATACTAGTCAGTGTCCCGTGTTGTGCCAGAATAATCAGATGATACTATACTAGAAGCTGAATCATAATAATCATCAGATAATGAAAACTATCAGAGAATGTACTCGCCTGACGTCCTGAGCAACTGGCGATCCGAACTGGTGTCGCAAGGACCTATTGCGAAAAGCAAGGTTAAACAAGTTTCTAATGAGTTAAACAAATATAAAATAACTAAAAATAGGTTTCTAGGGTCGTTCTAGGTCAAACAGGTCAAACCGGTGAAATCTGGGTCAAAAAGTAATGTCTTGGTCCAGAAAGTCAACTCTGGATCAAATCTAGGTCAAAAGTTGACTTTGGCGGTCAACCGGGTCAACTATGGTCAACTCTAGGTCAAACTAGGGTGCCCCTGAAATTCTAGGTCAAAACTAGGTCATTAGGCTAATAAACCCTCAAACTCGCCTCCTTGAGATACCGGGATACCCTCGGTATCCGATACCTCAACCTAGGCTATGCACCCCGCCTAAACCCGCTAAAACCTATGCTAGCACACATAAATATATACACATATACATAAAAATCTATCTCTAAACTCAAACCTAGGCAATTGCTCAAAAACCCCGCTCGAAACTCAATACCTTGGTGAGATACCTTGATATCTCAAGGTATTGGGATACTCTCCAATACCCCTCTAACTACCCCTCTAGTTAGCTATCTAGGCATAAACATATATATTTAGCTATAATCTAGGCTAAAACATATATATCTAATACATATATGCATATACCTAGGTATCTACATATATATATATCTCACATACACACATATACACAAAACCCATATACCTTACCTTACCTATACATATATATATCTAGCTATAATATATACCTAGCTATATGTATTTATATATCTATACCTATAGATATATATCTATCTAACTATCTATCTAAATCTATCCATCCATCTATCTATCTAGCTAGCTATCCATCTATTTATTTAACTATCTACCTATCTATTTAACTATCTATCTATTTCACAATCTATCTATCTATTAATCTAGATACCTATTTATTTATATCTAGATAATTATCTATGTATCTAGATATCTATCTCTATCTATATATTTATCTAACTATCTATTTATATATATCTATCTAGATATCTAGTATCTATCTATCTAGATATCTACCTATCTACCTAGTATCTAACTATCTATCTAAAATTCTATCCATCTATCTAGCTATTTATCTATTTATATCTAGATATTAACTATCTATCTATTTATATATCTATCTAGCTAATAGATCTCCCTCTCCCTCGCTAAGCTACTAGCCAATGCGCTGCACTGCGTGCTAGGGCCTGCTGCTGCTGCTGCCTGCTTGTACTGCTGCTGCTGCTGCATAGAACTGCTGCTGCTGCTAGCTTTGACTGCTGCTGCTGCTACATAGAACTACTGCTGCTGCTGTGCACCTGCTGCTGCTGTGCATAGCATAGTACAACAGCTGCTGTGCAGCCCGCTGCCCCCCTCGCTCGCTGCAAGCACACACACAGACACGCCCACACATATATATCTATATATATATAAATATACATATATATATACACACAACTCTCTCTATATATATATACATACACTAACATATCTACTAACACACACATACTTATGAATATATATATATAGAGACACATATACACCTATATACAAAACACAACACAACAACGCACACAACGCCCACCAACGCGCGCCCAACGACCCCAACACGCACAAACACCTATAAATATATAAAATATAACCCAAGAATTCTAGCACACACTCCCCGAAGCTAACCCAACGCGCGCACAAGCCCGAAACTAAGAAACCACTTCGAAATGGCCGTTCGGTCATTTCGACGAACACGCGGTGTGCGGTTCGGAAAACCTCCTGAAACGCAACCAAACCAACTCAGAATCGGCCCAAAATTTACCCACGAGTTCTAAACGATGTCTAGATTCTAGAAAAAAGTGCTATCCCGTCGATTCTAGGCCCGTGGCGAAAACGCGCACGCACTTAGAACCGACGACGATAAAAACCCCAAAAACGTCCGAAACGCCCGTTTCTCCGTGACACGACTTCACGTGTCCGAACGGAGACACACACTCACCCTCAAGACACCCGACAATGTCTACCTAGGTCCGTATAACCTAGGGCATCACCCAAAATTGGGCCAATTTTGGATTCTACCCGAAATTGACACAAAACCTAGTGTTAAAGTCTCCAAACACAACCAAACTAGTTCCAACTTCCTCCCACGAGTAGCCTAAGGGTCTAGGAAGGTTCTAAACTATTAATTACACTATATAAGAGTAAAGGGTTTACCTCTTGGGAGTTGGAATCCCAAGCCAAAGTCTCCAAAAAGCTCCAATACCAGAACACCAAGCTTCCAAGCTTCCAATCCAAGCTCTAACACCAAATCTAGGCTCTATCCACCAAGGTTAGGGAAAAATATAGGGTTAGGGTTAACAACCATGGAGAATAGAAGAAGAAAGAAGAGGAATAGGGCACTTACTTGGAGTTGGAAGAAGAAAGGAAGAAGAACGAAGTAGTGGAGAAGAAGAAGTGAAGAAGGAGAGAATGGGGAGGGGGAGCTGCTGTCGGGTCTGGGAATGGGGGGATAGGGGTCGGGTCTAGCATAATAAAGGGTTTACAAGTCTCCAAAATACCCAAAATGCCCACTCCTAACTTGGGTTTGGATTTCGGGTTCCAAAAGCACTCAAACTAACTCCAAATCTCTCCAACTAACCCACTAAAAATATAATAAATATTCTAAACCCAAAAATAGGTCTCACAAGGGTATGGGTTGGGTCGGACATGGGTCCACTAGGGTCTGACATGGGTCCAGGCTAGCCAAAATCCTAAAACAATCAATAAAAAAATAATACAACCACTAATTAAATATAAATACAATTAATTATAAATAATACACAATTAACCAAATTAAAAATAAAAAAAATATACCCGGCTCTGGAAATGGGGTGGTGACACTAATTAATTGACAAAAACTATAAAAGAGTAAAATAGAGGATGCTATCTACGATGAGAATATAACTGATGATCAAGAACAATAAAAGAATAGGCAATACTAATAACAAAAATATAATCAATGCATACAAGAATGAAGGAATGAACTATAATGTCAAAAATATAACAAGGTAATCTATGAACTGAATATGGAATTGTAATACACTATGTATTTGAGATACTAACTAAGTATGTGATCATCTTGGGAGATTCAATGATTACACTAAGGGGCTAACTCAACCATACGTGAATTGCATGATTAGTTAGTAACCAATGATTACACTACTAGCCGATAGTTCTTGATCACATATTTAATTGGTATTTCCCCTGCCCCGATTGATATGATTGATCAAATCATGACAGTTACTAGCCAATGTATCGAATGTTTAACCTGTAATATTCAATGATCCAATACCAATAAGGAGCAGTATTCGATACTATCAATAATCAAGGTAACATCTTATGACTGGCGGTCCAATAATAATACCAATTCGTGTACTATCGTGTCAAGAATCATAAGTAACATTTCTAAATACTTGAATTATAGTAGTAATCAAATAATAGAAACTATCAGAGAATGTACTCGCCTGTGGTCCAAAGAAAATAATAAGAAACGATGTCCGAACTGGTATCACACGGACCTAAATATGGAATATTGTATTAATACAAGGTTTGGAATAAAAATAAGTTAAACTAGTTCAGTTCTAGGTCATAAGGCCATTTCAAAGTCAAAATAGTCAAACTAGGTCAACTCTAGGTAAAACTGGTCAAACTTGGTCAAACTACCTATTTCTAGGTGGTATGAGTCTATCTCTAGGATATTGGGTCCATACACTATGTATCTAGGCCACACTAGCTAAGTTAAGATACTAGAAAATTAATAGGATACCGTATCCTAAGATACACAATCAATTAGATATAAGAATATCGTAATATGTATATAAACTCAACAATATCTAATATTCATAATTAAACTAATGCTAAGTGGATACCTTGGCTTTAAACCAATGCGGTATCGCACCACTATACCCCCATCTTGTGTAACACCCCGTTCCGCTCAAGCGGACTGCCGTCTCAAACGGCAATCGTGCAGCTGTCCCGACCCGCTTTGCCTCGATCAAGAAGCAAAGGATATCCAGACTTGCCCCTACAGGATCCGGCTTGGACTTTCAGAGGCTCGCTCAGACGTATCGCTCTACCGAGGCGAATCATCGCTAAGGTGGGTGGCTACGGTGAACTTGTCTTTGCTTAGCCAGCACACATAAAATCTGGAATGTTTATGCTAGTCGCTAGGTGATTCACCCCCTGCATGCTAATAAATCCAACGCACCTAGCTAAGGGAATAATCCCAACTTGTATTGCTTGCTAGAACATGGAAATGAAATACTGCTTATGTTCAGACCCTTACATGCTAAGTCCCTAACGGTTTCATCTTTCGGACTACCTTCGGGCCCGAGCAACGTGCCTGCTTGTGTACCTAGAAACGCATGCTTGTCTGCTTGAATGTTACTGTATTTTCATGCAAACTCCGGGAGACTACTTAGTAGTCGTTCCGTGTATGATTGACCCTGCAAGTATCCAGGACCGTTAGGTCACCAGGCAGCCCCGAACCAGGGGAATGCATCAAGACAAGTTATTGTACAAAGAACAAGATCCAAGTATCCCGTGTACTCGTATACTCGTGTTCCCGTGCACTCGTGTTCTCGTGTTCTCTTGTTCAAAGTGCACGCGTGTTCTCGTGTTCTCGTGTATCTCGTGAAAATTGAATGACCCAAAAAGAAAGTGCATGTCGCGGACAACTCAAAAACGAGATATAGTTCTACGGACGGTCATCGGGGCACTGGGGCCGATCCGATCCGGATGGAACTCTTGTGTGGTCCCTCGTGTTCGGGCGAGTGGTTTGTAGCACCTCGTGTACTTACGTTGCATTCCACTTTCCCGGGACCACATCACGTGTGTAGTCCATCGTGTGCGGACAAGATGGTTTGTAGCGCATCGTGTACTTTGTTGCATTCCATCTTGGCCTTGGACTACTTCATATACAATCCATCGTGTACGGGCGAGATGGTTCATAGCGCATCGTGTGCTCTCGTTGCGTTCCACTCTCGTCTGGGATTCGTCCTTTATGGCTATGCCAGCGACTCATGTTCATATAGATAAGTCATCCTCGCTTAGCGGCTATCCGCGTGCGAGTCATTGCATCAAGAACAACTGAGCACACCAAATACTGTCCCGTTCAATGACTCTCATGTTTGCATGTTGCATATGCTTGCCTCCTGAATGCTTATACTTGCCCTTGCTTGAATTAACATGTTTGCCTCAATGTTTGCCTTGGACAGGGAGGGAGATGGTAAGTTGGTGAGTCTCGCCGTGTTTCCTCTAACATCGCACGGCGCACTGCCCGACACGATAGGCTATTCAATATCTGCATAAAACTGATCCTAAGGCAACTAGAAAGACAACTTAATAGTTGTGCACGGAACCTGTATTACGTGTTTGGATTTGTCGAGCGGGCGAGTAGCTTCCCCACCAGTGCATTCAATGTACTGATAATCCACCAGTTTGATATGCAGGGTGCGGGAGAACCTCGTACGGTGCGGACGCCTCCTTCGTGCGTGCTAAGGCGTGGACAACACTCCGAAGCAACGGTGCGTCCGGGACTGAAGCACATATACAAGACATAAGTTGTGAACATCGCCTGACCATCGCCTGTACATTCATTCCACAGTTGTAGCCATTTGGCACGCTTTTACTGTTTCAGAGAGAGAGGCTTGAGCGACTTGTAATCTCGGCTATACGTCGCCTGTAACACTTGTTTATATCAATAAAGAGCTTGCTTTACTTCAACTTGTGTTTCAATGCTTCCGCTATATTTGTCAACTAAGAGAACTTGTTACCGAATCGCTATACGTTCATGACTCTGCTGCACTCGGACAATCTGTGCGACTCTGTGGCTTAGAACTCTCATCGCCAGCCAATGAATCACGGCCTTGCACGGGCGCGGTTCACGCTCGTGCGGCATCACGCCCGGATGGGTTAAGCGATCGTTCCGCGAAAGCGCTGGCGAGGGTGATTCCCGCCTTGCGGGAACGGCCGATTGCCTGCGGAAGATCGGGGCGTGACAGGTTGGTATCAGAGCCTGGCTTCTACGCCTTTGTCCTCAAATCGATATCTCTGTTTCGAAAGCTCGTTCGTGGGTTATGTGCACGCTCTCTCTCAATGCCTCGATGGGATGTTCCAACAATAAGTCTAAATACTTTCAAAATGCGTTTTGAATGTTATGCTTGCTTGTCTGGTTGTATGCTGCGAGTGGCCTTTGTGCCAACCTGTGTGAACCACTTGAGAGTATCGCTAGTAGCTTGTCCGATTTTTACTAACCCTAAGTTTGGTTGAATGTATCTATTCGAGGGACGCCTTGAACTAGTGCACCATCCAAGACTTAAGAAAAGGTAAAACTCGAGTGCTAAGACTTCGCTATCACTGAGCTGGTTGACGTGTTCACGCTAGAAGTGCACTTCGAAAGTGCGCACAATCCAGTCTAAGCGATATGCTGATTTCGAAGCTTGTGTAAGTGAATCTCCAAATGAACAAGTACAAACGACTTGTCTAGGATTGCCTCAACCCTAGATTACTGCTTGTCCTTAGTAAGTCTCGAGGACGAGACTTTTTCTAAGTTGGGTAGGATGTAACACCCCGTTCCGCTCAAGCGGACTGCCGTCTCAAACGGCAATCGTGCAGCTGTCCCGACCCGCTTTGCCTCGATCAAGAAGCAAAGGATATCCAGACTTGCCCCTACAGGATCCGGCTTGGACTTTCAGAGGCTCGCTCAGACATATCGCTCTACCGAGGCGAATCATCGCTAAGGTGGGTGGCTACGGTGAACTTGTCTTTGCTTAGCCAGCACATATAAAATCTGGAATGTTTATGCTAGTCGCTAGGTGATTCACCCCCTGCATGCTAATAAATCCAACGCACCTAGCTAAGGGAATAATCCCAACTTGTATTGCTTGCTAGAACATGGAAATGAAATACTGCTTATGTTCAGACCCTTGCATGCTAAGTCCCTAACGATTTCATCTTTCGGACTACCTTCGGGCCCGAGCAACGTGCCTGCTTGTGTACCTAGAAACGCATGCTTGTCTGCTTGAATGTTACCGTATTTTCATGCAAACTCCGGGAGACTACTTAGTAGTCGTTCCGTGTATGATTGACCCTGCAAGTATCCAGGACCGTTAGGTCACCAGGCAGCCCCGAACCAGGAGAATGCATCAAGACAAGTTATTGTACAAAGAACAATATCCAAGTATCCCGTGTACTCGTATACTCGTGTTCCCGTGCACTCGTGTTCTCGTGTTCTCTTGTTCAAAGTGCACGCGTGTTCTCGTGTTCTCGTGTATCTCGTGAAAATTGAATGACCCAAAAAGAAAGTGCATGTCGCGGACAACTCGGAAACGAGGTATAGTTCCACGGACGGTCACCGGGGCACTGGGGCCGATCCGATCCGGATGGAACTCTTGTGTGGTCCCTCGTGTTCGGGCGAGTGGTTTGTAGCACCTCGTGTACTTACGTTGCATTCCACTTTCCCGGGACCACATCACGTGTGTAGTCCATCGTGTGCGGACAAGATGGTTTGTAGCGTATCGTGTACTTTGTTGCATTCCATCTTGGCCTTGGACTACTTCATGTACAATCCATCGTGTACGGGCGAGATGGTTTGTAGCGCATCGTGTGCTCTCGTTGCGTTCCACTCTCGTTTGGGATTAGTCCTTTATGGCTATGCCAGCGACTCATGTTCATATAGATAAGTCATCCTCGCTTAGCGGCTATCCGCGTGCGAGTCATTGCATCAAGAACAACTGAGCACACCAAATACTATCCCGTTCAATGACTCTCATGTTTGCATGTTGCATATGCTTGCCTCCTGAATGCTTATACTTGCCCGTGCTTGAATTAACATGTTTGCCTCAATGTTTGCCTTGGACAGGGAGGGAGATGGTAAGTTGGTGAGTCTCGCCGTGTTTCCTCTAACATCGCACGACGCACTGCCCGACACGATAGGCTATTCAATATCTGCATGAAACTGATCCTAAGGCAACTAGAAAGACAACTTAATAGTTGTGCACGGAACCTATATTACGTGTTTGGATTTGTCGAGCGGGCGAGTAGCTTCCCCACCAGTGCATTCAATGTACTGATAATCCACCAGTTTGATATGCAGGGTACGGGAGAACCTCGTGCGGTGCGGACGCCTCCTTCGTGCGTGCTAAGGCGTGGACAACACTCCGAAGTAACGGTGCATCCGGGACTGAAGCACATATACAAGACATAAGTTGTGAACATCGCCTGACCATCGCCTGTACATTCATTCCACAGTTGTAGCCATTTGGCACGCTTTTACTGTTTCTGAGAGAGAGGCTTGAGCGACTTGTAATCTCGGCTATACGCCGCCTGTAACACTTGTTTATATCAATAAAGAGCTTGCTTTACTTCAACTTGTGTTTTAATGCTTCCGCTATATTTGTCAACTAAGAGAACTTGTTACCGAATCGCTATACGTTCATGACTCCGCTGCACTCGGACAATCTGTGCGACTCTGTGGCTTAGAACTCTTATCGCCAGCCAATGAATCATGGCCTTGCATAGGCGCGGTTCACGCTCGTGCGGCATCACGCCCGGATGGGTTAAGCGATCGTTCCACGGGAGCGCTGGCGAGGGTGATTCCCGCCTTGCGGGAACGGCCGATTGCCTGCGGGAGATCGGGGCGTGACATCTTGAACCTTGAGTATCATCCCGATACTTTGACATTTACCTTGGTATCTCAAGGTAATGTGATTCCTAGTATATATTAACTACCCAAAACTAAACTATATACTAATATACATATACATATACATATACATATACATATATATATATATATATATATATATATATATATATATATATATATAAAACTACCGACTAGTGACTTAACTAGATAACTATCAAGCTACTAATAACTATACATCAAGATACTAGCTATCTAGACTACTAGTTAAACTAATTAACTACTAATTAACTAGTTAAACTACTAACTAATACTAACAATCTCCCTAGTATTATATACATACCTCTAACTACATATATATACAACTATTAACTACTATAAACTAAATACACTTATCAATAAACTAGCTAATCCCCTCCTTACCTTGTTGCTGCTACTAAATGCTGATTGTGCTACTGCAGGCTCATACCTTGTTGTTCCTGCTGCCTGCTCATGCTAACACTGCTGCTGCGTTCGCTGCACACGCTCGCTACAACTGCTACTGCCTCTGTAGCTGTTGCTGCTGCATGCGTTGCAACGCTCGCTGCATACACTGCTGCTGCTGCTACAGCTCGCTGCTGCTGTTGCAATGTGCTGTTGCTGTTACGACCCGCACTCAAAATTTGGGCACGAGTACGTGGGTATGTCCAACCTACGCCGCAACATCGGCGATAGAACGCTGTCTATGTCTCAATATGTCACAATCTACACCCGGAATTGGGGCACGAGTACATGGGTACGTCCAGCCTACGCCGCAACATCTGCGGTAGAACGCTGTCTAGGTCATGATGCTATCTAAACAATCTCACACGAGCATCCAACTCCATAAGGAGACACGGATACCATAATATAATATGAACAACATACTCAATCATATAACTACAGCACGATAAGATCTCTAAGAAACAAGTAAGATGCAACACAAGTCTAAAATAGAAATAGTCTAACTCAGCAATATAATCCAAGTCTCAAAGAGTATGCCGGTGACAAATCCGGTACCAAAATAATCTGCTAAAAGAACTAACTAGATAACTAGTAATTCCGGCTAAACCTTCCGGAATCACAACTGAACTACCAAGTCCAAGTCTGCAGCTACTCACCCTGTGGTCCATAAATGTCGGACACCAGTCCTCTAAGACATAGTCTGAAAAAATATTTTTCAGTCAGGAAGGAGCAAAGTACATCTCAAATAACAGTTCCATTTAATTGATAAGGACTATAAAATAATAAACAGATAATGCTATATACTGAGAGAAGATAGTAAATAAATGCAATGGCAAAATAAAGAGACATGCAATGTAAAGAGACAAGCAATATAGACAATATGATACAGTCAGTGCATATATGAAATAAAGAGAATGAGGTACAATATCATATACGGGTGATGTAGTATATGATCCAAAATAGAGAACTGTAACTATTTTAAGTGTTTGAAATATTAGTCTGTCATGTGATCGGCTTAGGACAAGATCAGGCTGGTTACATATGATTAGCTATGATTCATGTAAGGTCAGGCTAACCATTTGGTTAGCTATGATGCAAGTAGTGGTCAGGCTAATCATATATAATAGCTATGAGGCATGTAATGGTCAGGTCGCACCCGACGTGAAGTGTGGGATGAGCTATGATGCATATAGAGTTGGGTATGATCACATAATCTACTAATATTTCCTCCGCCCCTAACTAGTACAGTGGATCCAATCACGACACGTCATGATACACGAGCAATATATAATATATCATGTACAAGGTCTAAATATCAATATTGTGTACAATGTCAATACGATAATCAATGTAACATCTCATGATTGTAGATCCAATATATATACTAGTCCGTGTAGCATAGTGTCAAGAATCAGATTTAATATTTCTAGATACTGGAATTATAGATATTATCAAATAATTAGAAATTATCAGAGAACGTACCCGCCTTGGGTCCTTAGCTGGTAATACCAATGTCCTATTCCAGAGTATCGTCTGGATGATCCAACAGTCCTATAGACATATCATAAAATAATACAATATTGTACCAGGCATTACACTAATCACACAATCAAAATACACTGAACTCGGGACTACGCTAGGTATGATACTGGTCAACTAGGGTCAGTGTGCGTCAAGTTGCACGGGCGTCGCGTCTTTAATTGCTGTGCAATCAGACAGTCGATGATACGGGTCTTGCCAGTACGTCGATGTACATATGGCAGTCTGCTACCATACTACATGGGCACAGGTCAATGTAACTATGGGTCACCTAGTACATATACAATATACATATTATTAATAACTAGCATTAATACTTACAATATATATATACACCAAATTAAATACATGTACAATATATACGTATACCAATTAATTACATATATTAATATATGTATATACCCTAATGAATTTACGCTATGTATATATATTAAACATACCAATCAATTGTATTCGTTTTAAACGTATACTAGCGCATACATCTACAATACATATACATAAGTATATATATACTAATTTAGAAATATATCATATATATATATATACCATCATTAATATTAACAAATACAAATACTAATACATTAATTAAATTTATACCAGTATACATTTTATTAAATATATACTATATGAAAATAAACCAATATACATACATATACATATGTATATATATGAATACATATATACTATTACGTACATATATTTATATTATTGAATACATAAATACTAATACATACATATATACGTACACTCATACATACGTACACGCGTACGTGTACGTGAGGGGAGGGAAGAACCCGTACCTGTGCGCGTGCACGACGACGACGGCGAAGACGACGACGACGATGAGGGTGGTGGTCCTGGTGACGATGGTGGCCGAAGCTGGGATGGCCGGACTGGACTGACGATGGTGGTGGTGATAGCTCGTGGTGGTTCGACAGGTGCGGAGGGGAAAGTTGGCCGGGCTACGGTGATGATGGCGTGGCCGCGGGGTTAGTCGTATGGAGGAGATGAGAGTCGCACTCCAGTGGTGGGCGAGTCGTCGAGCTGGAAAGGGAACCGACAGGTGCAGCGTGAGGTCGTTGACGAGGCGGAGCCCGGGGTGAGTCTGGTCGTGGAAGGAGGGAGGATGATGCTGCGGGCTCGCCGGGGAAGAAGCTGGAGAGAGGCCAGTGCAGTGGTGGTGGGATCCGGCATTACGCAGCGGGGTCGGGGATCGCTGCTCAGGCGAGGGGATGGCATGGAGGAGAGGTGGAGACAGGCGAGGTGCTGCTCGGTCGGATCAGGCGGAGGGAGGAGTTGTCTCCGGTGTACAGCGGTGTCTCTGGTCGACGAGGAGAAAGAAGAGCCGGGGTCGACGGTCGGGGAGGTGGCTCGGCGGGTCTCAGGCAGGAAAGGTGGAGGATTCCGTCGAGACGAGGCCGGCGGGGAGATCTCTGGCCTGGTCGTAGCTGTGTAATGGAGGAGGCCGGCGGAGATTCAGGTGGTACGGGCTGCTGGGGGTGATAAGATCGGGAAGAGGGGAGGATGGCCGGAGAGCTGGAGCAGTGGCCGGGCTGAAGGAGGGTGGCCGGACGCTAACCGGAGCTTGGCCGGGGTTGCTGGATCGGGTGGAGATGGTTTAATTTAAACCAAAAATAAAATAGATGAAGAGGAAGAAGAAGAAGAAAGGAAGAAATAAGGAGAAGAAAATTTGGTTAGCTGTGAGTGTAGGGAGGGAGGAGAGAGAGAGAGAGAGAGAGAGAGAGAGAGAGAGAGGGTGAGGTTTTCAAGGCTCCTTGGAATTAGGGCCTGCATTAGGAAGAGGGAAGAAAGAGACACTTTATAGAAGAGGTGATGGGAGGTGTGTGGTGATGATGAGCCCCATTTTGAATAGGTGGCCAGGATTCGTCATGAAAAAAATCATTCATGTAAGGAGGGGGGGTTGGGTTGACAAGTAAAATATTAGGGCTCTCCATTTGGTTTGAATCAATGGGGTGTTGACACCTAATGCAACATTTGCAAATTTGCCCCCTTAAATTTGGATATTTGCACAGACACATGAAATGATGAAAATTTGGTGGGAGAATTGGTGTTTGGTGTTTTGTAGGGTGAGGGGGTGTTGTGTGTTTGGTATGGGCTTAATTAGTGGGGTATTTGGATTAAATTGGGATTAAACGGGATTAGTCAAAATGGTATCCCCAATTTAATTAGCAATAAATGCAAGCGGTGTTCTAAAATTAATTAGGAGTACATAGGGCCAAAATTAGGTTGGGACACAAATATCATTAGTGAAGAAGACTCAGAACAGAATATTATCCTAATTTGGGTTGCGCGAAAATGGGTCGAGATTGTCTCCAATTTCGATTGGAACGCACAACGATACAAAGTCAAATTTTATTTAGAAATTAAATAAACGTCTGCGACGAATATCGTGCGGCTAAAATGAAGTACAAGAGAGCATAATTATGAGTTACAAAAAGGTCAGAATGGAAGGCGGGCATGTCTAGGACAAGGTTATGAAATTTGTTGGAAGGCAAAAGCTAGGGTAGCGCTCCAAATATCGAAGCAACGACAAGGCGCAACAATTAAATAAAATTACGGTAATTAATTGCAACCTCAAATAATTAAATTTTAAATAATACAAATAAATTCACAACCCTATAATTCGGTCAGGTGTTCATCTAGTGGGCTTCTAGGTCAAGTCCACCAGCTCAAACATTAATGAACACTGTACATAATATTATAAATATACATCTCATGCAATTATTTAAATTAAATACACGAAATATTAAATATATATAAAAAGTCAAAAGTACCCTTGTTTTTGGAACGTGGTAGTGACACAATAATATACTAAACATAACTCATAACCTATCAATGATATCAACTCCATAAGGAGTACAATGAAATAAACATCTATCAATAATACTCAATCACAATAACTATAAGATTAAATGGTACGATAAAAGATAAGAAAAATGGCATAGTCAAGCACAATGTCTCAAAATAGAGATAAACCATGGTCTAGCTGTCCAATATAAAAAGTCTCCACAATTCTCAATTCAAACTTAACATAAGTCTCAGCATAAACTAAAATGCATAAAATAAATGCTGTCTAAACAGCTGCAGGTAGTGTCTCCTCTAAAGGAATGGACTCTTCTACGCTCTCTGGTATGTAGTCTGCATCTATACCTGGTCCATAATGTGTAGGACAGAAATCCCCAAGATCCTCTGGAAAATATCCAGTCAGGATTGGAGCGTAGTACAAGCACTAACAACAGTTCCACATATATTGACAAAAACTATAATACAGTGTAAAGAAATACAAGATGGATATAAATACTGGCAATAAAAAAATACTGGAGATAATAAAATACTGGAAATAGAAATACTGGAATAATGCCATCATCAATGGTATACTAGCAATGAACAGAAATACAAATGCATGCTAGAACAATGAACTGGAATATAAGTGAATGCTAGAACAATAACTAGAATATAAGGAATGCTAGATCAATAACTAGAACATAGAGAAATGCTAGATCAATAAACTAGAACATAGAGAAATGCTAGATCAATAGACTAGAGATACATGTAGAGAATATCTAACTAAGTGTGTAAAATATCAGCATATCATGTGATCAGCTTGGGACTGATCAGGCTTGTTACATATGATTAGCTATGATTCATGTAAGGTCAGGCTAACCATCCAGATAGCTATGATACGAGCATTAGTCAGCCTAATCATATGTAACAGGCTATGAGGCATGTAATGGTCAGGCTGCACTGACGTGAGGTGTGGGTGAGCTATGATGCATGTAGAGTTGGGTATGATTACATAAGCTACTAATATCTCCCCGTCCCCAGCTAGCACGATGGATTCTAAATCACGACTCCTCGTGATCGGTCTCGATGATGCCAACTCGTGTATACATAGTGTCAGAATCATGTACACTATACAACTAGAATCATAGAGATAATCAATATAATAAAAACTGTTAGAGAATGTACTCGCTTGTGGTCCTCTGCTGGCAATACCAATATCCTGTTTTCGAGGTCTTGTCTGAATAATCTAATAGTCCTATAGACATAATTTAATGATAATACAGAATCAGTCAATACACTAACATACACACAATCATAAATACACTGAACTTAGAGACTACGCTAAGGGTGCTACTTGTCATCTAACAGGGTCAAGTGTGCGTCTAGATGCACGGGTATCACGTCCTCAAATGCGATGTATAATCAGACAATCAAACATTAACATATGTCTAGCCAGTACGTCAGTATACATAAGGCAGTCAACTCATAATATTCAGGGTCACATGGTCAATGAAATACGGGATATCCATAATTAACATTAGGGGCATTCAGTAAAAATACATATATAGTCATAACTAGTATTTTGTATTTAATTCCTCACACAATATATATTCAGACCCTAACATATGTCTCACCAGTAGTAAATTGATTATTATACGCATATGCGTACGTATACGCATACGAGTTTGGTTTATTTGCATAACATCTAGCAATCAATATCTAACGAACTTGGCATGAAGCAACACGCTAAAATCCTAACATCATTCACACACGACAAAATTATAAGAGAAACACTTCGCACCTTGGCCTCGGCGTGCATGTGCAAGAGGGAGTATTCGACGTCGAGTCGTGAGGGGAGACGGGTCGTTCAGTCATCGAGAGGGTGGTTCAGCGGGCTGGCCGTGCTGTCGAGGAGGAGGAGGGGAGTTGGGTTACGGTTCAGCAGGCTCGGGGTGGAGATGGGTTGTCGGAAAGAGGTGAGGAAGTCAGTTTCAGGCAAAGTAGTGCGGGGTCATGCTATCCCCGGCGAGGTCCGGTGAGGATAATGAGGTGGTTCAGCGGTGAAGACTTTCAGGCAGTCGGCTGCAGTGGCGTTCAGTCGAGGAGTCGATGGGAGGGTGGATGGGTTCAGGTGATCGACTGATCAGTCGGGTTGGGGTGACCGACGGAAGGTGGCGTCGGGTGGATCCGATGGAGGTGTTGGTGAATGGAGGCGGTTGTGCTGGCGATGAGCAGCGGGGTCGAGGTCCGGACGTAAGCTGCTCGACAGGGATCAGACGGGTTGGGAAGACTGGCTCCGGCGGTCGAACGGTGTAGACGATGGTGATGATGAAGGGAAGTGGTGGTGCTGGCGGTGAGTGAGGGATCCGGTGAGTCAGTAAGGTCGGGATGGCCGGCGGGTGAACAGGAAAGAAGGTGAGGATTCGGCTAGGTTAGGTTTAGGTTTAGGGGTGAATAAAAAATAAGGAAAAATTATATATATATGTGGGAAAAAAGATTAAGGTTGACCTAGGTAGGAGGGTCGATCAACACTCCTTGGAATTGGGTTTGGCTTTTCATGTAGAAGTTTAGAGGGCTAGGATGGTTTGTTTCAAAAATGGATAGCTAGGATTTGATGAGGGGTTGATGTCGAGTGTTACACACTCCAAAATTATGGAGAAAATCACATGAACTAAAATGGGCTTTTTTCATGTGTTAGGTCCAATGGGGTATGGACACCTCAATGAACTTTTGCATAAAAGTGCCCAACAATTAGAAAATTATACAAAGTGGGGTTTTTGGATTAAATTGGGTCCTTATATTAATTTAATTTAAATTAATGTAAATATCATTCTAAAATTTATTGGAAGTACATAGGGTTAAAATGAGGTGGGACACAAGTGTCATGGATGTAGAAGACTCATAATAGAATATTATCATAATTTGGGTTGCATCAAGTGGGTCAAGATTGTGTCTCCAATTTTGATTGGAATGCACAAAGATATAAATTTGGATTTATTAAGAATTAAATATAAACATTTGTGATGAATATTGTGCGACTAAAATAAAGTACAAAAGGACATAGCTATAAGTTATACACGGATCAAAATAGAAGACTGGCATGTCTAGGATAAGGGTATAAAATTTATTGGAAGACAAAAGATAGTGTAACGCTCCAATTATCAAAGCAACGGTAAGGTAAAATAATCAATAAAGTCACAACAATTAAATATAAATAAATATCATAAAATATTAACACATCAAATTAAATAAATAAAAAGACAAAAATATACCTATTCTGGAATGTGGTAATGACAAGTCTACCCTACTTAAAAGAATTTTGTTCTCGAAATAAAAATAAACTAGCATAAGAACAAACAATCAAACAAGGAATTATACCTCAAGTCTCGAAGAGATACGGATACTGCTCGCGCATTTCGTCCTCTTTCTCCTAGGTTGACTCGCTTGGAGAGTGATGTCTCCATGCAACACGAACCAAAGAAATAGTCTAATTTTGTAATACCTTCTCTCTACGATCCAAGATCTCTACGGGTTGTTCAGGATAGCTGAGAGTCGGTCCAACCTCGATCTTCGAGTGATCTAATACGTCACTAGGATCTGCCAAGTACCGTCTCAGCTGCGACACGTGGAACACGTCATGCACTCCATCTAGACTAGGCGACAAGTCCAGTCTATAAGCCACTGCACCGACCCTTGCAAGAATACCGAAAGGTCCGATGTATCATGGACTAAGCTTTCCGCCTCTACGAAAACGAATCGTGCCCCGTGTCGGAGAAATCTGTAGGAACACCAAATCGCCAACCTAGAACAAATAATCTTAACACGCAATCTAAAACAAAATAATCACAAACCAAAAACAACAAAACCTATACCTAAAACTCTAGGGGTCTATGGTGGCTATCGGCCCAATGTTGTTGTCTGGCCACTCGCAGTCTGTCTCTTATGAGTTTTACCTTTTCTGCTGCATCCACGACTATTTCTGGTCCTAAAAAGCTCTTTCTCTAACATCATCCCAAGATAACGGTGTACGACACCTTCGTCCATATAAAACCTCGAATAGTGACATCTCAATGCTGGCCTGGTAGCTGTTATTGTAAGCAAACTCTACTAGGTGTAGATGATCTTCCCAAGAACCTTTGAGATCCAAAACGCAAGTGCGTAGCATATCTTCAAGAGTCTAAATAGTCCTTTTAGACTGCCCGTCTGTCTGGGGTGATACACGGTACTGAACTTGAGCTGAGTGCCCAAGCTAGCCTACAGACTCCTCTAGAAATGGGAAGTGAAATGACTATCCCGATCTGAGACACTATTATTTCTTTGATGCTATCTTTATAGTGTCTTATTACTTTGTTCGATAAATAATCCATTCATATACAATGATACTCATAGGAACTCCATATAATCTGACAATCTGCCGCACGTACATCTCTGTTAGTCTCTCTGTCGATGTACCCACTTTGAATGGTAAGAAGTGGGTTGATTTGGTCAACCTATCTACGACGATCCAAATTGCATCCTTTTCTCCTGGAGAACGTGGAAGCCCTGAAATAAAGTCCATAGTCACGTGCTTCCACTTCTATTCTGGGATGGGCAAAGGTTAAAGCAATCCACCTGGCCTCTGTCGATCTGCTTTTATCTGTTGGCACACTAAACATCGGGATACAAAGCGTGCTACCTCGCACTTCATACCATACCACCATACGTGCTCCCTCAGATCTTGATACATCTTGTTGGCACCGGGATGCATCGAGTATTGAGAGCGATGTGCCTTCTGCAAAACCTCTTTGCGCAGATCTCCACTTGGCACACACATCCTCGTGCCATGTCGTAAAGATCCATCATCCGCAATGGTAAAGTCATCTGTCAATCTGGTCCAAAGTTGTGTCCTGATACTGTAACTCCCCGTTATGCTCAAGCGGACTGCCGATTCAAACGACAAAAGTGCAATGTCCCGACCCACTTTGCTCAGGCGAGAAATACTTGTTTGAGGCAAAGGATATCTAGACTTGTCCCTACAGGAGTTCGGCTTAGGCTTTCAGAGGCTCGCTTGACGTATCGCTCAACCGAGACGAATCATCGCTAAGGTGGGTGGCTACGATGAACTTGTCTTTGCTTAGCCAGCACACTTAAAATACAGAACAATACATGCTAGTCGCTAGGTGAATCACCCCCTGCATGCTAATAAGAATACAACGCACCTAGCTAAGGGAATAATCCCAACTTGTATTGCTTGTGTTAGAACATGGAAGTAAAATGTTGCTTATATTTAGACCCTCGCATGCTAACCTAGATCGTGTCGCTCGGAAAGTCCCTTACGGTTTTACCTCTCGGCTTACCTTCGGGCCCGAGCCAACGTGTTTGCTTAAGTTCCTTAGAAACAAATGCTTGCTTGCTTACAAATGTCTAACGTTATTGTATTGTGCATGCATTCGAGTTAACCAGGAGACTATCGAATAGTTCTTCTGTGAAAATGAACCTGCAAGTATCCGGGACCGTTTGGTCGCTAAGGCAATCCCCACACCAGGGGAATGCATCAAGTCAAGCTTATATCTGAATGGCAATTATAAAAGGTTTACATCTGAATGATAATCATATCTAGTTTGCCTCTGAACGAGAATTATGTCAAGCATATCAGAATTCTAGCTCATGGAGCAAATTCTCGGTTCAGAACAAAGAATCATGGATTATCATATCATGTTATGGATTTGGAAGACCAAGACTGCATGTCGTGGACAACTTGGAATCAAGAGGGATCTTTGGATCTTGTTCCGCTGGTGATCACCGGGGCACTGGGGCCGATCTGGTTTAGACGGAACTTCTGGTAGTCGTCTGTTTCGGCAGGATAAGTGCAATGCCCATCATTTTTTATTGCTTGCACTTTATCCTCGACCTTGAGACTACAAAACTGTCCTTTATGGCTATGCCAGAGACCTTCTATTCATATAGATAAGTCATCCTCGCTTAGTGGCTATTCGCGTGCGAGTCATTGCATCGCATCGAAAGAACAACTGAACACCTGAACGATTACGATATAACGACTCTCGTGTTTGCATATGCTATTGCCTTGGTTTTCATTATGAATGCTCGTGCTTAAATTAACTTGGTTTGCTTTGGACAGGGAAGGACAAATGGTAAGTTGGTAAGTTTTGCCGTATTTTCTCTTATGTCGCACGGCACACTGCCACACGAGTTAGGCTATTCAATCTTTGCATGAAACTGATCCTAAGGCAACTAGAAAGACAACATAATAGTTGGTGCACGGAACCTATATTATGTGTTTGGATTTGTTGAGCGGGCGAGTAGCCTCCCCACCAGTGCATTCAATGTACTGATAATCCACCAGATCGTTTGCAGGGTACGAAAGAACCTCGTTCGGTACGGATACCTCCTTCGTGCGTGCTAAGGCGTGGAGATCACTCCAGAGTCTTGGAACGCTACGTCCGAAATATAAGCACATATACAAGACATAATGTTGGAACATAGCCTGAATATCGCCTGTATAATTATTCCATAAATGTAGGCACTTGGCACACTTTTATTGTTTCAGAGAGAGAGGCTTGAGCGACTTATAATCTCGGCCAAGCGCCGCCTGTAACTCTTGTTTATATCAATAAAGAGTTTTACTTCAACTTGTGTTATTTAATGCTTTCGCTATTGTCGACTTAGTGAACTTGTTACCGATCGCCTATGCGTTCATGACTCCGCTACACTCGGACAATCTGTATAACTCTGTGGCTTAAAACTCTTACTGCCAGCCAATGAACCACGACCTTGCACAGGCATGGCTCATGCTCATACGGCATCACGCCCGGATGGGTCAAAGCGATCGTTCAGCTGGAGCGCTGGTGCGGTGATTCTCGCCTAGCAGAAATGGCCAATATAGCCTGCAGGAGATCGGGGCGTGACATATTGGTATCAGAGCCTGGCTTATATGCCTTTGGACTTTGATTCGATTTTCACAGTTTCGAAAGCTCGTTTGTGGGTTATGTGCGCGCTCTCTTTCAATTTACCAAACAGAATATTCTAACAATGAGTCTAAATACTTTCAAAAAACGCATTAGAATAATATGATTGCTTGTATAAAATTGTGATGCTAGGGCCTTTGAGCCAACCTGTGCAAACCCTTGAGATTATCGCAAGTAGCTTGTCCGAGTTCACTATCTCTAAGTTTGGTTGAATGCATATGTTTGAGGGACACCTTGAACTTGTGCACGATCCAAGACTTAAGTAGATGTAAAACTCGAGTGTTAAGACTTCGCTATCGTCGAGTTGGTAAAATGCATGTGTTAGAGGGGCACTTCGAGTATGTGTACGATCCACACACGCGATATGTTGATCTTGAATGCTTGTGCAAGTGAATATCTAAATGAACAAGTACAACGACTTGTATAGGTTTGCCTTGCCCTCAGTAAGTCTCGAGGATGAGACTTCTTCTGAGTTGGGTAGGATGTAGCTCCCCGTTATGCTCAAGCGGACTGCCGATTCAAACGACAAAAGTGCAATGTCCCGACCCACTTTGCTCAGGCGAGAATACTCATTTGAGGCAAAGGATATCCAGACTTGTCCCTACAGGAGTTCGACTTAGGCTTTCATAGGCTCGCTTGACGTATCGCTCAACCGAGGCAAATCATCGCTAAGGTGGGTGGCTACGGTAAACTTGTCTTTGCTTAGCCAGCACACTTAAAATACGGAACGATACATGCTAGTCACTAGGTGAATCACCCCCTGCATGCTAATAAGAATACTATGCACCTAGCTAAGGGAATAATCCCAACTTGTATTGCTTGTGTTAGAACATGGAAGTGAAATGTTGCTTATATTCAGACCCTCGCATGCTAACCTAGATCATGTCGCTCGGAAAGTCCCTTACGGTTTTACCTCTCGGTTTAACTTTGGTCCCGAGCCAACGTGTTTGCTTAAGTTCCTTAGAAATAAATGCTTGCTTGCTTACAAATGTCTAACGTTATTGTATTGTGCATGTATTCGAGTTAACCAGGAGACTAGGGAATAGTTCTTCTGTGAAAATGAACCTACAAGTATCCGGGACCGTTTGGTCGCTAAGGCAATCCCCACACCAGGGGAATGCATCAAGTCAAGCTTATATCTGAACAAAAATTATAAAAGGTTTACATCTGAATGATAATCATATCTAGTTTGCCTCTGAACGAGAATCATGTCAAGCATATCAAAATTCCAGCTCGTGGAGCAAATTCTGGGTTTAGAACAAAGAATCATAGATTATCACATCGTGTTATGGATTTGGAAGACCAAGACTGCGTGTCGTGGACAACTTGGAATCAAGGGGGTTCTTTGGATCTCGTTCCGTGGGCGGTCACCGGGGCACTGGGGCCGATCCAGTCTTGACGGAACTTCTGGTAGTCGTCTGTTTCGACAGAATAAGTGCAATGCCTATCGATTTTTATTGCTTACACTTTATCCTTGACCTTGAGACTACAAAATGTCCTTTATGGCTATGTCGGCGACCTTCTGTTCAAATAGATAAGTCATCCTCGCTTAGCGGCTATCCGCATGCGAGTCATTGCATCGCATCGAAAGAACAACTGAACACCTGAACGATTACGATATAACGACTCTCGTGTTTGCATATGCTATTGCCTTGGTTTTATTATGAATGCTCGTGCTTAAATTAACTTGGTTTGGCTTGGACAGGAAAGGACAAATGGTAAGTTGGTAAGTCTCATCGTGTTTCCTCTTATGTCACACGGTGCACTGCTACACGAGTTAGGCCATTCAATCTTTTCATAAAACTGACCCTAAGGCAACTAGAAAGACAACATAATAGTTGGTGCACGGAACCTATATTACGTGTTTGGATTTTTCGAGTGGGCGAGTAGCCTCTCCACCAGTACATTTAATGTACTGATAATCTACCAGATCGTTTGCAGGGTGTGGGAGAACCTCGTTCGGTGCGGATGCCTCCTTCTTACGTGCTAAGGCGTGGAGATTACTCCGGAGCCTTGGAGCGCTGCGTCCGGAACAAAAGCACATATACAGGACATAATATTGGAACATAGCCTGAACATCGCCTGTATAATCATTCCATAAATGTAGCCACTTGGCACGCTTTTATTGTTTCAGAGAGAGAGGCTTGAGCAACTTGTAATCTCAGCCAAGCGCCGTCTGTAACACTTGTTTATATCAATAAAGAGTTTTACTTCAACTTGTGTTATTCAATGCTTCCGCTATTGTCGACTTAGTGAACTTATTACCGATCACCTATCCGTTCATGACTCTGCTACACTCGGGTAATCTGTGCGACTCTGTGCCTTAGAACTCTTACCGCCAGCCAATGAACCACGACCTTGCATGGGCGCGGCTCATGCTCGGCGATATCACGCCCGGATGGGTTAAAGTGATCATTCCGTGGGAGCGCTGGCGCTGTGATTCTCGCCTAGCGGGAACGGCCAATTTAGCCTGCGGAAGATCGGGGCGTGACATATACTCCTCAGAGTCTCATCATCATACTGTGCAACTCTAATTTTGTCCATCAGCTCTGATTGTATCTACAATCCCCATATCTAAATCTCAACACCTGGAACTAGCACTTCAATTCCCAAGCTCTCAAGATCGACCAATAAATGTCTATCTGTAGTCAAGTACATAGCCATCGGATACCTGCTCAAGGCATCGACGACTACGTTGGCCTTTCCTGGGTGGTACTGTAATGAGATGTCAAAGTCTTTCATCAACTCTAACCATCTCCTTTGCCTCATGTTCAGCTCTTTCTGTGTAAATACATACTTCAAGTTCTTGTGGTTCGTAAAGATTTCCACACGCTCTCCGTACAGATAGTATTTTTACAGCTTTAGAGTGAAGATAACTGCTGCTAACTCTAAATCGTAGGTGGGATAGTTCTTTTTATGAGGGTGTAATTGTCTTGAAGCATAGGCAATTACTTTCCCATGCTGTTGAAGAATGCAACCCAAACCCTTTTCTGAAGCATCACTGTAGATAGTGAAACCACCTGTCCCTGACGGCAACGTCAAAACTGGAGCTGTCGTCAATCTCTTCTTCAGCTCATCAAACGCGGCCTGAAATTCCTCTGTCCAGACAAAATCTACATCTTTCTTGGTCAGCCTAGTCATTGGTTCTGCAATCTTGGAGAAGTCTTGTACAAACTTTTTGTAGCATCCTGCTAGTCCGAGAAAGCTCATGATCTCAGCTACCGAACTTGGGGTAGCCCATGACTCCACTTCCTCTATCTTCTTTGGGTTAACTAAAATTTCGTCACTCGTTACCATATGTCTAAGAAATTCAACCTTGACAAGAAAGAACTCACACTTTGAAAGCTTTCTGTATAACTCCTCTTTCCTGAGAGTCTCCAAGACCATTCTCAGGTGCTCTTCATTCTCTTCTGGGGTCTTCGAATATACTAGGATGTCGTCGATGAATACCACTACAAACTTATTAAGGTACTGGTGGAACACCTTGTTCATCAAGTTTATGAATACTGTTGGTGAATTGGTTAAACCAAATAGCATTACCGTGAATTCGAACTGGCCATATCTGGTCCGAAAGGCTATCTTCGGTATATCTTCTTTCTTTAACTTCACCTGGTGATAGCCTGACCTAAAGTCTATCTTTGAAAATACCTTCACTCCGCTCAACTGATCGAAAAGATCATCTATCCTCGGCAACAGATATTTGTTCTTGAGAGTGAGGTTATTTAGGGCTCTATAATCGATACACATGCGTGCGATGCCGTCCTTCTTTGGTACGAACAATACCGGAGCTCCCCATGGTGATAAACTGGATCTAATGACACCTTTGTCCTACAGCTCCTCAACTTGCTTCTTCAGTTCTACCAGCTCGCTGTTGTTGACTCTATAGACGTGTTGTGAAATAGGCTCCGCTCTTAGTACTAAGTCTATAGAGAATTCAACATCTCTGTCTGGAGGCAAGCCTGGCAACTCCTTTGGAAATACATCCAGGAACTCCGCTATCAGAGGATGTAGTAACTCCTCTTCTTCCTTTCTGGCTCCCCAAAAAGTGCCTCTGCTATGCTTTGCTGCTCCTCTAGCGACCTCAAACTCCGGCTCTCCTGGTGGTCAAAATATTACTCTGCCTCCGTGACAATCTATAGTAGCATGGTGCCTACTCAACCAGTCCATTTCGAGTACAATATCGTATCCTGAAAGTGGAATGACGAGTAAACTCACGCTCAACGCTCGGCCTCCTAATGATACTCTCCGATCCTTGTAATAATTACGGACTAGGATAATGCCTCCTCCAGTCGTGATCTTGCAAGTCCTATCTAATGGTTCCATTTCTAAATGATGCTTAAGAGCATAAGATGCAAATACGAAACTATGGGAAGTGCCAAAATCAAATAATGCAAGTGCTGGAATAGAATCGAGAGAAACTGAACCTGAAATTACGTCTCCAGCTGACTTAGCCTCCTCAATCGTCTTGGCGTAGGCTCGTCCCTGTGGTGCTCCTCTCTGCTGTAGCTGGTGCTGAGCAAACCTCTGCTGGCCTCCTGGTACCGTAGGTACTCTAGCTAGTCCTCTTTGAGCGGCTGCTCCACCCTGACGAGTCTGAATAGATGGACAGTCCCTTAACTGATGTGCTGATGATCCACAGGACAAGCATGTACCCAACCTCTTCCTGCAGATGTCTCTGGTATGTCCCATCTTCCCATAATACGCACACTGGGCAACAGGCTGATTCTGTCTCTGTGGCTACTGTTGCTGAATGTGTCCTCGAACTGGTGCCTGGTGCTGCTGATGCTGTTGCTGGTACGGTCTCTGTTTTTGTTGAAAGTGTGGGCGCTTGGCCGATCCTGTGTTACCACTTGTTCCTCCAGAAGTGTCGCGTCCTCTCTTGGGCCTGAGGTCTAAGTCATCTTCAATAATCTGGGCATCTATCAGAATACCCTTAAATATAGCAGTGCGTCATCCCAAAGTATGAGACTTGATCTCTCTATTCAACCCCTTTCTGAATTTTTGGGCTCTGTCTCCTGGGTCTCGAATCATCGATGGCGCAAATCGACTCAAACAGCAAAACTCTGCCGCATATTCGTTGACTGACATGCTTCCTTGGACTAAATCATGGAACTGACTTTCTAATGCTCCCAAAGCTACGTCAGGAAAGAACTTTTCCTTGAAGATCTCCTTGAAGGCCTCCCAAGTAAGTCCTTCATCAGCGAGCCTCGACTCTGTACAATACCATGTCAGTGCGATATCAAACATCTGACTGCCAGCGGCCTCGATCTGAAGAATCTTCGGAATCAATGCTAAACGTAAGTTCCGCTCTATATCCTCTAGCCACTCGTCAGCGTAGAGTATCCCTTCAGTTCCTTTGAACTCTCGAGACATCATCCTCTTGAAGTCTACTATAGTACCTGGCCTCTGGTGTTGCTAGCCAGGATGCTGCGGTTGTCATGCTACTCTCTCCACAGCCTGGAGGGCCACCTGATGAGCATTCTCCATGCTCTCTCTCATCAGCTCTGTCTGTGCCTGGTGCGCCTCTGCTTGCACCCTCTGAGGCTCGGCTTAAATATGCTGAGCTTTTGTTGTCACTCTCGGGGCCTCTAACATGCCTTGGATAAGCGCAAACATCTGTGCCCCGTCAGTGGGCATACCTCCGGGAGATAGAGTCGGTGGAGGTGGAAGGTTGTCCGTCACAGCTAGGGCAATCCTATGAACAGGTGGAGGAGAAATCCTAACAGCTGCAGATACTCCCTCATGAACATGAGATGTAGGAGGAACTCCAGATATCCATTTGTCAGGTCGAGAGGTGGCAGACCTCTCTGAAGCTGTTGCTCCCAATCCCAAAGACCTAGTCTTCGACGGTATCCTGAAGACAGATCGAAAAGAATCAATTAAGGTAGTAAATACGATATCATCAAGGAAGGACAGTACAATTCTAAAGGAAGCAATCATTCAGAATAGCATTATAAAGATCAGAATTTTCTAGTTGTGATTAAGCATACTCTCATCCTAAATCCTATTTCTTATATCCTATCGCAGGCTTGCAGTAGTACAACTAAGTTGTCACACTACCACAATATCGTACAACTTGCGAAGCTAGACCTGCATGGGCCACTACTAAAAATGTGTCACGACCCGCACCCAAAATTTGGGCACGAGTATGTGGGTACGTCCAACCTATGCTGCAACATCGGCGGTAGAACGCTGTCTAGGTCTCAATAATATACTAAATATAACTCACAACCTGTCAATGATATCAACTCCATGAGGAGTACAATGAAATAAATATCTCTCAATAATACTCAATCACAATAACTATAAGAATAAATGGCACGATAAAAGATAAGAAAAATGACATAGTCAAGCATAATGTCTCAAAATAGAGATAAACCATAGTCTAGCTCTCCAACATAAAAAGTCTCCACAAGTCTCAATTTAAACCTAACATAAGGCTCAACATAAACTAAAATGCATAAAATAAATGCTATCAAACAACTGCAGGTAGTGTCTCCTCTAAAGGAAGAGACTCTTCTAAGCTCTCTGGTATGTAGTCTGCATCTATACCTGGTCCATAATGTGTAGGTCAGAAATCCTCAAGATCCTCTGAAAAAATATCCAGTCATGATTGGAGCAAAGTACAAGCACTAACATCAGTTCCACATATATTGATAAAAACTATAATACAGTGTAAAGAAATACAAGATAGATATAAATACTGGCAATAAGAAATACTGGAGATAATGAAATACTAGAAATATAAATACTGGAACAATGTCATCATCAATGGTATACTAGTAATGAACAGAAATACAAGTGCATGCTAGAACAATGAACTGGAATATAAGTGAATGCTAGAATAATAACTAGAATATAAGGAATGCTAGATCAATAACTAGAACAGAGAGAAATGTTAGATCAATAAACTAGAACATAGAGAAATGCTAGATCAATAGACTAGAGATACATGTAGAGAATATCTAACTAAGTGTGTGAAACATCAGCATATCATGTGATCGGCTTGGGATTGATCAGGCTTGTTATATATGATTAGCTATGATTCATGTAAGGTCAGGGTAACCATCCGGATAGCTATGATGCGAGCAATAGTCAGGCTAATCATATGTAACAGGCTATGAGGCATGTAATAGTCAGGCTGCACTGACGTGAGGTGTGGGTGAGCTATGATGCATGTAGAGTTGGGTATGATTACATAAGCTACTAATATCTCCCCGTCCCCAGCTAGCACGATGGATTCCAAATCACGACTCCTCATGATCGGTCTCGATGATGCCAACTCGTGTATACATAGTGTCAGAATCATGTACGCTATACAAATAGAATCATAGAGATAATCAATATAATAAAAACTGTTAGAGAATGTACTCATCTGTGGTCCTCTGATGGCAATACCAATATCCTGTTTTCGAGGTCTTGTCTGAATAATCCAACAGTACTATAGACATAATTTAATGATAATACAGAATTAGTCGAAATACTAACTTACACACAATCATAAATACACTGAACTCAGAGACTACGCTAAGGGTGCTACTTGTCATCTAACAGGGTCAAGTGTGCGTCTAGATGCACGGGTGTCACGTCATCAAATACGGTGCATAATCAGACAGTCAAACACTAATATATGTCTCGCCAGTACGTCAGTGTACATAAGGCAGTCAACTCACAATATTCAGGGTCACATGGTCAATGAAATACGGGATATCCATAATTAACACTAGGGGCATTCAGTAAAAATACATATATAGTTATAACTAGTATTTTGCATTTAATTCCTCACACAATATATATATATATATACACACTAAATTGATTATTATACGCATACGCGTACGTATACGCATACGAGTTTGGTTTATTTGCATAACGTCTAGCAATCAATATCTAACGAACTTGGCATGAAGCAACACGCTAAAATTCTAACATCATTCACACACGACAAAATCACAAGAGAAATACTTCGCACCTTGGCCTCGGCGTGCACGTGCACGAGGGAGTATTCGACGTCGAGTCGTGAGGGGAGACGGGTCGTTCAGTCATCGAGAGGGTGGTTCAGCGGGTTGGCCATGCTATCGAGGAGGAGGAGGGGAGTCTGGTTACGGTTCAGCGGGCTTGGGGTGGAGATGGGTTGACGAAAAGAGGTAAGGAAGTCGGTTTTAGGCGAAGTCATGCGGGGTCGTGCTGTCCCCGGCGAGGTCCGGTGAGGATGGCGAGGCGATTCAGCATTAAAAACTTTCAGGCAGTCGGCTGCGGTGGCGTTCAGTCGAGGAATCGACGAAAGATTGGATGGGTTCAGGTGATCGGCTGATCAGTCGGGTTAGGGTGACCGGCGGAAGGTGGCGCCGGGTGGATCCGGTGGAGGTATTAGTGAAGGGAGGCAGTTGTGCTGGCGATGAGCAGCGGGGTCGAGGTCCGGGCTTCGGCGTGAGCTGCTCGGCAGGGATTAGGCGGGTTGGGAAGACTGGCTCTGGCGGTCGAACGGTGTAGACGATGGTGATGACGAAGGAAGGATGTGGTGCTGGTGGTGAGTGAGGGATCCGGTGAGTCAGCGAGGTCGGGATAGCCGGCGGGTGAACAGGAAAGAAGGTGAGGATTCGGCTAGGTTAGGTTTAGGGGTGAATGAAAAATAAGGAAAATTATATATATATATATATATATATATATATATATATGTGTGTGTGTGTGTGTGTGTGTGTGTGTGTGTGGGAAAAGCGTTTGAGGTTGACCTAGGTAGGGCGGTCGGTCAACACTCCTTGGAATTGGGTTTGGCTTTTCATGTAGATGTTTAGAGGGCTAGGATGGTTTGTTTCAAAAATGGATGGCTAGGATTTGATGAGGGGTTGATGTCGAGTGTTGCACACTCCAAAATTATAGAGAAAATCATATGAAGGAAAATGGGGTTTCTTCATATGTTGGGTCCAATGGGGGTGTTGACACCTCAATGCACTTTTGCATAAAAGTGCCCAACAATTAGAAAATTGCACAAAGTGGAGTTTTTGGATTAAATTGGGTACTTATATTAATTTAATTAAAATTAATGTAAATGGTATTTTAAAATTTATTGGAAGTACATAGGGTTAAAATTAGGTGGTACACAAGTTTCATGGATGTAGAAGACTCATAATAGAATATTATCATAATTTGGGTTACTTAAAATGGGTCAAGATTGTGTCTCCAATTTTGATTAGAACGCACAAAGATGTATAGTTGGATTTATTAAGAATTAAATATAAACGTTTGCGATGAATGTTGTGCGACTAAAATGAAGCACAAAAGGGCATAGTTATGAGTTACACACAGATCAAAATAGAAGACTGGCGTGTCTAGGACAAGGGTATAAAATTTGTTGGAAGATAAAAGATAGTGTAGTGCACCAATTATCGAAGCAACGGTAAGGTACAATAATCAATAAAGTCGCATCAATTAAATATAAATAAATATCATAAAATATTAACATATCAAATTAAATAAATAAAAAGATACAAATACCCCTATTATGGAATGTGGTAGTGATAGTTGCTGTGCTCGCTGCTGCTAGTTGCTGCTGCTTTTGCTGCTACTGCTGCGTTCGCTGCCCCTGTACAGACTGCCCGACCCCCCTTCAACACACAAACACAACAACACACATCCACACACAAACACCTATGAACATAAACACATAACTATAAGTAGATATCAATATATATATCTATACATATATATATATATATATATATATATATATATATATATATATATATATATATATATATATATATATATATATATATATATAACACTCTCTCACAAACACAAGTATATATAAATACACACAAACACCTAAACAACTATAAACACTCATATATATATATATATATATATATATATATATATATATAACTCACACTCACACACATATACATATAAATATATATCAGAATATATACATATATACAAACACTTAGAGAAACTATACTTATCTATATACACACATACCTATATATAGATATACAAATCAATGTATACATATATAAACATACACACATACATATGAACATCTCTCTATATCTATACATAAAAACACCAGCATACATACATATATATATATATATATAAATATAAATATATAAATATATAAATATATATATATATATATATATATATATATATATATATATATATATATATATATATATATATATATATATATATATATATATATATATCAAATAACTCTCACACACACACATGTATATATATATATATCAATGTATACATATATAAACATACACACATACAAAGTCCAAAGTAAAATATAATATGCTAACAATATATAAATAATACAATAAATAAATATTCAACATGCATAATATTTAATTAATTATGAAATGACCAAAATATCCTTTCCTAGAAAATATGGTAGTGACATTGTATGTGATCGATTCCACCATAAAGTTTTCCTATACTCAATTTTGACTGAGTCAATTGAGCCACAGCCCTTATAGCTAGGATCAGGGCACTACATAATATACCAATAAGAAAAAGTTTTGTCCTCGAAACTTAAAATAAAGGTTCTACCTCTAGGTTATCGAATAAGGAAGGGTATTGCTTCCGCATCTCTTCCTTAATCTCCCATGTCAATTCCTCGACTGCATGATTCTGCCACAATACACGGACCAAAGCCACTGATCGATTCCGTATAGACTTCTCTTTCCTGTCTAGGATTTGAACAGGTTCTTTCGAGTAAGATAGGTCGGCACTCAACTAAAGCTGATCGAAGTTCACTACCTGACTCGGTCATACACATATCTCCTTAGTTGGGAAACATGGTAGACATCGTGCACTTTCACGAAATCAGGAGGTAGTGCAAGTCGATAAGCCACTGGTGCCACCCTATCTAGAATCTCGAAAAGTTCGACAAACCGTGGACTCAACTTCCCTTTGACGCTGAACCGTATCATATATCGCATAGGTGTCACCTTTAGGAACACATGATCACCCTCCTAGAATTTTAAAGGTCGCCTATATACATCCCCGTAGCTTTTCTGACGACTTTGAGCGACTCAAAGATTTTCTCGAACCATGCAAACTTTTTTGATGGCTTGTTTAATAAGTTTTGGTTCAAGTACTTGTCATTCACCGACTTCCTACCAACATATCGACAATCGACACTTGAGTCCATACAGTGCTTCATATGGGGCCATCTGAATACTCACTTGATAACTGTTGTTATAAGCAAACTCTGCCAGCGATAGATAGGTATCCCAACTTGTCTTCAAATCTTGCACGCACAGTCACAACATGTCTTCTAGGATTTGGTTTACTCTCTCAGTCTGTCCATCAGTCTCCAGATGGTACGTCGAGCTAAAATTTAATTTGGTGCCCATTGTCGCTTGAAGGCTTTTTTAGAATCGAGACAAGAACTGTCCATCCCTATCCGACATAATTGAGACTGGCACTCCAAGTAACCAAACAATATGATCTAAGTAAATTTGAGCCAACTGGTCAGCGCTTCATATATTCTTGATTGCTATAAAATGAGCCGACTTGGTCAGTCTATTCATGACAACCCAAATTACATTATTTTCCTTTTTTCGTCTTTGGTATGCCCACTATGAAATCCATTGAGATATCCTCCCACTTCTATTCCAGAATGGCGAGGTTCTGCAACTCTCCACCGGGTCGCTGGTGTTCTATCTTTACACATTGATAATCTAGATATCGTGAAATGAACAATGCCACATCTTTCTTTATGCCATGCCACCAAAATATTGTGTGCAGATCCTTGTACATTTTGGTGCTTCCTGGATGCAAGGTATATTTAGCATAATGAGCCTCAGTCAGTATCTTCTTCCTGAGTTCATCATCCTTAGGTACACATAATCTGCCCTTAAGCCACAATATTTTATTCTCGCATTCCATGAAATCGGTTGCCTTTTCTGCTAGAATCAACTCGCGTACCTTCTGCAGGAATTTGTTATCCTTTTGCGCGAATTTGATCTTTTCGAGCAAGTTTGGCTCAAGCTGCAATTGAGCCAGCTACGCCCCCTGTGTATGAACTTTGTATTCATTTCCATTTCTTCTAACTTTTGAAGTAGCCTGCTTGACACAGATAATGATCCGACGAATTTTTGACTCAATGCATTTGCCACAACGTTTGCTTTTCCCGGCGTATAAGCAATCGTCAAGTCATATTCCTTTATCAATTTCAGCCATCGTCATCGCCTCAAGTTTAATTTCTTTTGCATGAATATGTATTTAAGGCTTTTGTGATCCGTAAAATCTCATAGGACACTCCATAGAGATAGTGTCGTCATAATTTTAACTCGAACACAATTGTCACAAGTTCCAAATCATGCGTCGGGTAATTCTTTTCATGTTATTTCAGCTATCTTGAGGCATACACAATGACTTTACCACGTTGTGTAAGAATACATCCTAATCCGAGATGAGATACATCATTGTAGATTTGAAATCCCTTAGGTCCATCTGGAAGAGTAAGAATTGGAGCCGAGATGAGCTGTTGCTTCAGTTCTTGGAATCTGCGCTCACAGTTGTTTGTCCATTTGAATACTAATCCCTTTTGGTTGAGGCGAGTTAGAGGCGACACAATCTTCATGAAGTTCTTTATGAATCTCTGATAGTAGCTAGTCAAGTCGAGGAAACTTCTGATCTCACTAGCCGATGTAGGTTGTTTCCGGTCCACCACTTTCTTTATTTTCTTTGGGTCAACTGATACACCATCTGCTGAAATAACATGCCTAAGAAAATCAATACTGCTCATCTAAAATTCACACTTGTTAAACTTCGCATATAACTGATGTTCACGAAGTGTTTGTAGTACGGTCCTTAAATGTTCAACGTGAGTTTCTCTATCCCTCGAGTAGATTAAGATATTATCGATGAACACGATGACGAACTTGTCCAAGAAGGTTTAGATTACTCTATTCATCAGAAGGGTCAGAATACTCTAATTATTATATCCATCAAAAAATACTAGTGCTCCCTAAGGTAAAATACTAGGACAAATGTAGCCACGATCTAGTAACTCTTGTAGTTGTGACTTCAGTTCTTTTAATTCGGCAGGAGCCATCAAATATTGAGCTTTTGATATCGGCCGAGTATCCGAAAATATGTCAATACTGAAATCAATTTCTTGGTCTGGAGGCATTTCAGGTATCTCCTCTAGAAACACGTCGAGAAATTCTGCTGTGACTTTAATTTCAACCGAGTCTGCACCCTTCATTTGAGTATCCCGTACAGAAGCAAGGTACCCTTCACACCCCGAATATAGCATACGCCTTGCAGTCATTGCCGATACCACCATTACTGTTTTAGCCGTCGGACTACACGAATAAGAGAACTCTGCCTCACCAGGAATGAGAAACACAACTCTATTCTCTACACAGTCCATTGTTACATTGCATGCTCCAAGCCAATCCATGCCAAAGATGATGTCGTAATCAGTGATGTCCAGGACTATTGAATCCAAGGACAAGTACTTTCTCCCAATGCAAAGGTAACCATCCCTGCAAATTAAACTAGCAGGCAAATCTATTTTGGACGGAGTGTTGACGCTAAGATTCATATCTAACGGTGTCTTACAAAATTTGTGTTCATTAGCAAATACAGATGATATAAAGCTATGTGTAGCACAAGAGTCAAATAGTATATGAGCAGTTATTTCTCTGTAATGAAATATACCTGTTATGACAGTATTTGAGGCAAGCACTTCTTCTTGAGCTTGTACAAACACTCTACCTTGTCCTCCTGGTCGTGGGTTCTGATCATTCACAACTGCCACCTGTGGAGCTTGTGGCGCTTGTCCACGATTATAATTGTACTGTTGATCACGATTCTGGTTGTGATATTGATCATGATTCTGATTTCTTTCCCCACTATTATACTACCCAGCCTTGTGATCCAAACTGCCGCACTTAAAATATCTAGCCTGACACTCATCTTGACGGTATCCAATCCGCTTGCACCTGTTATAGTACGGTCGTTGATAGGGTCCCCTGTTGTCATTTATGCTTTAACGCTTGGACGCATCAAACATGCTTGCTGCTATGGGTCATTTTTAGTTGTTCTCATGGTTGTGTTGTGTCGCCCCTAAAGGATGAAATTTCTCCATCTCTTTGAGCCGCTTCATAGGCTTCCCGATACTTCATACACTTTCGATTGAGAATATCACGTTGTAATCCCTCATTCAGACCTTGAATGAATCATAGTCATTTGTTCTCATCATTCGATATCATGTAGCCTCGGAACTTGGATCGCTTGAAGAACTATGCTTCGTAGTCACATACAAACATATTGCCCTGCTCAAGCGCTATGAACTCTTTTTTCCTTCATGTGACGGACAGTTGGTGGAATGAACTGTGTGATGAATGCCTGCGTAAATGTCTTCCAAGAGACTTTGGCTTCTTGGTTGGCACCGCACAGTGGTTGTCTCTTCGACTCCCACCAGTCTTCTGCTTTGAGACGCAGTTGCACAGCCACACAATACACTCTTTTGGTGCCTTGCACATCCAACATACGGAAGATGCCCTCCAAAGTCTTTAGGAAGCCTATTACTTCCTCTAGTTCTGCCTTGCCATTGAACTCATATGGATTACAGATTTTAAATTCAGAAAACTTAAATGTCAATTGCCTTCTTTGAGGCTATTCCGTCTCATCTGCTTCTACTACCACTGTCTCTTTTGCGGCAGCCACTTCGGTCTCGTTGTTATTCTCAGTTAATGTAGCCACCAGTTGAGACAAGTTATCAACTTGCTATTGTTGTGCGTCAAATCACGCTAGAAAGTTGTTTGTTAGCTGCACTTGAGGCTCACGATGATGTGCCTCAATCATCTTATGATGTGCATTACTCTGCTTCCTTTGCACCTCTAACATTTTTATTATTTTGTCCATTGGGTCGGATGACGATGTTGCCTTGGCGCTATCATCCTTAGTCATCTGCAAAAGAAATAACTTTCATTAGCACTCATAAAATATTTATGGGTTTATTGTATGAAATATTATTTTATGCAGCACTATAGAAAAGCAAATTATCTGAGAAAATCGTTATTGTTGAAAACTTCTACCTGAAAACCAATTTTTTGAAATATGAGGAACATTAAACTGTGCTCTGATACCAACTTGTCATGCTCCGGTTCTGCATAATCGATTTATCCTCGCATTCGGTTCCGCAGAGCCGATCATCCTCGCTGGACGTAATATCGTACAAGTTCGGGGTTTTACTTGTACAAGGCAAGAACGTGTACATTGTGTCAAATATCTTTTGTAAACAGTTTCATAACACAACATCAGATTATAAAGCACATATTTATATACAAAAAAATTCTTTTATTGATTCATTACAACGAAGTACAATTTTCTTAGCACCAAAATGGAAATGCCCGAACGGCTTTCATAGCTTTGCATAAAAGAAAGATTGACAGGCTGACATGAAATAATGTTCTTGTCCCATACATTATGTCCCTTTATTACTTCTTGTAAACTTGAAAGCAACTACTAGAAATCTTTGAAATAGTTTAAAATAGGAAGAATCTTGAAAAGACTACAATGAAAGATTTATCTCTCTTGAGTGCTCTCAGTATCTCGGTCACCTAGTTTGCCTACAGAGACGTGGGTCAGTACTTAACTCGTACTGGTGAGCAGAACTGACCCATTCACCTAAACCAACACTTCTTAATTAAGGCATCAGTTTAATAGGCAAAATTAAATATGTGCAATATTTTAATAGGCAACAGTTCATAAGAATCAGTTCATGTAGTAAAATATATATAAACTTCGCATATATGGAATCCCTATGCCGGCCAATGGCCGTTCCTGTATAATTTATAAGATTGTTCTTATCGCCCCTGCATAAGACATAATTAGTATGCAACTCATTCCCACTGGATCATTTGTGGCATAGCACCATAATGGACATGCCGTATAGGACTTCGATGGACGTCCGATGCGCCATTCAAAGCAAGTAGCAAGCCTCAATGAATGTCTGGCTTATACCCGACGCTACCAAAGTATTTCTCCTGGGCCAAATGGTCCCCAGTGTCACGACCCAATCTCCCGCAAGCTCAATAGTCTCCGCTGAACGTGAATCACTATGTTGCAGCTCTCCCGTAGGACAATCGTTCTCTTCAGGACGTGATGCCGTACGAGCCTGGAGTTGCGCTCATACAAGGCGATGTTGTTAAACACCAAAGTTATCATTGAAACAACCAAGTTGCAACGAAAGTCAAGCATTGTGTACCAAGCACACATCAGAGTAATACGCAGTGAAGCTTTCGATAGGGTCCAAATGAAATGCCACGAAGGCAATGCCACAAAGGCGATGCCACGAAGGCGATGAAATACTCTTGCTCTTTTCTCTAGCCCACAAAGGTACTTACAGTTCATACATCATGTCTCGTATATCCAAGCAGCGCCACTACACCTACGTACCTGAAATAATGCCCACAAACTTGGGTCAGTACACAGCCGTACTGGTGAGCGGGGTAACCCACTCGTCTAAGCCGACACTAAGTAAATAGTGAATGCAAAAATTATATGGTGATCTTTCTAGTTGAATCCTAGATTCATTTTATGGCATAGGGATAACTTGTTAAGGAAAGCTGTAAAGCAGTTTAGGCATGCAAGCATTCAACTCAAACCAATCGACAAGCAAATATATAACCAACCCGAAGGAAACTAGCATGCAAACCGTCATACTCAAAGCCCAAGCAACGGGACTATCAAACCAACATATTCAAGCCACAAATATCCATTCTCAACCAAAACTTATAATCCAATCTCAAAGTGCACACTCTTGCCGAGGCAAGGTGGCCGCGCCAACACAAAGCACAAACCAACCAAAGAAAAGCAAACCAACTCTTATCTATATGAAGTCACTGGCCAAGCCATAAAGAACATATTCCAAGCATTACGCCATGCCTTATCAGCCCGGGTAACAAGCCTTGCTGGAGGTCCTGCAATACATCGCGACTAGCACGAATCAAATATTTCCCTCCAGATTGATACGGTTCCAGTGCCCCGGAAATACCATTTCGAGGAAATGCCAAAACTTGTGCACAAGTTGTCCGTGACATGCAGACACCAAGTAGGTATGACGAGAGGATCGAACATTCTTGCCCCACCAAGCGATCTAGACTCGTTCAACCAATTATCCAACCAAAACATCCATAAACAATGAATCCATAACCATTCTTCCAACATATAGCCCAAGGCACCAAATATCAAGTTATGCCCATTGGCACAATGCCGTTTCTCAATACAGTATTTCAAATTGGGTGCAACACCCCAACTAAGAACAATTCCGTGGCACAATACCCCAACAGTGGCACAATGCTCCAACAGTGGCACAATACCCTCGCCGATGCAGTTATTCAATTTTGAACCACAACTGCTCGCTTTGCAAGACAAAGCGACCAAGTGATACTCGTGTACGGATGCACGCTCGCTCGCCCGAATTCCCGATATTCCGAATGCCTCAATGTATCATTCCAACTGTCCAAGCATAATCCCAATTATTTAACCAACTGCCTCAAGTGTATAATCCAACTCTAGCTCCAACTATCAATATGCGCAAACCAATTCAAGCCACAATCTTATCCAAGAAAACAACGTACACTCTATGCACGCCTCAGTGTAGTGATTCCCAAGTTTTAGCCCAAGTGTTCAAGCCTTTACGTGTTTTTCATATTATTAGGCATGAAGGAGTAGAGGAGAAGGAAAAGAGCCCACTCACAATGTTTGATCCTATTAAGCATCCTGTCCTGCCGATACGACCAATCCCTTAAACCCGTGGTCCGATGCAAAGCGCGATCTACTCAACTGGTATGACCGTGCGAGCAGGCCGTGCTCTCCAAATCATCTGACCGATCGGACTAAGGAAGACGACATTATCGCTCCCATCCAACTATCTCAGTACTGTTCTGAACGAACACCTGATTTTCATCGAACTTCGCTAGCCATCTGCACATGAAACTAACTCAATCAATACTTCTTTCCAAAATCCAACAAATCAAATGTAACCAACATTTGTTTTATTCATCCGACTTAACGTAACGCATCGTGCGGTTGCGGGCGTTACATAATATACCACTTAGAATCAGGTTTGTCCACGAACCATGCTGGTACTCATTCCTATCACAAGCTACTTGTCCAATTATAACTCTGCTCTATGCAACTCTCATAGTCATGATTCTGACTCAGCATCTAGTTCTGCTAAACGCTCGTATAATTTCTATATTCGAACATCCTCCTTGCAGCTCAATACGAATTCCTCGTATTGCTTAGTTTTGGATCGTACACATATTTAAGGCGTCCCTAAAATATATGCATTTCAGCCGAGCTTTGTGATAGCGAATTTGGACAAGTTACAAGGGTATCTTCATGTCCGAGGCATCCATTTGCTTTACTCCTAATTGAACCAAATCCTGATTTTTATTCCAACATATTCGCTTGAGTACCAATCACAAATATGATGATTTTCTACTAACTCAATCAGTTCGTGTTCCAACTTAATCCATCCAACTATTTCTGAATCCATACTAGCAATATCTCCAAATATATCTCATGCACCGAACGATCATCTCAACTGATGCTACCCCAACTAGGCGACTTATCCAAATATTAACTTTGCTCTTAGATCATCTCAGCCAAACACCTTTTCCTCAATCTTAATACCTCTCTGGGTGAACATCTATATTGAGGTTCGTGTGATCCACGAAGATCTCGCCCCCACGCGAAAGGGATAGTATCGCCACGATTTCAATGTGGACACATTCGCCACAATTCCTAGGTTGCGCATGGAATAGTTCTTCGTGCTGCTTCTACTGCCTCGAAGCATAGGATATCACCTTTGCCTTCTGTACGAGCATGCTTCCCAGACTAAGTTTCGATGCATCTTGTAAATATGAGGCACATCTGTCCCTTCCAGTATTCGCAAAGATTTGATCTGAACGAGCCGCTGCTTTAACTTCACGAGCTAGTTTCACAGTCGTCAATTCATATGAATGCTATTCCCTTCTAGGGCACGATGAGTCAGAGGCGATACCATCGATAAAAATCTGCGACTCTGAATCTCATCAGTTGACTAGGCTATTTCCACCATCGCTCCGATCTTCCGGCTGCATCTTCAGCTGAAGACTATCCCAAGGGTCTCTCAAATCTAACACTCAGTCAATAAGCCAATCTCCAACACACACTACTCATATCTTCTCTCGACGCATTCCCAAATACGCCGTCGCAAGGGTCGTTCTATGGGTCTACCATATTCAATCTCTAATCTGGCAGGCAAGTCGCTAGGGTCAGCTGTCCCGAAGCTACGCTCGATAATTGTAAGTCATCATGATGGACAGTTACTATGAACCATGCTATATCTCATCTGCAAATTTGAGCCATAATCTAACCATTCCATCCGAACGAACTTCCGAATCCGAGAAATTCATGCACTACCTCTGATGATCTGTCAACCAATGTCGCTTAACCACCTAGAGTCTTTCTATCTATCCAAGCCACAGTTCGAGAACTGTGCTCATTGAAACCGTCTTCCATCAATCCGTCGTTCTGCCCTGTATCCATCAAATTTCTGAATTGCCACGTTCGTCTACTCGCACTACCACTTGCAATGATTCTCGAAACTCAAGACTTGCTCAAATTCTTATCCGTTTGCCGCGTTCCATAATACACATCCAACTTGCTCAAACTGCATAGTGATTTGCTCAATTGTTGCTTCCACATTTAGCTATCTTCAAAAGTCTGTCCGCCACAAATCTTTGCCTTCAGTTGTTGCCACAATTCGTTCACGTCTTTCCGGAGAATCCGTCTACCATTGTTGCACCATTTTGTCCAAAATTCTACTTCTGCTAAACTTGAGTCGACTTCTCGAGCAGCAATATCCAAAAATCCTTCAAGTTCATGTGAATCTATCGCATTGCCCCTTCAAACTAGATTGTGTTTCATTACTCAACCAACAGCTCTAATGTGTTTCCAAAATTCGTAGTCCGTGCTCGCTATTGTTCGATTAACCCATCTCTTTGCTCAAGCGTATCCCAACTGTTTGTTTCATTACGCTCAACTCTCTTTGCATCAATGAATGCTCTACCGAACTTCCAAATCTTACAAGCGAACTCTGATATTCAACTTTCTATCTGTTCGATCCTAACTTGTTTCCAATTCTTGGTTTGCCTCAATCCTTCAAATTTCCAAACACTCTTTCCATCTGTTTATTCCGATCTCGTCCATCTCTCAAGTCCAACGAGACTTCTATTTGCACAAGTTTGTTCTCACTTGTTTAACTCAATATTCACTTGCTCTATTTTTCATTCTTTCCAACTCAACCGATGTGCACCAACCAACTTATATTCCTGTTACCCGAGTCCGTTCAGGTAATTCCCATCGATGTCTATCCAAAATATTTCAATGCCTTGCTCATAATGTGGTATCCCATATACCACTCCGAATAAAGTCGCTACTCGCATTATGATTTCTTGTACTGATCCAAGATCCGTTCGATCCATCCCTCACGCGTGATCCTGCCTTTCCCAACTCAAGTCTGACATAAAACTCAGCCAATGCCTGAATAATCCAATTCTTTCCATCAATCTCGTTATGCAACTTGTGCTATGTTCCATTCTTAATACTTCCAACTATTCTCAAACCGTCTGATACTCTCGCTACACGAGCAACCCGTACAACGATCGTCTTCCAAGTAGTCCAACCCAATACCCAACTGTTCCACACATTTCCTGTACGAGCAACTCGTGCAAACTTATCTTAATATTCCCAAGCCAAACTCAAACATGCTCAACCGATACGCCACACGAGCAAATCGTGCAACGTTCTCTGTGATACACCCAACCAAAATTCAAACTCCGACCAACAATTTTGCTACACGAGCAACTCGTGCAACGATCCAATCTCATCCGATGCTTCTACTCACAACATGCCGCATAACCAAATCTCGTATGCCAACCAACTGATCCACTGATCCAATCAGAACTCCCTGAACGACAAGCCAAGCCAAGCCAACGACAGCTCTCATCTTGTTACACAAATGCAACAACGCCACCCAACTTGCTGAACGAATGCAACAACGCCTAACGAGACTAAGCGATCTAACAAAAACCAATAAAAATAACACAACGAAGAACAACATGCAGCTACAACCAGCAATTTATAGACTTATTGCATAAAACATCCAATACGGCACTGAGTAGAGACGAGAGCTAAACGATACGCGGAAGTTATTTAGAGTTTATGATGAAGTGAAGGACCAAGTCTGAGAAAATGAACCAGGCGCTCTGATACCAATATGTCATGCCCCAATCTCCCGCAAGCTCAATAGTCCCCGTTGAATGTGAATCACCATGTTGCAACTCTCCCGCAGGACAATCGTTCTCTTCGGGACGTGATGCCGTACGAGCCTGGAGTTGCGCTCGTACAAGGCGATGTTGTTAAACACCAAAGTTATCATTGAAACAACCAAGTTGCAACAAAAGTCAAGCATTGTGTACCAAGCACACATCAGAGTAATACACAGCGAAGCTCTCGATAGGGTCCAAATGAAATGCCACGAAGGCAATGCCATGAAGGCGATGCCACGAAGGCGATGCAATACTCTTGCTCTTTTCTCTAGCCCACAAAGGTACTTACAGTTCATACATCATGTCTCGTATATCCAAGCAGTGCCACTACACCTGCGTACCTGAAATAATGCCCATAAAAGTGGGTCAGTATACAGCCGTACTGGTGAGCGGGATAACACACTCGTCTAAGCCGACACTAAGTAAATAGTGAATACAAATATTATATGGTGATCTTTTTAGTTGAATTCTAGATTCATTTCATGGCATAGGGATGGCATGTTAAGAAAAGCTGTAAAATAGTTTAAGCATGCAAGCATTCAACTCAAACCAATCGACAAGCAAATATATAACCAACCCGAAGAAAACTAGCATGCAAACCGTCCTACTCAAAGCCCAAGAAATACGACTATCGAACCAACATATTCAAGCCACAAATATCCATCCTCAACCAAAACTTACAATCCAATCTTAAAGTGCAAACTCTTGCCGAGGCAAGGTGGTCGCGCCTACACGAAGCACAAACCAACCAAAGAAAAACAAACCAACTCTTATCTATATGAAGTCACTGGCCAAGCCATAAAGGACATATTCCAAGCATTACGGCACGCCTTATCAGCCCGGGTAGCAAGCCTCGCTGGAGATCCCGCAATGCATCGCGACTAGCACGAATCAAATATTTCCCTCCGGATCGATACGGTTCTAGTGCCCCGGAAATACCGTTTCGAGGAAATGCCAAAACTTGTGCACAAGTTGTCAATGACATGCAGACACCAAGTAGGTATGACGAGAGGATCAAACATTCTCGCCCCACCAAGCGATCTAGACTCGTTCAACCAATTATCCAACCAAAACATCCATAACCAAAGAATCCATAACCATTCTTCCAACATATAGCCCAAGGCACCAAATATCAAGTTATGCCTATAGGCACAATGCCGTTTCTCAATACAGTATTTCAAATTGGGTGCAACACCCCAACTAAGAACAATCCCGTGGCACAATGCCCCAACAGTGGCATAATGCCCCAACAGTGGCACAATACCCTCGCCGATGCAGTTGTTCAGTTTCGAACCACAACTGCTCGCTTTACAAGACAAAGCGACCAAGTGATACTCGTATATGGATGCACGCTCGCTCGCTCGCCCGAATTCCTGATATTCCCAATGCCTCAATGTATCATTCCAACTGTCCAAGCATAATCCCAATTATTCAACCAACTGCCTCAAGTATATAATCCAACTCTAGCTCCAACTATCCATACGCGTAAACCAATTCAAGCCACAATATTATCCAAGCAAATGACGTACACTCTATGCATGTCTCAGTATAGTGATTTCCAAGTTTCAGCCCAAGTATTCAAGCCTTTACGTGTTTTCCATATTATTAGGCATGAAGGAGTAGAGGAGAAGGAAAATAGCCCACTCACAATGTTTGATCCCGTTAAGCATCCTGTCCTGCCGATACGGCCAATCCCTTGAACCCATGGTCCGATGCAAAGCGCGATCTACTCAACTGGTATGACCGTGCGAACAGGCCGTGCTCTCCAAATTATCCGACCGATCGGACTAAGGAAGACGGTATTATCGCTCCCATCCAGCTATCTCAGTATTGTTCTGAACGAACACCTGATTTCCATCGAACTCCGCTAGCCATCTGCACATAAAACCAACTCAATCAATACTTCTTCCCAAAATCTAATAAATCAAATGTAACCAATATTTGTTTTATTCATCCGACTCAGCGTAACACACCATGCGGTTGCAGGTATTACACCCAGTGCCCCAGGTCCCATTCGAGGAAATTTACTACCTTGTGCACAAGTTTTTTATGACCATGCAATGCATCTACGATTATATGATAAGCAGAAATAGCAGTGTAAGGTATTAAAACATTTAGAGCAATAATGCACATTTCTCCATTCTTATTTCAGCATACTTATTCATTTGATTCGATTGGTAGTCCGTAGACTCTAATTTGCCGCTAAGTCATGGCATCAAACCACGACACAATGATTATATCCTTCCTTGTGTTACATAATTGAACTTCCCTCCTATCAACAATTCTATTAATTTATAATAGTGGTATAAAACTTATGGCATTAGTGGTTTTATCGATCATTGGACTTAGTAAGGTTATAAGAGAACATTATTGTTTATTAGCAGAAATAAGTAGAGAAGAAGGGACATAACCGCTCACCAAATAGAGAATGTCAAGAGAAAATGATGCTTGATCGCTCAGGCTTCGGTCACGCATCTATCTGTATTGGCGCCAATATTTGGTTAGACTACCGTCTTCATTTCTCTCAGAGTTCTCTAGAATGAATGCATGCAATTGATAAAAATGGGCTAAACAATCAATCATCAAACTCATTCATGAAAATGCATTCATCAAAATTAAGTAGCAAAAATTTAAGAAAGCCAACAAAAAATCCAATAAAAACTAATGGCCTCATTCCAACAGAAGCTGATCAAACAATTGAAAAGGTTCTTGCATTATCCGTGATCGATTCCACCGTAAAGTTTTCCCATACTCAATTTTGATTGAGTCAATTGAGCCACAAGCCTTATATAGTGCACCGCTAGGATCGGGATACTACAGCCATATGGTTTTGACCCGAAGTGGAGTTTTCTCGAGGGAACCATACTGATGCCTCCAGAAGCAAGAGCGCGTAGGACTCCCAAGAAAGGTAAGGGAGTTGCCAGACCTCTGATCGTGGAGATGGACTCGTCGATCGGGGAAGTGGAAACAACGTCCCCTTCTGATGATCCCTAGACTGCAAAATACAAGTTGAAAGTTGAGACCCAACATGCTCGCTACTTGAAGAAGGCAAAAACTGAGGTGGCCCCACAGGCGGGACCTAAGGCAAAATCGAAGCCCTTTACTAAGGGGACCACGAGCGAAGAGGTAGGACCCTTTGCACTGGTAGTTTCTAAAGCAGGCCCCACTTTAGATGTTGTGGCAGTATCCATAAGACCTCTTTGTTTTATCCCTACGTCACCCTTTGGTGACACTTTCTTCTTTGATTTGTCTGGAATTATGCAGACACCGTCGAAGAAAGATCATCCGAGCAGCTGCCTCAATGGTTTCTTATACCGAGAAAGAGAAGACAACTTCCTCCGAGTCTGACATGGGTGCCAAGGAACTTGCGCCTGAGGCTTCAAATGCGACTTTGGTAGAGCCTTATACTCCTCTGGAGAATATCTTTGTAGATGTCCTAGATGCAACAGGGAAGGCTCTGACGATGCTGGATGAGCAGCAACCTACGTCGCTCCCCTCTGGTATGTTGTTTTGCAATATTACGAGAGATATGATTTTCTGGCTTCAGCTCTCAATCCTCTGAGTGAAATTAATTACTGGTTGTTCTTCTTTACAAACTCTACCCCATCTTTGAGCACGGTAGACCTTGTTGTCGAGGAGGGCGTTAAAGAAGAACAAGGAAGTTACCTCATTTAGGGGAGGCATAAGTATCTCTCTATCTTTTTTGGGGGTAGAGAACACCCTGCGGGGCCTGCTACGGATTCCTCTAGTATAGTGGATGCTCCCCCCCACTGTTATTGCAGTACATCCTGCTATTGTGGCCTCTTTGGATGCTAAGGTTGCGAGCCATCCCGAGGAGGCTGTTCCTGATGTTCCCGGGACTGCGGCTAATGGGTCATCCTCCGAGGTCGCCGTAATATAATCCGATGATGGTAAACAGGCAGGTGTAGAAGTCATGGGATGCCCTGGTACCCTTGCCTCTGGTCATGACACTACCCAATTGTCTACTGCTAGGCTGCCGGGAATCCAGGCACTTCATATGACCATGAAGGACTTGCTCGCGAGAAAGACCGTCGGCCGCTCTTCTGCTACTACATCACCTCTGAGGTCATCGGGCATCATCGTGCAACCTGTTATACCCGTATCTTCTCCTTCTGTATCGTCTCCTTTGATACCGGCTACGTTGGAGGAGGTCGATGAAACCATTGGGATCTTCTTACGAACTTTCATATATTTTTGAAGCAAGGAGTCGAGAGTATTTTGGAGCAGAACAAGTCCTTCGCCTGTGCTAAACACTTTGCTGAGGGCCAAGTCAAATCTCTGAGGGCCCTCCCTAATTTTGAATAAATGGTCGACCTCCTGGATCAGAAGATGATCGAAGTAGAGTGATGCCTGACGGAGTTGAAGCAGTACTAGCAGACAGATATAGGAATATTGACATCCCATGAGTATGGTGAGTTTTTGAAGTCTGTCGAGACAGAGAAGGCCTTCAATGCTTCATCCAAGGAGGGTTTGCTACATGACCTTCAGGATTTGTCGGAGAAGTACGACAAACTGAGTAATCTCAGAGAGGATTGCCTCGCAAGACAGAAGGACCTGACCCAGGAGGTGGCTGAAGTGACCGAAGAGATCAGAAAACTCCAAGTCAACTTGGATACACAGAGGAATATGCTCCGGGAGGCCCAACAAGAAAAAGAGGTTATCCGAACTGAGATGAGCCAGGTGTCCAAGAATACGGCTGGTGTTAAGGTTATGATGCAGAAGCTGGAAGACAAACATGAGTCCTATTCCTGTTATGAGGATCCCGAGGTTATGGCTATGGAGGTTGAGCGTCGGGCCAGGGCGCGCTTAAATAACCACATCGCCCGACTTTGTGGACAAATAAAAGAGTTGTGCTTAGACCAGGAGCACTAGTAGTTTTTGTTTTGCTTTTCCAAACTACCTTTTGTCTTAATTTTGGGCATTAGTGGTCCCTCGGATGTAGTTTTCTTTCTTTCTTATGCAAAAGAAATAAAAAGCTTCCCTTTTATTGTGGTTATGTGTGAGAACTTTGAATATTATACTAGAGGTAATATGGACGTAGTACGATATAATAGTTGTTAAGGACATCATATTGGGGGATCTTTGGTGGACCTATTACTTTTTGCGCATATGGATACGAGTAATAGGTTCAAAATAAGCCCTATCAGAGGTGATATGGACGTGATAGATTTTGTGGTCTTAACACCCCTGGCATATTTAGAGTTAAGTACGGGTGATAAGTTTAGATGAGGACCGATATCAGAGGTATTATGGACATGAAAATTGATAGTCATATAAGAGATTTGCTTAGAGGTAATATGGACATAGCTTGGGGAACTATTAGGACAGTAGTTCAGAAGTGATGTGGACATGAACTAATGCCCAAGAGAACTGATTATGAGTAGTCTACCCGAAAGTATGGATAGACCCAAGAATTGATCCACTAGGCAGATTTTGAGGATCCACTGTCTGTTTGCGTATTCAAGACTCCTAAATACAGATAATGGCTTTTACCAAGATTTTTTGGAAAGAGGGTACGTGCTGTACGTAGGCACTTGTTGGGGAAAATATCATACATCTTGATTGTCTGGATGGGGACAGGGGGAGTACCAATCTAGTTCAGACATAGTACTTTTTAAGAAACTTGTCATTGATAGGCATCATAAGCAAGTCACCATTGGATTTTGTGAGCCGGTAGGCGCCATTGGAGAATACTGACTCTACGATAAACATGCCCTCCCATTTAGGTTGAAATTTGTCAGCTGTCATATGGGTCATAACCATCGGTCTTCTTATTGTTAGTACGAGGTCATCTACTTGGAATGTTCTTTCCTTGACTTGTTTGTTGAAGGCTCCAAAAAGATCTGCCTGGTACAACTCAATGCGCTGTTGAGCTAGGAGACGCTTATCTTCGAGTGCTTCTAAGTGTTGTAGCCATCAGCGGTGGTTGTCTTCAGCAGTTAACTGGCTGGAGAGAGCTAACCGGAGTGAGGGGATTTAGACCTTAAGAGGGAGCACGACCTCGCTTTCGTATACTAGTGCGAACGGCGTGCTGCCGGTTGGCGTTCGGACCGTTGTACGATAGGCCCAGAGATATTTGTCTAGCTTCTTATTCCAATCGCGTTTATTGGATGCCACAAACTTCTTAAGTAGCTTTATAATGGTCTTGTTGAATGCTTCTTCCAGACCATTTGCTACTGAGTTGTAGGCAGTCAAGGCTACGTTCTAGATTTGGTTCTTGTCACTAAATTAGTAGAAAGCGTGACTTGCAAACTGCGTACCATTTCGTATATGATCCTCCGTGGTAAGCCAAAATGATATGTGACTTGATGCTTGACAAAGTTAATCACGTTGGATGTCTTTACCTCAGCGAGTAGTACAACCTCTGCCCATTTGGAGAAATAGTCGGTGATGACAATAATAAACCGGTGTCCCTTGGACGATGGTGGACTAATCGGTCCAATGATGTTCATTCTCCATGCTTCGAACAATCAAGATGCTACCGTTGGGTACAATAATTCTGATGGCTGGTGGATAAAGTCTACGTAAATTTGGCAAGTTTGGCACTTCCTTGCTTAGTCAACAATATCTGCTACCATTGTTGGCCAATAGTAACACATCCTATAAAGACGATCCAATAGCTTCAGACCAGGTTGATGTGTACCGCAAACACCATCGTGAGCTTCACGGAGTGCTTGCTTTACCTCTGTATTTGATAGGCATCATAGCAGAAGCCCATCATAGGAACGTCGATACAATATTTTAGTAGCTGCATTATAATAAAACCTGAGGAAACGTCTCCTGATGGAAGTAGATGCCTTTGGGTTCTCAAGCAAAATTCTATAGACCTCGTAGTCTATGAATGGGAGTCTCCAGTATTGCATACCGATGTTCAACTCCGTTGAGTAGCTTAGGCACATACAGAGGTTGTTTCTTGGGCAGAATAATTCTTGGCTGACAACGGTGATCAACTAATGAGTATTGACCGGGATAGCTAAAGAAGTAATGAGACTAGACAGGGTGTCAGCCTCGATGTTTTGCATTCGAGGCACATGATCTATGAAGAATCCATCAAAGGTAGAGATTATACCGAGCACAGCTTGGTGGTAAAGGAGTAAATTCTCATAGCGGACTTCGTACTTGCCCCGGACCTGACTGACTATTAGCTTGGAGTCGCCGTAGGCCTCTAAGTAGTCCACTCCTACTTGTTTAGTGAGTTAGAGTCCAATAATGAGGGCGTTGTACTCTGCCACATTTTTGGAGCTCGACTTTGTGAGAGAGTAAGAACGGTTGATGACCATATCGTTTAGGAAGATTAACATTATTCTGACTCCAGTGACGATATTGCCTTTGGGCCTTGTTCTTGAAGCACCATCGAAGAACATTCGCCAAACGGCCTCTGCACTCGTCATGTTAGAGTCTGCTACTTCGTTTGGGATCGCTTCGTAAAGCTTTGAGGTTTTTGGTACAGGGTGGGCTGCCAGGAAATCCGCTAATACCTAGCCTTTGACCGCCTTTTGGGGGACAAATACCATATCGTATGGTGACAGTAGTATGGCCCACATAGCTAGGCTGGAATTGAGTGCCCCGGGTTTGGTCATGAGTACCCTAAGAGGGTTAATTCACTAAACTACATGAATGGTTTGCCTTGACACATAATGCCAAATTTTTGAATAGCGAAGACCAGAGCTAGACACTCAATTTCAACGGGGTTGTATATGTGCTCCGCATATGCCATCATTCTACTGAGATAGTAGATGGCCTACTCATGACCTGTATCACTCTTTAATTTGGGCTAATAAATTATCGAGGGAGTGATCCATTGCACGCACATATAGCAAGAAGGGTCTTCCCATAATGGGGCCACTAAGACTAGGGGACTTGTAAGATATCTCTTGAAGTCGTTGAATGCTTGCTGGCATTCTTCATTCTAGACGAAGGAGACTCCCTTCTTCAAGAGCTAAGTGAATGACTGACAATGACTAGAGATGTTTGATATGAACCTTCTAATGTATGCCAATCTTCCTTGAAGACCTCAGAGCTCTTTGAGATTCTTCAGCGTATGCATTTCAAGGATTGCTTTGGTCTTCTCAGGGTCTATATGAATGTTCTTTAAAGTTATGTTGAAACCTAGGAACTTGCCACTAGATACTCTTAGGAAGGACTTGGTAGGGTTGGTTCATTTTCAGCTAGTGTGCCCCGCATTACGATCCTTAGATCTTGGACGTAGTCGTCTTGGAAGCAACTTTTGACAGTGATGTCATCGACATAACACTCAACTCTCTTACGCAGATGTTCACGGAAGATGGTGCTCATAGCTTGCTGGTATGTAGCACTTGCGTTCTTCATACCAAAGGACATAACTGTGTAGCAATATACCCCTATTGGTGTTCGGAACAATGTATGCTTCTCATCATCTGGAAATATCTTGATTATGTTATTAAATACCTTCCGCTCTCTCTCGTTCGCTCCTCGCCCTAAATCTACGCACGATACGATCAATTAGAAGCGTAAGGGGACAGAAATCTATGCTACAATAGTAGCATTTTCGAAGGGACAAAATTTTGCGATCAACCGCTGCTATCTAAATACTGTCAAGTCTTCCTTAAGACAGTCAGCATTCGATCGATTATGGCCTAATGCTTCATCAAGGCAAGGTTGTAAGATACATATCAAGATTTACTCATTGCCACCCTCTATATGTCACATGAACATCCCCTTGACCGAGCAGGTTTAAGATAAGATGTGTTTAAAGACGAAGAGGTCAACAAGAATCCAACAACCAAGTTGGATCCCTCAAAGGGGTATTTTGAAATACGTATTCTCAAAGCCCCAGCCCTCAAAATAAAGAGCTATAACCTCCGATTTCCAAATTTCCAAAATAATTAGATTTTTAATTTATTTTAAATATCAAGTTTATAAAATATTTTTTCCTTGAAATTTTTATTAGATTTTGAACAATGTTTGATTTTAGAAGGTGATTTAAAATCTTTTATAAAATCATTTTTCCTAAATGTCGATTTCTTATAAATTAAATAGATAAATAATGATATATATATAATACTCTAGCTTCGAATATTATTGGCTTGAAATCATAAAATTATTTGTTTAATAAAATTATTGAAGGACTAGTTGTTTTCAAAAAAAAAAAAATTTCATATCCATTTTGGATTAGTAAATAAATAAATTACATAAATTAAGATTTTGGAATATGGGTTAATTAGTGGCTAATTGGGAATCCGTTAACTCTTAAAATATTTTCTTAAATTATAATATTTTTTCTATTAAATTTACCAGTTTACCGTCTCCCATTCACACCCTTATTTTCCCACATGAAAAACCCATTTACATATAATCTTGGCCATTCATTATTGGGCCAATCCTCACCCTTCATCCCATACCCTCTTTTCCTATTTAAAGTCTCTCACCCACACCATTCCCAAGAAACCCTAGCTAGCCCTCACAAATTTCCACCAGCCAACAACCATCACCATTGTTTTGTGTGCTCGTGTCCGTGTGTCCAGCATTACCGTGTCAGCCGTGTTGGCCTCGGGTCCGACCCCGGGTGTCCCATCGTATCCATTCATTTCCCGTGTCCAGTTATTACAACATTACAATAAGATTGTGTCCGACACCGCCTGGACACATCCACCACAGCAAACATCATCCCTGTGTCCAACACTCGGACACATCCACCCCCATACCACAGTACAGCACCACCATCATGTCCAGCTCCGGACACGATCCAACAACCCTGACACATTCACAGAGCAGATTCAAAACCCTAACCCTAATTTCGATCTACTGCTCCGGTGGCTGCGGGACCTCCTCCTCGGCGTCGAGCTCGGCTGTGGCCGACCAGACGCCGCCGGATCCGGCGTCGAGCAGCACGTCTTCTCGGATCTGGACCGCCATCGCCGTTCCCGACCTAGACTCGAGCAGCCGCGGCTTTCCGGTCGCAGCTCCGGTGGACCACCGCCCAGCGCCACCAGATCTTGCCGTCCCCTCCCTCCGCGTGCGTCGAGCCGACAGATCCAGCCGCCGCCGAGCTTCGCTGCCGCCCTGAGTTTCCAGATCCAGCCTCAAAGTCGAGGGGGGCCGACCATCGCGACCCCGGCGGACCTTCTCCGCGTCGACGCCGAGACCCCCAAACGTGAGCCCCTCTTCCCTCTTTCTTTGTTCAGTATTTTAGTTAAGTTAAGTTACAGTAATAGTAGTTAATATATAATTACTTTAGTTTATATATAATAGTTTAGTTAATATAATTAGTTTAGTTTATATATAATTAGTTTAGTTAATATAATTAGTTTAGTTAATATAATTAATTAAGAAATAGTTTTAATAATAAGATTAGTTCAAATTTTGTTTATTTGGACTGGTAACCGAATTTACTATAGATATAAAAATATATTGGCTTCTACTAAATTCTAAAATTTTTATAAATAAACTTTTAAATTGTAATTATGTTAGAAAGAAAAGTTTTAACAATTATTGTTCAAAATAATTTCGAAATAATTTTCATAAATTAAGGTGTTACCTTAATAACAAACAATCGACCCTTTTCTCTTATTAGCTAACTTGTTAATCTTAATCTTAGCTAACCCCGGTATGTTTTCTCTATGTATTGAGGACCTGGTATCCTTATCTCGATTATCGTGTCGAACTCCGATATTGGACTTCTTTGTATAGTTTCTAGCTATTTGGACTGCTCCGGACTCATTGAAACTAACTGCTACTTCATTGGGATCACCTTGAGAAGTGTGGCATTATATACATTCTCTGATTAGTTAATATATATATATATATAAATATTGATCGGTATAGATACAAATATGTATTTTGGTATATAAATATATATTTATATACATCTATTTAGTGTATATACACATATACATATTTTGTACAATTACTAATAGACACTTATATATATATATATATTATATACGTTTTTATTGGTGTATACTCTGAGTGTAAAGGTGTATTTATATACGTATCCCTACTAGATGACCCTAGTTGACTAGAGCCATGTCTGGCATAGCCCTGAGGCCAGTGTATTTCTATTGTGTGTTAGTGTAGCATCTGATACAAGTGATATTATTATATGTATAGGACTGTTGGATCCTCCAGACGATACTCAGGGATAGGACATCGGTATTCACCAGCTAAGGACCCAAGGCGAGTACATTCTCTGATTAGTTTCTAATTTATGATATCTCCTATGTTCCCTGTATCTAGTGTAAATATTCATGCTCTTGACACGTTGGTTACACGGATTGGTATACACGGATCTCGTCATGAGATGTTATTCCTTATTCATGGTGTAGCTTGTACAAGACTTGTTTTCTTGTTATCTTGTGCATGTACAGACACTGAGACCCGGGAGGATTTGCTACCTCCCTAGGGAATCCCGTGCCATAGCGTACCATGATTGGATCTACTATACCAGTCGGGGGTGGGGAGTATTTTAGTATAGATATGTGATCATACCCAACTCTACATGCATCATAGCTCACCCCACATCTCACGTCGGGTACGGTCTGACCATTTACAAGCTTCATAGCTGTTACGTGTGATTAGCCTGACCTCTACATGCATTATAGCTAACCAACGGTTAGCCTGACTTTACATGAATCATAGCTAATCACTTGTAACTAGCCTGATCAAGTTCCCAAGCCGATCACATGTTAAAGCTAGTACTCACACACTTAGTCATATGATTCTGCTCGTTGGCATATTATTTCTTTTCCTGCATTTACTTACAGTATTCCAGTATTTCTTTTATTGTACATTTCTCGTACCTATACATGCATCTCGTATATTTCCATCTAGAACTGCTACATAGTTTATATCATTAATATAGAACTGCTATTTAGAGATGTACTTTGCTCCTTCCTGACTGGAAAATATTTTTCCAGACTGTGACCTTAGTGGACTGGTTTCTGACACACTTGGGGATTTGAAGTTAATGATTGCAGGTATGATTATTTTGTCGTTAGACTTGTCTTGTATTTCTTGCTTGCCTTGATATCTCATCGTGCTTTAGTTTATGTGATTGAGTATTTCTAGCATTATTTTATGATATCCACGTCTCCTTATGGAGTTGGGTATTCACGTGAGTTTGATTAGATAGTTACATGACCTAGACAGCGTTCTACCGCCGATGGTGTGGCGTAGGCTGGACGTACCCACGCACTCGTGCCCCTAAACCGGGTGCGGGTCGTGACACATTTTTAGTGGTGGCCCATGCAGGTCAGACTTTGCTGGTTGTGCGATGTCGTAGTAGTGCGACATCATAGTTGTATTACTACGTGCCTGCTATAGAATATAGGACATAGGATACTAGGATGAGAGAGGATACTCAATCATAATTTTTGAGAGATTTCTGGGACGACCCTTGAGAATCTTATTATAAATTCTAATTTAAATCCTTCACCCTTGTTTTTGTCCGTTCTCACTTGTTGATATTGAGTTTGATTCTTGTTGACCAGTTGTTAAATTTAATTCTTGGTATCATTGTTGAGTTTTGATTTCATATCGAGATGAATTTTACGGACTGAACTTTACGGTATTATCTGATGACATATGTTGATGAGGACAGTGAGAAAGGTAAAACGTCTACTTTGGTTATGGAACCTAGAGTTTATCGCAGCCATATTAGCTGTCATGACGAGAACGTAGGAACCTGACTTGGATGTACATACTTTAGTTATAAAATTTAGAATTTCTCGCAGCCATACCGGTTGGCGTGGCAAAGATTCTAGATGACATGATTATAGAGTTGCATACCTAGTTACGGAACCTGTCGTTTATCGCATCTATGCTTACTGGCGTGGCGAGAATTCTGAGTGTCATGATTTTAGACAGACGTGTATGATTATCAGGTTGTATCTTAAAATGGTTCTTAAAGTATCATCTCAACACTTACCTATTACTGTTATACAAGACTTTATTCCATCGTTTCTTTTGGTTGCTAGCAGTAGAAACACTTTTAGTCCTCAATCCAGACTTTTTGAGCTCCTATTCCTTGAGGATTCCTTATTAAGTATGATAATTAGTGACTTGTGATTATGTCTGACTGAGTGTTGCTAGTAAGTTATAAGTATTTCCTAGTTGGACAGGTGAGCAGTAGGCTTTAATCTAGAGTTAGCCCTTAGCATAGTACCTTGTACCAATGGTTCTAGGATAAGTGTCATTAGAGACTATAAGTAGAGGGATAGTGTAGAGTATCAGTGATAGTTCCCAGAGTTAGTATCAGAGCCAGTATACCGTCCTGGATAATCGTGATTATGTAATTGAGTGATCTATGTAAACAATTAGGTATCAAGAAATTGTGTTAAGAATTAATGGAGCATGACGTTCAATTTGATGATTGATATCAGAAGTGTTAAAGGTAAGGAAATATATACGCATAAAGAGTTAATGAGGTGTCATGAGTAGAGAAATATCAGAATTGGTAATGAAAATGGTGAGGCGTATCACAGATCAGTTTAACATGCTGTAAAAGGTTAAAGGAAAATACATATACATCAATCGAGATGAAGAACCATACACATGCCCATGAGAGTAAAGAAACATGAGTATTATAGAAGGTACAGGTAAACATGAGTTCTAATGAGCTTGATGAGATAATTCATTAATGAAGCTAGTAATATAATACCAAGAGTGCCAATGATTCTATATCGAGGATTAGTCGAGAATGACGTTAATAATAGTAAGCACTCTGCGTGATGATAATCAGATGATATACCAGTTGACATAAATTGAAATCATGAAAGAAAATACAGGTGACGATAACTTTGATCATTGGAGGTAATAGTGCAAGTGATTCGGGCAGTACAATTTAGTACACAGTTATAGACAATAGAGGTATTGAGTGCACCTCGAGTATTAGAGACTACGAGCACTTATATGTAAATTGGTGGATTTATAAATTAAAGAGTGGAAATAAATTTTTACTTTGAGAATTATTGAGAAGTTGAGATTGTGTCATTAAAATTTTTGAGGATTTCAAATATTGATTCAATAAACATGGTCAAGGCTACAAAGATTTTAGAAGTGATTAAAATTTTTATTTCGATATTGAGTATCTGACTTTGAGGAGGTATATGCAATTTATTTTTAAGTTAATCGAGAAGTTAAACCTTGATGATTATTTTGAGGATTAATTTTTATGATAGATGAGAAATATGAATTTTAATATATGAGTAGATGATATACATGTGTAAGGATCTGATAACTTGAGCATGATTGAGATGGCACCGCAGACTGACATGGGTGTCCATCTAAAGTTGTATTGGAAAGAACAGTACTTAGTATAGTGTTATACTTGGTGTGCACTGGAGTGATGAGAACAAATAGTATGGACAATTGTAGTAGGAACGAGAACTAGCAGTGGGTGTACTGAGTAGAACAGGGGTACCTAAAGAGATAGAGGTATCAAACTTTACATGCACCAATTGACCTATAATCGTGTTAGAGGTTTTTGGTATCAGATTTTGGCATTAATAGACAGGTATGTGCAATACGGATATATTCATGGATCTTGTGGATTAATGATTAGTTGATATGGGTACCAGTGTACATGAATAGAAATTAGTTAGTGAATGTGCTAGAGTTAAGCGTTGTTAGAGATAGTAGATACTACAAGTAATATGGTAGCAGGTTCTTCTTTTTCCTAATGATTCCTTCTTCCATCTTTCGATTGATTGATTTTCCTAATACTGTAGTTCGTATTCATGATTTTCTTGTTAGGATATAACTAGTAGTACACCTTAACAGAGACTGAAATACCATGACAAAAGATACATGACCTATATTTTTTCTTAAATTGCATGGCTGTAGGTAGAGTTTTCTTAAACCATGATCATTAGGGTTTTGACCATAGCAAAGATCTATGACAAGGTTATGACCGACAAAAGAGACAAGAGGATTAAATTATGGATGAGCATTAATTTAAATAAAGAATTTAGGGGTTGTTATAACAGAGTTGATGGATCATTGATTTTGCGAAAATCGAGGTATGATTGAAATTCGAGGATAAACATTAACTTAAATAGAGAGTTAAGAAATTCACAGGGCAAAATTTGAGGATTTATTAATTTTAGGAAGGTCTTGATATGATTGATTATTAAAATTTGAGGAAATTTGGGAAATTATCATTTTATCTATTTGATTGCAAGATAGAAATTTGAAATTTTATATTATGAATGTTGCATTGAAGATTCTGAAAGTATCGCATCGTTGAGTATTTGAGGAAAAAGAAAACCGGGAAATAAAATCGTTAATGGAATGGTGTCGAATTCAATTCTCGGGAGGCGAATTTAGATTTGAATAAGCATCAATTGAATTTGAGTTAGAGGAGTAAGATGATTGATGGATTAGTGGTTAAAATTTAAATTTTGGGATACGATTTTTATAAATATGCATTGATTGGATTTCAATTGGAGGATTGGATATTAAAATCCTGGAGTATTTAGATACGAACTTAAATTTTTTGGAGGAGATTATGACAAAAAGGGGATTTGATTTTTACTTGAAGATTTTCAGGAATATGATATTATAGAATTTTGAAAGGTTGTGAAATAACAATATGGAATTACTTCATGATTATTGGTTTGAAATTTAAATTTGATAGAAATAATATGATGAGTAAAGGCAATTATTGAGAACCTTAAATTTCGAGGACAAAATTTTTCTAAGGTGGGTAGACTTGTAACCTCCGATTTCCAAAATTCCGAAATAATTGGATTTTTAATTTATTTTAAATATCAAGTTTATAAAATATTTTCTCCTTGAAATTTTTATTAGATTTTGAACAATGTTTGATTTTAGAAGGTGATTTAAAATCTTTTATAAAAATTATTTTTCCTAAATGTCGATTTCTTATAAATTAAATAGATAAATAATGATATATATATAATACTCTAGCTTCGAATATTATTGGCTTGAAATCATAAAATTATTTGTTTAATAAAATTATTGAAGGACTAGTTGTTTTCAAAAAAAAAAAAAAATTTCATATCCATTTTGGATTAGTAAATAAATAAATTACATAAATTAAGATTTTGGAATATGGGTTAATTAGTGGCTAATTGGGAATCAGTTAACTCTTAAAATATTTTCTTAAATTATAATATTTTTTCTATTAAATTTACCAGTTTACCATCTCCCATTCACACCCTCATTTTCCCACATGAAAAATCCATTTACATATAATCTTGGCCATTCATTATTGGGCCAATCCTCACCCTTCATCCCACACCCTCTTTCCCTATTTAAAGTCTCTCACCCACACCATTCCCAAGAAACCCTAGCTAGCCCTCACAAATTTCCACCAGCCAACAACCATCACCATTGTTTTGTGTGCTCGTGTCCGTGTGTCCAGCATTACCGTGTCAGCCGTGTTGGCCTCGGGTCCGACCCCGGGTGTCCCATCGTATCCATTCATTTCCTGTGTCCAGTTATTACAACATTACAATAAGATTGTGTCCGACACCGCCTGGACACATCCACCACAGCAAACATCATCCCTGTGTCCAACACTCGGACACATCCACCCCCATACCACAGTACAGCACCACCATCATGTCCAGCTCCGGACACGATCCAACAACCCTGACACATTCAAAGAGCAGATTCAAAACCCTAACCCTAATTTCGATCTACCGCTCCGGTGGCTGCGGGACCTCCTCCTCGGCGTCGAGCTCGCCTGTGGCCGACCAGACGCCGCCGGATCCGGCGTCGAGCAGCACGTCTTCTCGGATCTGGACCGCCACCGCCGTTCCCGACCTAGACTCGAGCAGCCGCGGCTTCCCTGTCCCAGCTCCGGTGGACCACCGCCCAGCGCCACCAGATTGAGCCGTCCCCTCCCTCCGCGTGCGTCGAGCCGACAGATCCAGCCGCCGCCGAGCTTCGCTGCCGCCCTGAGTTTCCAGATCCAGCCTCGAAGTCGAGGGGGGCCGACCACCGCGACCCCGGCGGACCTTCTCCGCGTCGACGCCAAGACCCCCAAACGTGAGCCCCTCTTCCCTCTTCCCTCTTTCTTTGTTCAGTATTTTAGTTAAGTTAAGTTACAGTAATAGTAGTTAATATATAATTATTTTAGTTTATATATAATAGTTTAGTTAATATAATTAGTTTAGTTTATATATAATTAGTTTAGTTAATATAATTAGTTTAGTTAATATAATTAATTATATTATTAATTAAGAAATAGTTTTAATAATAAGATTAGTTCAAATTTTGTTTATTTGGACTGGTAACCGAATTTACTATAGATATAAAAATATATTGGCTTCTACGTAAATTCTAAAGATTTTATAAATAAACTTTTAAATTGTAATTATGTTCGAAAGAAAAGTTTTAACAATTATTGTTCAAAATAATTTTGAAATAATTTTCATAAATTAAGGTGTTACCTTAATAACAAACAATCGACCCTTTACTCTTATTAGCTAACTTGTTAATCTTAATCTTAGCTAACCCCGGTATGTTTTCTCTATGTATTGAGGACCTGGTATCCTTATCTCGATTATCGTGCCGAACTCCGATCTTGGACTTCTTTATATAGTTTCTAGCTATTTGGACTGCTCTGGACTCATTGGAACTAACTGCTACTTCATTGGGATCACCTTGAGAAGTGTGGCATTATATACATTCTCTGATTAGTTAATATATATATATATAAATATTGATCGGTATAGATACAAATATGTATTTTGGTATATAAATATATATTTATATACATCTATTTAGTGTATATACACATATACGTATTTTGTACAATTACTAATAGACACATATATATATATATATTATATACATTTTTATTGGTGTATACTCTGAGTGTAAAGGTGTATTTATATATGTATCCCTACTAGATGACCCTAGTTGACTAGAGCCATGCCTGGCATAGCCCTGAGGCCAGTGTATTTCTATTGTGTGTTAGTGTAGCATCTGATACAAGTGATATTATTATATGTATAGGACTGTTGGATCCTCCAGACGATACTCAGGGACAGGACATCGGTATTCACCAGCTAAGGACCCAAGGCGAGTACATTCTCTGATTAGTTTCTAATTTATGATATCTCCTATGTTCCCTGTATCTAGTGTAAATATTCATGCTCTTGACACGTTGGTTACACGGATTGGTATACACGGATCTCGTCATGAGATGTTATTCCTTATTCATGGTGTAGCTTGTACAAGACTTATTTCCTTGTTATCTTATGCATGTACAGACACTGAGACCCGGGGAGATTTGCTACCTCCCTAGGGAATCCCGTGCCATAGCGTACCATGATTGGATCTACTATACCAGTCGGGGGTGGGGAGTATTTTAGTATAGATATGTGATCATACCCAACTCTACATGCATCATAGCTCACCCCACATCTCACGTCGGGTGCGGTCTGACCATTTACATGCTTCATAGCTGTTACGTGTGATTAGCCTGACCTCTACATGCATCATAGCTAACCAACGGTTAGCCTGACTTTACATGAATCATAGCTAATCACATGTAACTAGCCTGATCAAGTTTCCAAGCCGATCACATGTTAAAGCTAGTACTCACACACTTAGTCATAGGATTCTGCTCGTTGGCATATTGTTTCTTTTCCTGCATTTACTTACAGTATTCCAGTATTTCTTTTATTGTACATTTCTCGTACCTATACATGCATCTCATATATTTCCATCTAGAACTGCTACATAGTTTATATCATTAATATAGAACTACTATTTAGAGATGTACTTTGCTCCTTCCTGACTGGAAAACATTTTTCCAGACTGTGACCTTAGTGGACTGGTTTCTGACACACTTGGGGATTTGAAGTTAATGATTGCAGGTATAATTATTTTGTCGTTAGACTTGTCTTGTATTTCTTGCTTGCCTTGATATCTCATCGTGGTTTAGTTTATGTGATTGAGTATTTCTAGCATTATTTTATGATATCCACGTCTCCTTATGGAGTTGGGTATTCACGTGAGTTTGATTAGATAGTTACATGACCTAGACAGCGTTCTACCGCCGATGCTGCGGCGTAGGCTGGACGTACCCACGCACTCGTGCCCCTAAACCGGGTGCGGATCGTGACAAGAGCTACCAGCAGGGTACTCCTCAAAATTTGGAGTAGATTCATCAGGGGGTAGCATCCTTCATGAATCTTATAGCATGGATTATGACCACACAATCTTGTCAGCTACTCCCTTAATTTATAATCGAGAAGTTGGTACATATGTAACCGATGATGAACCAGATAAGAATATATCTGGACTTCGATTACCGCCTATACACTCCGGAGGTTGGTATCAACGACGTCCTCGTGATGATGCTTGGCGTGTAGCAGATGCTGAAGGAATAGAATGCTACTACCCTACCAGCGGTGTGCCCTACCCAAAAGAGAGAGAGAGAGAGGGTAATTTAAACATGGCAACAAGCGCCAGCAGTAGCCAGATACCAATGTTATGTTGCCAACAATCGCTCATACGACCGATTCTAAATCCATTCGTGCTATTAGTGCTCGCTTCGACTCTATGAACAACCTAGAAAAGTTTTCCAAACTCGGGATAAGACAATCCTACCCTCCTGAATGGAATATTGTTATCTTTCCACCGATGTATAAGCCTTAGTCGATGATCCCTTTTGATGGGAAAAAGTCATCCTGTCAGTTTATGAATTACTTTGAATCCATGAAAGGGCATCTGCCATAAGACAATGCCTTACTCACTAAACTATTCCTTGAAGCCTTAACTGATGTGGCCTACGAATGGTTCTACAGTCTCCCGAACAACTATATTACGTCGTTCGATGATCTCTGAGGACTGTTTCTATCTCGGTTCAATGAAGGAGGGATGGATATGACCATGTCAACTCTTATTGATACACATCAAAAGAAGAAATAGCCTGCACGAGACTTCATAGAACGTTTCAGATAATTAGCATTGAAGCTACCTTCGGGCATCCGAGAGTGTGTATTTATGGACAAATGTAGGTACAACTATTTACCCGCAGTAAAATTTTGTATGGGGATATCACAGTTTGATCAGTGGTCCATGTTCATTTTAAACGCAAACTTGGCCGAAAAGAACGTGGGCAACATCCCGCTACTCGGGCTCAAGTTACTTGGCACTGATGAGAGGGGCAAGCGTCCCTAAAACAACAGTATCAATAACCCCAACCACAGCAATAAAGGGAAATAGTCTCTCAAAGTAGAACTTTCCAAGAATGCCTCTCCGTCTAGACAAAAAGCTTCGAATGATCAGAGACCGAAGGAAGAATATTCATTCAATGACGACGACATGGTTAGTACCTTCAATATGCTAATGCAGGGCAATAAATTAAAACAACTCGATGTTAAGAGGCCAAAAAAAGTTGGTCGCACCAATGATCCAAGATATTGTCTGTTTCATCAATACGTACATCATCAAACTAGGGACTGCTATGTACTAAAGAGAAGAATACAACAACTAGTAGATTCTAAAGCCATCATATTCCATACCGACGAAAAGACTGTCACTACAAATATGGTATCTTTACAGTTCGGCAATTTCTTGGATGAAGAAGTCATGTACGGCGTTATCACGATACCGAAGGCAGCGATGGAGATCGTCAACCTGTCGCCTGCTCCCAATGAAGGATTGATCCCTCTAACCACTCCGTAAGATGAAATTATGTGGGTCCACCCCGATATTTGAAGAGATTGGGAACAAAAGTGTATTTTTCTTGCTTTTAAAACTCCAAAGGTAAAGAAGAAGGGCATGCCATATCGTATGGTCCTTGCCTCTACACAGATGAAGCCATATTCGGAGAAACTAGGTCTGGTAAGAGCTATTTACGAACCTATGGTCCAGCTCAAGAAGATGTTGCTCCAATGCCTTCCGTGCCAGCTATACCAATTCCTCCTGAAGCAGACATGTTAGAGCCCACGATGGCAGACAAGAAAAAATGAAAAAAAGTTTGGTTGACAAGCCCTTGAAGAAGGATCCTCGTCAAATACTTGACAGACCATATAACTTCAATATACTGGCCCATCTTGCCAATACACTAGCACAACTCTCCATTTTTTAACTTCTCCTCTGGAAGAAAACTCGTGATATATTGTGCGAGGCAATGTTGCACACCGACTCATATCTGAAGCAAATTAAAGACTCAGAGGACAACCCCACGGAATGTCCCTATTGCCACAACGTTATGAAAGTGATCCCCGATATTACCTTCTCCCAAGAAGATATGTAATTGAAAGAAAATAGCTATGACCGACCATTATACTACACATGATACGTTGGTTCAGTCAAGGTAGATCGTATACATATCAATCCAGGTTTATCGCTCATTATCATTCCTAAAAGCCTTCTAAAGGCCTCATGTGTCAATGTACGATCTATCGACGACAAATACGACAATCTACGGATTCAATGCACGATCTATCGACAACAAATACGACAATCTACGGATTCAATGCCGAAAGGAGCTGCCCCTAGGTAAGATATGCCTCAGGTGTCAGATAGGCAACATTTGAACATAAGTCACATGCTATGTGATCGACTCTGAAGTATCCTGCAACATCTTGTTATGACGACCATGGATACACAAAAAATTGATAGTACCCTCTACTCTTGATCAATGCTTCAAATATATAGACAACCAGAGGATAGTCAAGACTTAGGTTGCTGACCTCTATCCCTTCAAAGCCATCGAGACTTACTATTCTGACTCAATATTGTACGCATCGGAATATATCGGTATGAAGGACGATAAAGCTAATGAGGAGGCTGCATCCATCCCAACCCTTGAGGGTCTGCTTGTCATCCGCGTCAAAAGTTGAGTCACCAATGTTCAGGGACCTCTCATAATCGACCTCCATAAGTCGACTTATGGAGGGAAAGCTAGAAACCCATAGTTAATAGAGGCCAACAAAGCTACTCAAAAGGTAGAGCTTCTAGTAATCGATCTTTGCCGTAGAAATCATTCTTTCTCCAACAGGAAGCCTCTGGTCATAAACCTGATTGAGGCTACAACTAAAGAAAATGCCAATGTCAATTCTCTCGAAGAGGAAGAGATTTTGTATTGCATTAATAAAGAAGGCATGCTTTTGCACTATCACGTTGTCAATTACTTTGCTGAGGAGTTCTTAGAGGCTCTCGATGCCTATAAACCCCTTTCTATACCAGTCAGGCACACTCCAGGGCAGCAATATCTTTCCATTCCTACGAAGGCCTACTTCACAATCCAAGAAAGAAAAATCAGAGACAAGAAGCCAATAATCTTCGGCAAGACTCATGAAAAAATAGACTCGTATTCTAATGAGTCCAAAATTGACACGAGGTTAATACAACTCCATCATTATAGTCAAACAGCCAAAGACATCATTTACAAGATAGGCTATGACTGGAAAACCAACAAATGCCTCAACTACGATAAAGGTTGATGCCTTCCACTATGCCACTCAGCCCTGAGAGATAAACCAGAGAACTATTACCATCAAATGCATAGTGGTTTGGGATACGTCACTCCTCTAATAACTTCCGAAAGCTCAAAAACCGAGGAAAGTACGGTATCTCATTCTTCTGACTCTTTATTTTGGGATTCCAAAGGAAGTTTGGTAATGTCTTTAAACAAGTACTCTCCATTAATATGGTGTTGACAAATAAAGTCAAGGACAACAGCCGATCACTGGAGCCCCTAGAAGCCTTGAAATCACCACCCTCAAGCCTCCAAGCCTCCAAGCCAAGCCTCTACACTAAGTCTAGGCTCTATACACCTAAGATAGGGAAAAGTAAAGGGTTAGGGTTAACATAAATGGAAGAATAGAAGAAGGAGGAAAAGAAAGATGATGTACTTACTTGAAACTTGGAAGAAGAAAGAAGAAAAGAGTAGAGAGTGGAGAAAAAGAAGAAGAAGAATGAAATGAAGAAAGAAGGATTCGGTCAAGCATGGAATTAGGGTTAGGAGAGGGCCGGCCACGCATATAAAGTAGGTTTACATAAAACAAAATGACTAAAATGCCCTCTCTTTTTAGTCATGCAACTAAGGTTTAGGTTTAGGGTTTTCTAAAACCATTCTAACTAATTTAAAACTCCCAACTAACCAAAAAAAATATAATAACTATTCTAAACCCATAAATGAGTCTGATAAGGGTGTTGGTTGGGTCTGACATGGGTCCACTAGGGTCTGACATGGGTCCAGACTAGCCAAAACCCTAAAACAGCCAATAAAAATAATACAATCACTAATTAAATATAAATATAATTATTTATGATCAATACACAATTACCAAATAAAAATATAAAAAAAAATCCTATTTTCTAGAATTGGGTAGTGACAGATAGCTAGGGAAGCCGCCAAACCGGCTAGAGCATCAGCTTTCATGTTCCGCAATCGGGGTACATGGTCATTAAATAACTCGAAGAAACTAGAAGCCAACTCAGTTGTGGCTAGGGGGTAGAGAATGAGGTCTCATGGTAGACTTCGTAATCCCCTCTGACTTACTGGACTATTAACTGAGAGTCTCCATAGGCTTCGAGGTATTCTACCCCTAGCTGTATTGCTAACTAGAGGGCCATAAGCAGAGCATTTTATTATGCTACGTTATTTGAGCATGGCTCTATAAGAGAATATGCACGATGTATCACCAGTTTGTCAGGAGAGACGAGGACCACTCCTACTCCTGTAATGGCATGGCCTTTGGGTCCTATTCTTAACGCGCCATCAAAGAATACTTTCCAAGTTTTTCCTGCCGTTGTTGTTTGGATTCCAATACTTCGTATGGAATGTCTTGGTATAGCTTGGAAGTTTCGGGAAGTGGGTGAGCGGCTAGAAAGTCGGCCAGTGCTTGGCCCTTGACTGTCTTCTAAGGAATATATACCATATTATATGGACATAACAACATTGCCCACATAGCCAGGCAAGAATTGAGTGTGTTGGGCTTCGTTATTAGCACTCGAAGAGGATTAACTCTCAATATGACATGGATCATTTGTCCAGTCACATAATGGCATATTTTTGAATGAAAAATACCAGGGCGAGGCATTCCTTTTCTACCGAGTTGTACCTGTATTCGGCACTGATCATCATGCGGCTGAGATAGTAGATGGCATATTTGTGACCCTCGTTATTCTTTTTTGCGAGTAGGCCCTCCAAAGAGTGGTTCATTGCTTGTACATATATCAAGAAAGGCTTTTCCATAACAGGGACTACCAGGACTTGGGATTTTGTCAGATCTCGTTTGATATCGTCGAATGCTTGCTGGCACGCCTCATCCAAGATGAAAGTTACTCCTTTCTTCATGAGTTGTGTGAATGGTTGACATCATCCTGAGAGGTTTGATATAAACCTTCTGATGTATGCTAAGCGGCCCTGGATTTCTCACAGCTCCCTGAGATTTTATGGGGGACCATTTCAAGGACAATTTTGACTTTATCGGGGTCAAGCCGGATACCTTTGGAGGTAATCACAAACCTAAGGAACTTGCCGCTAGAAACTCCTAGGAAAGACTTAGCGAGATTCATTTTGAACTGGTGTTTGTGCATTAATTCAAATATCATTTTTAGATCCTATAGGTGATCATATTTGCGGTGACTTTTGACCACAATGTCATCCATATAGCAGTCAACTATTTTGAGCAGATATTGATAAAATATTGTACTCATGGCTCGTTCGTACATCGCACCTATATTTTTTTGACCGAAAGGCAATACTTTGTAGCATCTCAACTCAAGGACCAAGAGTGAGAGAGACTTTGGCTGATGGAGATAGATCGTACTCATTAATTCAAACATCGTTCTTAGTTGTATAAGAGCTTGCCTATCTTTGTCAGAAAGACTTTGGCTGGTGGAGATAGATTTGGGGGATGACTAATCCCCTAAATTGACTTGGATGATTTCGTCTTCAGTGGGCGGTTCACATTGTTCGAATATTGACTCCCATTGTGATTCCATCTTTTGTAGGATCTCAACTCAAGGACTAAGAAAGAGCAAATCAGTACACAGTTATGTACCCATAGATCAACTTCTAGGGGCTCCAGTGATTGGCCAAGGTTTCGCGAACCGCAGTCCACGTGTTCGTCGAAATGATCGAATGGCCATTTCGACTTGGTTTCTAGATTTTGGGCTTGTGCGCGGGTTGGTTTAGCTTCGGGGAGTGTGTGTTAGAGTTCTTGAGTTATATTTTATATATTTTTATATATTTTTGTATATTTACAAATATTTATAGGTGTTTGGGTGGTTGTGCATATATTGGTGGGGTGTTGTGTGTGTTGTGTTTAAGTGTGTGTGTGTGCTCGTGTGTCATGGTGTGTGTGTGTGTTGAGAGGGAGATATAGAGGGGGGCAGTGGCAACGCAGCAGATGGGAGATGAAGGCAGCAGCAGCAGATGGGAGATGCAGTAGCAGCGCAACAACAACATGTAGCCGCAGTAGCAGCAGAATGCGGCATTAGCAGCAGCAGCAACATGCTGCAATAGCAGCGCAGCAGCAACAGATACTGCAGCAGCAACAGCAACAACAATTGCAGCAGTAGCAGCAGCTAGCAGTAGCATTTTGCACTAGCCGCATCAGCAGTTCAAGCCTCAGCAGTAGTAGCAGTAGGTAGCAGCAGTAGCTAGAGAGAGTTTGAGAGATTATATATATATATATATATATATATATATTAGCCTAGATATATAACTAGGTATATGTTTATATGCTAGATAGTTAGCTAGATGGTTAGTGTTAGAGTGGGGGATAGTTGGATATCTCAATACATTGAGATATCAAGGTATCTCAATACCTTGAGATACCCAAGGTATTGAGTATCGAGGTGAGGTTTTTGAGCGTTTGCCTAGGTTTGAGATTAGAGTTGCTTTTATATGTATTGGTGTGTATACTTACGCGTGTTAGCATAGGTGTTAGTGGGTATAGGCGGGGTGTGTAGCTTAGGTTGAGGTATCGGATAACGAGGGTATCCCGGTATCTCAAAGAGGCGAGTTTGAGGGTTTACTAGCTTAATGAGCTAGTTTTGACCTAGAATTTTAGGAGCACCCTAGTTTGACCTAGAGTGACCATAATTGCCCCCGTTGACCACAAAAGTCAATATTTGACCTAGTTTTGACCCAGAGTTGACTTTTTGGACCCCGGGTTGACTTTTTGACCCAAATTTCACCGGTTTGATCCGTTCGACCTAGAAAAACCCTAGAAGCTTGTTTTTAGTTTTTTTAATCAGTTTAACTCTTTAGAACCCTGTTTACCCTTGCTTTTCATAATAGGTTCTTACGACGCTAGTCCGGATCTCGATCCTCACCAGTTGCTCAGGACGTCATGCGAGTACCTACCTCTGATTATTTCCATTTCATTATAGCGTATATATCACCTATTCTAGAACTGTAATACTTAATTCTGACACATTATTTCATAAGCTGGTACTAGTTGGATCCCGTCATGAGATGTTATCCCCCTTACTGTGTTCAGCGGGTACTCTATCACGTGTATTTCATCATGTGCTTCTGGTATTGATTCTCATGTGCTATCATGTGCTTCGTGTGCTCTTGCCTTTATGTGTGCGAGTTATTTATCATGTACGTAGCATGTCGTGGTTGGATCCAAGAGTATTAGTGGGGGAGGGGAGTAGGAGTTGGTTATGTGATCAAAGCCAAACAGTATTCATGTATATGTCGGTTATGCAACTCACGCATAACGGAGTTATCATAGATTATTTCTATCCAACCTAAGCCGATCACTTAACTAACTTGTGCTCAAGGTACTTAGCTAGTATTCCTATTTTCTCACATGCAGTTACTTCTCTACTACTTGTATTGTTTCGCAGTTTTATATTGCAGTTACTTTATCAGTTCTACCCTGTATTTATTTACCTGTGCATCTTGTATTATTTTCTATTGCTAGTCATATACACCTTACCATGTATTTGGAATTGCTTTCAGAGTTATGTACTTCGCTCCAGTCCTGACAGGGCATATTTTTTCCAGAGGATCCTGAGGATTTTTGTTCGACCATCTACGGGCCAGGTGTCGAGGAGTGTTACGACCATGTTTTTGAGGAGGAGCCCGTCCCAGCCGAGGAGACGCCGTTAGCACCCTAGTATAGCTAGGTGGGTTTCCCTAGGTTGTTCTCAGTTGGTATTTTGGATGACTGTATTTATTATTTTGCTTCTGTGAGTTATTGTAGACTTTAGACTTGGACTGTATATTGGTTATTGTACTTGCTATCTTTGTTTCTTTATTTCATTATTGATATCTTATCGTGCTTTTACTCTTCCCCTAGTTATTGTGATTGAGTTTTTATATATTGCGTGGTTGCCCTCCTTTTGGAGAGGTTATCTTGACAGATTTTGTGAGATATATATTGTTGTGACCTAGAACGGACCTAGACAGCGTTCTACCGCTGATTCTGTGGCGTAGGCTGGACGTACCCACGACTCATGCCCGATTTTTCGGGTGCGGGTCATGACACTATCCCAATCAAAAAATAATATCCAATCACGGTGATGGTCGAGAGTTAGCTTACGTTAGGAACAACCTATAAGTTCAACACAGTCATGCTGCAGGAACGGACGTTGATTCCAAGGACTAGAGATCCCCATTTTTAGACTATGTTGTCTAGGGAATCCTCCCAGAGGACCCAAGGGAGGTTACCTCGGTAAATAGATGCTCCCTTCGGTTCTATTATGACACCTCGACATAAATGTTATACCGTCGCACATATGACAGATTACTACTCTGATGCTTATCTAAGGCAGAAGCTAAACAAGCACTGTGTGAAGCTCACAATGGTACTTATGGCGCATACCAACCTGGCCCCAAGTTACATGATTTTCTCAGTCGTATGAGTTACTATTGGCCAACCATGGTAGCAGATATTGTAGATTATGCTCGAAGATGCAGAGTGTGTCAAATATATGCAGATTTTATCTACCAACCTTTAGAGTTTTTACATCCAATTGCGGCGTCTTGTCCATACGAAGTCTGGGGCATGGACATAATCGGTCCTATCAACCCTTTCTCGTCTAGAGCCATCGATTTATCCTAGATATAACCGATTACTTCTCAAAATAGATAGAGGAGGTGCCGCTCGTCGAAGCAAAGACATCGAACATGGTTAACTTTGTCAAAATTTACGTCATCCATCGCTTTGGTCTCTCTCACAGGGTCATTCACGATAATATACCCTAATTTGTAAGCCATGTTTTTCTTTAATTCTAAACAAAAATAGGATCCAGAATATTGCTTCTACGGCATGCAACCCCACATCAAATCAGTTGGTGGAAGCATTCAATAAAATGATAATCAAACTGCTTAAAAAGTTTATCTCGTCTAACAAATGTGACTGGGATAAAAAGCTTAGGGAATGTCTATAGGCCTACTGAATGACGGTACGGACCTCGACTGGCAGGACGCCATATTCTTTAACTTACGGATGCGAGACGGTCTTGCCCCTCGAGATTTAGATTCCTTCTCTTAGGATAGCCCTGGCCAGTTGGTTGACTGCAGAGAATAACGACTACCTATGGTTGCAAGGGCTAGAAGCGTTGGATGAAAAGAGCTTGCAGGTACAACAACGAATTAAGCTATACCAAGAACGCATCTCTAAAGCTTTTAACAAAAAGGTGAAAGAGGGAGTATTCTAAGCTGGTGACCTCGTCCTAATAGTGAGAAGACTGATGATCTTGATGCATATGAGCAAAGGAAAATTCTATGCTAAATGAGAAGGCCCTTTCATCGTGGAAAAAGTTTATTTCAACGGAGCTTATAGGCTCACAAAGCCTAACGGGGACTTGCTCACAATGTCCATTAATGGCAAGTTCCTTAAAAAATACTACGCCTAACTACTGAACAAACGAGCGCGGAGCGTATAGGGTGCCAGCTGGCTGGCCGCATTATCCATAGGATATATAGTTTGTACTCTGAAACCCCGCTTGAGCTAGTATGCCCACACTCTTAACTTATTATCCATACCTAGTCTTAGGTACACAATGGATAATAGGTCCACCATGTAACCCCCCACTGGGTGTTTTATAATCCTGTTTGCCACATTCCTACCACCTCTGAGCAAAAGCTATTTTAGTCTATCACGTCTATATTACCTCTAATAACATCACATTCTCAAACTTGTTACCCCTACTCGGTACGAGTACGCCATGGGTTAACAACTCTACAGAGAAACTCCCCCAGTAGGGCCATTTTAGTCTATCACGTCCATATTACCTCTGATAGTATCATATTCTCAAACTTTTTATCCATACTCCATACGAGTACGCCATGGGTTAACAAGTCCACAGAAAAACTCCCCTAGTGGAGCCATTTTAGTATATCATGTCCATATTACCTCTGATAATATCACATTCTCAAACTTGTTACCCATACTCGGTACGATTATGCCATGGGTTAATAAGTCCACAGAAAAGCTCTCATAGTGGGACCATTTTAGTCTATCACGTCCATTTTATCTCTGATAGCATCACATTCTCAAACTTGTTACCCGTACTCGGTACGAGTATGCCATGGGTTAACAAGTCCACAGAAAAACTACCCTAGTGGAGCCATTTTAGTCTATTACGTCTATATTACCTCTGATAGCATCACATTATCAAACTTGTTACCCGTACTCTGTACGAGTATGCCATGGGTTAACAAGTCCACATAAAAACTCCTATAGTGGTGCCATTTTTCGTCTATCATGTCCATATTACCTATAATAGCATCCCATTTTCAAACTTATCGTCCGTACTTAGTCCAAGTATGCCATGGACGATAAGTTCACATGTCATGACCCGCACTCAGATGATCGAGACATGAGTACGTATGTCCAACCTATACCGCAACATCTACGGTAAAATGATGTCTAGGTCATTAATATCTAAACTATCAATCTCACACAATAATACCCAACTCCAAATAGAGACAATGATATAACAATAAAATATACTCAATCACATGCTAAGGAAGAAAGGCACGATATGATATAAAATAAAGGAAATCCAACTCAAAAAGCCAACAAGTTTAAACATCAACCCATAAGTCTAAGAAACAATATAACATCCAAGTCTCAATAATACCAGGAGGCAAATCCGGTAGCAAAGCACTAATAAAGGAACTAAGAAAGCTAAATACTCTGGCTAGACCTCTCAACAAGTACTCCAAACTACTCCTAAGCTACATGGTCCAAATCAACTACCACGCCCTCCAGGGGTCCGTAACAAGTAGGACACCGGTCTCCCAAATCAATACCTAAAAAAGTTATCCAATCAGGATGGAACGAGTACAACTCCAATGGTAGTTCCAATTAAATAATAAAGACTATAAAATAGTAATAGTGAATGTAATACATGATGAGCAATGTAGAACTGTCAGCATATCATGGCAATGGCAATACGAGAAATAGGTAAATAATGACTATATGGCATACAAGTAGTAAAAAATAAGTAGACAGAGCAAGTAAGGTATAACTCAATAAGTATGAAGTAGACTGGAAAGAACTGTAACTGATTATGTATTTTGAAATACTAGTTTCGATATGTGATTGGCTTAAAAACTTGTACGATAGCTACTGGCATGGCTAATCATATGTGAGGTGTATGATTAACACTAACAATGTCTACACAATGTCTACAGGATGTGATCACATATCTAGATAGCATTTCCCCCTCAACGACTAGTATAATCGATCCAACCATGATACGTTACGATACAATAATCAATGTCTAAAAATAATATGATGTACGATTATAGAAGCATAAAAAATGTGCCTCTTGAAGATAGCGCAGTTTTCTACAAATAAACTTAACAGAGGAAGAATGGTGCACTTTCTCTCTATTTTGAGGATGGCGCACTTTCTATTTGTTTTAAAGGGTGGTACACTATTCAGAGAACAAAAAAGTGGCATACTTTTAAGTTGCTTTTATGAGTGCAGACAGGCGTATAATTTGCATATCTGCTTTTCCTATGAGCATTAAATGTGATAAATCTGACAGGCTGAAATAGAAACCGAAGGGTCAGAAGTCATCATTACAGCTGGGTTGCGGCACGCAGACCCAGGTTGTCGTTTAGCGACCTAGCCGTTGTGCCAATTTCTTCAAAGGTGCGTCGTTGTGCCAATTTCTTCAAAAGTGCATCGTTGAGCCAATTTCTTCAAAAGTGTGCTGATGTGCCAATTTCTTCAAAAGTTCGCCGTTGAGCCAACTTTTTTAAAATTGCGCCGTTGAGCCATCTTCTTCAAAAGTGCGATATTGTGCCAATTTCTTCAAAAGTGCGTCGTTGATCCAACTTATTCAAAAGTGCGCTGTTGAGACAATTTCTTTAAAAGTGCGTCATTGAGCCAATTTTTTCAAAAGTGCGTCGTTGAGCCAATTTCTTCAAAAGTGCGCCATCATGGCCAATTTTATCAAAAGTGTGCCATCACGGCTACTTCTTCAAAAGATCTCTTCTATAACCAATCTTTCCAAAATTGCGCTTGTATAGCCAATCTTTTCAAAAGTACACTAGTCTCCAGACCACTTCTAAAGTGCGCATACTATCTTAACTGACAGTGAGCAGTTATGAATGCATGTCTTACATGCCATGCTTCTCATAAAAATTATATAAATAACTGTCCCTCACGACTTATGATTTCTTCGTATAGGAAGCTACGTGTCAAGCAGACAACGAGTTGTGCACCCACTTATTCAGAACGTGGAGTTTTAGTCCACCAAAAGTGCGAGCACAATGGTAAAATAGTGCAGACTGTCCAAAGTGCGCGTACACTCTCATAACCGCTCCTAAACTCTATAAATACAGGATCGGTACATCCATTAAGTGGAGATAAAAATACAGAGAGACAAAGAAAGGGGCTAAAATTTTCAAGTCTTTGAAATTCAAGAACCGAATGAGAGAAATAGAAGCTCTTTTCAATAGTTTGTAATACAAAAGTTTCATATAAACTTTTCTTCACAAACAAGATGGCGACTCTAGTGGGGATGACTTTCTCCTTTGATGAGAAGGTGATAGCTCAACTCAACGCTACGTCGGTCGTCTCGATGCAGAAGACCTTGATTGTAAAGTTTGACCAATAAGCATACAAAAAATACTCCATTCTGGGGGTAGTGCTAACCCCTCATCCGTACTCAAGTCGAGGAGAAACCGCAAAGTGTGGGTGCCCAAGCCTCGTCATGCATATCCCGAAGTTGCTGCAAAAAAGGGAAAAAGTATTATGATTGACGAAAACTACCTGGTCAATTCAGTCAACCAGACTCAGGTTGATGATTTGGTGGATAACTCCCTTGTGTTGAACAAGGGATATAATTCGCACAACTCGTACAATATCAATCAAAGGGTGATCCACACCTAAGCTTCTAACTCCCTTGCGTTAAACAAGGGATACAAATCGCATAACTTGCGCAATATCAAGCAAAGGGTGATCCACATCCAAGCTTCTGAGCCTACAAATATTGGTTGTAATATGTGGGACAAGCAAGTCACGGAAATCGCTGTCCAAACAAATCTCTCTACAGGCACACTCTTCAAAGAGAGATACAAGTTTCTCCAGAATTTACGCCAGCAGAAGAAATACTACAAGCACACAAATAAAGTTGTAGTCAGGGATAATCATTCTTCTAACATCATAATTATGCGTACAGTGGAGGGAAAGTTATGCGTCACTCGTCAGAAGCCTACTATTAGTGCACCAAGTTAAGACCTTTGTACAAAATTAAATACACGTAGGCAAACTGTGCCAACTCTGCCTACACGGTAGAAAGTGTGCCAAGTAGGACCAACCTCTTCATAACATGCTGATTCTGTGCGCGTACATAAGAGGACTGCTAGAGAAAACTTTATCTCGTCCGTGAAGGACAAAAGCTCGAGATGTAACAAATCGCTCGCTAATTAAGCCAGTAACTCACTCTACACACAAGGGACCAAAAATGTGCATAAAAGATTAAATATATCTCATATAAAGAGGCAGAGTTTGCCCTCATCCTCTTTTTTTCTTTTCTCTTTCAATTTATATGAGCTTATTTGTATAAAAGCGTAAAGAGAGAGACCTTTCTGACTTTACAATGGTGTTTCCTAATGAACATCGTTGTAATTGTCATAGAGTTGTAATCAAATATTGCTTTGCATCCGTGTTTGACCAATTGACCTATACTATGTCTCCTAAACCTTGACATACAAAACTAGTTGACAACCTGGAGTATGATGACGAACCGCTCCTTGCTTCAGCATACATGGCTTGGCATCTTCCCTGTGGCAGAAGACAAACAAGATGAAGTTCTTCAAGAACACCCAGCCAAAGGAGATTTGATCAACTCGTCGACTCCTTTGGAGTATACCAAAATACTCGTTCTCGAAGATGGGAGCTTGTTCTTCACGGGAATCCCCATTCCTCAGAATCCGAGGCTCCCCGATTCTAAAACTGATAGTGTAGACTCCAACTACATGGCTCTTTCTACCAATCCTTCTGTTGTACACATAGATGTTAGCGTTTATGCCATTAGTGATGAACAAGATGCTTCTCCACCAGAAGCTACCGAGCAACGCCTCAACTGATTAGAGGCCGCTCTTAGGGACATACACACTATGATGCAAAATATGCATTAAATGATGACAGCCCAACATTATGCTACACAGTACCTGTCCAAGTGGCTTCATTTATTCTTGCATAGCCTACTCCTGGAATAAACCTATACAGGATAACATAAATCCAATAGCAGTCATAAACCAAGAGTTAGCAGCACTAATTCTTAATTCTCTCAATATTGGGAGTGGACCTCCGCCGGTGATAATATATGTTCAACTAGGATCTTATCAGTCAGTTGTACCAATCCGACCAGAAGATCCTCTCGAAGCTATCCGAGAGTTGCGTGCATAGGTTGATGTTTTAAAGAACAAAGACCAACTCCACAAGCTAAGGGTAAAATAGCCTTATCCTCCTCATTGGGATATTGTTCCATTCTCTCCTAAATATAAGTCCCAATCGATAGTCTTGTTTAAAGGCAGAACACCATCGAGCTAATATATTAATTACTTTAATATGATAATGGCTCATCTGCAGAAAGAATATGCTCTCCTTACCAGATTATTCGTGGGATGCTTGGCCGACATAGCCTACGATTGGTATCGCAGTTTACCTGATAACTACAAATCCTCGTTTGATGATATAAAGTATCTTTTTCTCTCACAATTCTACGAGGGAGGCATGGATATAATAATGTCTTCGCTCATCGATATCAAACAAAAGAAGAAGGAATCCACTCATGAATTCATAGAGCGTTTCAGGCAAGAAACTCTGAAGTTACCCCCTCCCCCGTTATTCCAGACTCGTCATTCATTAATACTTGCAAAAAGAACCTACTGCCTATAGTAGGGCTCTGGATGGGTCCAACTCAATTTCAAGACTAGACAGCGTTCATAATCGGGCCCAAAGCTGCTGAAGGTAATGCGAATGTGGCACACAATTTGGGGTTATAAATGACCAATGTGGAAGGAAAGCGTCCCTCCAATAATAATAACAGTGCAAATAATTGCAACAACAAAGGAAATGAGGTTTTGGCAATAAATATGTCAAAGCGACCCATCTCTCCTCCAGCACAAAATCCTCCAGAGTCTTACAGGCCTAAGAAAGAATATTCCTTTGACGAAAGCGATATCCATAATATTTTTGAATGCTTGATAAAAAGCAACAAGTTGTAGTTCCTGACATTATGAGACCAAATAAGGCCAGTAAAATAGATGACCCAGAGTACTTCTTATACCACCGATATGTACATCTCCCTACCAAGGCTTGTTATGTCTTGAAAAAGAAGATACAATAGTTGATAGATGATAAAGATATCACCCTTTCCAACGAAGAGAACACAGTCACTGCCAATATGGTGTCTCTTTAATTCAATAACTTTTTAGCACAAGAAGTCCTAAACGGTGTCATCCCAATACCTTGAGCTACGATGGAAGTGATAAATTTCCCGCCACCTAGAAGTCGAATAGAGGAATTGGTGCCTCTTTCCACAGATCATGGCGAGATTATGTGGATTCATCCCGACCTGCTGCCAGATTGGGACCAGGGAACAAAATCTTCCAATTCAAAATCCAAGAAGGGTAAAAAGTATAAATTATGCAATATAATTTCTTCAGATCATCATTCAGACAAAGATCAAGACCAACATCAAGAAGATGTATCTCTCAAGATCAGATTTTAAAATCTGAATATTACCCCACCAAGCTCTACTCGTAAGCTTTGCTTGACACACCGACAATGTCTATGATTGGCAGTGTTCCACTATATAGGGCACAATAAATCTTCATTGCTTATGAAGGTATTCGTACACAAATTCCCCCTCCTCCTGCTACAATAATTAGAGCATCGACCTCAAGTCAGGTGGTTAAGGAAGATCGTCCCCAATTTTATCAATACAACCAGCAATCTGTACGCTTGATGCAAAATATGGGTATAATTTCCAAAAAGTTGAAGGTTTGATCTTTGGCAAGGGACAACATATTTCTCTACAACTCCGAGGACAATTCAACAAATCTTGTAGTAGATTGGTCTACGATAAGACCAGCCCACAGACTCGCTCCAAGAAGAGGCATGATAAAAAGAAACTCAAGTCTTGTAACATGGTGCTTCTTTCTTTGATGCCCAAAAAAAAAGCCATGGCTGGTACCTGGTTTGGAAAAGATTATCATAAAACTTACGAATCTGTCCCGAAAGATATTTCTGACACTCTTCCTAATTCACCAACTCTTGTTGCTCCGGTCACAACAGAACCTGGTCCTTCGAAGCCTACTACGATGGAGAAAGGGAAGCAAAAGGAAGTACGCTTCGACAAATCCATGAAGAAGAATATACCCCAAGGACTTAAAAAGCCCTACAATTTTGACATATTGGCACAACTGGCCAATACCCTTGCCCGATTTTTCATAATCGAGTTACTTTATTTGTCGAAGGAGACTCGTAAAGTTTGAGCGAAGATCTGTACATGCAAACTCGTGCTTAGATCAATTCAAGGCTCTTAATGAAGAGCCATTAGCGTGTCCTCAATGCCACAGCGTGATCGAGAAGATTTCTATCATCACCTTCACGCAAGATGACATGCTACTCAAGGTTAATCAGCATGACAAACCTCTATATTATACCGGTTACATCGAATATATTAAGGTGAACCTGATTCACATCAACCCTGGTTCTTCACTCAGCATTTGTCACTACCACATTCTAAAATAGGAGTAATTTTGTCATTCTATTTATTATAAGTATTGTGTATATTTATTTTTAAATAATTGCATGATATGTGTATATATATATATTATATATAGTGTTCTTTAATGCATGAGTTAGTAGACTAGACCTAGAAGCCCACTAGATGAACTCCTGACCAAATTATAAGGTTATGGTTTTTAATTAGTAATTTTTGGGATTAAATATTGAGGTTATAAATTATTACTGTGATTTTATTTAATTGTTGTGCCTTACCGTTGCTTCGATATTGGGAGAGCTACACTAGCTTTTGCCTTTCACCAAATTCTACACCCTTATCCTAGACATGCCCGTCTTCCATTCAGATCTCTGTGTAACTAATAAATATGTCCTTTTGTGCTTCATTTTAGTCGCATAATATTCGTCGCAGAAGTTTATTTTTATTTTCAAATAAATCCAACTTTGCATCTTTGTGCGTTCCAATCAAAATTGGAGACACAATCTCGACCCATTTTGTGCAACCCAAATTATGATAATATTCTATTCAGAGTCTTCTACGACCATGATACTTGTATCCCACCTAATTTTAGCCCCATGTACTTCAATTAATTTAAGAACACCATTTATATTAATTTTAATTTAATTAGTGCAAGGACCCAACTTGACCCAAAACTAGACCCAACACTAAACCAAACTCCCACTCACACCCTCAAGACTCATACTAAACACCACACACCCTTCTTAGCCATTACATCACACCAAACATGGTATTTTCTCTCATCCAATCCCAATTCTCACATTTTGTGTAATTTTCCAATTTTTGTGGGCTTTTATACGAAAGTGCAATGAGGTCACCATCTTATTGGTCAAGGCACATGAAGAACCAACCCCCTCCCTCTTTGACCGGTGCAACTCTCTCTCTCTCTCTCTCTCCACCTTTTGGTTGTACACTCTCCTTTATATTTAATCATGGCCCTTCATTCAAATTGGAGCATTATCCTCACCACACACTCTCCTATATATAATCCCTCATCCTAACCCCTTTCCCAATGAACATCCCCCATCCCAATGAGCACATGGCTGGCCCTAATCCCTAGGTATTCATCACCCTCCTTCCTTATGCAAAAACCCATCTCTCCATATTATTTTCACCACCATCACCAATATCAAACCAAACCTATAAAAACCGAAACCCTAACTCTCCATCACCTTCTTCCTCTCGACTTCCCGACCAAACTCCGGACATCTCCGCCGAAGCCCTCGCTGTCAACCAACCTCGACACCCCCCGAGTCCACGCCACCACAAACACCACCGTTCACAGCCATCTCCACCCCGAGCACCACCTGCAGCCATTCCTCCGCCGGATCCTCCTACTCCACTACCATCCTGATCCTGACTCCATGTTCTCCTCCGTCCCCGAGAAAATACCCGACGCGGCCATCCCCGCATCGTCTCTACCATCGTCGATATCCCCATCACCACCTTCACTCCACAGCGTCCCCGCCTCACGGCAGCCGACTCCCTCTACCTCTCCACGACGAGCAGTGACTTCCCCGTTCTCCTCCTCCGCCGCACCATTACCATCATCTCTTCCTATCATCATCTTCCTCACGACCGGACCTCTCTCAACCACCGAGCCACAGCAGCCGAGCACGACCCCCTCTCGATCGGACCTCCCTTAACCACCGAGCCACAACAGCCGAGCACGACCCCCTCATGACCCCGACTTCCTCTCCTCCTCCTCCTCCTCGCCTGAATGCCACCCCGCCGGATCCAGAGCCATCCCGACTCGTCCCTCGCCCATTCTCGACTTTATCCCGCCTGAGTTCTCCCTTCCGGCCACCATTCTCGCCAGAGCAGCCCCCAACCGGCCATCACCACCATCATCAATATCATCACCATCATCATCACCATCAACATTATCACCATCATTATCATCGTCATCATCATCATCACCACCCTCGTCGGAGCCCGAGCACCGTCTCCGGTCAAGCGTCACCCTCCACGTTCACGTGCCTGCCAAGGTTCGTAGCTTGCCTTCTTTTATGATTTTGTGTGTGCAAGTATGAATGGTACTAGGGATAGCATGCTACTTCATGGGATTTTTTTTATTAGTGTTAATCGTAGGTATCATATTCTATACATTGCATGACCCTATGTTAGTAACCTAATAACTAGTGTGTGTGCGTACATGTATGATTGGTATCTAGTATTAGTAAATTACTTCATGGTAATTAGGTTTAATAAATATTGAATAGTAATTAGATTTAATATATGTATATACTTTATGGAATTTGGTATTAGTATTTACTCTTTAGAAATTAAATTGTTAGTAGTGGGCGTCACATATTTCTATATGTTGGTATGACCTAGGTGTATTAGTATATAAATATAGTAGTGGGTAATAATAAGTTATATATTAAGGTGCTCTATATATATATATTTATGTATTTTGTTAACTCACTGCCTTGTGTACCCTAACCTACTAGGCCATGTGTTAGTGCTACATGAGTTTTGGATTTGGACATTGTGTTAGTGAGTTAACTATCTTGTTATGCACAGTATTCGAGGATATGACACCTGTGCATATAGACATGCACACTTGACCCTGCTAGTGGACTAGTTGTCACCCTTGTGTAGTTTCGAGGGTGGTGTAATTATGTTTGTATGTGCTAGTGTAATGGTTGATGTTGATGTTGATGTTGATGTTATATTATATTATATTATTTAAATATAGGACCCTTGGATCATCCTGCGAGACTTCGGGAGCAGGACATTGGTATTGCCCGCTCAGGACCCCAGGCGAGTACATTCTCTGATAATTTTCGTTATTTGATAATTTCTATAATTCAAGTATTTAGAAATGTTACATCTGATTCTTGACACTGTGCTACACAGACTAGTATATAGATTGGATCTGTAGTCATGAGATGCTACATTGGTTATCATATTGATATTGTACATGATATTGATATTAGATATTGATATTAGACCTTGTACATGATATATTGGACATTGATCGTGTATCATGACGTGTCATGGTTGGATCCACTGTACTAGTTGGGGGCGGAGAAATAGTTAGCAAGAAATGTGATCATATCCCTCTTGTACAAGTATAGAATTATGTTAGTGTTAATCATACATCCCACGTATGATTAGCCAGGCCATATTGCTCCCGTACATGTTTCCAAGCCGATCACATATAGAAGCTACTATTTCAAACATTTAGAATAGTTATAGTTCTCCATTTCAGTTTATATACTACATCAACCCGTATATGATATTGTAGTTCTTTCTCTTTAGTTCATATATGCACTGACTGTAATATATTGCCTATATTGCCTGTTCTCTTTATTTTGCCATTGCATTTATTTATTGTCTTCTCTCAGTATATAGCATCATCTTTTTATTGTTTTATAGTCCTTGTCAATTAATTAGAACAGTTATTGGGTTGTACTTTGCTCCATCCTGACTGGAAATATTTTTTCAGACTGCGACTTAGCGGACTGGTGTCCGACATATTATGGACCACATGGAGAGTAACTGCAACCTTGGAACTTGTAGCTCAGGTGTTGTCACGACCCGCACCCCGAATTGGGGCACGAGTACGCGGGTACGTCCAGCCTACGCCGCAGCATCGGCGGTAGAACGCTGTCAAGGTCATGATACTACCTAGCCAATCTCACACAAGCATCCAATCTCCATAAGGAGGCACGGATGATACAATAATATGAACACATACCCAATCACATGACTACAGTACGATAAGATACCGAACAAATAAAATTAAATACAACACAAGTCTAAAAGTAATAATCTAACTCAACAATATCCATGACTCATAAAAATGCCGGAGACAAATCCGGTACCAAATAGTCTGCTAAAAGAACTAACTAGAAGATTAGTGATTCCGGCTCGACCTCCCGGAATCACAATCTGAACTACCAAATCTGCAGCTACTCACCATATGGTCCATAAAGTGTCGGACACCAGTCCTCTAAGGCATAGTCTGGAAAAATATTTCCAGTGAGGAAGGAGCAAAGTACAATCTCAAATAACAGTTCCATTTAATTGATAAGGACTATGAAGCAATAAACAGATGATGCTAGATACTGAGAGAAGACAATGAATAAATGCAATAGCAAAATAAAGAGACAGGCAATGTAAAGAGACAGGCAATAGGCAATATGATACAGTCAGTGCATAAAAGAAAATAAAAACAACAAGGTACAGTATCATATACGGGTGATGTAGTATATGATTTAAAATAGAGAACTGTAATCTATTCTAAGTGTTTAAAATAGTAGTTTTGAAATATGATCGGCTTGGGAACATGTACGAGAGCTATAGGGACTGGCTAATCATATGTGAAGAGCATGATTAACACTTACATTGTTCTATACTGTAATAAAAGGTTATGATCATATTTCTTACTAACTACTTCCCCGCCCCCAACTAGTACTGTGGATCCAACCATGATACGTTACGATACACGAGCAAGTCCAATCTATCATGTACGATGTCTAATATACATGTCGTGTACAATGTCAATATGATAATCAATGTAACATCTCATGACTGCAGATCCAAGCTATATACTAGTCCGTGTAGCACAGTGTCAAGGATTCAGATGTAACATTTCTAGATTATTGAACTTATAGAAATTATCAACAATTGGAAATTATCAGAGAATGTACTTGCCTTGGGTCCATAGCTAGTAAATACTGATGTCCTATTCCAGAGTATCTCCTGAACGAACCAACAGTCCTATAAACATATCACAAATATAACACTTGTATCAGATGCTACACTAACACGCAATAGAATACACTGGCCTTAGGGCTATGCCCGACATGGAACTTAGTCAACTAGGGTCATCTAGTAGGGATACGTATATGTAGAAGCATGAAAAATACGCTGGGAGGAGCTATGCAGCATACTGATGTAGAGCAGCGTAAACAGAGGCCTTCAGAGCCATCAAGCGTACAAGCAGAGCATTCTCCGCTAAACAGAATGTGAAGTACAAGCTCAAAGGACCATCAGCGTAAGTGCAGTACGTCCAGGCCGCTCCAGCGTAAACAGGGTTCTTCATCGCCTCCATGGCGTAAAACTCAGCCGATCTCAAAGTAGCGTTAAAGCGTACGAGGAACGCTTCGTCTTCCCAGAAATGAACCTGTCAAGTCACGCAGTGAACCTGACTTCTGACTCCTGACAAAAAGTGCTGCACGGCTACCCAGACGACGGTTGGAAACGAGGACAGACCACTCGGGACGCGCACCACAGTATGATGCGGATCTCTGTATTTAATACAGAGGATTTGGTTAAAAAATATCACCGAACCGTCGTTTACTGACGTCCACTCAGCATAAACTGCTCTTTCGCATACAAGGGGATACGCTGCCTTATTTTACACAGGCAAACATGAGCTATTTTACGCTCCGCAGTAGACAAACCGCCTGCCACGTCAAAAGCTGCACTTCGTACGGGGCTCGAGGCACGTCTCTACGTCTAATTGCACAGAGCGGTGACAGTTTCTCTCAAGGCACGTCTCTGCGACGAATGCACAGAAGGGCTGCAGACCTTCAAAACATGCCTCCGTATTTAATGCACAAGATGGTGGCAAATCTCTGCAAGAGATTTGATTATATCTTCAAAAGCCGTAATTCTGGCTAAGACGTCCACATCAGCACCCTGGCATGGTACGCAGTGGCTTCTACGCCCATTCAAGATCTGTGCTCATTCGGCTTCTACGCCCATTTGGCTTCAAACTCCCACTTAGTTTCTACGACCATTCGGCTTCAAACGCCCACTCAGTCTCTACGACCATTCGGCTTCTACGCCTACTCGGCTTCTATGCCCATTCGACTTCTACGCCTACTCGGCTTCTATGCCTATTTTGGCTTCTACGCCAGGGTGACAGTCATTTGGCTTCTACGCCAACCTCTTCTACACAAGGGATACCTACCTACGTGGCTTCTACACCGTGATCTTCGCAGCAGATATACGCATTTTGTCCCCTTAGTTGGACACGCGTCACATGCTCACTAAAAAGGTCATCTATACACAGGCATTGGTTATTTTAACCGTTGTGTAAAAGGGTGCTGTACTTTCCACTCCTTGGTTTTTATACCGACGGAGTGGTCACTGTCACCAAAACTCTATAAATAGAGACCCCTATCAATGGGGAAAAAGGTCGAAAAACTTCAAACTTGAAGATCGAACAAGGTCGAAACTTTGAAAGAAGGATCGAACAAGGTCGAACTTCCCAGAAAGATCGAACCGGAGGTCAAGACAGAGAGAGAGAGAGAGAGAGAGAGAGAGAGAGAGAGAGAGTCCGGAGCTCAGGCAAAGAGTAGGGATCAACGACTTTGGCATCGTGCATCCACTCTCCTTTGCAACCTTCGAAGCTGCTACCTGTCTTCCACGGCACTTCTTCAACATCGTGTGGTCCAAGGGCTAAAGTGATCGACTGCAGATCAGACACCTATAGCAATTTATACCCAGATTAAATAAATTGTACTCCCACATCCTCGTATAGGATTAAATTGTACAAGTTTGTTTGTAAACCAAAGGGCACGGGTTTCGTATAAACCCCGTCATTGAAATACACTTTCATTCTTTCGTTTAATACCACAAACAAGATGGCGACTCTGCTGGGGACGTCTTTCTCTTCTGATGAGGAAGTAATTGCTCAACACGATGCGGTATCTGTAGGAACCGTGAAGAAGACACTGGTCGTTCACTTCGACCAGTCTTCCTACGAAGACATGGTTCGAACCGGGGGTAGCTCTCACCCTCTCTCCGTCCAAGACAACAGGAAGCTGCGCAAGGTGTGGATGCCCAAGACATCCTCCGCCATTCCTGTGGACTCTTCGATCTCTCCGATCTCTCCGACCAATGAGGTTGTAGCATCGCTCCCTCCGTGCCTCGCACGTAAAATTTAGTCTCCCGCTACGCGCGGTACAGACAAAACTTCGGGCAAAGCCTCAGCGCTAACCCCGAAGAATCCACTGTGCTTTACGCGTAGAAATCAGTCTCCCACTACGTGCGGTACACACGAAACTTTGGGCAAAGCCTCAGCGCTAACCCAGAAGCATCCACTACGCTCCACGCGTAGAAATCAGTCTCCCGCTCCGCGCGGTATAGACAAAACTTCTGATGATACCTCAACGCCAAATCGGAAGTACATATCACGCTCCACGCGCAAGACAATATCTGACCTCTACGGTGAACCAGATGAGCACTGTGATCTCCGTAAGGGAAAATAAACGGCAGAGTACTCAACTTCTCGGCTTTTACGCCAGCAAAGGAACAGTCTGCCTACCCTCCGGATTACGCGAGAAGTCAATGGCCGACTGAGGGCCTCTCCAGCTTTACGCCAGTCTGAGCGAATCTTCGAGTTACGCCAGGCAAGGTCCCTCAGCGTAAAACAAGCTCAGGTTGCGGAAAGACACCCTCCCAGGGGATTATCCGCCACCCAGATGGCCAATCTGTTATACACAGGTGGTACAGGGAAAACCGGGGTGCCCAACCTCCGCATGCCCGCTGATGGGAACAGAAGAAATAAGCCTTCGTCTTCTTCTTCGGCAAGTCCTCCTGACCTGCGTAAATATCTAATCCAGAAGCGTAAAGAGAGGGGACCTTCCAACATGTCTATTACGCCTCCTAGCGAGCACTATTGTAATAGTCATAAGGTTGTGATTAATTGCTGCTGTTCCAAAGCAAAACGATCGGTTTTTGACCGATTGAGCTACTCTCTGTCTTTCCAGGAAGAGGAACCCGCACATGCATCTGTGAACATGGCTTCACACATACGTAGAGGAGGGTCGAGCTCATGACGTCATCCCTCCAGGCCCCCGAGCCGAAGGAGGTTCAGTGAGCTCCTCAGGAACGCTGAAGCCGGGGTGTTCCAAAACACTCGCGCAAGGTCACGACAATCAGCTTCGTCCTCTTCTGATTCCGACGCTGGGGGTCGCCAAGCCCCCAAATCAGAGGCAAAAAGTATAGAGTCGAATTCTACAGTGACCTATACTAATCCTTCAATGACACCCCGGGAGATGGGAGTTTACGCCGTTGAATATGAATGCGAGGAAGCTTCGCCGTCAGGGAACGCAGAACAACGCATCACTATACTGGAGAAATCTCTAAAACAAATGCAATCCATGATGAAGAACATGCACCAGATGATGCTAACTCAGCACGCAACTGCCATGGCTTAAGCATCGGTCCCGCCAACTCAGATACGTGTGGGGGTGGACTTATCACCATCCAATCCGAGCCAAGAGCCTGCGCTAGGTCAAGAGTCAGCAGTTCCTCTGCTTCCTCACTCAGAGAATGCCTTACCTTCTGCTGGAGTTACGATACAACCGAATCTGCACCACTCCGTCGCCCCGCTTCCGACTGAAAATCCGATGCAGGCAGTACGGGAGTTGAAAGCCCAGTTCGACGCCTTGAAGCACAAAGATCAGCTCAAGAAACTGGGAATCAACCAGCCCTACCCAGCTATCTGGGAGGAGGTCCCTTTCCCGCTGAGGTACAAACCTCAGACTATGGCCTTGTTCGAGGGAAAAATATCACCAAGTCAGTACATGAACTATTTCAGTATGATGACGGTGTTGCTACAAGGGAATGACGCCCTCCTCACTCAGGTGTTCAAAGGCTGTCTCTCAGGAGTAGCCTATCAGTGGTACCGTAGCTTGGCGAACAACTGCATTACTTCCTTCGAGGACTTCAGAGCTTTATTCTTCACGCGATTCTACGAGGGAGGAATAGAAATGTCTATGTCCTCTCTCATCGAAGTCAAGCAGAAGGAAAAGGAGGACGTTCGCATCTTCATCGAACATTTTCGTCAGGCCACCTTACAGATGCCTCCAGGAGTTCCAGACTCTGCATTGGTAGACATTTGCAGGAAGAACCTCCTTTCCGTGGTCTCGGTGTTCACAGAACCGTATCAGTTCCATGATTGGCCCTCGTTCATCATCTCGGCAGTAGCCGCCGAAGACAACAGTCGCAAGGCGCGCGACAATGGCATCATGATCTCCGCCTCTGACAGAGGCAAGAGGTCATCTCCTAGCAGCGACCATCCCCGTGGTCCCAAAGGGAAAGAAGCCCTGGCAATCAATACGGCCAAACCAAAGATTACGACAACTACGCAAACGAGACCCGGGACTTCCAGGCCCGTCGAAGTCTACTCTTTCGACGACGACGATATCCCAAGTATATTCGAGTATCTCGTCAAAAGTGGCAAGATCACCCTTCCAGAGCTGAGGCAGCCCCAGGAAGTCGGCAATACTAACAACCCCAAATACTGTGTCTTCCACAGATACGTACACCACCCAACAAAGGTGTGTTACATACTGAAAAGGAAGATCCAGGGGTTAATCGATGCTAAGGCCATCACTCTGCAGAACACCGAAAAGACGGTTACGACCAACATGATCTCTCTGCAGTTTGGCAATCTGCCTCCCCAAGAGATCCCGGATGGCGTTGCACCCATCTCCCGGACAACGATGAACATCGTCAATCTCCCTCCAGCTAGGGATCAAAATCATGACCTGGTACCCCTGACTACCCGGCAAGGCAAGATTATGTGGGTTCATCCAGATTTGGTGTCAGAGTTCTAGGAAGAAACTAAGGCTACTAAGCCTACATCCAAAAAGAGCCCCAAATGCAGGCCATGCCATATGGTCGCGACTTCTTTGGCATCAGACGAAGACGAGGTATTTGCTGCAACCCGTTCAGGGAAGGCCTACCTCAACGACTATGGAGCAAGTCAGAAAGGTGCACCGGCAGACGCTCCAGCGGCCAAACCTTCAGAGCAAAGCCCCGTAGTACCAGATATCAGTCCTTCGAAACCAACTCCGGCGGAGAAGGGGAAGCAAAAAGAAGTGTGCTTTGATAAACCTGTGAAAAACATTCCAAGAAAAGGTTTAGAGAAGCCATACAACTTCGACATTCTGGCCCAACTAGCTAATACGCCAGCCAGGTTGTCCATCTTCGAGCTACTCAGGCTCTCCCAAGACACTCGTCTAGCCCTGAGTGAAGCGCTGATGCAGGCGGAGGCATACTTGACCCAGCTCAAGTCCCACGATGAAGAACCAGTGGCGTGTCCTCAATGCCACAGTATAATGGAGGTGGTCCCGAATATCACTTTCACTCAAAACGACATGCTGTTAAAACATAACAGACATGACAGGCCCCTCTATTATACCGGATACGTCGGTTCCATGGAGGTCGATCGGATTCACATAGATCCGGGATCGTCGATCAATATCATCCCTCACAGTCCGCTCAGACCGCTGAGAATTCCTACCAGCGAATTGGCTTACACCACCACTACAATCATGGGTTTCAACGCCGGAAGAAGTAAGCCGTTGGGGAAAATTTGCCTGAGGATCCAGATCGGCAACCTTAGATCAGTGGCCACATGTTACGTCATCGATTCAGAGGTGTCCTACAACATTTTGCTGGGAAGACCGTGGATCCACGACCACAACATCGTTCCTTCAACCCTACATCAATGCCTTAAATATGTAGACGCACAGGGAACAGTACAAACGGAGGTGGCTGACCTAAACCCGTTCAAAGGAATAGAATCCTACTATTCCGATGCTGTGTTGTACTCCCAAGACCACACGGAATATGTGTCAGGCGAGGCAGAGAAGGAATCCCACCGGGAGCCAGAAGAACCCTCTGCCACACTATCGCTGTCAGTCAGAGTGAAAGGACGAACCACTCGTCCAAAAGCCATAGAGCCTATGGCTATCCACCTGAACAAGACCAGGTCAGGAGAACGGAGTGATCCTCTGGTGATCACTTTGAATCGGAAGCCCCCACCCTTGGTCATCAACCTTCGGCGCGACAGGCAGCCGACTGATGTAAATGCAACCAGGAACGGAGTTACAGATGATAATAAACATCCTCTTTTCTAGTATATTGACGCTCAAATTCCAAAATAGGAATCCACTCCCCGTGACGAGGTAGAACCCATAGCACAAAAATTCTTGGAAGCTATAAACTCCTACCGTCCGTATGTCTGGGAAGTAGCGTCATCATCCAATGTCATCACAACGTATGGACCACATGAGGATTCTATCTTCATTGTCCCGCCTACCTGCAGCAGTCAGCGTCCAATATCATTCGGCCGCATGCGCAATCAACCGACTGACCAGGAAGATCCTTTCGATGACGATACTGGGAAAATGCAAGTTCACCGATACAGCCCGCAAGCGCTGAAGATCATGCAAAACATGGGCTACGACTTGAAGCGAAAGCCAGGCCTCAACTACGGAAGAGGCAGACGAACGCCGCTGCACGGTGACCCCCGCTATCGACAAACTCATTTCGGGTTAGGGTATGCCACCTCCCTTACGACTTCCAAGTCAGACGAGGACATCTTTCCCTCTTCCCAAAATGGCTCGTCGCCCCCCGACTCACCTGATGCTCTCGAACAAACACTATCAGTAAATATGGTAGTGACAGATCCCTCAGAAGCAGATGAACAGGATTCTGAGCCATTTGAGAATGACTCTTGGGCTCAACAAATGGATACGCAGTGGGAATTCCGCTTCGAGCAAAGAGAACCTCCCACCAAGGATAAAGTTATCCAAATTAATGTTGGGGACGAACTTTCGCCAAAACCGATATTTATCAGCAACAATCTTCCCCCAGCTGAAAGGGAAGAAATCATACAGCTGATAAAGGAATATATCGACGTCTTTGCATGGGATTATGAGGACATGCCAGGCCTAGACCCGAAGGTAGCTACTCATAAACTCAATATATTGACAAATTCGAAGCCAGTGAAGCAGCACCAACGCCGGTTTTGCCCAGATATGATGGACGCCATCGAAACTGAAGTCAAGAAGTTGATAGCCTACGATTTCATCCGGGAAGAACAATATCCCGACTGGGTCGCCAATGTTGTCCCAGTCATGAAGAAGACTGGAAAGGTATGTATCTGCATCGATTACCGAGATCTGAATGCGGCCTGCCCCAAAGATGAGTTCCCTCTTCCCATCACGGACATCATGATCGACAACACCTGCGGCTTTGAACGCATGTCTTTCATGGACGGATTCTCAGGATACAATCAGATCAAGATGCATACTGAAGACGAGAAGTACACTGCCTTTCGGACACCATTGGGGGTATATTGCTATACGGTCATGCCCTTCGGATTGAAGAACGCCGGGGCTACATACCAACGGGCTATGAGTAACATATTCTATGAGCATTTACGCAAAATAGTAGAATATTACGTGGATGACATAGCCGTCAAGAGTCGCCTCAAAGACGATCACATTCAAGACTTGAGGACGGTATTCGAGTTAATGCGCCAACATCAACTCAAGATGAACCCTATGAAGTCCTTTCTGGGTGTATCCAGTGGCAAGTTCCTGGGATTTGTCATCACCGCCAAAGGCATCCAGGTGGACCCTGACAAAGTCCAGGCAATCATAGAAGTGCGACCGCCCCATAATCTGAGGGAACTCCGGGGATTTCAAGGCCGTCTGGCTTATATTCGGCGATTCATATCCAACCTCTCAGGGAGATGTCAGCCCTTTTCTCATCTCATGAAGAAAGGTGTATCCTTCGTATAGGACGAAGTCTGTCAGCAAGCGTTCGAAGATATCTATCGCTACCTCACCAGTCCACCAGTTCTGGTGCCTCCCGTCATAGGAAGACCATTCTTGCTGTACGTTCGAGCGATGGATCATTCGCTAGGAGCTCTTCTCGCACAGAAGAACGACATGGGTCATGAACAGGCTATCTACTACCTCAGCAGGATGATGGTCGGAGCCGAACACCGGTACAACCCAGTGGAGAAAGAATGCTTGGCTCTGATGTTCGCTATCCAGAAGACGCGATACTATGTCGCTGGCCAGACTATTCATATCATCTCTAGGATCAACCCTCTTCGAGTACTGATGAGCAAGCCCAGTGCTCTTAATTCCCGACTCGCGACTTGGGCGATGCTATTAACACCATATGACATGGTATACGTACCACAGAAGTCCATCAAGGTCCAAGCGCTGGCTGACTTCCTAGCTGCTCATCCGATCCCGGAGGCCTCCAAATTATACGAGGACATTCCCGATGAAGTTGCATAATGTAATTCCGTAATAGAAACTGACGCATGGCAACTATTCTTCGATGGTGCCTCCAGAACCGGTCCTAGGGGAAATGTCGTTTCAGGAGTAGGAGTCGTCCTGGTCACTCCTGATAAACTCGTCATCTACCGAGCATATTCTCTTTGCGAGCCATGCTCCAACAATGTGGCAGAGTACAACGCTCTACTAATCGGGCTCCAAATCGCTAAAGAGCTGGGGATCGAGTCCCTGGAAGCTTTCGGTGATTCTCTGCTTATCGTCAATCAAGTCAGGGGAATATATGAAGTCCGGAATCCAGACCTCATCCCCTATCACCGAGCGACGGTCGAGATAGCCATGACATTCAAAGGGTTCTTTCTAGAGCATGTACCTCGATCTCAGAATCTAGAAGCTGATGCCCTAGCCAGTCTAGCTACAGATTTAGCCACTCCTATAAGAAGGCAGGATTCGGTAATCCTTCTTAACAGAGATTTATTATGTGTGAAGAACAACTTTCACATAGAACGCAGCTACACCGTGAACACAGATCCCCCTAGAAGAGACTGAAGAAGTCCTTTCATAGATTTCGTCGCATATGGAATCTTGCCGGAGGACCCCAAAGAAGCAATATCCGTCAAAATACGATCATTATGCTTCTACTACGACGCATCTTCACATTGTCTATATCGCTGGACCTACAACGGACTGCTATGGATATGTCTCTCTAACGACGAAGCACAGCAGATTATCCGTGAAGCTCACGATGGCGTAAACGGAGCACATCAGCCCGGTCCTAAGCTACAGGATCGCATCAGGAGAATGGGCTATTACTGGCCTACTATGATCGCAGATGCAATACGGTATGCAAGACATTACAGAGCCTGTCAGGTTCATGCAGACTTCATACATCAACCGTCTGAACATCTATATCCTACGGTCGCATCCTGGCCTTTCGAAGCATGGGGTATGGATATCATCGGTCCTATTCACCCGTCTTCTTCCAGAGGTCACCGTTTCATACTGGCCATCACGGATTACTTCTCCAAATGGGCAGAGGCGATCCCTCTTGCTGAGGTGAAGGCGTCTAATGTGATCAGCTTCATCAAGCATCACATCATTTATCGCTTCGGGGTACCCCAGAGGATAATTCACGACAATGGGCCTCAGTTCATCAGCCAAGCGTTTCATCGATTTTGCGATAAAAATCGGATACACAATATTGCCTCTACGGCATATTATCCAGCTGCTAATGGTTTGGCGGAAGCTTTCAACAAAACCATTATCAAACTCTTAAAGAAATTCGTCTCTTCAAACAAGAGAGATTGGAATGAGAAGCTGGGCGAATGTCTCTGGGCATATCGCACAACGGTACGAACACCGATAGGTTGCACCCCATTCTCGCTGGTCTACGGGAGCGAAGCAGTTCTCCCCATTGAAATCCAGATCCCGTCACTCAGGATAGCCGTGACTAATGAGCTGACTCTAGAAAAGAATGACCTGTTAAGGCTCCAAGAGCTAGAAGGATTAGACAAGAAATGCCTCCAAGCTCAACAGCGCATCGCGCTCTACCAAGCACGCATTTCCAAAGCTTTCAATCATAAAGTAAAGGAAAGAGTGTTCAAAGTCGGTGAGCTAGTTCTAGCCGTAAGAAGGCCGATGATTCTTACTCACAGAAGTAAAGGCAAATTCTAGCCCAAGTGGGAAGGCCCTTATATGATCGAGACAACGTTCTCAAACGGCGCCTACAGGATAGCCCAACCTAATGGAGACCTGTTAATGGCTCCTATCAACGGCAAATTCCTGAAAAGGTACTATGCTTAATCTTCCCTGCTCGAGTGGAATATAGCGAGGATCTCAACTCTGACAAAACAACTCCCAAAACGAAACTAGCTGGATCATATCCTATCATGTCTGTATGACCTCTGAATAGATATATCCTGCTAAAAAGTTTATCGAGAGTCTATCATGTCCATACTACCTCAGATATCACTCTCGTCTAAAAAAAAAGAAAAAAAACTGTCATTTATATTCCGAAATGATGGGTCCACAAAAGTCAGAAAATAGTCGCTTTTATTTATTCCCGATAAAGAGCAGAATTACATCTAGGGAAGCAAAAAGAGAAAGGATACATCATGATGGGGGAGCAGTCAGATCGCGAATCAGCCGCTCCAGTGCAGCTATCTTCTCATTCCTAGAAACCAAGGCATCGGCGCGAGCCCGCTCCAGCCGTGCCTCGGGATTGTTCGTAAGGGTCAGCTCAGCCCTTGCCCGAAGAGAGCCCGCACGGGCAGCTTCTGTACGCTCCAAATCCCGTCGTGCTGCGCTCAGTCGACCAGTCGCGACATCTAGACCTGCCAATGACTGAGAAGCCCACTCCTATGCCAGAACGAGTTTTTCCTTCAGCTTGCGGGCCCTCGCTGCGTTCCCATCGTTCTCGGATCGGAGCTTCGTCTCAAGAGCGAGAGCCTCTTCCACGACAGCTTTTTTTTATCCATCTCCAGCTTATGTGTTTTGATGGAGTTGTCCAGGCTTTCCAGCTGTGTAGAAAGCTGTGCAGTCATGAGGTCGTATCTGGCCTGGACCTCAGCATCAAAGCTGCCCCGAGTCAGCTGCAAGTATTCGTTAATGGGTTGCTCTAAACAATTAACCACCACCTCCAGGGCGTCAGCTACCCCAGGATCGCCGAACTCCCTGACAGCCCCGATCGAAAACTGAGAAGTCTTCTTCAGGCGCTCGAAATCTAGACTCTTCGCCAACACCATTGATATCATCGTTTTCAAACCGGTGTAAAAGAGGCTGGTATGTTGCTCGGTCAGCGCAACTAGATCCGATTGAACGCCAGGAGTGGCCACGATATCAGCAAGTCTCCCTCCGGGAATGATTACAGACGAAGTGGCCACAGTCGCCGCCTCGACGGGTGGTACGACAAAAGGAGGTGCAACGACGATGGTCGAAGTCATCAGCATACTCGCGAGAGGCGAAGTCACGATGACGGGTTCGTCCTCCTCTCGAGATGACAAAACCACTCCAGGCGAGCTGGTCCCCGAAGGTATTTCCTCTTCGAAGTCGAAAGCCTCCGTATCATCGCCAGAAGCCAGAGTAGAGCTAGAAGTTGCTTCAACGCTGTACTCCCTGTGGACGCCGTCCCCTGAGAAAAGGACCAGAAAGTTGATATCAATATGATGGTAATCTTTCTAAAGGGAGACATAAAGACGATATTTACCCGGAGCCAACGGTATATATGGCGCATCTGCAGCCGATGTAGCTAAACCACGCTTTAGTGACGCAATACGAACTATCATACCTGGAGAAGGAGGTGGGCCAACCAACATCGCCCGGAGTTCTGCCAAGCCTTTACCGAGACGCAGTCGAGGTTCGTCAACTGGAATCTCGCTAGGCGTGCTCGCTGACACAGCGGGAGTTTTATCCGTTGCTGGTCTAGGGAAAGATTCTCCCACCTGCCGCGGCCACGCAGGCAATCTTGCTCCACTACCTGGAGCAGTAGCAACGACAGCGATCTCTAGCGAAGATTCTCCGGCGCCGCCGGCCAGAACTGTAGAAGGTCCCTCTCTAAAAGGCGAGGAACCTCCAGCCAAAGAATTATCCCTGATATGGGGAGATGCAGGCTCACTCCCGGGAGCCTCAATACCAAGAATGCGGAGAGGACGAGCAACCGTCTCCTTCCTCCTCTTACGAAGAGAAGCTTCCTTCGGGGCAGAAGCCCGTCGCTTCCCGGAAGAGACTACCAAAGCCCCCGCAGGCAGAGGCACTTCACACCTCGGCACCGACACCAGAGGCTCATCCGGAGTGCCAGACTCCTCACCCTCGTCAGAAGAAACCGAGGGGACTTCAACTCTTCCCCCAGGCTTGGGAGAAGGCACCCTGAAGCTTCCACGCATGTCAAAATCGCGATGGAAGGTGTTAATCGCCACATAGAACTGGGCGTAAGAATGGAGAATGCGGAGCTCCGTGGAGGTTGTAACGACCGGCACAATGAATATTGCTCCCGTACAACCCATGATAAAATATCGCCACTCTCTGTCTCCATCAATGAGTCCGTCCCTGGACCTAAAGCTGGTGACGGCATTGCCCACGTGCAACTGATTGTACCTAAACTGCCTGGCGAACCGACTAGGCAAGTAGGGCTCGAAGAAGCAATGGACTTCGTTCCTGTATAGCAGATGGGAGGGTCTAATGCAGACCAACCAATTAAAAGCTTCCGGAGAAAGATCGGTCTTCTCTCTACCTAAATCCTCAAGTCTCACCCCTGATTGATTGCGATGTACAGGAGGGGGAGTATAGAGGTGCTTCCAGCCGTGACTAAGGTTCAACACCAGCCGACAATCCAAAGTTGTGTTCACATTCCAGGGAGAGTCCTTGTAGTTCGTCAAGAAGTTATCCCCCGAGCTGCTACCAGAGTCGGAAGACATCACCCGGGGATTGTGGAGAATTAACCATCCCATTAAGTACAGGTATGGTAATTCCACCCGGGGAAAACTCTCACGCCGAGCTTCATCGACGAGCAACCCATCAATCATGGCTCTCAGGCCAGCCTGTATACGGCACACCATGGCAGGAAGCAAGCCCAGTCTTGCCCCGAACACCAGACGCACTGTCGGCCACAGGATATTCCGGTGAATGCGGTCCGCGGACGCAGTACCGGGCACTACTACTCGACGCAGCCATATCGAGAGGAAACTGGCCAGCTGGGCTTCCTTAACAGAGGCCTGCGGTAGTGCCTCAAGTAACTGTAGGCCTTAGTGCCTTTAGGGTACTTTCCTACCCCTTCAACGAGAATCTGATCTGGAGCTTTAGCCTCCTCCATAAGATCCTCAACGACCTGGGCACTAAGCACGCCCAAACAGTTCACAGGCTCATTCTTGCCCCCCGAGACTTTCTCCGACTTGGCGGCCCTGGCTCGGTGGAAGAAGAGGTAGGACATCCACTTGGTGGTGTGAGCCAAATCAGAAGGCTCGTTATAAAAAGCGGTGCACGCGAATCATTGACACATCAGCTCCTGATACACTTCCGCCACCCGAGGGTCCAAGTCCCCCAACTCCCGGTTGGTGGGAATATACTCTTCGTATGGGGTATCCCCTATCGGCAGTCTCGAGACCATTGCCATCTCATGGAGGGCCAATCCCAACTCCCCCAGTGGAGTGGCGAAAGTCCCGGTGAGCGAAATGTATCGCTCTATCAGTGCCAAGAACAAGTTAGGGTTGGAATGCAACCCAACACTAGTCGCACTCACAGCGACATACAGTCCAATGCCCTCCAGTTCTTTCCGAAAGTGCTTCAAAGCCCAGTCAACTAGGCAAGTCCATCGGAGGTTTGTTGGGGTGATCCACCCGTTGCACCGTGGATTCTCCTTGGGATATACCCCACCCCGTCCCATGAAGTCGTTGCAGAAGGTCGGCAATTGGACCAGCTGGATCACTAAGCTGTCTTCACTCGGGACACTGCCCGGGCACAGTCCCCTGAATAACGTCACAACACCGGAAGGGCGACTGACAAACGACCCCTGGTCAGCCCCTTTCAGATGAAAGATCTTCCCCGGCTTGCCGTGAAGATCGGGAGTCAACGTCTATGACATCCTCCTGGGATGCGTCGCATGGAAGAAAGCCGAGATGGGATAATCCCTCAGCATCGTTGGCAGATACAAAACCAAATTCCCGGCAGGGAAAACCCAGGGTTCCCTCTTGGGCTTTGTCTGGGACTGTTTATCAATCATGTCCCCAAAGAGGAAAGCCGGCTTTATGTACTGCTCCCCGTCTACGTATGTCAGGGGCTCCCCGTTGATCATGTTCAACAGCGTCCGCTCACCCTGAGCCGATATCAAGATCCCCCTTCCTTCAGGATATTGGGGTCCGAAGATAGGAAATGTCACGTGGGACAGATCCTCCAGATAGTTCGAGTGCAGCATCCCGGCAGCGGAACCCATCACCTCGGCCAATGGAGACTCACCCAAATCAACTGCAAAAGTGCAAGGAAAATATGTCATTACAAATCTTGCACAAACATACAGACCAAAGAAACGACAGTCTGTGCTCTACGCCAAGATTGCACAAATTTGGTCATTTTACGCCATAAGTCCCCTTCACAAGCGTAAAACTCAAATTTTACGATATACGCCAATTTTCGTTAGCCAGAGCTTTTACGCTCGAAACTACGAAAATATGGAGTTTTGACGCTGACACATTAGAAATGTGGACATAAAAGATGAAAATGCCTCCGTGCATCATCTTCCTCAAAGAGGCTATCAGCACAGAAGACGACCTAGCGCGGTCATGTTCAACGTGTGCGAAGGAATTTTTTTGTCGTTTTTGTCATCCCAAAAGGCTCTACCTCTAAGACCGGGTGCGCTGCTCGTCGGCGGGATACTCCGCTCAGAGTGAAGTTCACCTTGCCCGACCAAAGACTCCCTCGCTGGGGCAGAAGAATGAGAAGAAGAACCTATGCTCTTTCCCTTAGTGGAGGGGGTTTGTTTCGCGCCATTTCTGAAGACTCGAAGTGCTCGGAGAAGGAACGAAAAAAAACTCGAACATTCGAAAACTCTCTTTCGCAGAAGGCGGATAAAAAGTTTTTCTCTCAAAGGCTTGGGATATATATAGAGTTTGAGTCGACTCCTCGAATCCTCGGACGGACTCCTCGAGACCCTAACCAAATCTCACAATTAATAGGTGGTTATGATTGGATGCTACGTCAGCCCACTACTCTCAAAAGACGGACAGTCAGCGAATTCGAAAAATTCTTCGCGCAAAGTAGTTCGGCGGTTTCTACGCTAAAGGAGCTTTCTACGCTCGACAGCAACAGATCTACGGTTTTACGCTCGCAAGCTATAAGTCTATAGTTTTTTGCCCGGATGCCTTTGTGCTCAGTAGCTTTTATGCTCGAGAGGCAACAAACCTACTACTTTACGCTTAGCAGATACCAAATCGATGATCTCACGCTCGGTGGCACTCAGTTTACGCTCACAAGCAATAGATCCACAAACTTCACGCTCTGAGAAATTTTCTTTTCAGGAGCTACAGATCTACAGTTCTACGCTAAAGGAGCTTTCTACGCTCGACAGCTACGAATCTACGGCTTTACGTTCGACAGCTATAAGTCTATGGTTTTACGCCCGAATGCCTTTGTGCTCGGTAGCTTTTATGCTCGAGAGGCTACGAACCTATGACTTCACACTCAGGAACCACAAGTCTACGATTTCACGCTCGATGGTGTTCTACGCTCACAGGCTACAGATCTCCAGTCCTACGCTAAAGGAGCTTTTACGCTCGACAGCTACGAATTTACGGCTTTATGTTCGACAGCAATAAGTCTATGGTTTTACGCCCGGATGCCTTTGTGCTCGGTAGCTTTTATGCTCGAGAGGCAACAAACCTACGACTTTACACTCAGGAACCACAAGTCTACGATTTCACGCTCGATGGTGTTTTACGCCCAGAGGCTACAGGCTGATGATTTCACGCTCCACGACTTTCCGCATATCCGAACAGTCCCCAAAGCGGTCAATTGCAAAGAGTTCACACAGAAGATACTCGTTCTTGACCCCAAAGTACCCAAAACATACAGAGTTCAAACATTGAGAAATTACTCTTCTCGGGTCCAAAATTGGAGGTTCATCCAGACCCCAGTCTGAATATCTCGTCTATCTAGATGGCAAACTCAGTTTGACAGACAAAACCTCGACCCTGTTCCAAGGGAGTTTTGAGAGGTCATTCTTGAAGACGAAGTCTGAACAAAATTTCTGCTCATCAGAAGCAGCAGTTCAGAGCTCTACGCGGTCCCTCAGTCCTAGCAACAGGACAGTTCTAAATGTTCAAAAATGCTTAACAGCGTTCTATGGACTATTCGCTATGCGCAAAAGGACAGGACCTAGCACTCTTTCTACGGAGTCGGCGTAAAGAATCAGACATGTCGAAGCTACACATATTCAGACTTCACAGCAACGTATGGCAAGATGATCATATGAAGAAGCAAGACGATTTCATTAAAAGATTAAAGTCATAATTACATATGAGGGAAATCCAATCTACAAGGGTTTTTTCTTCGTGTTCGTGATTACATCTGAGGGAAACTTCGTCGACAAAAGGATTTCCCTACCGTCGTCTGAAGGCCGCCCTCGGAATCTGTTCTGACAGGTTCTCGTATTGGTGGTCTTTCTCTTCTTCCAAGAAGATGATCAGTGGCGGGAGAACACAGAGTTGGGGCTCGCATAAATTATGCAGACCCCATGCTCCGTGCGCCATGGCAGATTGGGTTGAGGGGTTTTAAACCCAACTCAGTCCTGGAAGACGGCTGTTACAGCTTGTCTTCTCTCTCATCCTTGAGAGTATAATTGGAGAAGATGCCACTTGCCGACCGTGTGGTCAAATACGACCCTTTCTCTCTCCTGGGCAAACACCATACAAAGTTGCTGATTATCCCGAGCAAGGGAGGCTAAGATATCCTTCCATGATCCATCGTTGCAGTGGACACTTGCTCGAAGATGCCATCTTTTTTGGCTCCCTACATGCTGGAAGAACATGATCTCCTTCTTCCTCAGGTCGACCCGACGAACTCCGGCGATCATCTCTGCATGGTGATGGGAATGTGGAGAGAACAGGTTAACTCCCCCAGCCTTTTTATAGGCGAAAGAGATCACAGCGGTCCCCAATAAATCTGCCATAAAGTCCGTATCGACCGTTTCAACGCTCCATTCAGAAATATTTTGAGCCACCAGGGGCCGTTCATGCTTTATTCAAAGCGTTTCAAATTCCGAGGAATTTAAAAGCTTTGAAGGGGGTCTTATAGAAGCATAAAAAATACGCTGGGAGGAGCTACGTAGCATACTGATGCAGAGCTGCGTAAACAGAGGCCTTCAGAGCCATCAAGCGTACAAGCAGAGCTTTCTTCACTAAACACAACGTGAAGTACAAGCTCAAAGGACCATCCGCGTAAGTGCAGTACGTCCAGGCCGCACCAGCGTAAACAGGGTTCTTCATCGCCTCCATGGCGTAAAACTCAATCGATCTTAAAGCAGCGTTAAAGCGTACGAGGAACGCTTCGTCTTCCCCGAAATAAACATGTCAAGTCACGCAGTGAACCTGACCTCTGACTCCTGATAAAAAGTACTGCACGGCTACCGAGACGACGGCTGGAAACGAGGACAGACCCCTCGGGATGCGCACCACAATATGATGTGGATCTCTGCATTTAATACAGAGGATTTGGTTAAAAAATATCACCGAACCGTCGTTTACTGAATTCCCCTCAGCATAAACTGCTCTTTCGCGTACAAGGGGATATGCTGCCTTGTTTTACACAGGCAAACATGAGCTGTTTTACGCTCCGCAGTAGACAAACCGCCTGTCACGTCAAAAGCTGCACTTCGTACGGGGCTTGAGGCACGTCTCTACGTCTAATTGCACAGAGCGATGACAGTTTCTCTCAAGGCACGTCTCTGCGACGGATGCACAGAAGGGCTGCAGACCTTCAAAACACGCCTCCGCATTTAATGCACAAGATGGTGGCAAATCTCTGCAAGAGATTTGATTATATCTTCAAAAGCCGTAATTCTGCTAAGACGTCCACATCAGCACTCTGGTACGGTACGCAGCGGCTTCTTCGCCCATTCAAGATCTGTGCTCATTTGGCTTCTACGCCCATTCGGCTTCAAACGCCCACTCAGTCTCTACGACCATTCGGCTTCAAACGCCCACTCAGTTTCTACGACCATTCGGCTTCTACGCCTACTCGGCTTCTATGCCCATTCGACTTCTACGCCTACTCGGCTTCTATGCCTATTTTGGCTTCTACGCCAGGGTGACAGTCATTTGGCTTCTACGCCAACCTCTTCTACACAAGGGATACCTACCTACGTGGCTTCTACGCCGTAATCTTCGTAGCAGATATACGTGTTTTGTCCCCTTAGTTGGACATGCGTCACATGCTCACTCAAAAGGTCATCTATACGCAGGCATTGGTTATTTTAACCGTTGTGTAAAAGGGTGTTGTACTTTCCACTCCTCGATTTTTACACCGACGGAATGGTCACTGTCACCAAAACTCTATAAATAGAGACCCCTATCAATGGGGAAAAAGGTCAAAAAACTTTAAACTTGAAGATCGAACAAGGTCGAAACTTTGAAAGAAGGATCGAACAAGGTCGAACTTCCCAGAAAGATCGAACCGGAGGTCCAAGAGAGAGAGAGAGAGAGAGAGAGAGAGAGAGTCCGGAGCTCAGGCAAAGAGTAGGGATCGACGACTTTGGCATCGTGCATCCACTCTCCTTTGCAACCTTCGAAGCTGCTACCTGTCTTCCACGGCACTTCTTCAACATCGTGTGGTCCAAGTGCTGAAGTGATCAACTGCAGATCAGACACCTATAGTAATTTATACCCAGATTAAATAAATTGTACTCCCACATCCTCGTATAGGATTAAATTGTACAAGTTTGTTTGTAAACCAAAGGGCACGGGTTTCGTATAAATCCCGTCATTGAAATACACTTTCATTCTTTCGTTTAATACCACAAACAGTATATAAATACACATTTATACTCAGAGTATATACCAATAAATACGTATATAATATATATATAAGTGCCTATCAGTAATTTGTACAAAATACGTATATGTGTATATACACTAAATAGATGTATATAAATATATATTTATATACCAAAATACATATTTGTATCTATACCAATCAAATATATATATATATATATATATATATATATATATATATATATATATATAATTATACCAAATCATACTTATAATATATATACAGGTAAATATACTAATTTACATTTATATTTATATAAACCAATACAACATATATATATACATACATATACCAATACGAAAATATAAATCTAAATATATATATTTATACCAAAATACGGTTATATATATATATACCAATCTATTATATAACATATAACATTAAATACTGAAACATTCATTAACATATATTATACCAATATGTATTTATACTAAAATACATTCTAATACTCGTATACACACATACACAAATACACAAATATACGTATACGTATTTATATACATATATATATATATACACATTAATTAATATATACAAATACATATACATTAACATAGAATACATATATATATTACTATATAGTATATATACTATTACATAGTATATATTATGTATCCTAATGAAAGAGGGGAGGAGCTTACAGGGGGTGGCTCGAACTTGGCCGGAGAGGCAGCTCGTCGGAGCAGGGTGGCTACGGGCTGATGGCCGACCGGAGGGGGATGGTGATAGATGAAGAGGGTGGTGGTGATAGGTGAAGAGGGTGGTAGATGGTGGTGGTGGTGGTAGAGTTGGGATGCAGCCGGAGTTCCAGTGGTGGTGGAGATGGCCGAGCAGCAGGCCGGCGGGTCGGGGGTCAGCTCTTGCCGGAGCGGTCGGCCACGGGGGATTTCGAGCGTAGGGAGGAGTCGTAGAGGGAGCTCCGGGCTGTTGCTGCCGGAGTGGAGGTTAGTAGTTGGGCCACCGGAAGTAGCAGGGACGGTTGGGGAGCAGCCAGCGGGCCGCCGGGGGATGATCATGCAGGGGGGGCAGTCAGCTGTAGGCCGGAGCTCGCAGCACTGAGAGCTCGGGGCTGGGTGAGCAGCTGATGGTCGGAGTTGCTTCGGGTGAACGGCGGGTGGAGTGCAGCAGGGAGTCGGGGTCCGATCGCCGGGGGGAAACAGCAGAGGGAGAGGAGAGGATGGCTCCTACGGCGGGTCGGTCGGAGAAGAGGGCCGGGGATCGGCCGGTCGGGGTGGGGTGAGTGAACAGTGAGTGAGGGGTTGGGTTGAGGTTTTCCCCCCTTTTGAAAGTTAAAAAAAAACAAAGGAAAGGAGAAGAAGGAAGAAGAAGAAGAAGAAAAGAGAAGAAGAAGAGAAAAAGAATGGAGAAAATGGGAAACCTACGTTTGAGGGTGGAGGCTTGTGAGGATGTGGGGAAACCTAGGTTTTTGGGGATTAGGGCTTGTGATGGGAAGGGTGATGATGAGGTGACTTTAAATAGGGAGAGATGGTGTGTGAATGAAAGGTGAGGATTGACCCAATTAATGAATGGCCAAGATTAAACATGAATGAATTTTTCATGTGGGAATGAGGGTGTTGACTTGTCAATGTTGGGCTTCTCCATTGTTTTAAACAAATGGGGCATCGACACCTAATGCAAATTTGCAAATTAGCCCCCTTAAATTTGGGTATTTGCACAGACGCATAAAATAATGAAAATTGGGTGGGCGATTCGTGTTTGGCGTTTTGGCAGAGTGAGGGGACGTTGTGTGTGTCGTACGGGCTCAAATAGCAGGGTACTGGAATTAACCGAGATTTACGGAATCAGCTAAAATGGTATTCCTCAATTTAAATAGAAATAAATGCAAGTTGTGTTTTAAAATTAATTAGGAGGACATGGGGCCAAAATCAGGTCGGGTTATCAATATCATTAATGAAGAAGACTCAGAATAGAATATTACCCTAATTTGGGCCGCAAGAAAAATAGGTCAAGGTTGCCTCCAATTTCGATTGGAATGCACAACGATACAAAATAGAAATTTATTTAGGAATTAAATTAACGTCCGCGACAATTTTTGTGCGGCTAAAAATAAGGTACATTGAGCTATATTATGAGTTACAAAAAATAGCAGAATGGAAGGCGGGCATGTCTAGGGCAAGATTTTGAAATTTGTTGGAAGGCAAAAGCTAGGGTAGCGCTCCAAATATCGAAGCAAGGGCAGGGCGCAATAATTAAATAATTTACGGTAGTTAATTACAACCTCCAATAAATTAATTTTAAATAAAATAATTAACCACATAATCCCATAATTCGGACAGGTGTTCATCTACTGGGCTTCTAGGTCAAGTCTACCAGCTCAAACATAAATGAACACTGTATATAATACTATATTTAATTACACATCTCACATAATTATTTAAATTAAATATACTATCATGCAATTACTTAATTGTAACTACCATAATATTAATATTATAAAAAGTCAAAAATATCCCTGTTTTCGGAACGTGGTAGTGACAAGTCTACCCTCCTTAAAAGAATTTCGTCCTCGAAATTTAAAATCCTCATAGTAGCGTTTATTCATACACATTATATTTTTTTTCCTCAAAGTTTAAATTCATCAACCACGAAATCAGGTAATAATCCACAATGTCTTTTCACAATTTTCAAAAATTCTGAAATTATTGCATTCCTGAAAAATCCTCGAAATAAAATCAAAGTCCATTTTTTTTTCAAAAATTTTCCCCAAAATTTTTAGTTAATAATTCAATACTCGAAATTTAATATCCACTCCTCTAATTAAATTTTAATCAATGCACGTATAAAAATTTAAATCTCGTCCCAAAAAGTTTGAATTCAAACATTAATCCATCAATGATTTTTATTCCTCGATTTCCTCTTTCCTTAAAATACTCAACAATGCGATACTTATGGATTCTCCAAATGCAATATCCAAATATAATTTTTTTTTTAACAATTCATAACTTGCAATCAAATAGTTATAATAATAATCTCCTTAATTTCCTCAAATTCTAATGATAACCTCAATCATATCATTCCTAAAATTAATAAATCATCAATTCTGCCATGTTAAATTCTTGACACTTTATTTAAATCGATATTTATCCTTGAATTTTAATCACCTTGTCTCTCTTGTCAAGTCCTAACCCCTTCATGAATCTTCGTCATGGTCAAACCCCAATAATCATGGTCTAAGAAAAATCTTTCCTAAAATCATACAACATGCAACCTAAGGGGATATGTACGGTCATGGTATCTTTTGTCATGGTATTGCAGTCTCTGTATCAGGGTGTACTACTAACTGCATTCTAACAAAAAAATCATGCATACAACTATGGTACTAAGGAATCAATCAATCAATCAAATAGAGAGGGACAGAAGGAAGGAAAGAACAGAACCTGCTAACACATTACCTGCAGTATCGGTCTCCTCGAACGTCATCGCAAATGCCCAGTCCTGCTGGGGTGGTTCCTTTCGCGGGTGCTGAGCAATATACGGTTCCACGGGTAGCCTAACTGGATCTCTATAATCTGAAGCTGCGCGCTGGCCGGGAAGATAAGGGGCTAGAAGACAATCCCTTACTCGATGTCCCGCAGCGCCGCAGTACAAACAAAGTCCTAGCCTCGTTCTATAGCTCTCCCAAAGGTGACCTGGATTCTTACAGAAATGACAAGTCTGCCGTGTCTCTCTTGGAGGCTGCTACTGATCCTGCTGAATACGAACTGGCGTCTGGTACTGTTGTTGATACTGATACGCCCATGGATGTTGCTGAATATGAACTGGTGCCAGGTATTGCTGTGGATGCTGAAATGTCCATGGCTGAATATGAACTGGTACTTGGTACTGCTGTTGGTGCTGAATACGGGGATGCTTGGCTGGGCCTGTGCTACCATTCGTATCTCCAAAAATGTTGTGACTCCTCTTAGGCCTGAGATCCAGATCCTCTTCTGCAATCTGGGCATCCATCAAGATACCCTCAAAGGTAGCGATACGACGACCAGAAGTACGCGACCTAATCTCTCTTGTCAGTCCCTTTCTAAACTTTCGAGCTCGATCTCCTGGGTCCCGAATCATAGACGACGCAAAACGGCTCAATCTACAGAATTCTGCAGTGTACTCGTCGACCGACATGTTTTCTTGAACCAAGTCATAAAACTGACTTTCCAAGGCTCCCAATGCCACATCGGGAAAGAACTTCTCCTTGAAGAGCTCCTTGAAGGTCTCCCAAGTAAGTCCTTGTGCAGTAAGTCTCGGCTCCGTGCGATACCACGTGAGTGCGATATCGAACATCTGATTGCCAGCGGCTTCTATCTGCAAGTTCTCCAGAATCTGGGTCAATCGCAGGCTCCTCTCTATATCCTCTAGCCAGTCGTCAGCGTAGAATATCCCTTCGGTGCCTTTAAACTCTCGAGGCATCATCCTCTTGAAGTCCACTATAGTGCCTAATCTCTGCGGCTGCTGGCCAGGAAACTGCTGGTACTGTGCTACTCTCTCCAAAGCTTGGAGAGTCACCTGATGAGCATTCTCCATGTTTTCTCTCATCAGCTCGGTTTGTGCCTGGTGCCCTTCTGCTTGCACCCTCTGAGCCTCAGCTTGAACTCGCTGAGCGTCTGCCGTCACTCTATGGACATCTACCATGCCCTGGATCAAGGTAAACATCTGCGCCCCGTCAATGGGCAAACCTCCAGGAATCGGAGTCGGTGGAGGAGGATGGTCGTCCGTCACAGCTGTGGCAATCCTCTGAATAGGTGGGGGAGGAGGATCCCCAAAAAGTGCAGAGACTCCTACATGTATCGGAGATGTAGGAGGAACTACGGCTGTCTGTCCCTCAGGTGGAGAGGTGGTAGACCCCTCTAAAGCTGATGCTCCCATACTCATAGACCGTGTCTTCGACGATATCCTGAAGACAGATCCAAAAGAATCAATTAAGGCAAAAATGCGATATCATCAAGGAAGGACAGTAAAGTTCTAAAGAAGCAACATTCAAGATAAATAGATTGGAATAATCCTACTTGTGATTGCATAGGTCAAAGATGCATCCATGGTTTGATACCTCTATCCCTCTAGGTACCACAGTTCTACTACAAGCACACTCACTGCAAGCTTCCTTACCTACTGCAATCGTTGATACTAATTATTCTTATCACTCAAGTGCATATCAATTGCAACACACTATACTAAGTACTGCTCTCTCTAATACAACCCTAGATGGACACCCAAGTCAGTTGGCAGTGAGATCTTAATCATGCTCAAGCCAACAGATCCTTACCCATGAACCTCATCTACTTATATACTAATATATCTCTCCCACTATAAGATTTTTATCCTTAAAATAAATTCCTCAAAATAACTCCTTGAATAATGCATATACTTTCCTCAAGGTCAATTGTTTAAATACTGAAATAAAAACTTAATCACTTCAAAAAATTCTTACAGCCTTGTCTAGGTTCATTGAATCGAATCTGAATCCTCAAAATACTCATAACAATATCTCAACTTCTCAAAATTGTAATTCATTTGCAAGCTTCAAATTATAATTTAAATCCATATCTTGTAGTCCAATAGCCCTAGTGTTATCTTTCTCACTGTCCTCATCGACGTGTGTCATCAAATAATACCATAAATTAGTCTGTAAATTCATCTTGATATGAAATCAAACCCTATAATGAACCCAAGATCTTCATTTAATAACTGATCACAAGAATCAAATGTAATCTCAACAAGTGAGAATGGACGGAACAAGGGAATGATTTAAATTGGAATTTATAACAAGATTCTCAGGGGTCATCCCAGGAATCTCTCAAGGAATTGTGATTGAGTATTCGCTCTCATCCTAGTATCTTATGTCCTAGATTCTATCGCAGGCATGCAGTAGTATAATAAAGATGCCACACTACCACGATATCGCACAACTCGCAAAGTCTGACCTGCATGGACCACCACTAAAAACGTGTCACGACCCGCACCCAGAATTGGGGCACGAGTACGCGGGTACGTCCAGCCTACGCCGCAGCATCGGCGGTAGAACGCTGTCAAGGTCATAATACTACCTAGCCAATCTCACACAAGCATCCAATCTGCATAAGGAGGCACGGATGATACAATAATATGAACACATACCCAATCACATGACTATAGTACGATAAGATACCGAACAAATAAAATTAAATACAACACAAGTCTAAAAGTAATAATCTAACTCAACAATATCCATGACTCATAAAAATGCCGGAGACAAATCCGGTACCAAATAGTCTGCTAAAAGAACTAACTAGAAGATTAGTGATTCCGGCTTGACCTCCTGGAATCACAATCTGAACTACCAAATCTGCAGCTACTCACCATATGGTCCATAAAGTGTCGGACACCGGTCCTCTAAGGCATAGTCTGGAAAAATATTTCCAGTCAGGAAGGAGCAAAGTACAATCTCAAATAACAATTCCATTTAATTGATAAGGACTATAAAGTAATAAATAGATGATGCTAGATACTAAGAGAAGACAGTGAATAAATGCAATGGCAAAATAAAGAGACAGGCAATATAAAGAGACAGGCAATAGGCAATATGATACAGTCAGTGCATAAAAGAAAATGAAAAGAACAAGGTACAGTATCATATACGGGTGATGTAGTATATAATTTAAAATAGAGAACTGTAATCTATTCTAAGTGTTTGAAATAGTAGTTTTGAAATGTGATCGGCTTGGAAACATGTACGAGAGCTATAGGGCCTGGCTAATCATATGTGAAGAGCATGATTAACACTTACATTATTCTATACTGTAATAAAAGGTTATGATCATATTTCTTACTAACTACTTTCCCGCCCCCAACTAGTACTGTGGATCCAACCATGACACGTCACGATACACGAGCAAGTCCAATCTATCATGTACGATATCTAATATATATGTCGTATACAATGTCAATACTATAATCAATGTAACATCTCATGACTGCAGATCCAAGTTATATACTAGTCCGTGTAGCACAGTGTCAAGGATTCAGATGTAACATTTCTAGATTATTGAACTTATAAAAATTATCACAATTGGAAATTATCAGAGAATGTACTTGCCTTGGGTCCTTAGCTGGTAAATACTGATGTCCTGTTCCAGAGTATCTCCTGGACGAACCAACAGTCCTATAAACATATCACAAATATAACACTTGTATCAGATGCTACACTAACACACAATAGAATACACTGGCCTTAGGGCTATGCCCGACATGAAACTTAGTCAACTACATCTAGTAGGGATACGTATATAAATACACATTTACACTCAGAGTATATACCAATAAATACGTATATAATATATATATATAAGTGCCTATCAGTAATTTGTACAAAATACATATATGTGTATATACACTAAATAGATGTATATAAATATATATTTATATACCAAAATACATATTTGTATCTATACCAATCAAATATATATATATATATATATATATATATATATATATATATATATATATATATATATATATATATATATATATATATATATATATTTATACCAAATCATACTTATACTATATACAGGTAAATATACCAATTTACATTTATATATATATAAACCAATACAACATATATATATACATACATATACCAATACGAAAATATAAATCTACATATATATATTTATACCAAAATACGGTTATATATATATACCAATCTATTATATAACATATAACATTAAATACTGAAATATACATTATAATATATTATACCAATATGTATTTATACTAAAATACATTATAATACTCGTATACATACATACACAAATACACAAATATACGTATACGTATTTATATACATATATATATCTACACATTAATTAATATATACAAATACATATACATTAACATAGAATACATATATATATTACTACATAGTATATATACTATTACATAGTATATATTATGTATCCCAATGAAAGAGGGGAGGAGCTTACAGGGGTGGCTCAAACTTGGCCGGAGAGGCAGCTCGCCGGAGCAGGGTGGCTACGTGCTGATGGCCGGCAGGAGGGGGATGGTGATAGATGAAGAGGGTGGTGGTGATAGGTGAAGAGGGTGGTAGATGGTGGTGGTGGTGGTAGAGTTGGGATGCAGCCGGAGTTCCAGTGGTGGGGGAGATGGCCGAGCAGCAGACCGGCGGGTCGGGGGTCAGCTCTGGCCGGAGCGGTCGGCCACGGGGGATTTCGAGCGTGGGAAGGAGTCGTAGACGGAGCTCTGGGCTGTTGCTGCCGGAATGGAGGGCAGTAGTTGGGCAGCCGGAAGTAGCAGGGAAGTTCGGGGAGTAGCCAGCGGGCCGCCGGGGGATGATCGTGCGGGGGGGTAGTCGACTGTAGGCCGGAGCTCGCAGCAGGGAGAGCTCGGGGCTGGGTGAGCAGTTGATGGTCGGAGTTGCTTCGGGTGAACGACGGGTGGAGTACAGCAGGGAGTCGGGGTCCGATCGCCGGGGGGAAACAACAGAGGGAGAGGAGAGGATGGCTCCTCCGGCGGGTCGGCCGGAGAAGAGGGCCGGGGATCGGCCGGTCGGGGTGGGGTGAGTGAACAGTGAGTGAGGGGTTGGGTTGAGGTTCCCCCCCCCTTTTGAAAGTTTAAAAAAAACAAAGGAAAGGAGAAGAAGGAAGAAGAAGAAGAAAAGAGAAGAAGAAGAGAAAAAGAATGGAGAAAATGGGAAACCTATGTTTGAGGGTGGAGGCTTGTGAGGAGGTGGGGAAACCTAGGTTTTTGGGGATTAGGGCTTGTGATGGGAAGGGTGATGATGAGGTGACTTTAAATAGGAAGAGAGGGTGTGTGGATGAAAGGTGAGGATTGACCCAATTAATGAATGGCCAAGATTAAACATGAATGAATTTTTCATGTGGGAATGAGGGTGTTGACTAGTCAATGTTGGGCTTCTCCATTGTTTTAAACAAATGGGGCATCGACACCTAATACAAATTTATAAATTAGCCCCCTTAAATTTGGATATTTGCACAGATGCATAAAATAATGAAAATTGGGTGGGCGATTCGTGTTTGGCGTTTTGGCAGAGTGAGGGGGCGTTGTGTGTGTCGTACGGGCTCAAATAGCAGGGTACTGGAATTAACCTGGATTTACGGAATCATGTAAAATGGTATTCCTCAATTTAAATAGAAATAAATGCAAGTTGTGTTCTAAAATTAATTAGGAGGACATGAGGCCAAAATCAGGTCGGGTCATCAATATCATTAATGAAGAAGACTTAGAATAGAATATTACCCTAATTTGGGCCGCAAGAAAAATAGGTCAAGATTGCCTCCAATTTCGATTGGAACGCACAACGATACTAAATAGGAATTTATTTAGGAATTAAATAAACGTCCGCGACAATTTTTGTACGGCTAAAAATAAGGTACAGAGAGCTATATTATGAGTTGCAAAAAATAGCAGAATGGAAGGCGGGCATGTCTAGGGCAAGATTATAAAATTTGTTGGAAGACAAAAGCTAGGGTAGCACTCCAAATATCGAAGCAAGGGCATGGCGCAATAATTAAATAATTTACGGTAGTTAATTACAACCTCCAATAAATTAATTTTAAATAAAACAATTAACCACATAATCCTATAATTCGGACAGGTGTTCATCTACTGGGCTTCTAGGTCAAGTCTACCAGCTCAAACATAAATGAACACTGTATATAATACTATATTTAATTACATATCTCACATAATTATTTAAATTAAATATACTATCATGCAATTACTTAATTGTAACTACCATAATATTAATATTATAAAAAGTCCAAAATACCCCTGTTTTCGGAACATGGTAGTGACATGTGTGTTTCCGGGAGGTCTATTTGGGATTACTAGTTATTCAGTTAGTTTCTTTTAGCAGTTTATGGTACCAGATTTATTTTCGGCATACTTTGAGACTTGGATGTTAATGTTTGAGTTAGACTATTTTTGTTTAGACTTATGTTGTATTTCGTTTATTTTTTTCGATATCGTATCGTGCTTTAGTTCTGTGATTGAGTATTTTTATATTATATTATAATATATGTGTCCCCTTATGGAGTTGGATATTCATGTGAGATTGATTAGATAATATTGTGACCTTGACGGCGTTCTACCGCTGTTGCTGCGGTGTCGGCTGGACGTACCCACGTACTCGTGCCCCTATATCGGGTGCGGGTCGTGACATATTTTTAGTGGTGGCCCATACAGGTCAGGCTTTGCAAGTTGTGCGATATCGTGGTAGTGCGATGTCTTAGTTGTACTACTGCGAGCCTGCGATAGGATATAGGACATAGGATACTAGGATGAGAGAGGATACTCAATCACAAATTCCTTGAGAGATTTCTGGGATGACCCTTGAGAATCTTATTATAATTTTCAATTTAAATCTTTTTCCTTGTTTCCGTTTGCTCTCACTTGTTGTTATTGAATTTGATTCTTGTTGATTGGTTGTTGAATTTAATTTTTGGTGTCGTTGAGTTTGAATTCATATCGAGATAAAATTTACGGGCTAAATTACGGTATCATCTGATAACATATGTTGATGAGGACAGTGAGAAAGATTAACATTAGAGCTATTGGACTACAAGATGCGGATTTAAATTTATAATTTGAAGATTGAAAATAAATTTCAATTTTTAAGAACTTTTGAGGAGTTAAGATTTTATGTTATTAAAATTTTTGAGGATTCAAATTCAATTCAATAAACATAGTCAAAGCTATAAAGATTTTTGGAAGTGATTAAAATTTTATTTCAATATTTGAATATTTGACTTTTGAGGAAAGTATATACATTTTATTTTAAGTTCTTCGAGAAGTTAAATTTTGAGGATTTTATTTTGAGGATAAAATTTTATGGTGGGTAAGAAATGTGTATTAGTATATGAGTGGATGATGTGCATGTGTAAGGATCTGTTGGCTTGAGCATATCTGAGATGTCACTGCAAACTGACTTGGGTGTCCATCTAGAGTTGTATTAGAGAGAGTAGTACTTAGTGTGGTTTGTTGAACTTGGTGTGCACTTGAGTGATAAGAACAACTAGTATAAATAATTATAGTAGGTAAGAGAGCCAACAGTGAGTGTGCATGTAGTAGAAATAGTGCTACCTAAAGGGAAAGAGGTACCAAACTTTGGATGCATCATTAAACCTATGGTTGTGTTAGCAGGTTTTGTTCCTTTCTTTCCTTCTGTTCTTTTTCCGTCTATTTGATTGATTGATTGATTCCTTAGTACTGAAGCTTGTATCAGTGATTCTCCGGCTAGAATATAATTAGTAGTACACCTTGACAGAGACTACAATACTATGACAAAATAGACCATAACCATGTATGTTTTCTCTAGATTACATATTGTATGACTGTAGGTAGAATTTTCTTAGACTTTGATTGTTGGGGGTTTGACCGTAGTAAAGATTAATGAAGAGGTTATGACTGGACAGAGAGAGACAATGTACCTTAAATTTTGAGGATAAATATTAATTTAAATAAAGAGTTAAGAACTTAATGTGGCAGAATTAACGATTTTGTTAAATTATTAATTTTTATGAAGATTATGATATGATTGAATTTGTTATTAAATGTTAAGGAAATTAAGAAGATTATTATTATATTTATTTGACTATAGATATAAAATTTAAGACTTATATTTTGAATGTTGTATTTGAAGATTTCGTAAGTATTACATTGTTTGAGTATTGTATGAAAAAAGAATCGAGGAATAAGATCACTAATAGATTAGTGTTTGAATTCAATTTTTGGGATGAGATTTCAAATCTTATAAATATGCATTGATTGGATTTCAATTAGAGGATTGATATTAAATTTTTTGAGTATTTAGTTATTAACTTAAAATTTTGGAGGAAATTATGATAAGAATGGAATTTGATTTTTTTAAATTTGAAGATTTTCAGGAATATGATATTTATAGAATTTTAAATTTTTTATGAAATAACAATATGGATTTACTTCATGATTATATGGTTTGATAAATTTAAATTATGATGGAAATAAAAATAAAAATAAATACAACTATTGAGGATCTTAAATTTCGAGGACAAAATTTTTCTAAGGAGAGTAGACTTGTCACTACCACATTCTAAAATAGGGGTAATTTTGTCATTTTATTTATTATAAGTATTGTGTATATTTATTTTTAAATATTTACATGATATATATATATATTATATGTATAGTGTTCTTTAATACATGAGTTAGTAGACTAGACCTAGAAGCCCACTAGATGAACCCCTAACCAAATTATAGTGTTATGAATTTTAATTAGTAATTTTCGGGATTAAATATTGAGGTTATAAATTATTACTGTGATTTTATTTAATTGTTGTGCCTTACCGTTGTTTCGATATTGGGAGCGCTACACTAGATTTTGCCTTCCAACAAATTCTACACCCTTGTCCTAGACGTGCCCGTTTTCCATTCTGATCTCTGTGAAACTTATAAAAATGTCCTTTTGTGCTATATTTTAGTCGCACAATATTCGTCGCAGAAGTTTATTTTTATTTTCAAATAAATCCAACTTTGCATCTTTGTGCGTTCCAATCAAAATTGGAGACACAATCTCGAACCATTTTGTGTAACCCAAATTATGATAATATTCTATTCTGAGTCTTCTATGTCCATGATACTTTTGTCCCACCTAATTTTAGCCCCATTTAATTCCAATTAATTTAAGAACACCATTTACATTAATTTTAATTAAATTAGTGTAAGGACCCAACTTGACCCAAAACTAGACCCAACACCAAACCAAACCCCCACTTACACCCTCAAGACTCATACTAAACACCACACACCCTTCTTAGCCATTAGATCACACAAAATATGGTATTTTCTCTCATCTAATCCCAATTCTCATATTTTGTACAATTTTCCAATTTTTGGGGGCTTTTATGTAAAAGTGAAATGAGGTGTCACCATCCTATTGGTCAAGGCACATGAAGAACCAACCCCCTCCCTCTTTGACTGGTTCAACTCTCTTCCTCTCTCCACCTTTTGGTTGTACACTCTCCTTAATATTTAATCATGGCCCTTCATTCAAATTGGCGCATTATCCTCACCACACACACTCTCCTATATATAATCCCTCATCCTAACCCCTTTTCCAATGAATATCCCCCATCCAAATGAGCACATGGCCGACCCTAATCCCTAGGTAGTCATCCTCCTCCTCCCTCATGTAAAAACCCATATCTCCATATTATTTTCATCACCATCACCAACATCAAACTAAACCTACAAAAACCAAAACCCTAACTCTCCATCACCTTCTTCCTCCCGACTTCCCTTCCCAGCCAAACTCTGGCCATCTTTGCCGAAGCCCCCGCTGTCAACCAACCCCGATACCCCCCGAGTCCATGCCACCACCAACACCACCTTCACAGCCATCTCCACCCCGAGCACGGCCTGCAACCACTCCTCCGCCGGATCCTCCTACTCCACCACCATCCCGACCCTGACTTCCCATTCTCCTCCGTGCCCGAGAAAACACCCGACGCAGCCTTCCCCGCATCATCTCTACCATCGTCGACATCCCCATCACCACCTCCACTCCACAGCGTCCCCGCCTCACGGCAGCCGACTCCCTCCACCTTTCCACGACGAGCAGCGACTTCCCCGTTCTCCTCCTCCGCCGCACCATTACCATCATCTTCTCCCATCATCATCTTCCTCACAATCGGACCTCCCTCAACCACCGAGCCACAACAACCGAGCATGACCCCCTCACGACCACGACTTCATCTCCTCCCATCATCATCTTCCTCACGACCAGACCTCCCTCAACCACTGAACCACAACAGCCGAGCATGACCCCCTCACGACCCCGACTTCCTCTCCTCATCCTCGTATGTACGATACCCCGCCGGATCCCGAGCCATCCTGACTTATCCCCCGCCCGTTCTCGACTTTATCCCGCCTGAGTTCTTCCCTCCGTCCAACATTCTCATCGGAGCAGCCCCCAACCGGCCATCACCATCATCATCAACATCATCACTATCATCATCAACATCATCATCATCGTCATCATCATCATCACCACCCTTGTTGGAGCCGGAGCACTGTCTCCGGTCAAGCATCACCCTTCACGTTCATGTGCCCGCCAAGGTTCATAGCTTGCCTTCTTTTGTGATTTTGTGTGTGCAAGTGTGAATGGTACTAGGGATAGCATGCTACTTCACGGGATTTTGTTTATTACTGTTAGTCGTAGGTATCATATTCTATACGTTGCATGACCCTATATTAGTAACCTAATAACTAGTGTATGTGCGTGCATGTATGATTGGTATCTAGTATTAGTAAATTATTTCATGGTAATTAGGTTTAATAAATATTGAATAGTAATTAGATTTAATATATGTATATACTTCATGGAATTTGGTGTTAGCATTTACTCTTTAGAAATTAAATTGTTAGTAGTAGGCGTCACATATTTCTATATGTTGGTATGAACTAGGTGTATTAGTATATAAATATAGTAGTGGGTAATAATAAGTTATATATTAAGGTGCTATATATATATATATATATATATATAAGTATTTTGTTAACTCACTTTCTTGTGTACCCTAACCTACTAGGCCATGTGTTAGTGCTACACGAGTTTTGGATTTGGACATTGTGTTAGTGAGTTGACTGTCTTGTTATGCACAGTTTTCGAGGATATGACACTGTAGAAGCATGAAAAATATGCTACAGAATTGTACGCAGTATGCATAAAACCCACGTAAAGCAGAGTTTCAGTGCTGTGTGGCATAAGATATGACTTCAGAGCCATCGGCGTACAACAGAGCTTCATCGCTAAGTACAGCATAAAATATAGATCCAGAATAACCTGCGTAATGCAGTATTTTCAGACTGCTTCAGCGTAAAAAGGTTGTTACATCGCCACTTTGGCGTAAAACTTGCTCGCTTTTAATGCAGTGGGAAGTTGTACGGGAACTCTTCGTATTCCTCGAACGAACCTGTCAGATCATGCAGCGAACCTGACTCCTGACAAAGAGTACTGCACAAATATCCAGACGACGGCTGTAATGATGATTCGGCACAGAGACCCAGACCGTCGTTTAGTGACATTTCCTTGATATAAATTGCTTTTATGCATTCAAGGGAATACGCTGCCTAGTTTTACACAGGCAGACATGAGCTTTTAAGCTCACCAGGAGACGAAATGAACCGCCACGTCAAAAGCTGCTCTTCGTACAGAGCTTGAGGCACGTCTCTGTAGTTAATGCGCGTGATGGAGGCAGATCTCTGTATTTAATGCACGAGATTTGGTTCTACTTTCAAAGACTGGGCGAGCCATAATTATGGCTAATACATCCACATCAGCACCTCTACATATTACGCCATCAGGCTATTTTCAGCTATAGGAGCACGCTGTACGCTATCTCCTTGAAATACGCCGACCTGGCTATTTTCAACTATAAGAGTACGCCGTATGCTATCTCCTCGGAATACGCCAACTCGGGCTATATTTGTATTGGTGCATGATAAGGCTATTTGGTCCAGAATACGCTCAAGACCTCAGTCAAGGAAGGAGGATCGGCTATCTTTTACGCTAGCTACCTATCCATGCAGCATCAGGCTTCTACGCCTACTTGGCTTCTATGCCAACTTGACAACTATTTGGCTTTTATGCCATGGTGACAGTCATTGGCTTCTACGCCAACCTTTTTTACGCGAGGGGCAGTTACCTACGTGGCTTGTATGCCGTGATCTTCGTAGCAGTTATACGCGTTACCTCATAATGGGACACGTGTCACACGCGGATTCAGAAGATCATTTATACTTGGGTAGCAGTTATTATAACCGCCGTATAAAAAGTGCCATACTCTCCACTATTCGGCTTCTACGCCGACTGGACGGTTACTGTCACTAAACTCTATAAATAGAGACCTCCGTCCATGGAGGTCCGGGGTCGGTCGAAGAATTGAGGAGAGAAGTCGTAAAATCGAAGAGAGGAGCACAAACAGAGAGTAGTGATCGACGATTTTGGCATCAAGCATCCACTCCCTCTTGCAATCTTTGAAGCTATTCCTTCTTCTACAACACTTCTTCATTATCGTGTGGTCCAAGGGACAAAGTGATCAATCGCAGATCAGACTCCTATAGCAATATTTACCCAGATTAAATTTTGTACTTAACATCCTCGTATAGGATTAATTGTACTTCTTATTTGTAAACCAAAGAAAGGGTTTAATATAAACCTAGTTTTATTTCTTTCGTTTATTATCAAACACAATATGGCATCTCTGCTGGGGACCTCTTTCTCATATGCTGAGAAAGCAATTGCTCAATACCATGCAGTATCAGTAGGATCAATAAAGAAGACCTCGGTCGTCCAGTTCGACCAGTCAGCCTACGAAGACATGCTTCGAGTAGGGGGTAGCTCTCACTCCCTCTCTGTCCAAGATAACAAGAAACTGCGTAAGGTGTGGATGCCCCGGACATCTCCTACCATTTCTGCCGACTCTCTCTCTCCGACCAACGAGGTTGTTGCATCGCTCCCTCCACACCTTGTGCGTAAAACTCAGTCTCCCGTCGCTGATGGGGCAGACAAAACTTCTGGCAATGCCTCAGCGCCAATCCAGAAGTATACATCGCGCACCGCGCATAAAAACTTATTTTCCGTCGCTGACGGGGCAGACGTAGTTTCTGACAAGGCCTCAGCGCCAAGTCAGAAATCTCAAACCGCTTCGCGCGTAAAAATACATCTTCCCTCCGTGGAAAAGCAGATGGTCCCTGCAATCTACGCAAGGGAAAACAAATAGCGGATTTCCCGATCTCTCGGCTTTTACGCCTTCAAGAGAAGAATCTGCCCGCTCTCCAGATTATGCGAGAAGCTGATGGCCGATTGAGGACTTCCTTAGTTTTATGCCAGCCTGAGCAAAATTCTAGACTACACCGGGTCCAGCCCTACAGCGTAAAGAAGACCCAGTTTGCGAATAGATACGCTCCTCATGGATCATGTGCTACCCACATGGCTGAACTGCTGTATACGGGTGGTAGGGGGAGAGTTATGGTTCCCAATATCCGCATTCCAACTGATATAAACAGGAGGAACAAGCCTTCTTCCTCTTCTTTTGTTATTAATCCTCCTGACTTGCGTAATTTCTTGACCCAAAAACGCAAAGATAGGAGTCATAATCAGGATTCAGTTCCCCTAACTATCAAACGTGGGGAGATTACATAGGAAGATGCGTCAACATCTAATGTCATCATGAAATATGGACCACATAAAGATTCTGCCTTTATTGTTCCACCAACTCGCGATGACCAGCATCCAATAGTCTTCGGCCACATACGGAACAGACCGATTGTACAAGAAGGATCTCACGAGTCTGATGGTAGGAAAATACAAATCCACAGATATAGCCCACAAGCTTTAAAGATTATACAGAGCATGGATTATGATTTGAAGTTGAAACAAGGCCTCAACTATGGAAAAGGCAGATGAACACCGTTGCATGGTAATCCTTACTGTCAATAAACTCGTTTTGGGTTGGGGTATACTGCATCTTCTGCAAACTCAAAACCTTGAGAGTCTGATCCTGCACAACCAGAGGCAGGTCCTTCTAAATCAACTTCTGTGGACAACAGCCACGATATGTCTGGGGGTAGTCTACCTCGACAAAATAAGGCAGCATCCAAAACTGGGGGTAGAATTCCCTTAGAATTCGAAGATGATGCAACGATGACGATCTTCCCGGAAGACCGTCAAACTCAGACATCGGGAGCCCGAAGGCTAAAAGGGACTTTCTCCTTCGATGAAGATGACATCATGGAAATCTTCAATATATTGATGAAGGAAAACAAACTTCAGCTACCCAACATCAGATACCCTGAGAGGGCTGGCAAAGTCGATGACCCAGATTATTGTCTCTTTTATCGGTACATTCATCACCCCAAAAGGGCATGCTACGTACTGAAAAGGAAAATTCAGGAGTTGATCGACGCCAAAGTCATCACTTTGCATTTATAAACGAGGGGACAATCACTGCAAATTAATTTCACTCTAACGTAACAATTTGCTCCCTCAAGAAAATACCGGATGATGAGTCCCTAAACTTTCCCCAGTGGATTCTTCAGGTCTATCCCCACTCAAGAAAATTACTCTATAGTAAATTTTTTGGACATTAGTTTACGTTTATATTACCTCTGAACTATTGTCCAAACATTTCTTTATTTCCCCAACTGAGTTTGTCATGTTCATATTACCTCTGAACAAACCTTCCTGGTTTGGCCATCGATTATCACGTCCATATTATCTCTGATACCGGTTGTCATCTCAACTTAACACCCGTACTTAACTCTAAGTATGCCAGTGGTGTTGAGTCCACAAAAACTGCCATGTCCATATTACCTCTGAGCAGATATATACCTCCATCCCCAATGGAGTCACAACTCAAAAGTATGTCGTGTTCATATTACCTCTGAACAAACTTTTTGAGTTTTTGGCTATCAATTATCATGTCCATATTACCTCTGATATCGGTTGTCGTCTCAACTTAGCACCCGTATTTAACTCTAAGTACGCCAGTGGTATTGAGTCCACAAAAACTGCCATGTCCATATTACCTCTGGCAGGGCTTGTCCTAAACTTATTACTTGCACTCTCGTGCACAAGAAGTAATAGGTCCACAAAAAAATTCCCCTGCGGAATGTCCGCAACGAAAAATGAAAGGATCATGTCCATATTACCTCTGAACTATCCTCATTTTCCCAGCAAAGAAAGAGTCAGTCCCTATTAATCTCTATAGAGTCATATTTTATCACGTCTATATTACCTCTGTCAGGATTTGTCTCAAACCTATTACTTGTACTAATATGCGCAAAAAGTAATGGATCCACTAAAAATCTACCAGTGGGATGCCCTCAACAAATACGGTATCGTGCCACGTCCATATTACCTCTGGTACGATATCTAAAATTCGCACAAACAATCATAAAGAAATGGAGGACCCTTATATGATTACAAATAGCGCTTACAAATTAGCCAAGCCTAATGGAAATTTGGCAATGGCTACTATCAGCTGCAAAATCCCGAAGAAGTACTATACTTGATCTCCTTCGTTTAATGGAGTATGACGAAGGTCTTATTCTAGCGATACCATGCACAAAGGTTAGCTGGATCATATTCTATCAGGTTCATGTAACCTCCGAATAGATATCCTTAACTAATTTGTAAGCCTATCATGTTCATATTACCTCTGATAGTGTTTAGTATACAAATTTAGTTGGATTATATTCTTTCAGGTTCATGTTAACTCTAAATAGATTTACATTCAGCAAAACCTTAACGAAAGAATGTCATATTAATGATACCTCTGATATCACTTTCACCCTAGCCTATCACATTCTAAAATGATGGGTCCACCAAAGTCAGAAAATGTGTCTTTATTATCTTAGAAAAATTACAGGAGGAATAAAAAAGTACATCATTGGGGAGGAGCAGTTAAGTCGCGAATCTGTCGTGCCAGAGAGGCCATTCTCTCATTCCTGGAGCTCAAAACTGTAGCACGAGCCCGCTCCAACCTTGCCTCCTCATTGTTCAAGGTAGACAGTTCAGACCGAGCATGTACAAAACCTGCATGAATGACACCCACACGGGCCAGGTTCTGCTGAGCCGCTTCCATTCGGTTCTTCAACACATCTCGAGCTGTCAATGTAGCGAGAACCCTCTCCTCTGCTTGAGTGAGTTCATCTTTCAATTTGCGGACCCTCGCTGCCTCTTCCTCATATTCGGCCTCGCACTTAGCCAGCTGGGAAATGACATACCACAATACGGCATGCTCTTCATTCATCTCTTTCTGCTGTGCCTCGATGGACTTGCTCAGAGTTTCTATCTCCCCAATAAGCCTCGCAGTCAAGGAGTCATACTCAGCCTGAATCAGGTCATCAATGCTGCCTTGGGATAGTTGCAAATAATTGTTAATGGGTTGTTCTAAACCATTAACTATTTGCTCCAGCGTATCAGCTATCCCAGTGTCGTTGAAATTCCTGATCGGCGCTATCGCAACCTGATAGGACATCCTCAGAGTCTCGAAGCCTAGATTCTTCTCCAGCACCATTGATATCAGTATTTTCAAAGTGGTGTAGAAAATACTAGTATATTGCTCAACTATCATGGCGAGATCCGAATAGACGCTGGGAGTGACGGCAATATCGGTGAATCTCTTTCCAGGAACGACTGCAGAGGGTGTCGTCACAGTCGTCGCTTCAGCAGATGGTGCGACAAAAGTAGAGGCACCAACAACGGTCATAGTGGCTGACATACTCAAAGGAGGCATAGTCGTGATGACAGGCTCGTCCTCCTCTGAAGATATCGGGACTGTATTGGGTGAGCCATCACCCGAAAATGTTGCCTCTTCAAAATCGAGTACCTCCGTTTCATCGGTAGGAGCTGCAACAAAGCCAAAGGTCGCGTCAACGCTGCCCTCCTCGTAAATATCTTCCCCTGAAAAGAAGACAAGAGAAAGTTAATATCAACCTGATGTTAATTTTTCTAAAAGAGGCATAAAGATGACATTTACCCATGGCCGATGGTATATATATCGCGTCTGCAGCCAGTACAGCTAAATTATTTCTTAATGATGCTAAGCGAGCTGTCATACCTGGAGAAGGGGGTGCACCGAACGACGTCTGAGGGTAGTCATCCAAGTCTTCACCCAGATCCAATCGAGGTTCATTGGGTGGAATCTTGCTGGAGATACTTACAGATGAAGAAGGGACTGGACCTATTATTGGGCTGGATAAAGAGATCCTTATTTTGCTCGGCCTCAAAGGCGATCTCATAGTACTACCTGAAGCGGTAGCAGCGATAGTAGTCTCGAGCAAAGAATCTTCGGCACTGCCAGTCGGAACTGTGGAGGTTCCCTCTCTAATAGGCGAAGGATCTCTAGTCAAAAAATTATCCCCAACAGGGGAAACAACAGGTTTACTCCTAGGAGCCTCATGGCTGGAAGTCCTGACAAGACCACTAACAGTCTTCTTTTTCTTAAGAGGGGAAGTCTCTTTCAGAATAGGAGCCCTTCGCTTACTGGGGATAACAAGAGGCTCCACAGGCGAAGGTATTACGCCTCTCGGTACTGTCAACAAAAACTCATCTGGATCGACAGAGTCTTCACCTTCATTAGAGAAAACTGATGGGACTTCCTCTCTTCCAGCGGACTTATGAGAGGGCATCCTAAAACTTCCACACATATCAAAATCACGATGGAAGATATTAATGGCCACATAAAATTGGGCGTACGAATGGAGGATGTGCAACTCCATGGAGAGAGAAGTCGCGGGCATAGTAAAGGTTGCTCCAGTACAACCCATTATGAAGTACCGCCATCCTCTCGCTCCATCAATAAGTCCACCTTTAGACTTGAAGCTGGTGATAGCATTTTCCACATACAATTGGTCATACCCAAACTGCCTGGCGAACCGACTAGGCAGATAGGGCTCCAAGAAGCAATGGTCTTCACTTCTGTACAACAAATGGAAAGATCTAATGCAGACCAACCAATAAAAAGCTTCAGAAGAAAGAACGGTCTTCCCTTCACCTGAATCCTGAAGTCTCGTCCCCTATTGATTGATATGTACAGTGGGGACGATACAGAAGAGCTTCCAGCTATGAGCAAAATTTAATGCTCGCCGACAGTCTACGATGGTGGTCACGTTCCAAGTGGAATTCTTGTAATTCAACAAGAAATTATTTCTCGAACTACTGGCAGAGCCGGAAGACATCACCCTGGGGTATGAAGAATTAACCATTCCATCAGATATAGGAACGGTAATTCTACCGTGGGAAAACTGCCACGCCGTGTTTCGTCGGCAAGCAGCCCATCAGTAATGGCCCTCAGGCCAGCTTGTATCCGACATACCATGGTAGGGAGCAGGCCCAGTCTTGCCCCAAACACCAAACACACTGCAGGCCATAAGGTGTTACGGTGAATCCGATCCGAAGTGCAATGCCAAGTACTACCAATCGGTGTAGCCATACAGAGAGGAAGCCAGCCAGTTGAGCTTCCCTTGACAGAGGCCTGCGGCAATGCCTCATATAACTGTAGGCTTTAGTGCCTGCAGGATAATTCCCTATCCCTTCATCGAGAACTTGATCTGAAGCCCCAGCGTCTTCAATAAGATCATCGACTATTTGAGCATTAAGCACGCTCAGAAAGTTCAAAGGCTTATCCCTGCTATCCATAACTTTGTTTGGCTTAGCATCTCAGGCCTGATGAAAGAAGAGATAGGACGCCCATTTGTTGGTATGAGCCAAATCAGAGGGCTCATTATAGAAGGTGGTGAATGCTAGATAATGGCTCATTAGCTCTTGGTACACTGCCACTACCCGAGGGTTTGTATCCCCCAGCTCCCTGTTTGTGGGAACATACTCTTCATAAGGAGTATCCCCCATTGGCAGTCTTGAAATCTCTGCCATCTCGGGAAGGGCCAATCCCAACTCCCCTAGCAGAGTGGCAAAAGTCCCAGTGAGCGAGATATACCGCTCCATCAAAGCCAAAAATAGGTTAGGGTTGGGAGGTAACCCAACACTGGTAGCACTCACAGCCGTGAACAGACCAATGCACTCCAGCTTCGTCTGAAAATGCTTCAGGGCCCAGGCAGCTAAATGAGCCCATCGAAGATTTCTAGGGGTAAGTCACCCGTTAGTCCGAGGATTAACCTTAGGGTATACTCCTTCATGCCCCATGAAGTTATTGCAAAAAGTTGGTAAATAGACTGGTTGGAGCAGTGAAGTTTCTTCACTCGGGACGCTTCCCGGCAGTAATCCCTTGAAAGGCACGACAGGGCCTGAAGGGCGGCTCACAAATAATCCTTGGTCTGATCCTTTCTGATAAAATATCTTCCCTGGCTGGCCGTGAAGATTAGGGGTCAGGGTCCACGACATCTTCCTAGGATGCGTGGCATGGAAGAATGTCGAGATAGGATAATCTCTTGGCATCCTGGGCAGGTACATGACCATGCCCCCGGTAGTAAAAACCCAGTTCTCCTTCTTGGGCTTCGTCTGGGATTGTTTATCAATCATATCCCCGAAAAGGAAAGCTAGTTTTATATATTTGGCCCCATCTAGATAGGTCATGGGCTCTCCGTTGATCATACTCAATAGCATTCGTTCTCCTTGAGACGATATCAGAATTCCCCTTCCTTCAGGATACTGGGTGCCAGAAATAGGGAATGTCAATGGGACAAATCCTCTAGGTAATTTGAGTTCATCATCCCAGCAGCAGAACCCATCACCTCAGCCAACAGAGGTATCTGCAAGTCAACTACAAAGTGAAAGAAGAATAAGTCAGTTTCTATACTAGACATTACAGTCTTGCAGCTTACGCCAAAGATCAACAGTCTGTGCTTTTACGCCAAGACTGTAAAAACTTAAGTTTTTACGCTGGAATCTATTTTCGAGGCATAAAATTCAAGATTGGCAGTATACACAAAAATCTGACAATCTGTATTTTTATGCCAGACTGCCAAAATTTGAGTTGTTACGCCAGAATTTTCATCCAGAGCGTAACACCCAAAATTTGTAGTATACGCCAAATTTTGACAGTCAAAGCTTTTATGCCAGACTGCGAAAATATGGAGTTTTTACGCTGACACATTAGGAATGTGGGCGTAAATGATAAAATATCTCTGTGCATCATCTTCCTTGAAGAGGCTCTCAGTACAGAAGATGACCTAGCGCGTTCACGTACAACGTGTGCGAAGGGTTTTCTTCGTTTTTGTCGTCCTAAAAGCTTTACCTATAACGCCCGGTGCACAGCTTGACGGTGGGGCACTTCGTTCAGAGCGAGGTTCATTCAGCCCAATGGGAGTCGCTCGTGCTTGAGCAGAGGAGCAAGAAGAAGAGGAAACTTTCTTTCCCTTAGCGGTGGAAGGTTGTTTCGGTGCCATTGCTAAAACTTAGAGTTCTCAAAAGAAGGAACGAAGAAGAGTTCTCAAAGAGACGAAGGTTTTTGCAAAAGACAGATGAAGAGTTTCTTCTCTGAAGGCCTTGGGGTATTTATAGAGTTCAGATAAACTCTTTGATCCCTAACCAAATCCAATATTTAATATTCGATTATGATTGGGAACCATGTCAGCCTATCATTTAGGGGAGACGGACAGTGAGCAGATTCAAAAAAAATTCGTGCAGAGCAGATCTATGATTTTATGCTAAGGAGCTTTTACGCTCAAGAGGCAACAAATCTACGGTTTTACGCTCAGAGACTATAAGTCTACGGTTTTATGACCGGATGCTTTTACGCTCGGTAGCTTTTACGCTCGAGAGGCTACAAACCTACGACTTTACGCTCAGAGGCTACAAATCTACGATTTCACGCTCAGAAGCTTTTTACGCTCAGATGCTACAAATCTACGACTTCACGCTCGAAAGTTTTCTTTTTAGAGGCTATAAATCTACAGTTTTACGCCCGGATGCTCTTATGCTCAGTAGTTTTTACGCTCGAGAGGCTAAAAACCTATGATTTTATGCTCATCTATATTTCGGATCTATAACTTTTCGCATATCTTAAAATACGCAGGCCAGAGTATGCGTATACCTGAACAATTCTCAAGACGGCCAATTATAAGGGTTCACGCAGAAGATGCTCCTTCTTAGCCTCAGATCATCCCAAGTACCCAAAACATACATAGTTCAGCATTGAAAATGACTTTTCTTCTTGGGTAAATTGGAAGTTCATCCAAAATCCAGTCTGAATATTTTTTCTACAGTTCAAGCATGGTCAGTTTTGACAGCCATTTCTCGCCCTATTTCAAGGGATTTTTGGGAAATCATTCTTGAAGATGATGGTCTGAATAAGAATTCTTCTTATCAGAGAAGTGACAGTTCAGAATTCTATACGACTCATCGTTCAAAACAGCATGACAGTTCGGATATTGGACTTAAATGCTAAGAAGCTTTCTACGCGTCTTCAGTTACGCGTAAAAGACGGGACGAGACCAAATACTCTTTTTATCAGAGTCGGCGTAAAGTTATTCAGACGTGTCAAAGCTGCACACTATTTCAGACTTTATTACAGCAAATATGGCAAATCATCAGATGCGTAAAAGAAGACAATTTTATTAATCATGATTACATATGATAAAAATCCAGTTTACAAAGGATTTTCATCTTCATGATTACATACGATGGAAATCCTTGTTCTACCTAGGGTTTCTCATTTTCATTTAAAGATCACGCCGAGAATCTGTTCTGCCAGGTTTTCATATTGGTGGAGATCTTTTTTCATCTTCTTCAGCAGTTAATCAATTTTCGCGGCCGATTAACAAAAAAATTGATTAATGGCGAAAGAATACACAACTGAGCTTTTCTAAATTATTCAAGAGCCCATCCTCCATACGCCTTGACAGATTGAGTTAAGGTTTTAGACCCAACTCAATACTGGAAGACAGGGCCATTTTGTTTGCCCTCGTCCACCATCGTAACGGAAGAAAATACAGCTTGCAAGCTGTGTGGTCGAATGTGACCCTTCCTCTCTCCTGGACGAATTGCCATATAAAATTGTTGATCATCCGAAGCAAAGAAAGCTATGATATCCTTCCATGATCCATCATTATAGAGGATATTTGCTCGAAAATGTCTTCTTTTTCGTCTCCTTACATGCTGGAAGAACATGATCTACTCCTTCCTCAAGTCAGTAAGACGAACCTCGACAACCATCTCTGTGTGGTGAAGGAAATGTGGAAAGAACAGGTTAACTCATCAGCCTTTATATAGGCAAAAGATAACACACCAAATCCTAACAAACTCCTAAAAATTTGCCAAGAAATTAGCCTCGAGGAACGAGTCAGACTTGACTGTTTCATGATTCATTCAAAGTATTTCAAATTACGAGGAATTTGAAAACTTTGAAGGGGGACTTGTAGAAGCATAAAAAATACGCTATAAAATTATACGCAGTATGCATAAAACCCACGTAAAGCAGAGTTTCAGTGCTGTGTGGCGTAAGACATGACTTCAGAGCCATCGGCGTACAGCAGAGCTTTATTTCTAAGTACAGCATAAAATATAGCTCCAGAACAACCCACGTAATGCAGTATTTCCAGACTGCTTCAGCGTAAAAATGTTCATACATCACCACTTTGGCGTAAAACCTGCTCGCTTTTAATGTAGTAGGAAGTTGTACGGGAACTCTTCGTATTCCTCGAACGAACCTGTCAGATCATGCAGTGAACCTGACTCCTGACAAAGAGTATTGCACAAATATCCAGACGACGGCTGTAATGATGATTCGGCACAGAGACCCAGACCGTCGTTTAGTGACATTTCCTTGATATAATTTGCTTTTACGCATTCAAGGGAATACACTGCCTAGTTTTACACGGGCAGATATGAGCTTTTACGCTCACCAGGAGACGAAACGAACCGCCACGTCATAAACTGCTCTTTGTACAGAGCTCGAGGCACGTCTCTATAGTTAATGCGCATAATGGGGGCAGATCTCTGTATTTAATGCACGAGATATGGTTCTACATTCCAAGACTAGGCGAGCCATAATTATGGCTAATACATCCACATAAGCACCTCTACATATTACGCCATCAGGCTATTTTCAGGTATAGGAGCACATTGTACGCTATCTCCTTGAAATATGTCGACCTGGCTATTTTTAACTATAAGAGTACGCCGTATGCTATCTCCTTGGAATATGCCAACTCAGGCTATATTTGTATTGGTGCGTGATAAGGCTATTTGGTCCAGAATATGCTCAAGACCTCAGTCAAGGAAGGAGGATCGACTATCTTTTATGCTAGCTACCTATCCATGCAGCATCAGGCTTCTACGCCTATTAGGCTTCTATGCCTACTTGGCTTCTACGCCAACTTGACAACTATTTGGCTTTTATGCCACAGTGACAGTCATTGTCTTCTACGCCAACCTTTTCTATGCGAGAGGAAGTTACCTACGTGGCTTGCTTGCCGTGATCTTCGTAGCAGTTATACGCATTACCTCATAATAGGACATGCGTTACACGTGGATTCAGAAGATCATTTATACGTAGGTGGCAGTTATTATAACCGCCGCATAAAAAGTGCCACACTCTCCACTGTTCGGCTTCTACGCCGACTGGATGGTTACTGTCACTAAACTCTATAAATGGGGACCTCCGTCTACGGAGGTCCGGGGTCGGTCGAAGAATTGAGGAGAGAAGTCATAAAATCAAAGAGAGAAGAGCACAAACAGAGAGTAGTGATCGACAATATTGGCATCAAGCATCCACTCTCTCTTGAAATCTTTGAAGCTATTCCTTCTTCTACAGCACTTCTTCATCATCGTGTGGTCCAAGTGACAAAATGATCGACCGCAGATCAGACTCCTATAGCAATATTTACCCAGATTAAATTTTGTACTTAACATCCTCGTATAGGATTAATTGTACTTCTTGTTTGCAAACCAAAGAAAGAGTTTCGTATAAACCTAGTTTCATTTCTTCATTTATTATCAAACAGACATATGTGCGTATAGACACGCACACTTGACCCTGTTAGTGGACTAGTTGTTACCGTTGCGTAGTTTGGAGTGTAGTGTAATTATGTTTGTGTATGCTAGTATAATGGCTGATGATGCATTATATTATATTATTTAAATATAGGATCCTTGGATCGTCCTGCTAGACTTCGGGAGTAGGACATTGGTATTGCCCGCTCAGGACCCCAGGCGAGTATATTCTCTGATAATTTTCGTTATTTGATAATTTTTATAATTCGAGTATTTAGAAATATTACATCTGATTCTTGACACTGTGCTACATGGACTAGTATATAGATTGGATCTGCATTCATGAGATATTACATTGGTTATCATATTGACATTGTACACGACATTGATATTAGACATTGATATTGGACCTTGTACATGATATATTGGACATTGATCATGAATCGTGATGTGTTATGGTTGGAGCCACTGTACTAGTTGGGGACGGGGAAATAGTTAGTGATAAATGTGATCATATCCCTCTTATATAAGTATAGAATCATGATAGTGTTAATCATATATCCCACGTATGATTAGCCAGGCCATATAGCTACCGTACATGTTCCCAAGCCGATCATATATCGAAGCTACTATTTCAAACACTTAGAATAGTTATAGTTCTCCATTTTAGTTCATATACTACATCACCCCGTATATGATATTGTAGTTCTTTCTCTTCATTTTATATATGCACTGACTATACCATATTGCCTATATTGTCTATTCTCTTTATTTTGCCATTGCATTTATTTGTTATCTTCTCTCAGTATATAGCATCATCTATTTATTATTTTATAGTCCTTATCAATTAATTAGAACTATTATTGGGTTATACTTTGCTCCATCCTGACTGAAAATATTTTTCCAGACTGCGACTTAGAGGACTGGTGTCCGACATATTATGGACCACATGGAGAGTAGCTGCAGCCTTGAACCTTGTAGCTCAGGTGTGATTCTGGGAGGTCTAGCCGGGATCACTAGTTATTCGGTTAGTTTCTTTTAGCAATTTATGGTATCAGATTTATTTCCGGCATACTTTGAGACTTGGATATTATTGTTTGAGTTAGACTATTTTTGTTTAGACTTGTATTATATTTTATTTATTTTCTTCTATATCGTATCGTGCTTTAGTTCTGTGATTGAGTATTTTCATATTATATTATAATATCTGTGTCTTCTTATGGAGTTGGATATTCGTGTGAGATTGATTAGATAGCATTGTGACCTAGACATCATTCTACCGTCGATGCTGCGGCGTAGGCTGGAAGTACCCACACACTCGTGCCCCTATATCAGGTGCGCACATGACAGCATTATTACTAAAAGCCTACTGAGAGGATTGAAGAAACCAATGCACAACCTGTCTGCTACTAGCACTACCATTCTAGGCTTCAACATTGGAAGAAGTAAACCACTGGGAAAGATATGCCTAAAAATTTAGATAGGCGATCTACGTATTGAAGTCATATGCTATGTAATTGACTCTGACGTATCCTACAATATTTTACTGGGACGACCATGGATACTCGAGCATAAAATTGTACCCTCCACCCTATATTAATGTTTTAAATATGTGAACAATAGGGGAGAAGTTAAAACAAAGGTAGCTGACCTCAACCCATTCAAAGGTGTCGAAGCCTATTTCGTTGACTCTGCACTCTATATACCGGAGTATATAAAAGAAGAAGCTAATCAAGCTAGTAAAATAGTTGAAGATACCCCAAAAGAAGAGCCTTTGAAAATCTGAGTCAAAGGATGTACTACTCATCCAACTCCTTCAAAGTCTCTCAACATCGACCTGCATAAGTCACCTCTATTAGTCATCAACCTTCGATGCAATCAACAGTCGACACTAGAGAATGTACCCCTTGTTATCGACCTTCGTCGTAACAAGCAACAAACATCAGTGAATCAATCCCTAGTCATCAATTCTTAGAGGCTCTTCATATCTAAAGAAGACACTACTTTAAGCCTCCTAAAAAGGCTAAAGATTCTACTGACTATATGGAAGATAAAAAAATATTATATTTCATGAATAAAGAAGACACTACTTTGCACTACGTTGATGTTGAACCCTTTCCTAAAAAATTCTTAGAGGCTCTTCATCTCTACAAACTTTTGTCCATACCTGTAGTATCTCCATTTCAATATAGTTTATTATATGAACAATATGAGGATGCATACTTTATAGTCCCAATAAGACAGGAAAAGCAACGTCAGATAATTTTTGGCAAAGCTAGAAGCAAAAAATGTATGCAGACTAATGATTCTAACGAGGATACTGGGAAAATACAACCATATCATTAAAACCAACCATCCAAGACATTATGCAAGGGATATGCTATAACTTAAAATATGGTTTCAAACTAAATTATGGAAAAGACAGACAGGCTCCTATACGTCACTTCTCTCCAAAAGGCAAACCGAAAATATACTACCAACGGACTGGTCATGGTTTGGGATACGTTACACCACTAACAAGTCATAAAAGTTCAGAATCGAAAGGAGAGACGCATTCTTATTCCTCTGACTCATCATTGTGGGATTCTGACGAAAGCATGGGTGACATATTCAAATATGTTTCCTCTATAAATATGGTGTCAACTGACCCAGATGATAAAGACGTTGAACTATTAGAACCATTTGAGAACGATATATGGGCACAACCAATAGATACTCAATAGGAGCTTCGGTTTGAGCAACGTGAACCACCTACAGAGGATGAAATAGTCCAAATTGATCTTGAAGAAGAATCTTTCCCAAGACCAATCTTTATTAGCAAGAGTCTTTCTGAAGAAGATCAACACACTTTACTCCAACTAATAAAAGAGTATATCGATGTCTTCGTCTGGAGTTACAAGGATATTCTTGGCCTAGATCCTCAAATAGCCATACACAAGCTCAATATTCTTCTAAATGCTAAACCGATAAAATAACAGCAATGACGATTCTGTCCAGATATGATGGATACAATTGAAGCAGAAGTCAAGAAACTCATGGCATGTGGCTTCATTCAAGAAGAGCAACATCTTGACTAGGTAGCCAATGTCGTTCCTGTCATAAAAAAAATAGAAAGGTCCAGGTCTGCGTAGATTATCGAGATCTGAACTTGGCCTGTCCAAAGACAAATTTCCTCTTCCCATAAAAGATGTCATGATCGACAATACATGTGAATATGAACGTCTGTCCTTCATGGATGGATTCTCTGGATACAATCAAATTAATATGTCATATGATGACGAAAAACATACTTCTTTTTGTACACCATTGGGAGTTTACTGTTATATAGTCATTCCCTTCGGCTTAAAGAATGCGGGTGTAACGTGTCAACGAGCCATGAGTATAATTCTTTAGAAGTATTTACAAAAAATAGTAGAATGCTATGTAGATGATATTGCTATCAAGAGGCGTCTTAAAGATGATCACCTTAAAGATTTGAAGACTGTGTTCAAATTAATGCGCCACCACCAACTGAAGATGAATCCAACTAAATCCTTTCTAAGAGTTTCCAATGGCAAGTTCCTCGGATTTGTTATAACTTTCAAAGGTATTTACATTGACCCCGATAAAATCAAAGCTATCCTTGAAATACAGCCTATACGTAATCTTAAAGATCTTCATGGTCTGTAAGGCCATCTGGTATACATTAAGATATTCATCTACAATATCTCAGGATGATGCCGATCTTTCACTCAGTTAATGAAGAAAGACATATCCTTTGTCTGGAATAGAGCATGTCAACAAGCATTCAACGATATCAAATAAGGTTAAACAAATTTACCAGTTCTGGTGTATCCGATCGCAGAAAAAACCTTTTTACTGTTTTTTCGAGCAATGGATCATTCCCTAGGATCTCTTCTTGCATAGAAGAGTAATGAAGGCCATGAACAGGTGATCTATTATCTCAGTTGCATGATGGTCGACACTGAACATCGATATAATCTGGTAGAAAAAGAATAACTTGCCTTGATGTTTGATATTCAGAAGATACGACATTATGTGTCAGGTCAAACCATTCGTGTCATATCTAGAGTAAATCCTTTTCGGATATTGATGACTAAGCTAAGCACACTCAATTCTCGTTTAGCCATATGGGCAATGTTGCTATCATCTTATGACAAGGTATATATGTCCCACAAAAACCAGTGAAGGGTCAAGCGATAGCTGATTTTCTGGCAGCTCATCATGTACCAAAAACTTCCAAACTGTACGATGACATCCCAGATGAAGTCTTAGAGTCTAATATGGCAATGAAATATGATACATGACAACTATTCTTTGATGGCGCATCAAGAATAGGACCCAAAGACAATATAGTAGCTGGAGTTGGCATAGTCCTAGTATCTCCTAATAAACTACCCATTCATCGAACATATTCTCTTACTAAACCATGTTCCAATAATGTGGCAGAATACAATGCTTGACTTATTGGTCTCCAATTAGCTAAAGAATTGGACATAGAATATATTGAAGCCTACAAATATTTTAAGCTGCTAGTTATCAGATCAGGGGAGAGTACGAGGTTCGGCATGAAGACCTCATCCCTTATCATCAAGAAGCAATCAAATTGGCTTTTACTTTTAAAGGATTCTTCATCAAATATGTGCCTCGGTTACAGAATATGGAAGCAGATGCTTTGGTCGACCTAGAAGTATTATTGGTTGTTCCCCTAAAGAGACGACACTCAATTATTCTAATAGGACGAGAATTGTTCTGTACAAAAAAATAACTTGCATGTTGAACAGAGTTACGTCATAAAGTCAACTTTCATGAATAAAGATTGGAGAAACCCTTTTATAGACTACGCTGCTTATGGGATTCTTCCAGAAAATTCGAAAGAAGCTACTTCTATTAAAAGACGTTCACTTCGATTCTACTATGACGCCTTATCCAAAATATTATATCTTCGTTCTTATGAGGGATTGCTGCTACGTTGTCTTTCCAACCCTGAAGCAAGACTATCACTCTGTGAAGCTCATAATGACATCTGTGGAGCACATCAGCCATATCCTAAATTATAAGACCACCTCAGAAGAATGGGTTATTATTGGCCTAACATGGTGGCAGATGCCGTAGATTACGCTCGTAAATGCAAGTCATGCCAAATCTATGCTGATTTTATCTACCAACCAATAGAGTTCTTACATCCTACAACTGCCTTCTGGCCTTTTAAAGCTTGGGGAATCGATATTGTTGGTCCGATCAGCCCTTCTTCTTCTAGAGGACTTCGGTTTACACTTGCAATAACTGATTAATTCTTCAAATGGGTAAAAGCAGTCCCACTAATCGAAGTTAAGACATCTAACATAATTAACTTCGTCAAACACTATATTATCTATCGTTTTGGTGTTCCCCGGAGGATAATACATGACAATAGGCCATAATTCGCCAGTCAAGCATTTTATCAATTTTGTGACAAGAATTGAATCTAGAATATAGCATCTACGGCCTATAATCCAGCAGCCAACGGCTTAGCGGGAAGCCTTTAATAAGACCATAATCAAAATCCTTAAAAAGTTTGTCTTATCCAATAAACGTGATTGGAATAAGAAACTCGGGGAGTATTTATGGGCTTATCGTACAATAGTTTAAACTCCAACTTGTTGTACACCATTCTCTTTGGTCTACGAATGTGAAGCAATTCTTTCGCTCAAAATTCAGGTACCTTCTCTTAGAATAACTATTGCTAATGAGCTAACAATAGAGAATAATGATCAATTTCTCCTGCAAGAATTAAAAGTATTAGATGAAAAGCGCCTGTATGTTCAACAGTGTATTTAGCTATACCAAGAATGCATTTCCAGAGCTTTTAATCGAAAAGTCAAGGAAAGAATATTCTAGGTCGATAAATTAGTCCTTTCAGTAAGAAGACTTATGATCACAACCCATAAGAGCAAATGTAAATTCTAAGCTAAATGGGAAGGTCCTTATGTAGTGGAGACAGTATTCTCCAACGGAGCCTACATGCTCGCTAAGCCTAATGTAGATTTGATAATGATGCCTATCAACGACAAATTTCTCAAGAAGTATTATGTCTAAGTATGGCATATTCCTCTCCATCTCTAGTAGATTAAAATAAGATGTACAACGAATATATCTTAATACCGAGCAACTCATAGCCTACGTGCACCTCTCGAACTATTACCTATTTTATTCTTGAATAAGAAATGGGTATTGGGTCCTCAAAGTTCCCCATTGGGATAATACTCAGATCCAATGGAATACTCTTATTGAGATCATCTAAACGATTCTCTCCAACAAAAACATTATATTCTTAAAGCCCAGTTGTTTTAAGGATATCCTATTCCTGATCCCCAGTTGGGTTACGAATAATCTCATATATTTTTTTACCAGTCAATAAGTATAATATAATTTATGTCCATATTACCTCTGAATCATATTTCATTTATTATCCCCTAAAGAGAAGATAATAGTTCGCCATTGAACTACTCTTTCTTCTCTTCCCCAGCAGAGTAAACTAGTGAGCTATCACGTCCATATCACCTCGGATAGTATTGCATCCTCTACAATTTGTCATTTGTACTCAGCATGAGTATGCCTTGAGTGATAAATCTATTAAATTCTTCCACAGAATTATTATGCCATGTCCATGTGTTTGATAATAAACGAAAGAAATTGAAACTAGGTTTATACGAAACCCTTTCTTTGTTTACAAACAAGAAAAAGAAGCACAATTAATCCTATACGAGGATGTTAAGTACAAAAATTTGATTCTGGGAAAATTTTGCTATAGGAGTCTGATCTGCGATCGATCATTTTGTCCCTTGGACCACACGATGACGAAGAAGTGCTGCAGAAGAAGGAAAAAAAGCTTCAAAGACTGCAGGAAAGGTTGAAATCTCGTTGCCAAAGCTCTCTATCTGTGCTTTCTTGACCTTGATCTCTGTCTGTGACTCCTGATTTCTTTCACCTTGGATCCGACCTCTGTTATTTTTTGTCCCTTCACTCTTGTGGCCGGAAGTCTCTATTTATAGATTTTGGTCACAATAACTGACCAGTCGATGTAGAAACCAAACAGCAGAGAGAGCTGCACCTTTTACACGGTGGTTATAATAATTGCTACCCACGTATGAATGATCTCCTGAATTGGCGTGTGATGCGTGTCCCATTATGAGGTAATGCATATAATCGCTCATCGAAGATCACAACATGCAAGCCACGTAGGTAACTGCCCCTCGCGTAGAGAAGGTTGGCATAAAGGCCAAATAACTGTATCGTAGGCATAAAAGCCAGATAGTTATCTCGTTGGCGTAAAAGCCAAGTAGCTGTCTTGTTAGCGTAAAAGCCAAGTAGCTGTCTTGTTGGCGTAAAAGCCAAGTAGCTGTCTTGTTGGCATAAAATCCAAGTAGCTGTCTTATTGGCATAGAAGCCAAATAGCTGTCTTATTGGCATAAAAGCCAAATAGCTGTCTTATTAACGTAAAAGCTGAATAGCTGTCTTATTGGCGTAAAAGTCGAGTTCTGCGTAAAACTTGATGCTGCATAGGTAATAGGTAACCAGCATAAACTAGCCAATTATCCTTGCTGACCGAGGTCTTGAGCGTATTCAGGGCCAAATAGCCTTATTGCGTACCTTACAAATATAGCCTGAATTGGCGTATTTCGAGGAGATAGCATACGGCGTACACCTATAGTTGAAAATAGCCAGGTTGGCGTAATATGCAGGGATAATGACGTGAGCATATTAGACCTAATTCTAGCTCTCCCAGTTATTAAAAGTAGAACCAAATCTCGTGCATTAAATGCAAAGATCTACCCCCATCTCGCGCATTAACTGCAGAGACGTGCCTCGAGTTTTATACGAAGAACAGCTTTTGACGTGGCGGTTGGTTTCGTCACATCCTGAGCGTAAAGCTCATGTCTACCTGTGTAGAATAGACAGCGTATTTCTTGAATGCGTAAACGACGTCTTATATCAAGGGTTGTGTCACTAGACGACAGTCTGGAGTTTTGTGCAGAGTCATCATTACAGCCGTCATCTCGATCGCCGTGCAGTACTCTTTGTCAGAAGTCAGGTTCACTGCTTCGTCTGACAGGTTCATTCGAGGAATACGAAGAGTTTCTCGTACAACTTCCTGCTGCATTAAAAGCAGACAAGTTTACGCCGAAGTGGCGATGTAGCAACCTTTTTACGCCGAAGCAGTCTGGAAGGACTGCTTTACGCAGGTTGTTCTGGAGCTCTATTTTACGTTGAACAGCGTTGAAGCTCTGTTATATGCCAATGCTCTGAAGTCATGTTTAACGCCACCCAGTGCTGGAGCTCTGTTTTATGCGGGCTTCATGCATATTTGGGGATTTTACGCGTATAACTCCCCAAATATATTTTTCATGCTTCTACAAGACCCCCTTCAAAGTTTTCAAATTCCTCGTAATTTGAATCACTTTGAATGAAGCTTGAAACGGTCAAATTTGACTCGTTCTGTGAGGCTGATTTTTTGGCAAATTTTTAGGAATTTATTGGGATTTGATGTGTTCTCTTCTGCCTATATAAAGGCAAGTGAGTGAACCTGTCTTTCCACACATCCTTCACCAAAAGAGATGGTTGCTGAGATCCATTGGGCTGGCCTGTGGAAGAAGAAGATCATGCTCTTCCAGCCTGTAAGGAGCCGTAAAAAGAAGCATCTTCGAGCAAATGTCCTCTGCAACAATGGATCATGGAAGGATATCATAGCTTCCTTTGCTCGGGATAATCAACAATTTTATATGGCGATTCGTCCAGGAGAGAGGAAGGGTCTCATTTGGCTACACAGCTTGCAAGTTGTATTCTCTCCCATTATGGCACTGGACGAGGGTAGGCAGTTTGGCCCTGTCTTCCAGTATTGTGTTGGGTCTGAACCCCTAACACAATTTTTAGGGTATGCCTGCCATGACGTATGGAGAGTGGGCTTGCGTAATTGATACATGCCCAGTTCTGTATCCTCCCGCCATTAATCATTTTCTTGTTAATCGGCCGCGGAAGCCGATTAACTACTGTAGAAGACGGAAAAAAAATATTTACACCAATATGAGAACCTGGCACAGCAGATTCTTGGTGTGATCTTAAATGAAAATGAGAAACCCTTCGTAGAAAAAGGATTTCCATCATATGTAATCATGAAGATGAAAAAACCCTTTGTAAACTGGATTTCCATCATATGTAATCATGATTAATAGACTTGTCTTCTTTTACGCATTTGATGATTTGCCATATTTGCTGTGAGGGAGTCTGATAATGTGCAGCTTTGGCACGTCTGAATAATTTTATGCCGACTCTGATAAAAGAATAATTTTACGCGTAACGGAAGACGCATAGAAAGCTCCTTAGCATTAAGTTGTTTTGAAGATCCAAACTGTCATGCTGTTCTGGACGAGGAGTCGCGTAGAATTTCTGAACTGTCACTTCTTTGATACGAAGAATTCTTGTTCAGACCATCATCTTCACGAATGGTTTCCCAAAAATCCCTTGAAAAAGGGCAAGAAATGTCTGTTGAACAGGCCATACTTGAACTTCTGTAAAAGATTCTGACTGGACTTCGAATGAACTCCCCATGGCCCAAGAAGAAAAGTCATCTTCAATGCTGACTTCTGTGAGTTTCAGGCACTTAGAATATTTTGTAGCCAAAAAGGAGCATTTTCTGCGTAAACCCTTATAATTGGCCATCTGTAGCTTTTGAGCGTAGAATCGTAGATTTGTAGCCTCTGAGCATAAAAAGCTTCCGAGCGTAAAATCATAAATTTGTAGCCTCTGAGCGTAAAACCGTAGGTTTGTAGCCTCTGAGCGTAAAAGCTCCTGAGCATAAAAGCATCTGAGCGTAAAACCATAGATTTATAGCCTCTGAGCGTAAAAACGTAGATTTGTAGCCTCTGATCGTAAAAGCTTTTGAGCATAAAATCATAGATCTGCTCTGCGCATAAAATCTGGATCCACTGACTGTCCGTCTTCTTTCTTCTTTCTTCTTTTTTTTTCCAAATGATAGGCTGACGTGGTCCCAAATCATAACCGAATATTAATTATCAGATTTGGTTAGGGATTCGAAGAGTTATCTAAACTCTATAAAAAGCCCAAGGTCTTGAAAGAGAAACTCTTTATCTGTCTTCGCAAAACCCTTCCTTTTCAAGAATCCTTCCTCTTCGTCTCCTTTTCTGAGAACTCAGATTCGCCATGGCACCTAAACAGGCTTCTACTGCTATGGGAAAGAAGGTCTCTTCCTCTTCTCGCTCCTCTACTCAAGCACGAGCAACTTCTATTAGGCTGAGCGAGCCTCGATCGGAATGCAGCGCTCCACCGTCGAGGTGTGCTCCGGACGTTACAGGTAGAGATTACAAAAAAAAACCTCCGTACACGTTGTACGTGTATGCGAACCAATACGCCCACATTTCTAATGTGTCAGCGTAAAAAACACCATCTTTTCGCAGTCTGGCGTAAAAACTCAGACTATCGAGATTTGGCGTATACTACAAACTTTGAGTTTTACGTGCTGGATATGAATTTCGGCGTAAAAATTCAAATTTTGTCATATCTCTCCTTTGGCTGAAGTTATGGGCTCTGTTGCCGGGATGCTGAACTCAAACTATTTGGAGGACTTATCCCATGTGACATTCCCCATCTATGGCGCCAATTATCCTGAAGAACGGGGAATCCCGATCTCATCCCAAGGAGAACGCATGCTGCTGAGTATGATCAGTGGGGAGCCCCTGACATACATAGACGGGACGGAGTATAAGAAACCAGGTTTCTTGTTCAGGGATGTTATCGACAAATAGTCCCAGACTAAACCCAAGAAGGAGGATTGGGTATTTACTGCTGAGGGCACGGTCATGTATCTGCCCAGGATGCCCAGGGATTACTCTATCTTTGCGTTCTTCCATGCCATACATCCTAGGAAGATAATATTGACCCTGAATCCCGATCTTCATGGCCGCCCCGGGAAGATCTTGTACAACAAAGGATTGAACCGAGGAGCTTTTATGAGCAGACCTTCAGGCTCTGTGATGCCTTTTAGGGGATTACTGCCGGGTAGCATCCCGAGTGAGGATACGTCGCTGATCCAGCCGGTCCAAATATCAACCTTCTGCAATGATTTTATGGGGCAGGGAGAAGTGTACCCTAAGGTCAACCCTCGGACCAGTGGATGGCTTAGCCCCGGGAATCTTTGATGGGCCAGTTTAACTGCCTGGGCCTTGAAGCACTTCTAGACGGAGCTGGAAAGTATTGGCTTGTTCGCGGCTGTGAGCGCCACAAGTATTGGGCTACCTGTCAACCCTAACTTGTTCTTAGCCTTGATGGAGCGATATAATTCGCTTACCTGTACTTTTACCACTCCGTTAGGTGAGTTAGGCTTAGCCCTGCATGAGATGGCGGAGATCTCCAAGTTACCAATAGGAGACACTCCTTATAAGGAATACATTCCCACAAACAGGGAGCTGAGGGATACAAACCCTTGGGCGGTGGCAGTGTACCAGGAGCTGATGTGCCACTATCTTGCCTGCACCACTTTCTACAAAGAGCCCTCTGATTTGGCTCATATCAACAAGTGGTTAGCCTACCTCTTCTTCCATCATGCCAGAAACGCTAAGCCGGACAAGGTTTTACATAGCAGAGATAAGCCCTTGAACCTCCTGAGCATGCTCAGTGCCAACACGGTTGATGACCTTATTGAAGACGCAGGGGCTCCAGATTATACTCTTGATGAGGAGACAGGGGGTTATCCTGCAAGCACAAAAGCCTTCAGTTATATGAGGCATTATCACAAGCCTCTGTCAAGGGAAGCTCAACTGGCTGGCTTCCTTTCTATCTGGCTACATCGATGGGTTGTGCCTGGCATCGCATCTGCAGATCGCATACATCGCAACTAGCTGGCTTCCTTTCTTTTCTACTCTTTCAGCTTGCAGGATAATTTAACTTAGTAAGGTTACAAGAGAACTTATATATTATTGGCATGAAAGAGTAGAAAAGAAGGGACATTACTACTCACCAAATAGAGAATACCGAGAGAATGAGGACGCTTGCTCGCTCAGGCTCCGGTCATGTGTCTATCTGGATTGGCACCAACATTTGGTCAGACTACCATCTTCCTTTCTATCAGAGTTCTCTAGAATGAATGTATGCAATCGATAAAAATAGGCTAAATAATTAATCATCAAAAACCAATCACGAAAACGTATCCATCAAAATCAAACAGCGAAAATCCAACCAAAAAGCCACAAAATCTAACAAAATTTGTTGGACTCATTCCAGCCGAGACCGATCCATTAATTGGAAAGGTTCATTGCATTCGTCCTGATCGATTATGCTAAAAAGTTTTCCCAATAATTAATTCCTAATCAAGCTACAAGCCATATATAGTAAACCGCTAGGAGAGAGAAACTACATAATATACTACTAAGAAAAAGTTGTCCTCGAAACTTTAAACAATGTTACTACATCCACGCCAAATAAGGAAGGGTACTTTTTCTCATATCTTCCTCGAGTTCCTACGTCGATTCTTTGACTGCAGATTCTACCACAACATACATACCAAAGCCACTGATCGATTTTATAAGGTTTTCTCCTTTATGTCCAGTATATGAACAGGTTCTTTCGCATAAGATAGGTCGGCACTAAGTTCAAGCTGATCGAAGTTCGCTATATGACTCGGGTCATGTACGTATATTCTTAATTGGGAGACATGGAAGACATCGTGCACTTTCACCAAAGCCGGAGGTAGTACAAGTCGATAAGCCACTGGCGCCACTCTTTGTAGGATCTCGAAGGGTCCAACAAATCGCGGATTCAGCTTTCCCTTGACGCCGAATCGCATTATGCCTCGTATAGGCGTTACCTTTAGGAACACATGATCACCCTCCATGAATTCCAAGGGTCGTCGATGTACTTATGCATAACTTTTCTGATGGCTTTGAGTGACTCAAAGATTCTCTCGAACTATGCGAACTTTCTAGATGACCTGTTCAATAAGTTTCGGTCCGAATACTTATCGTTCGCCGACTTCCTTCCAACATATCAGCGATCGACACTTGCGTCCATAAAGTGCCTCATATGGGGCCATCTGAATGCTCGCTTGATAACTATTGTTATACGCAAACTCTGCCAATGATAGATAGGTATTCCAATTTTTCTTCAAATCTAGTACGCACAGTCGAAACATATCTTCAAGGATCTGGTTCACTCTCTCAATCTGTCCATCAGTCTGCGTATGCCAAGATGAAATACAACTTGGTTCCCATTGTCGCTTGAAGGCTATTCCAGAAATGAGATAAGAATCACCCATCCCTATCTGACACAATTGAGACTGGAACTCCATATAATAGGACAATCTGATCAAAGTAAATCTGAGCCAAATGGTCAATGCCCTATGTAATTTTGATTGCAATGAAATAATACGACTTAGTTAGTTAGTCTATCCACGATGACCAAAATCGTATTATTTTTTCGTTGCATCTTCGGTTAGCCCACTATAAAATCCATTGAGATATCCTCTCACTTCTATTCTAGAATGGTGAGGTTTTGCAACTCTCTACCTGGTCACTAGTATTCTTCTTTCACACATTGACAATTCAAACACCGTGACATGAACAATGACAGATCTTTCTTTATACCATGCCACCAAAATATTGTGCGCAGATCCTTGTACATTTTGGTGCTTCCTAGATGCATGGTCTACTTAGCATAATAAGCCGCAGTTAGTATTTTCTTCCTGAGTTCATCATCCTTAGGTATGCACAATCTTCCTTTAATCTGCAGCGTATCGTCTTCATGTTCCTTCTATAGAAATTGGTTTCCTTCCCTACTGAAATTAACTCGCGTATCTTCTACATGAATATGTCATCATTTTTCGCAGACTTGATCCTTTCTAGCAAGCTTGGCTCTAGTTGCAGTTGAGCCAGCTGTGCCCCCTGATTTTGGACTATGTATTTGATGCCCATTTCTTCCAACTCTCGAAGTAGCTTACTTAACACCGATAACGATCCAACAAATTTCTGACTCAATGCATCGCCACAACGTTTCCCTTCCCTAGCATATAAGTGAACGACAAATCATAATCTTTTAGCAAGTCCAGCCAACGTATTTGCCTCAAATTTAATTCATTTTGGGTGAATATGTACTTAAGGATCTTGTGATCAGTAAAGATCTCGCAGGACACTCCATAGAGATAGTGTTGCCACAATTTTAACGCGAACACAATTGTCACAAGTTTTAAGTCATGGGTTGGGTAATTCTTTTCATGCTGCTTCAGCTGTCTCGAGACAAAAGTGATCACTTTCCCATGATGCATAAGAACATATCCCAATTTGAGCCAAGATGCATCACTGTATATTTGAAATCCCTCATGTCCATCCGAAAGAGTAAGGATTGGAGCTGAGATGAGCCGCTGCTTCATTTCTTGGAAACTGCTCTCACAATCGTTTGTGCATTTGAATACTACTCCCTTCTAGGTGAGGCAAGTCAAAGGCGACGCAATCTTCGTAAAGTTCTTTATAAATCTCTAATAGTAGCCATCAAAGCCAAGAAAACTTCTGATCTCACTAGTTGATGTGGGCTGTTTCCAGTCTACCACTGCCTCAATTTTCTTCGGGTCAACCAATACACCCTTTGATGAAATAACATGACCAAGGAAAGCTACGCTGCTCATCCATTACTCGCACTTGCCTAACTTCGCATATAAATGATGTTCACGAAGCATTTGCAGTACGGTCCTTAAATTCTCGGTGTGAGTTTTTTATCTCTTAAGTTGACCAGGATGTCATCGATGTACACAACAATGAACCTGTCTAAAAAGTGTTGGAATACTCGGTTCATCATATCCATGAAAGCCGTTAGGGCATTGGTCGAACCAAAAGGCATAATAAAAAACTCGTAGTATTGTATCTCGTACGAAATGACGACTTTTGGACATCTACTTGTTTGATCTTCAACTGGTGATAACCTGAGTGAAGATCAATCTTTGAAAATAAGGTCCCTGAAGCTAGTCAAACAGATTATCATTTCCCGTAAAGGATACTTGTTTCGTATTGTCACTTTGTTCGCTCTCGGTAGTCGATGCAAAGACATATTGTGCCGTATTTCTTCTTGACAAAAAATATTGGAGCCCCCAAGGTGAAACACTGGGACGAATATAGCCGTGATCCAGTAACTCTTGCAACTATGATTTTAGTTCCTTTAATTCAGCATGTTCCATCTAATATAGTGCTCTTAATATTGGGCAAGTATTTGAATATGTGTTAATAGTAAACTCAATTTCTTAATCCGGAGGTATTCCTAGTATCTCGTCTGGAAATACTTCAGAAAATTCTGTATTGACTTCAGTTTTACCTAAGTCTGTGCCCCTCATCCGAGTGTCTCGAACAAAAGCAAGGTACCCTTCACACCCAAAATATAGCATGCACCTTGCTGTCACTACCACTACCACCACATCGTCTTATCTGTCGAACCACACGAATAAGAGAACTCTGTCTCACTAGGAATGCGAAACACAACTCTTTTCTCTGCACAGTCAATTGTAGCATTGCAAGCCCCGAGCCAATATATGCTCAGATGATATCATAGTCTACAATGTCTAGGACTAGTGCATCCAAGGACGTGTATCTTCCCCCAATGCAAATATAATTGTCCCTACAAATCAAACTAGCAGGAAAATCTACTCCGGACGGAGTGCTGATACTAAGATTCATATATAGCGGTGTCTTACAAATTTTATGTTTATTAGTAAATTCAGATGATATAAAACTATGTGTAGTACTAGAATCGAATAGTACACGAGCAAGTGTTTTTGTAAAGCAGTATTCCTATTATGACAGTATTTATGGCAAGCACTTCTTCTTGAGTTAGTGCAAACACTCTACCCTGTGCTACAGGACGAGGGTTCTGAGTGTTCACAGGTATTGTCGGAGGAGCCCGTGGTGCTTGCCCATGATTCTGATTATAATTATGCTTATTATGATGAGGGTTCTAATTCCTTACCCCATTGTTGCACCACGCAGCTTTATGATCTAGGATGACACACCTAAAATATCCCGTACGATATTCCTCTTGATGGTGTACAACCCGCTTGCACTTGTTATAGTACGGTCGCTGATAGGGTCCCCGATTGTCATTTGTGTTCTGATACTTGGAAGCATCATACCCGCTTACTGCCATGGATCGTATATAGTTTTTCGCACGACTGCTGTGTGTCGCCCCTCGAGGGTAAAATTTCTCTATTTCGAGAGCCGCTTCATAGGCTTCCCTATATGTTGTACACTTCCGACTAAGCACATCACACTGCAGGCATTCATTCAGACCATTGATAAACCATAGCCATTTTGTCTCGTTATTCAGTACCATGTACCTGCCGAACTTGGCTTTCTTCAGGAACTCTGCTTCGTAGTCATCGACGGACATATTACCCTATTCGAGCGTTACGAACTCATTTTCGTACTTTTGGCGGATAGTTGGTGGAATGAATTGTGCGATAAATGCCTGTTTGAATGTCTTCCAAGATACTTTGGCTTCTTGGTTAGCACCACAAAGCGCTTGTCTCTTGGACGCCCACCCGTCCTCTGCTTTAAGATGAAGCTACATAGCCACATAGTCTACTTTCTTGGTGCCCTGAACGTCCAACATATGAAAGATTCCCTCTAGGGTCTTTAGGAAGCCCATTACTTCCTCTGGTTCTGCCCTGCCATTAAACTCAGGCGGATTGCAGCTTTTAAACTCAGAAAACGTGAACGTCGATCGCCTTCTTGGAGGCTGTTCAGTTTCCTCTGTCTCGGCTACTACTCTTTCTTTAGCTGCGGTCACTGCGGTTACCTCGTGGTTGTCGGTCAGAGAACTTACTAGTTGAGTCAAGCTATCGACTTGCTGCTGTTGCGCATCAAATTGCGCCTGGAACCGAGTCATTAGCTGCGCTTGAAGCTCACGATGATATGCCTCAATTATCTTATGATATGCATCACTTTGCTTCTTTTGTGCCTCTAATATTTTTATTACTTTCTCCACTAGGTCAAATGATGATGTCGCCTAAGAACTATCACCTTTACTCATTTACAAAAGAAATAACTTCTATTAGCACTCATAAAATATTTACAGGTTTATTGTATGAAATATTATTTCGTGCAGCGCTATCGAAAAGCAAATAATCTGAGAAAATCGTTGTTGTTTGAAAACTTCCAATTAAAAACCAATTTTGAATTATGATGAACTTTAAACCATGCTCTGATAGCAACTTGTCATGCCCCGGTTTCGCAGAACCGTTCGTCCTCGCTAGGGTATAATGTCGTACAAGTCTGGGGTTGCACTTGTACAAGGCAAGAACGTGCACCTGCGTCAAAATCTTTTTAAAAATATCTCAGCAACACAGCAACAAAATATTGAACACATACATAATAAAGGAAGAAAAATATTTCTTTTATTTATTCGTTGCAAAAGAGTACAATTTTTTCAGGACTGAAATGGGAAAGCCTGAACGGCTTATACAGCTTTGCATAAAATGAAAGACTGATAGGATGACATAAAAAAATATTCTTATCCCGTACATTATTCTCCTTTATTACATTCTTAAAAACTTGAAAGTAGCAACTAGAAATCTCGAAATACTTTAAAGTAGGAAAAGCTTTGAAAAGAACTGTAATGAAAGCTTTATCTCCCTTGAGCACTCACGGTACCTCGGTTGCCCACAGAGACGTTAGTCAGTACTCAACTTTTACTGGTGAGAAGAACTAGCATACTCACCTAAACCAATACTTCTGAATTAAGAAAAGTAGTTTAATAGGCAAAAGTTTAAGTATGCAACAGTTTAAATAGGCAACAGTTTAGTTAGGCAATAGTTCAATTAGACAACAGTTCAAGTAGTGATACATATACATCTTTGTGACATATGAATCTTACCCCAACAAATTGTCGTTCCTGTATAAATTACATGATTGTTCTTATCGCCCCTGCATAAGACATTATTAGCATGAATTCATTACCACTGGGCCATTTGTGGTGTAGCACCATGATGGACATGCCGTATAGGACTTTGATGGGCGTGCGATACGCCATTCAAAGCAGGTAGCAAGCCTCAATGAATGTCTTTCTTATATCTGGCGCTACCAAAGCGCTACTATTTTCCCTGGACCGAATGGTCCCCAATTCCCCAGGTTTCGTTCGAGGAAATTTACTACCTTGTGCATAAGTTGTCCATGATCATATAATGCATCTACGACTTATGATGAGCATAAATAGCAGTAAGGTGTTGACGTATTTATAGCAACATGTACAATCATTTATTCTCGATTTAGCTAGCTTATTTAGTTTTTCGATTGGTATTCCAAAGACTATAATTTACCTCTATCTCGTGGCACCAAGCCACGATATGATGTTTGTATCCTTCTATGTGTTATGTAAAAGAAACTTTCCCCTTATCAAAATAATTCATTAATTTACAATAGTAGTATTAAACTTGTGGCATTAGTAGCTTTATCGATCATTGGACTTAGCAATGTTACAAGAGAACTTATTAATTATTGGCATGAAAAAGTAGAGAAGAAGGGACAGAACCGCTCACCAAATAGAGAATACCGAGAGAAGGAGGACGCTTGCTCACTCAGGCTCTGGACACACGTCTACCAATATTTGGTTAGACTACTATCTTCCTTTCTTTCAGAGTTCTCTAGAATGAATGCATGCAATCGATTAAAATGGGATAAACAACCAATCATCGAAAATTAATCACGAAAACACATTCATCAAAACTAAACAGTAAAAATCCAATAAAAAGTGACAAAATCCAACAAAAACTATTGGACTCATTCCAGCCGAGACCAATCCATTAATTAAAAAAGTTTATTGCATTCGTCCGTGATCGATTATGCCAAAAACTTTTCTAAATACTCAATTTGACTGAGTCAATCGAGCCACAAGCCTTATATAGTGACCCGTTAGGAGCGGGACATTACATTGTTGGTGGAGTAAGATGAAAGATTTACTATTTATCAAGAAGTCGTATCTTACAATATTTTCTTTCGAGAGTGTCGACGTCGTAAAAATAGGAATTTTTGGTAAAGGGTGTAAAACTCTTATTTATTACGAATTGATAAGGAGTATATGGGAATCCCTATACAAGAGGATCTAAGTACAAAAGGAAAGATCTGAGCAAGTGTGACGGTAGAGATCGAGCACTACAGCGACTTCTTTACTCCGTTGACGATCTGGGACCATGGAGGTTGACGAGGCTTCTAGCGGGGCTCTTATCTTTTTCTCCTCCTCTTTCACTTGTGGACGTTGCCTCTACGTGTGTCTCTTTTATGTGTAGATACGGCTGCTGCTTGCATGTGGGAGACACCCACTATTTATAGCCTTAGGAAGGATTTACAAAGGCCCATATACGTGAGCTGCATGTTAGCACATGGCACTGCAGGCGCATACAGCTTTAAGGCTGCCATGTGTCAAGCCGAGATATGGGGTTCCTATCGCCAATAATACTCGTGACACATGTCATGCCTTATTTGGAAAGCTGTGACTGCACCTTGGGAATACTTCCACTTGGTGCATGAAGAGCACTTGAAGGGGTAGTGGCGTATGTTACTGCAGGCGCATACTAAGATGCATAGTAGCGCGTGCAACTGTAGGCGCATGAGAACACTAAGCTACATAATGGAGTATGGCACTGCGGGCACATGAATCACCAAGCTGTGTAATGGCGTATGGCACTACGGGCACATAAAACACCACTTAGACTGTTTGACACATGGAACTGGGTCAATGAGGCGCATGGCGCTAAGTCTTTGAGGTGCATGGTATAGATTTTCTATGCTCCTACAGAGAGGCCCAGAGATAAATACGAATAGGACTGGAAGTTCGAGCATATACATTTGTGTATGTATATCATATATTTAGTTAACGAGAATGTGTACAATCACGCTGCCAATATTGAGAATGCAATGACACTTTGGAAGAAGCTAGAATCTTTGTATGCGAAGAAGACCAGGATAAATAAGTTATTTCTGATCTGAACGATGATAGGTCTACAGTACAAAGATGGAATATCTATTATGGACCACCTGAGTGAGTTCCAAGGGGTGCTTGACCAATTATCCTTAATCAAAGTCAAATTTGATAACAAAGTTCAGGGGCTATGGTTACTGTGTATTTTGAAAGACTCGTAGGAGAATGTACGAGTGTTTATAATCGCTTCTGCTCTAGAAGGCATAGTTTGTCTAGCGTTTTCTAAGAGTTAGGTGTTGAATAAAGAGATGCAGAGCAAATCTTAGGGAACTTCATCTTTATCTCATTCAAATGCGCTTATTTTAGAGAGCCGTGGAAGGAGGAATAGTAGGGATCTGAGCGGTGGTAAAGACAAGAGCAAAGATAAGTTCAAGGGTCGATATGAGTACTCTGAATGATTTTATTGTGGCAAGAGGGGCCACATTAAACGAAACTATTTTGTTTGAAAGAGAAAGAAAAAGGGCGATAAGGGGAAGCAGAGTAAGAAAACTACAACGTCTGCCTCGACACATAGAGCAATGTAATCATCATAGGTGATGAGGTAGTCATGAACCTCGATTGCAATAAAATTTCTTGGATGGTGGACTTGGGGCTTCAGCGTACGTATCTCACAACAGGGTACTATTTTTCACTTACCTAAAAAAAGATAGTGTGGCATTGAAGATGGGCAATGAAGTTGTATTAAAAACTATTGCTATTGGATATATGCATTTGAAAACCAAGATAGATGCAATTCTTATTCTTAAGGATATTTTTCATGTCCCCGATAGCAGCTACAATGATACAAGGAGGTGATGTGGTCATTATAGGTGATGGGGTAGTCATGAACCTCGTTTGTGATGACCATTCTTGGATGGTGGACTCAAGGGACTTCAACGCTATCTCACAACATGGCACTGTTTGCCACTTACACAACAATAGCCTGTATAGTGTTAAAGATGGGCAACAAAGATGTGTCAAAAGATATTACTTTTGGAGATATGCATTTGAGAACCAGAACAGGTATAGTTCATGTTCTCAAGGATGTACGTCATGTCCTTGATATCTGTTTCAACCTAGTATCAGTTGGAAGGATGGATGAAGATAGATTCTTTAATCTCTTTGGGAACGGTTAGTAGAAGCTTTCCAGGGGTTCTATGGTGATTTCCAAAGGAAGCAAGAAGTCTGATCTCTATTACATGAAAGGGAGCACACATAGGGCACATGAAGTAAACATAATCATTGATGCATCTACCGAGTTATGGCATAGACATCTTAGCCATATCAGCGTAAAATAAATGAGCTACTTGTTGAACAGGAAAGTGATTCTTGGGCTCAAGCAACAAAATTAGAGAAATGCACTCATTGTATTGCTAGAAAAAATAGGGTGTCTATCTAAAGGTACCCAAGTTCAAGAAATTCGATGTTGCTCGAGTTAGTTCACTCAGATATCTAGGGTTCTATGAAGGTAAAATCTATTAGTGGTGCTTCTTATTTTGTGACTTTTATTAATAATTGTTCTAAGAAATTTTGGATCTATATTTTAAAGACTAAGGATCAGGCAATGTCCAATTTCAAAAAGTTTTATGCCTCTATTGAAAGGGAGACAAGAAAGAAGTTAAAATATGTTCGGTCCAATAATGGCTGCGAATACATTGGTCCATTTAATGCGTATTACAGATGTCATGCCCCAATTTCGTAGAATCTCTAGTTGTCCCCCGGGCGTGACGTCGTGCGTGCCTAGGTTGTACAACGTACAAGGCCAAGGTATTTTTTTTTGCATAACGAGCATATATTCAGATTATACAGATAATTGAAACACAAAGTTAAAACATGGAAAAGTTTTCTTTATTGATAATAAACATCTTTTTACAAACTCTTGAATGAGTTAGATAATTGTTGAATGGGCTTACAAAAGTAGACTTAAAATAAGATAGTCGTCTAGTACATTACATTATTTTACTTAAGCTTCAAAAGAAGAGACCTCCAAGTGGAGCTATGACCTTTCCATGGAGATGCATGAGTTAAGTGTGCGAGCTCCTGGATCTTCAAAATGCTTCTACTAAGGCACGATCAAGATTTGCCGGTTGGTGGATTGGAATGGGAAGTAGCTTCAGCTCCTTGCAGGATCTTCTTGGTGTGGAAAACATGTTTCAACTAGGGTTAGTACATCAAAATGCACTAGTGAAGGCGAGCTAACCCAACTATACCAATCAACACGTTGTTTATATGAAGCATGCAAGTTATTTGTAGTCTTTCTATCTTGTCTTAGTTTATTTTACAAGCAAGCAGCAAATATATAAATTTTACTGAAATAAACCTGCCACCGTTCGGTGACTTTTACCTGTTCGTCTGAACCACCTGCACAATACTTACTATGTCCTATCATGCCACGAAGACACAAGTTAGCTTGCACATATTTAAATATGCGAGAGGATTACTAGCATGATGCCATAATGGACGACTAGTCACTGGCGAGAATGGTATGCAGTAAAAGTACATAGTGCGCTACAAGCCATCTCGTCCAGTACAGTAGACTATACATGAGAGTTTTATCCGGATCGGATCGATGCCAGTGCCCCAGCGACCGTCCGCAGTAACTATGACCTTGTGCACAAGTTCTCCATGATCAAGCGGCATTTATACTAAGTTATGAATTCATGCAATTTTAAGGTAACACGAGCACAACACAAGTAGCAAGGCATGATTCATTTTACATAGTCTTCCAGATCAGTTTATCGCATAGCACGGTATGTTCTATATATAGCACAATTTATAGAAAAAGTATACATTCTAACTAAAATTGAAGCATAGCAAGAATATTCTAAATGAACTAGCATGAAATAAGGTAACCGTTCACAAGTTGATTGACAAGCATAAAGTAGTCCAAGTCTATTCCTTTTATCTTGATATCTTTTAGTTATTATGGTATTGTTTGATCAGGACAAGCTAGAAGGGAAGATTTTTAGATATGAAGACTTGGAAGAAGGGTCAACTGAATCGAATATAGCCACTCACAAGTTGGTTGGAGAAAGGAAAGAAAATAGGTGCTTCAAGACTGTTCGTACGACGTCTACTGCACGATCACCTGTATTGCCTCAAACAGCTGATCAATACCTCTTCCACTCTTTCTAAGCTCGGAATAAAATGCAGTTTAATGAATGAATAAAATAAAATCCATCAAAAACATTCAAGAAAATGCAAATCCGAAAACTAACTCAAAAGCACGAAAGCAACAAGGCGACAACGAAAACTAGGCAAGAAAACTTGTAGCGGAGAGGTCCCTCTTGACTTTGTCGCTAAGTCCATCCATAGGGCACGGTCCACTGAATATGGGAATCGATTCCGAAGAAGCAAATCCATCACGAGGATAAAATCTTATTTCAATCTATCCCGATCAAACGATACCGATTTGTATTTTTTAGTCGCGCTCCTCGAAAATGGGGAACAAGACACCACATCCTAACCAACTAATAGGAAGTTTCATCCACGAAACTTAGGATTAGAACCTACCACTATGAAACATTGAAGGAAACCTTTTCTTCATCTCAGACTCAAGCTCCTAAGTCTATTATTCGACCGATTAATTTACCAAAGCACGCGCACGAGAGGAACCGAACGACTTCAAAGCAGCTTCTTTTTGCGATCTAAGATCCGCATAGGATGTTCAACATAAGTCAAGTCTGCCTTTAGGTCTAGTTGATCAAGATCTACCATATAACTCGGGTCGTATACGTACTTCCTAAGCTGTGAAACATAGAAGACATCGTGCACTTCAGATAGTGACAGTGGCAGGGCAATCTGATATGTGACTGAGGCGACTAGCTTTAGTTTCTCGAACGGGCCGACGAATCTTGGACTTAGCTTCCCCTTTGCTCCAAATCTGGTAACTTCTCGCATGGGCGAGACTTTAAGAAATACTCAATCACCTACTGAGAACTCAAGAGGTTGTCGATGCATGTCTGAGTAGCTTTTCTGATGACTTTGTGCTACCTTCAGCCGTTTACGGATCAAGCGGATCTTCTGGACGGTTTGTTCTATGAGTTCAGGGCCAAGAATTTGCCGTTCACTAACTTTATCCCAACAGATCGGGGACCTGCACTTCCGCCCATACAATGCCTCATACGACACCATCCGAATGCTGGATTGATAGCTATTATTTTATGCAAATTCGGCTAACGGTAGATGCATGTCCCAACTAGTCGTCAAGTCAAAAGTGTAAAGCTGAACTTCAACTTTGTCCCCATTGCTGACTGAAGGATGGTAGGCAGAGCTGAACTTCAACTTAGTTGACCCGTTCTGTTTGGCCATCCTTCTGAGGATGGTAGGCAGAGCTGAACTTCAACTTTGTCCCTATTGCTGACTGAAGGCTTTCTTAGAAGCATGATAAAAATTGTCAATCTCAATCGGAGACAATGGATACGGGTGTCGAAGCATGAAAAATATGCTGGGGAATCATACGCGTAAAACCCTCAACTTGCAGGAAGCCCGTGTAAAACAGAGCTCCAGCACTGGGTGGCATAAAATATGACGTCAGAGTCATTAGCGTACAGCAGAGCTTCAATGCTGTTCAGTGTAAAATATATCTCCAGAATAACCCACGTAAAGCAGTCCTTCCAAACTGCTTCGGCGTAAAAAGGTTGCTACATCGCCACTTCGGCATAAAACCTATCTGCTTTTAATGCAGCGGGAAGTTGTACGAGGAACTCTTCGTATTCCTCGAATGAACCTGTTAGTTGAAGTAGTGAACCTAACTCCTGACAAAGAGTACTGCACAGCGATCGAGAGGACGGCTGTAATGATGACTCTGCACAGAACTCCAGACTGTTGTCTAGTAACATAACCCTTGATATAAGACATCGTTTACGCATTCAAGAAATACGCTGCCTATTCTTCACAGGAAGACATGAGCTTTATACTCAGGATGAGACGAAATCAACCGCCACATCAAAAGCTGTTCTTCGTACATAACTCGAGGCACATCTCTGCAATTAATACGCGAGATGGGGGCAGATCTCTGTATTTAATGTACAAGATTTGGTTCTACTTTTAATGACTGGGTGAGCTATAATTAGAGCTAATACGTCCACATCACCATCCCCGCACATTACGAAAACTAGGCTATTTTTAGCTATAGGAGTACGTCGTATGCTATCTCCTCGAAATACGCCGACCTAGCTATTTTCAACTATAGGAGTACGCCGTATGCTATCTCCTCGAAATACGCCAACTCAGGCTATATTTGCAAAGGTGCGTGATAAGGCTATCTGGACCAGAACACGCTCAAAATCTCAGTCAAAGAAGGATAACTGGATATCTTTATGCTGGTTACCTATCTATGCAGCATCAAGCTTTACGCAGAATTTGGCTTCTACGCCAACATGACAGCTATTTGGTTTCTACGCCAACATGACAGCTACTTGGCTTCTACGCCAACATGACATCTATTTGGGCTACTACGCCAACTTGACAACTATTCGGCTTCTACGCCTACTTGGCTTTTACGCCATCAGAACAGCTATTTGGCTTTTATGCCAACGAGATAGTTATTTGGCTTTTACGCCAACCATCTCTACGCGAGGGGCAGTTATCTATATGGCTTGCATGCCTTGATTTTCGACGAGCAGTTATACACATTACCGCATAATGGGACACACGTCACACGCCGATTTAGAAGATCATTCATACGTGGGTAGCAGTTATTGTAACCGCCGCATAAAAGGTGTAGCTTTCTCCGCTGTTCGGTTTCTACGCCGACTGTAGCTGAACTCTATAAATAGAGACCTCCGGCTACAGGGGTCCCGAGGTCGCAAAAAAGTGGAGAGAAACCAAGGGTCAAAGATTTCTCAAGAAAAAAAGAGTATATCCAGAGAGTGTTGATTGACTACTTTGGCAACGAGAGTTCAATCCCTCCTGCAGTCTTTGAAGCTTCTTTTTCATCTTCTACAGCACTTCTTCATCATCGTGTGGTCCAAGGGACAAAGTGATTGACCGCAGATCAGACTTCTATAGCAATATTTCCCCAGAATCAAATTTTTGTACTTAACATCCTCGTATAGGATTAATTATACTTCTTTTTTTTGTTTGTAAACCAAAGAAAGGGTTTCGTATAAACCTAGTTTTATTTCTTTTATTTATTATCAAACACAAGATGGCGAATCTACTAGGGACTTCTTTCTCATATGACGAGAAAACTATTGCTCAACACAATGCTGTATCCGTAGGATCAACGAAGAAGACTTCGGTCGTCCAATTTGACCAATCGGCTTATGAAGACATGCTTCGCGTAGGGGGTAGCTCTTATTCCCTCTCTGTCCAGGACAACGGAAGCTGCATAAAGTATGGATGCCCCGGACATCCTCTACCCTTCTTGCAGGCTCTCTCTCTCCGACCAATAAGGTTGTGACATCACGACCTATATACTCAGTGCGTAAAAATCTGTCTCTCGTCTGTGACGTGGCAGACAAAACTTCTGGCAATGCCCTAGTACTAATCCAGAAGTCTACTTCGTGCCCTACGCGTAAAACTTTGTCTCCCGTCTGTGACGTGGCAGAAAAAGCTTCTGGCAATGCCCCAGTGCCAATTCAAAAGTCTACTCCGCGCCCTGCGCGTAAAACTTTATCTACCGTCTGTGACGTGGCAGACAAAGCTTCTGGCAATGCCCTAGTACCAATCTAGAAGTCTACTCCGCGCCCTGCACGTAAAACTTTGTCTCCCGTTGGTGACGTGGTAGACAAAATTTCTGACAAGGCCTCAGTGCTAATTCAAAAATTCCAAACGCGCCCCGTGCGTAAAACTTTGTCTCCTATCTTTGACGTGGCAGACAAAATTTCTGACAAGGCCTCAATGCCCGCGCAGAAAATTCAAATGCGCCCTGCACGTAAAAATGCATCTCCCATCTACAAAGAGACAGGTGGACCCTTGGATCACATCAAGGAAAAACGAGTGACGAATCTCCCGACCACTAGAGTAGTATGCCACCAAGAGAAGAAGATTACGCGTAACGCTGGAGGCTGTTGGAGGACTCCTCATATTTTATGCGAATTTGTGCAAAGCTTCAGATTACGCCAGGATAAGCCCATCCACGTAAAGAAGACCTCTTTCATGGAAAAATACGCTCCTCATGGATCATGTGCTACTCACATGGCTGAACTGCTCTACTCTTATGGCAGAGAAAGTATTCTGGTTCCTAATCTCCACAGGCCCACTGATGTAAAAAGGCAGAATAAGCCTTCCTTTTCTTCTGCTGCTAATATCGCTGATTTGCGTAATGTCTTGATCCAGAAACGCAAAGACAGGGGTTATAACCAGGATTCAGTTCCCGTAACTACCAAGCGTAGCGAGATCATGTGGGAAGTAGCGTCAACACCTAACGTCGTCATGACAGATGGGCCACATGAAGAATCTATCTTTATTGTTCCACCAACTCGCAACGACCAGCATCAAATAATCTTCGATCGAATACGGAATAGACCAATTGTACAGCAAGAATCATGCGAGTCAGATATTGGGAAAATCCAAATCCACAGATATAGCCCACAGGCTTAAAGATTATAAAAGCATTGGTTATGATTTGAAGTTGAAACAAGGCCTCAACTATGGAAAAGGCAGACGAATACCGTTGCATAGTAATCCTTACTGTCAACAAACTCATTTTGGGTTGGGGTATACTGCATCTCATTTAAACTCTAAACCACCAGAGTCTGATCCTGTAATACTAGAGGTCGGTCCTTCTAAATCAACTTCTGTGGACAAAGGCATGTCTAGGGGTGGTCTCTCTCGACAAAACAGAGCAGCATCCAAAGCAGGGGGTAGAAGACCCTCTGAGTCCAAAAATGATACAACTGTGACCATCTTCCCTGAAGACGGTATGACTCAGGTATCGGGAGCCCGAAAGCCAAAAGGGACTTTCTCCTTCAACGATGATGACATCATTGAAATCTTTAATATATTGATGAAGGAAAACAAGCTTCGGCTACCCAACATCAAATACCCTGAAAAGGCTGGCAAGGTCGATGACCGAGATTATTGTCTCTTTCATCGGTATATTCATCATCCCACGAAGGCATGCTATGTGCTGAAAAGAAAAATCCAGGAGTTGATTGACGCCAAAGTCATTACTTTGCGTTTATAACGAGAAGACGGTGTCTCCCCAGATGAGCAACCTTCAGGACTATCCCCACTCAGAAAATTACTCCCCTGTAAATTTTTTAGACATGGGTTCACGTCCAAACTATTTTTCCTCCAGCTGAGTATGCAATGTCCAAGTAACCTCTGAGCAAACCTCCCAGGTTGTTGCTATCGATCAGTTTACGTTCATATTACCTCTGAACTACGTCTCTCCACTTTCTCCAGCAGGGTAAATCTATCACTACAAAAATGGTCATTTCCTATATTACCTTTGCCATGTTTTCTTTACCCCCACCATATCTTACCACGTCCACATTTCCTCGGTGTAAGATATTTTCAGAACTTTTCCATGTCCACATTACCTCTGAGTGAAGTTCTTCTCTTCGACTTCCTACCATCACGTTCGCATAACTCCTGATAGTGCTAGTCATTTTAACTTATTATCTGTACTTAAAGTACGCCATGGGTAATAAGTTCACAACCCAGATGAACAAATCAATTCTTGGTTCTTCATCCCCAGCAAATGCCTATGTGCAATATTTTCTCCTTCGCCATAAATTCTTGTAAAGAGCCATCATCCGTATCCAAGAATCCCGGGTACGCAATGGATGATGGATCCACAAAATTCCCCCAGCGGAGCAATCCTTAGGTCTACTTGCATCAATCTCGTTAGACACTAGTCATGTACATATTACCTCTGAACTGCTGTCATAATATTTCTCTCGGGCTGAGTTTGTCATGTTCATATTACCTCTGAACAAACCCTCCGAGTTTTGGCTATCGATTTTCATGTCCATATTATCTCTGATATCGGTTGTCATCTCAACTTAGCACCCGTACTTAACTCTAAGTAAGCCAGTGGTGTTAGGTCCACAAAAACTGCCACGTCCATATTACCTCTGGCAGGGCTTGTCCTAAACTTATTACTTGCACTCTCGTGCATAAGAAGTAATAGCTCCACCAAAAATTCCTCTGTGGAATGCCCGCAATTGAATCGAAATGTTAATGTCCACATTACCTCTGAAATATTCTTATTTTCCCCAGTAAAGAGAAAGTCAGTTCATGATCATATTACCTCTGGACTATGTCTCTCCACTATCCCCCACAGATTCATATTTTACCGCGGCGATGTTACCTCTAACGGGACTTGTCTCAAACTTATTACTTGCACTCTCGTGCGCAAAAAGTAATGGGCCCACAAAAAAAATCCCCTAGCAGGATGTCTTTACCAGCCACAAAACCTATCACGTCCATACTACCTCTGATAGGGCTTGTTTCGAACTTATTATTTGCACTCAACGTGCACAACAAATAATAGGTCCACCAAAGATCCCCCAGTGGGATGTTCTCAACAAACCATAATTCACACAAACAATCATAAAGAAATGGAGGGTCCTTATATGATTGCAAATGGCACTTACAGATTAGCCAAGTCTAATAAAAAATTTGATAAAGGCTACTATCAACTGCAAATTTTCGAAGAAGTACTATACTTGATCTCCTTTGCTTAATGGAGTATGATGAAGATCTTATTCTGACGATATCATGCACAAAGGTTAGCTGGATCATATTCTATCAAATTCATATAACCTCTTAATGGATATGATTAACTAATTTGTAAACCTATCATGTTCATATTACCTCTGATAGTGTTTAGTATACAAATTTAGTTGAATTATATTCTATCAGGTTCATATTACCTCTGAATAAATTTACATTCAGCAAAACCTTAATGAAAGTATGTCATGTTAATGATACCTCTGATATCACTTTTATCTTAGCCTATCATATTCTAAAGTGATGGGTCCACAAAGTCAAAAAATATGCCTTTATTATCTCTGAGAAATTACAGGAGAAACAAAAAGGTACATCATTGGGAAGGAGCAGTCAAATCACGAATCTGTTGTGCCAAAGCAGCCATCCTCTCTCCTGGACGAATCGCCATATGAAATTAATGATCATCCCGAGCAAAGGAAGCTATGATATCCTTCCATGATCCATCGTTACAGAGGATATTTGGTCGAAGACGTCTCTTTTAACGGCTCCTTATATACTGGAAGAACATGATCTTCTTCTTCCTCAAGTCAACCCGACGAAGCTCGGCAACCATCTCTTTGTGGTGAAGGAAGTGTGAGAAAAATAGGTTAACTCATTCGCCTTTATATAGGCAGAGGAGAATACACCAAATCCCAACAAACTCCTAAAAATTTCTCGAGAAATCAGCCTCGCGGAACGAGTCAAACTTGATCGTTTCATGCTTCATTCAAAGTATTTCAAATTACGAGAAATTTGAAAACTTTGAAGGGGGTCTTGTAGAAGCATGAAAAATACGTTGGAGAATCATACGCGTAAAATACTCAACATGCAGGAAGCCCGCATAAAACAGAGCTCCAGCACTGGGTGGCGTAAAATATGACATCAGAGTCATTGGCGTACAACAGAGCTTCAACGCTGTTCAGCGTAAAATATAGCTCCAGAACAACCCGCGTAAAGCAGTACTTTCAAACTACTTCGGCGTAAAAAGGTTGCTACATCGCCACTTCGGCGTAAAACCTATCTGCTTTTAATGCAGCGAGAAGTTGTACGAGAAACTCTTCGTATTCCTCGAATGAACCTGTTAGTTGAAGCAGTGAACCTGACTCCTGACAAAGAGTACTGCACAACGATCGAGAGGACGGCTGTAATGATGACTCTACACAGAACTCCAGACTGTCATCTAGTGACATACCCTTGATATAAGACATCGTTTACGTTGCCTATTCTACACAGGCAGACATGAGCTTTACGTTCAGGATGAGACAAAATCAACCGCCACGTCAAAAGCTGTTCTTCGTACAGAACTCGAGGCACGTCTCTGCAATTAATGCGCGAGATGGGGGCAGATCTCTGTATTTAATGCACGAGATTTGGTTCTACTTTTAATGACTGGGTGAGCGATAATTAGGGCTAATATGTCCATATCACCATCCCCGCACATTACGCCAACTAGGATATTTTTAGCTATAGGAGTACGTCGTATGCTATCTCCTCAAAATATGCCGACCTAGCTATTTTCAACTATAGGAGTACGTCGTATGCTATCTCCTCGAAATACGCCAACTCAGGCTATATATGCAAAGGTGCGAGATAAGGCTATCTGGCCCAGAACATGCTCAAAACCTCATTCAAAGAAGGATAACTGGCTATCTTTACGCTGGTTACCTATCCATACAGCATCAAGCTTTACGCAGAATTTGGCTTCTATGCCAACATGACAGCTATTTGGTTTCTACGCCAACATGACAGCTACTTGGCTTCTACGCCAACATGACATCTATTTGGGCTTCTACGCCAACTTGACAACTATTCGGCTTCTATGCCTACTTTATTTTTACGCCATCAGAACAGCTATTTGGCTTTTACGCCAACGAGATAGTTATTTGGCTTTTACTCCAACCATCTTTACGCGAGGGGCAGTTATCTACGTGGCTTGTATGCCGTAATCTTCGACGAGCAGTTATACACATTACCTCATAATGGGACACACGTCACACGCCGATTCAGAAGATCATTCATACGTGGATAGAAGTTATTGTAACCGCCACGTAAAAGGTACAACTTTCTCCGCTGTTCGGTTTCTACGCCGACTGTAGCTGAACTCTATAAATAGAGACCTCCGGCTATGAGGGTCCAGAGGTCACAAAAAAGTGGAGAGAAACCAAGGGTCGAAGATTTGTCAAGAAAAGAGAGTATATCCAGAGAGTGTTGATTGACTACTTTGGCAACGAGAGTTCAATCCCTCCTGCAATCTTTGAAGCTTCTTTTTCGTCTTCTACAGCACTTCTTCGTAATCGTGTGATCCAAGGGACAAAGTGATCAACCGCAGATCAGACTCCTATAGCAATATTTCCCCATAATCACATTTTTGTACTTAACATCCTCGTATAGGATTAATTGTACTTTTTTTTCTTGTTTGTAAACCAAAGAAAGGGTTTCGTATAAACCTAGTTTTATTTCTTTCGTTTATTATCAAACACAACGGGCACGCCATGGAGTCGAACGATCTCGTTGAGGTAGATCTGAGCCAGGCGATCGGCACTCCAAGTAACTTTGATAGGCAGAAAGTGAACTAACTTTGTAAGTCGATCGACAATGACCCAAATAACATCATTTTCCCGTTGCATCTTTGACAAACCAACAATGAAATACATTATTATGTGCTCCCACTTTTACTCTGGTATAGCAAGGTTCTGTATTACCCCGCACGGCTTCTAGTGCTCGGCCTTTACCCTCTGACAAGCCATGCATTGCGACACGAACAACGCCACATCTCTTTTATGCCGTGCCACAAAAATACCGTACGAAAGTCTCGATACATCTTTGTGTACCTGGATGTGAAGTGTAACTCGTATAGTGGGCTTCGGTGAGTATCTCCTTTCTGAGGTTTGCATCGTTAGGAACACATAATCTTTTTTTCACTCGCATTATTCCGTCCGGGCTTACCGCAAAGTCGGTTGCCTTCCCTGCTGAGATAAGACTTTGCATCTTTTGCAGGAATAGATCATCCTTCTAAGCGGACTTAACTTTTTCTAACAAGTCTGGTTCGAGGCGCAGCTGAGCCACTTGCGCCCCCTTTTTGTATCTGATTTTAAGTGTAATGCCCAAACCTTCAAGATCCCTTCGTAGCCTGTCATCAATATCCAAGCTCCCAACTAACACTCAACTCAGCGCATCAGCTACAACGTTACCCTTGCCCGGTGTGTATCTGATTATCAAGTCAAAGTTGCTAAGGAGTTCAAGCCAACGTCGTTGCTGTAGATTTAAATCCTTCTGAGTATAGAGATATTTTAGACTTTTATGATCCGAGTCGATCTCGCACGACACACCATAGAGGTAATGCCTCCACAAATTTAGAGCGAACACTACAGCCGCAAGCTCCAGGTCATGCATTAGGTAATTTTTCTCATAAGGCTTTAACTGCCTCGACGCAAAGTCTATCACCTTGTCCCTCTGTATAAGGACCCATCCCAGACCTTTTCCTGAGGCATCGCTATAGATCTTAAAATCATTGGGTTCGTCCGGAAGGGTAAGAATTGGTGCTGAGATAAGTCGCAACTTTAACTCCAAAAATGAAGCTTCACAGTCGTTCGTCAACGCGAACGTTACTCCCTTCCGAATAAGATGAGTCAGAGGTGAGGCAATTCTTGCAAAATCCTTTATAAATCTTCTGTAGTAGCCTGCTAGACCCAGAAAACTCCGAATGTTGCTATCTGACTCAGGCCCTTTCCATTTTATGATGGCTTCTACTTTCTTCGGGTCAACTGAGATACCCTCTGCAGAAATAATGTGTCAAAGGAAGTATATGTTGTCCAACCAAAACTTGCACTTACTTAGCTTTGCGTATAACTTATTGTCTCGAAGAGTTTGAAGCACCATCCGCAGGTTTTTTGTGTGTTCATCCTTATTCTTCGAGTACACTAAGATGTCGTCTATAAAAACTACCATAAATTTGTCGATAAAGGGTCAGAACTCATGGTTCATCAAATCCATGAACGCGGTAGGAGCATTCATTAGTCTAAACGGCATAACAGAAAACTCATAATGGCCATAGCGGGTTCGGAATGCTAACTTCGACAGGTCCTCTGGCTTAATCTTTAGTTGGTGGTAGCCAGAGCGAAGATCAATTCTTGAAAACACCGATGCTCCTTGTAACTGATCAAAGAGGTCGTCTATCCTTGGCAGGGAATACTTGTTTTTGATAGTGATCTTGTTTAGCTTTCGATAGTCGATGCAGAGTCACAATATTCCGTCCTTCTTCTTTACAAAGAGTACAGTCGCACCCCAAGGAGACACGCTCGGACGAATGTACCCACGGTCTAGTAGTTCTTGAAATTGGAACTTTAACTCATTTAGTTCAACAGGGGCCATTCCGTACGGAGCTTTGAAAATTGGTTGAGTATTTGGGAATGTATCAATGGTGAACTCAATCTCTCAGTCAGGTGGCATATCGGGTAGTTCGCTCAGAAACACATCAGGGAACTCTGCCATAATGGAAGTAGACTCAATATTTGCATAATCCAGCTGCATGTTCTGAATCAACGCTATGTATCATTCGCATACAGAGTGTAGCATCCGCCGAACAGATATCGCAGAAATTACTATGCAGGTCTTGTACGCATCTGTTGCTGGACTACTCGTGCAGCAGAATTCGGCTTCTCTAGGTAGGCGAAAGATAACTCATTTCTCTACATATTCGATAGTTGTCGAGTAAGCGCCGAGCCAATCTATCCCCAAAATAATGTCGTAATCCCGAACATCTAGGACTAACACATCGAGCAAGAGTTTTCTTCCAGCAATATAGACGTAACCGCCCTGACATACTGAACGGACATGTATTTTTGTGCCCGACGGGGTGCTAACACTATGGTCTAAATATAATAGTGTCATTTTTATATTGTTTTCCACAGAAAAATTCATGGATATAAAGCTATGCGTTGCAACAGAATCAAATGGCACACGTGCAGGTATGTTATTGAAAAGCAATATATCTGACACAATGGTGTTCGATGCTAGGGCTTCTTCCCGTGTCATAGTGTACACCCGGCCTTGAGCTTGACGACGCTTTTGCTGCAGCATAGCTCGGTTGGCTTGGGGTGCTGTGGCAGGATTTGGATGCTGAGGGTGACAATTTGAGGGGAGAGGACAGACGTCAATCTTATGGGTTGGATCACCACAACAGAGGCATAACCCAAGTCTCTTACGACATGTTTCGTCGTGTGCCCTAGCTTACTACAGAAGAAACATAATTGGTTTGAATTTGCTTTCTTCTTGCCGCCGTTATTTGGACACTTTGGAGCGTTGTTTCCTTTCTTGTTGCTATGGCGCTTGTGATTGTAAGTATGCACAATGCCGACAACAACTTGAGGAAACTGCGATTCAAGAGAAAGGGCATGGTTGAGGACTTTTCGCATAGTCTAGTATTGGGGAACGACCACGTGCGCATGGATAGATGGTCGCAGGCCACCTTTAAATCGTCTGGCATGATTTGCCGCATCAGGTAAATATGAGCTTACAAATTTGGTGAGTCGGTTGAATGCGGCGGAGTACTACTTCACGGACATACTGCCTTGACGGAGTTGCACAAATTCGTTCTCCTTTTGCTGACGTACGGAAGGGAGTATGAACTTCTCTTCTAACGTGCCATGGAAGGTAACCCACGCGATCGTCTCCTCTTCATCGTCAACTGGAAGAGATCTTCGATGCATGTCCCACCAATCATGAGCGTTCAAGCGAAGCTGTAGTTGGCCATATGCGACACGCTTTTGCTCAGGTACCTCTAGCATTTTGAAGTGATCCTCAAGCTCTGCCAGCCAATCTAGAGCCACGATTGGGTCTTCAGTCCCCTTAAATGGCATATTACAGACCTTTTTGAAGTTGGCAAAGTCGAAGGTAGTTACATCCTTCTTCCTTAGAGTTTGAGGTATTTTGACTTCAAGCGCGGGTTGCTCCACCGGTGTCGCTACTATTGCCACGGAATGGTTGGAGGCCAAGGTCTGAACAATCTGTTGCAGGGTATCTACCAACTTTTGTTGGATTACAAATCAGGATTCTAGATTGCCTTTAAAATTGCTCTGTCATTCTTTCGTCCGCTTCTCGGATCGCTCATAATGAGCCTCATCCCTCATAACTTGCTCCTATCTCATTTTGACCTAACGAGTTCAAGAGTTCGCATAGGGATTAGATCGTTAAAGGAACTTTTTTGACACGAGGGTCAAAGGAACTTGAAGCTGTGCTCTGATACCAATATGTCATGCCCCAATTTCATGGAATAGCTAGTCATCCCTAGGGCGTGACGTTGTACGTGCTTAGGTTGCACAATGCACAAGGCCAAGGTATTTTTTTTGCATAACGAGCACATATTCAAAGTACGCAGATAATCGAAATACAAAGTTGAAACATAAAAAATTTCTCTTTATTGATAGTGAATATCTTTTTACAAACTCTTGAACGAGTCAGATAATTGCCGCATGGGTTTACAAAAGTGGACTCATAATAAGATAGTTGTCCTATAATTTACATCCTTTTACTTAAGCTTCAAAAGAAGAGACCTCCAGGCGGAGCTATGGCCTTTCCACGGAGCTGCATAAGTTAAGTGTACGAGCTCCTGGATCTTCAAAATGCTTCTACTAAGGCACGATCAGGACGTACCAGTTGGTAGACTGGAATGGGAAGTAGCTTCAGCTCCTTACAGGATCTCCTTGGTGCGGGGAACCTATTTCAACGAGGGTCAGTACATCAAAATACACTAGTGAAGGTGATCTATCCCAACTATACCAATTAACACGTTGTTTATATGAAGCATGCAAGTTATTTGTGGTCTTTCTATCTTGCCTTAGTTTATTTTAGAAGCAAGCAGCAGATATATAAATTTTATTGAAATAAATCTGCCACCGTTCGGTAACTTTTACCTGCCTGTCTGAACCACCTGCACAATACTTACCATGTCCTTCCCTGCCACGAAGACACAAGTTAGTATGCACAGGTTTAAATATACAAGGGGATCACTGGCATGATGCCATAATGGACGACTAGTCACTGGCGAGAATGGTATGCAGCGAAAGTATAGGGTGCTCTACAAGCCATCTCGTCCAATACAGTGGACTATACAGGAGAGTTCCGTCCGGATCGGATCGGTGCCAGTGCCCCAGTGACCATCTGTAGGTGTCATGACCCGCACCCGGTATAGGGGCACGAGTGCGTGGGTACGTCTAGCCTACGCAGCAGCATCGGCGGTAGAACACTGTCTAGGTCTTGATGCTATCTAAACAATCTCACACGAGCATCCGACTCCATGAGGAGACACGGATACCACAATATAATATAAACAACGTACTCAATCACAACTATAGCATGATAAGATCTCGAAGAAACAAGTAAGATGCAACACAAGTCTAAAATAAAAATAGTCTACTCAACAATATAATCCAAGTCTCAAATAAGATTGCCGAAGACAAATCCGGTACCAAAATAGACAACTAAGAAACTAACTAGATAACTAGTGATTCCGGCTAAACCTTCCGGAATCGCGATAAACTACCAAGTCCAAGTCGGCAACTACTCACCCTGTGGTCCATAAAGTGTCGGATACCGGTCCTCTAAGGCATAGTCTGGAAAAATATATCCAGTCAGGATTGGAACAAAATACACCTCTAACAGTAGTTCCACATATTTTGATAAAACTATAATACAGTGTAAAGAAATACAGACAGATATAAAAACTGGCAATAAGGAATACTGACGAGCATGGATATTCTGGAAACAAAAATACTGGAATAAGGAATACTGGAGCATATATGTACATCTAGAAATGAAATAGAAATCCAAGTACACGCTAGAATAATAAACTGGTATGTAAAGGTATACAAGAACAATAACTAGAACATGTAGGGATGCTAGATCAATACACTAGAGATACATGTCAAGAATCATCTAACTAAGTTTGTAAAATATCAGCATATCATGTGATCGGCTTGGGACTGATAAGACTCATTACATTGGTTAGCGATCATCCCTGAGGTCAGGCTAATCCATCCGGATAGCTATGATGCGAGTAATAGTCAGGCTAACCACAAGTACCAGCGATGAGGCATGTAATGGTAAGGCTGCACCGACGTGAGGCGTGGGTGAGCTATGATGCATGCAAAGTTGGGTATGATCACATAAGCTACTAATATTTCCCCGTTTTTTCCCATCTAGGACGATGGATTCCAGATCAAGACTCCTCGTGATAGGTCTCAATGATGCCAACTCGTGTAAAGAACAATGTCAGAGTTATGTACGCTATAGAACAAGAGTTATAGAAATAATCAAAATAATGGAAACTGTCAGAGAATGTACTCGCCTGGGGTCCTTAGCTGTCAATACAAATGTCCTGCTCCTGAAGTCTCGCAGGACTAACCGACAGTCCTATAGACATATTATAAAATAATACAACATTTGCATCAGATGCTACACTAACACAACACAAATACATTAAACTCAGGGGCTATGCCAGGTATGACATTTGTCAACTAGGGTCCGTGTGCGTCAAGTTGCACGGGCGTCGCGTCCGTGATTGCTGTGCAAGACAGACGATCAAAATGGTATGGGGCTCGCCAGTACGTCAGTGTACATGTGGCAGTCTGCTAACAGTTCACAGGGTCACAAGGTCGTGTGTAGTTACGGGGTATTACACTCGGGTTACCTAGTACCTATAAATATATTATACATACCATTAACTAACATATATATTTATATCCATTAATTACAAATAATAGATATATGTATATATATACTTTAAATAAAACTAATACTTTGTATATATATAAACATATATTGGGGAGAGATATGCAATACGTATATATATATATATTTACTAAGTGAAATTACACATATACCAAAATACATTTTAAACATATACCAATACAAAATATATATATACATATATATTTATACCAAAATAATACTTATACTATATACATATATATTTATATCCAATTACATTTACTAACATATACTATATATATATATGTATATGTGTATACCAAAATACGTATTAATATATTATTTAATACGTATATACAATATATATATTGAATACATATATACAAATGGAAACATACATACACACATACACATATATACATACACGTATATGCACATACACATATACGCACTTACACGTATATACATATACGTATACACATATACGCACATACACATATACACATATACGCACATACACATACACACACAAATACGTATTTATACGTATATACACATATAAAGGAGGGAAGAGGGAGAGGTCTCACAGGGGGGTGGCTCGACGGTGAGACTGGGTCGCCTGGCCGGGGAGGATGGTCGGACTGTGGGCTCGAGTGATCGTAATGGAGATGGTGATGATGGTGGTGGCACAGCCGGGAAGGGAGGAGCTCAGGCTGGGGGATTAGCTGGTCGGGCGTCGAGGGAGTCCGGTTCGAGGTTGCTGGGGGGAGGCCGGTGCTGGTCGGCTCCGGAGGGGGAGCTCGAGACGGCCAGGTAGAGGAGTTGCAGCAGCGGTGCAGCCTCGAACTGTTGGCCGAAGGAGATGTGAGGGGCTTGGGCGGGTGAGCAGGTGATGACGATGGCATCGGTGGTGATATGGTGGTGGAGTTACGTGGTCGAAGGAGAAAAGGAGGAAGCCGACGGAGGCTGAACCGTGGCCAGGTCGAAGATGGGCCGGAGGGGGTGAACAGTGGGGGCTCTTGGGAGATGAACAGTGTGGTGGTGGTGAGGATTTTCCCCCTCTTCAATAAATTCAAAAAAAGAAGAAGAAGAAGAAGAAGAAGAAGAAGAATAAGAAGGGAAGAAGAAAGAATGGAAAAATTTAGAATGAAGGAGGGGCTACGGTTGAGGGCTTGTGAGAAGGTGGGGGGCTTCCCTAGGTTTGAGGATTAGGGCTTCCATGGGAAGAGGGGATGATGGGACATTAAATAGGGTGGTGTGTGTGTGAATGAAGGGTGATGATGCACCCATTGAGTGGATGGTCAAGATTTGACATGGAGGAATTTCTTCATGTGGGGATGAGGGTTGTGGACTAGTCAAATATTATTTGGGCTCTCTATTTGGTTAAACCAAGGGGAGTTGACACCTAATACAAATTTGCAAATTAGCCCCCTTAAATTTGGGTATTTGTACGGACACATGAAATGATAAAAAATTGGTGGGTGATTCGGTGTTTGGTATTTTGTAGGGTAAGTAGGGTGTTGTATGTTTGGTATGGGCTTAATTAGTGGGGTACTGGAATTAAATCGGGATTAACGAAATTAGTTAAAATGGTATCCTCAATTTAATTAGAAATAAATGCAAGCTGTGTTCTAAAATTAATTAGGAGTACATGGGGCCAAAATCAAGTCGGGTCACCAATATCATTAGTGAAGACGACTTAGAACAGAATATTACCCTAATTTGGGTTGCACAAAAAATGGGTCAAGATTTGCCTCCAATTTCGATTGGAACGCACAACGATACAAAGTTGGAATTTATTTAGAAATTAAATAAATGTCCGTGACGAATATTGTGCGGCTAAAATAAAATACAAGAGAGCATGATTATGTGTTACAAAAATGTCAGGATGGAAGGCGGGCATGTCTAGGGCAAGGCTGTAAAATTTGTTGGAAGGCAAAAGCTAGGGTAGCGCTCCAAATATCGAAGCAACAACAATGCGCAACAATTAAATAAATTACGGTAATTAATCACAATCCCAATTAATTAAATTCTATTAAATACAAATTAATACATAATCCTATAATTCAGTCAGGTGTTTATCTAGTGGGCCTCTAGGTCAAGTCTACCAGCTCAAACATTAATGAACACTGTATATATATATTATATTTAAATGCACATCTTATGCAATTATTAAATTTAAATACACATATCGAGAAATCATTTAATATAAATACCATAATATTAATAGTATATAAAAAGTCAAAAATACCCCTGTTTTTGGAATGTGGTAGTGACAAGTCTACCCTCCTTAAAAGAATTTTGTCCTCGAAATTTAAAGTCCTCATAGTAGTGTTTATTTATTATATTATTTTCCATAAATAGTTAAATTCACCAACCTACATAATCCTAAAATAATCCACCTTGTCATTTTACGATTTTCAAAAATTCTGAAATTATCGTATTCCTGAAAGATCCTCGAAATAAAATCAGTTTCCATTTTCCTCACAATTTCCTCCAAAATTTTAAGTTAATAATTCAGTACTCGGAATTTAATATCCACTCCTCTAATTTGATTTTAATCAATGAATATATATATAAAATTTAAATCTCGTCCCAAAAAGTTTGAATTCAAATACTAATCCATCAATGATCTTATTCCTTGGTTTCCTTTTTCCTTAAAATACTCGACAACCCGATACCTATGGATTCTTCAAATGCAACGTCCATAATATAAAATTTTAAAATTCATAATTTGTTGTCAAATAAATATAATGATAATCTCCTCAAGTTTTTAATGATAATTATATCATAATCAATAATCATCAATCCTACCATATTAAATTCTTAACCTCTCATTTAAATTAATGTTTATCCTCGAATTTTAACGATAATTTAATCATATCTCAATCTTGATAAAATCAATGATTCATCAACTCTACCATATTAAATCCTTAACTCTTTATGCTTATCCTCCAAAATTTTAAGTATCTTGTTTCTCTTGTCAAATCATAACCCATTCATAAATCTACTATGGTCAAACTCCAATAATCATGGTCTAAGAAAATTCTACCTACAGCCATGCAATCTAAGAAAATATGTACGGTCATGTGTCCTTTGTCATGGTATTACAGTCTTTGTCAGGGTGTACTACTAACTACATTCTAACAAAAAAATTATGCATACGAACTATAGTAGTAGGGAAATCAGTCAATCAATCAAATAGAAAGGAACAGAAGGAAGGAAAGAACAGAACCTGCTAACACATTACCTGCAGTATCAGTCTCCTCGACCGTCATCGCAAATGCTCCGTCCTGCTGGGGTGGCTCCCTCCACGGGTGCTGAGCAATCTGCAGTTCCACAGGTGGCCTAACTGGACCTCTATAATTTGGAGCTGCACGCTGGCCGGGATGGTAAGGAGCTCGAAGACAATCCCTCACTCGATGTCCCGCAGAGCCGTAGTGCAAACAAAGTCCTAACCTCGCTTTACAGCCCTTCCTAAGATGACCTGGCTTCTTACAGTAATGACAAGTCTGCTGATCCTGCTGAACACGAACCGATGCCTGGTACTGCTGGGGGTTACACTGAAACGTCCTCGGTTGCTGCTGGCCAGGATACTGCTGGTGGTTATACTAAAATATCCTTGGCTACTGCTGGCCAGGATACTGCTGGTATTGCGCTACTCTCTCCAAAGCTTGGAGAGTCACCTGATGAGCATTCCCCACGCTCTCTCTTATCAGCTCGGTTTGTGCCTGGTGCATTTCTGCTTGCACCCTCTAAGCCTCAGCTTGAACTCGCTGAGCGTTTGCCGTCACTCTCTGGGCATCTACCATGTCCTGGATCAAAGTAAACATCTGTGCCCCGTCAATGGGCACACTTCCGAAAATCGGAGTCGGTGGAGGAGGAAGGTTGTTCGTCACAGCTAAGGCAATCCTCTGAACAGGTAGGGGAGGAGGATCCCCAAAAAGTATAGATTCTCCCACATATATCAGAGATGTAGGAGGAACTTCGGCTGTCTATCCATCAGGTAGAGAGGTGGCAGACCCCTCTAAAGCTGATGCTCTCACTCTTATAGATCGTGTCTTCGGCGACATCCTGAAGACAGACCCAAAAGAATCAATTAGGGCAATAAATGCGATATCATCAAGGAAGGACAGTAAGTTCTAAAGAAGCAACATTCAGAAGGAATAAGGATAACAAGATAAATAGATTGGAAATATTCCTAGTTGTGATTGCACAGGTCAATGATGCATCCAAGGTTGATGCCTCTATCCCTTTAGATACCACAGTTCTACTACAAGAACACTCACTGCTAGCCTTCTTACCTATTGCAATCGTTGATACTAGTTATCCTTATCACTCAAGTGCATATCAAATGTAACACACCATACTAAGTACTGTGCTCCCTAATACAACTCTAGATGGGCACCCAAGTCTAGTTGCAGTGCCATCTCAATCATGCCCAAGTCAACAGATCCTTACACATGCACCTCATCCACTCATATACTAATATATATCTCTTCCACTATATAAAATTTTATCCTCAAAATAAAATCCTCAAAACTAACTCCTCAAACATTTTAAAGTAAAATGCATATACTTTCCTCAAGGTCAAATATTCAAATACTGAACGAAAATTTAATTACTTCTAAAATCTTTATAGCCTTGACCATGTTTATTGAATCAAATAACATAAAATCTCAACTCCTTAAAATTCTTAAAAATTATAATTCATTCCCACTCTTCAAACGATAAAATTGAATCCACAAGTATACATATACTACTCACAGTCTCTAATACTCAAGGTGCACACTAATACACTAATTATTTACAACCTCAACTGTGTACGAAAATTGTACTGCCCAAATTATTTACACTATTACTTCCAAATGATCATCATTACTGATACTCTCTCTCCTCTATTTATAGTGCCAATACTAACTATAACACACCTATCATAGAACTATTGCTACAAGGCACTACGCTATGGGTTAACTCCAGATTAATGCCTACTGCTCACGTGTCCAACTAGGAAACACTTACAAACTCACAAGCAATACTCAGTTAATACTAATACTCAAGACACAGACATAATTACATGTCACTAATCATCATACTTAACAAGGAATCCTCAGAGAATATAAGCTCAAAAGAACTAGATTGAGGACTGAAGGTATTTTTACTGCTAGCAAACAAAAGAAGCGATGAAATAAAGTCCTGTAATAACAAAAATAGATAAGTGTTGAGATGATACTTTAAGAACCAATTTAAGATACAACCTGATAATCATACACGTCTGTCAAAAATCATGACACTTAGAATCCTTGCCACGCCAGTAAGCATAGATGCGATAAACGACAGATTCCGTAACCAAGGTATGCAACTCTATAATCATGTCATCTAGAATCTTTGCCACGCCAACCGGTATGGCTGCGAGAGACTCTAAGTTTTATAACTACAGTATGTACATCCAAGTCAGGTTCCTACGTTCTCGTTACGACAGCTAATATGGCTGCGATAAACTCTCGGTTCTATAACCAAAGTAGATATTTTACCTTTCTCACTGTCCTCATCAACATATGTCATCAGATGATATCATAAATTTTAGCCCGTAAAATTCATCTTGATATAAAATTAACTCAACAATGATACCAAGAATTAAATTTAACAACTGGTCAACAAGAATCAAACTCAATATCAACGAGTGAGGACGGACAAAAACAAGGGCAAAGGAATTAAATTAGAATTCATAATGAGATTCTCAAGGGTCATCCCAAGAATCTCTCAAATAAATTGTGATTGAGTATCCTCTCTCATCCTAGTATCCTATGTCCTATAGCAGGCACGCAGTAGTACAACGAAGACGTCGTACTACCACGACATCGCACAGCTTGCGAAGTCTGACCTGCATGGGCCACCACTAAAAATATGTCACGACCCGCACCCGGTATAGGGGCACGAGTGCGTGGGTATGTCCAGCCTACGCCGCAGCATCGACGGTAGAACGCTGTCTAGGTCTTGATGCTATCTAAACAATCTCACACGAGCATCCGACTCCATGAGGAGACACGGATACCACAATATAATATAAACAACGTAATCAATCATAACTACAGCATGATAAGATCTCGAAGAAACAAGTAAGATGCAACACAAGTCTAAAATAGAAATAGTCTACTCAAAATATAATCCAAGTCTCAAATAAGATTGCCGGAGACAAATCCGGTACCAAAATAGACAACTAAGAAACTAACTAGATAACTAGTGATTCTGGCTAAACCTCCCAGAATCACGACTGAACTACCAAGTCCAAGTCTGCAGCTACTCACCCTATGGTCCATAAAGTCTCGTATACTGGTCCTCTAAGGCATAGTCTGGAAAAATATATCCAGTCAGGATTGGAACAAAATACGCCTCTAACAGCAGTTCTACATATATTGATAAAACTATAATACAGTGTAAAAAAATACTGACAGATATACAAACTAGCAATAAGGAATACTGACGAGCATGGATATACTAGAAACAGAAATTCTGGAATAAGGAATACTGGAGCATATAATCTACATCTAGAAATAAAATAGAAATCCAAGTACATGCTAGAATAATGAACTGGTAAGTAAAGGTGTACAAGAACAATAACTAGAACATGTGGGGATGCTAGATCAATATACTAGAGATAAATGTCAAGAATTATCTAACTAAGTGTGTGAAATATCAGCATATCATGTGATCGGCTTGGGACTGATAAGACTCATTACATTGGTTAGCAATCATCCCTGAGGTCAGGCTCCATCTGGATAGCTATGATGCGAGTAATAGTCAGGCTAACCACATGTAACAGTGATGAGGCATGTAATGGTAAGGCTGCACCGACGTGAGGCATGGGTGACCTATGATGCATGTAAAGTTGGGTATGATCACATAAGCTACTAATATTGCCCCATTTTTCCCCAGCTAGCACGATGGATTCCAGATCACGACTCCTCGTGACAGGTCTCAATGATGCCAACTCGTGTAAAAAATGGTGTTAGAGTTATGTACGCTATACAACAAGAGTTATAGAAATAATCAACATAATGGAAACTGTCAGAGAATATACTCGCCTGGGGTCCTTACCTATCAATACCAATGTCCTACTCCTCAAGTCTCACAGGACGAACCGACAGACCTATAGACATATCATAAAATAATACAATATTTGCATCAGATGCTACACTAACACAACACAAATACATTGAACTCAGGGGCTATGCCAGGTATGGCATTGGTCAACTAGGGTCTGTGTGCATCAAGTTGCACGGGCGTCGCATCTGTGATTGCTGTGCAAGACAGACGAACAAAATGGTACGGGTCTCGCCAGTACGTCAGTGTACATGTGGCAGTCTGCTAACAGTTCACAGGGTCACAAGGTCGTGTGTAGTTACGGGGTATCCGTATTTACACTCGGGTTACCTAGTACCTATATATATATTATACATACCATTAATTAATATATACATTTATATCCATTAATTACAAATAATAGATATATGTATATATATACTTTAAATAAAACTAATACTTTGTATATATATATAAACATATATTAGGGAGAGATATGCAATACGTATATATATTTACTAAGTAAAATTACACATATACCAAAATACATTTTAAACATATACTAATACAAAATATATATATACATATATATTTATACCAAAATAATACTTATACTATATACATATATATTTATATCCAATTACATTTACTAACATATACTATATATATATGTATATGTGTATACCAAATACGTATTAATATATATTATTTAAAATATAATACTTATACGTATATACAATATATATATTGAATACATATATAGAAATAGAAACATACATACACACATACACATATACGCATACACATATACGCACATACACATATACACATATACGCACTTACACATATATATATACGCATACACATATACGCACATACACATATACTCACATACACATACACACACAAATACGTATTTATACGTATATACACACATAAATAAGGGAAGAGGGAGAGGTCTCACAAGGGGTGGCTCGATGGTGAGGCTGGGTCGGGGGCCGGGGAGGATGGGCGGGCTGTGGGATCGAGTGATGGTAATGGAGATGGTTATGATGGTGGTGGCACTGCCGGTAAGGGAGGAGCTCGGGCTGGGGGATTAGCTCGCCGGACATCGAGGGAGTCCGGTTCGAGGTTGCTGGGGGGAGGCCGGTGCTGGTCGGCTCCGGAGGGGGAGCTCGGGACGGCCGGGTGGAGGAGTTGCAGCGGCGGTGCAGCCTCGAACTGTTGGCCGGAGGAGATGTGAGGGGCTTGGCCGGGTGAGCAGGTGATGATGATGGCGTCGGTGGTGTTATGGTGGTGGAGTTACGTGGTCGAAGGAGAAAAGGAGGAAGCCGGCAGAGGCTGAACCGTGGCTAGGCCGGAGATGGGCCAGAAGGGGTGAACAGTAGGGGCTCCGGGGAGATGAACAGTGTGGTGGTGGTGAGGATTTCCCCCCTCTTCAATAAATTCAAAAAAAAAAGAAGAAGAAGAAGAAGAAGAAGAAGAAGAAGAAGAAGGGAAGAAGAAAGGAAGAAAGAAAGGAAAAATTTAGAATAAAGGAGGAGGCTACGGTTGAGGGCTTGTGAGGAGGTGGGGGGCTTCCCTAAGTTTGGGAATTAGGGCTTCCTTGGGAAGAGAGGATGATGGGACATTAAATAGGGTGGTGTGTGTGTGTGAATGAAGGGTGATGATGCATCCATTGAATGTATGGTCAAGATTTGACATGGAGGAATTTCTTAATGTGGGGATGAGGGTTGTGGACTAGTCAAATGTTATTTGGGCTCTCCATTTGGTTAAACCAAGGGGGTGTTAACACCTAATACAAATTTGCAAATTAGCCCCCTTAAATTTGGGTATTTGCACGGACACATAAAATGATGAAAATTTTGTAGGCGATTCGGTGTTTGGCGTTTTGTAGGGTGGGGGGGTATTTTATGTTTGGTATGGGCCTAATTAGTGGGGTACTGGAATTATATCGGGATTAACGAAATTAGTCAAAATGGTATCCCTAATTTAATTAGAAATAAATGCAAGCTGTGTTCTAAAATTAATTAGGAGTACATGGGGCCAAAATCAGGTCGGGTCACCAATATCATTAGTGAAGACGACTCAGAACAAAATATTACCCTAATTTGGGTTGCACAAAAAATGGGTCAAGATTTGCCTCCAATTTTGATTGGAACGCACAACGATACAAAGTTAGAATTTATTTAGAAATTAAATAAACGTCCGCAACGAATATTGTGCGGCTAAAATGAACCAGAAGAGAGCATGATTATAAGTTACAAAAATATCAGAATGGAAGGCGGGCATGTCTAAGGCAAGGCTGTGAAATTTGTTGGAAGGCAAAAGCTAGGGTAGCGCTCCAAATATCGAAGCAACGGCAATGCGCAACAATTAAATAAATTACGGTAATTAATCACAATCCCAATTAATTAAATTCTATTAAATACAAATTAATACATAATCCTATAATTCAGTCAGGTGTTCATCTAGTGGGCCTCTAGGTCAAGTCTACCAGCTCAAACATTAATGATCACTGTATATATATATTATATTTAAATGCACATCTCATGCAATTATTAAATTTAAATACATATATCGAGAAATCATTTAATATAAATACCATAATATTAATAGTATATAAAAAGTCAAAAATACCCCTATTTTTGGAATGTGGTAGTGACAGTAGGAACTATGACCTTGTGCACAAGTTGTCTGTGATCAAGCAGTGCCTATACTAAGTTATGAATTCATGCAATTTTAAGGCAACACGAGCACAAGACAAGTAGCAAGGCATGATTTATTTTGCATAGTCTTTCTGATCAGTTTATCACATAGCACGGTATGTTCTATACACAGCACAATTTATATAAATAGTATACATTATAACTAAAATTGAAGCATAGGAAGAACATTCTAAATGGACTGCCATGCAATAAGGTAACCGTTCACAAGTTGATTGACAAGCATAAAGTAGTCCAAGTATATTCCTTTTATCTTGACATCTTTTAGTTATTATGGTTTCGTTTGATCGAGGCAAACAAGAAGGCAAGATTTTTAGATGTGAAGACTTGGAAGAAGGGTCAACTAAATCTAATATAACCACTCACAAGTTGGTTGGAGAAATGAAAGGAAAGGAAAGAGGTTCTTCAAGGCTCCTTCGCATGATATCTATTGCACGATCACCTGCATTGCCATGAACAACTGATCAATACCTCTTCCACTCTTTCTAAGCTCAGAATAAAATGTAGTTCAACGAACAAAAGTAATGAAATCCATCGAAACCATTCAAGAAAACACAAATCCGAAAACCAACTCAAAAGCATGAAAGCAATAAGGCGACCGCAAAAACTAGGCAAGAAAACTTACAGTGGAGAGGTTCCTCTTGACTCTGTCGCTAAGTCCATCCTCAGGGTACGGTCCACTGAATATGGGAATCAATTCTGAAGAAGCAAATCCATAACGATGATAAGATCTTGTTTTAATCTATCCCGATCGAACGATACCGATTTGTATTTCTTAGCCGCGCTCCCCGAAAAGGGAGAACGGGACACTACAACAGAAAGCAAAGGATATGACACAAGAAGACTCCGCCAAAGATACCTCAGCTCAATGTTGTAGCAGAGCATAATAAATATGGTACGATGTTTAATGTCAAAAACAAACTTACCTGACAGTTATTGGGTAAGTCTCTCAAAACTGCAGCTTATGTTATTAATTTGTTAAAAGTACTCTTTTGCAGGATGATATTTCTAACAAAGTATGGTACAACAAGGAGCTGTCATACACTCACTTCGAGTGTTTGGTTTAATGCCTTCGTGCATGTACCGAAGGACGAAAGATGTAAGCTTGAGCCAAAGATACGTGTATCTTTGTCGAGTGTGGTCGGGATTGGTTTCACTATAGTCTCTACTACCCGGTAGAAAGAATGCTTTATAGAAGTAGGGACGTGGTATTCGTCGATGATCAGACCATGACCTACACTCAAGATTCTAAGATGCCTTCTGATCCTCAGGAATTACCTTGAAGTAATTTTGCTTTAAGCTATTTCTTGAGAACACTGTAGAGGATCCAGTTACGGGGGAGCTAGTATAAGGAGATACTCCCAACCTTGATCATCAGCCTACTAATGGTGTTCAGGCTGACCCTCAAGAGGATAAGCATGCTGAGGAGGCAGTTCCTGAAGGGAATGAGGTTGTCCATATACAACCAGCACTAGAGGCTCCATTGAGGATGTCACGCCACAGTTCCAAAATATACAGGACCAGGCCATATGGCAATTGCCATCTAGTAAGACTCCGAAGGGCTTTCCATTTTAGTGGATCCATCAAAGCGTACTTACGCTATCCAAGGTCAAATGATCAAGCTATAAACTATGATCCATTAGCTAACTATATCTCAATCCACATAATATGCAAAGTTAAGAAAGAACAAAGTGTATTAGAGTCAGATGCCCAATAATACACTTGGTTCGATCAAGCTCGAGAAAAAAATAAGCTTGCAAACTAGGCAATAACAACAGGTAATAGGAAATAAGAAGATAATAGGTGAATAGTTAAAGAATATGATATAAATACATAATAATGATACATGCATACAAGATGATACCCATCAGCAGCTCCAATAAGTCACAATGTCAATCAACCATGTAATTTGGCAGGAAACTAGGTCCTCAGAGAGACGTAAAAAGACACAAAAAATATATGCTGTAATATAAATATTGTGCAAACAAAAAAGGGGTAAACTAACTATCTATGTGAATGCAATTTGAAGACAACTTTGGTACGTATAGGTAGGAAAAGATCTATGTCTGGCATTAGCTGCAAACTCGATGCCATAAATATATACTAGCAAACCTCCCGATCATTTCTAGCTCAGGGATAGTGACCACAGTTGGATATATCCACTAGCATATAAGCCCATAACCGGGTAACTATGAAATCAGAATCATAAACTCCGCAGTTTCCTCCAAAGACTACGATAAACCAATTTGTTTGTCCCATATGCCTACTGATTGTCTTTCCCGCCCAATGCCAATATACCAGTGTGTCTACGACAGGAAAATCTTATATCTACAAATTCTAGGTCACTGGTAAAGTAGACTCCCTTAACTACATTCTATACCATCACATGTATTATTCACATCGATAGCTAGTCGAGTGCGAAGCCCATGCCCTACTTTAAATTAAATAAGTACACTAAACCTTATGTGTATATATATATATATATATATATATATATATATATATATATATATATATATATGCACAAAATTTTACATACACTATGTTTAGAAGTTAGATAATATTTATTCTAGTAGAAATTTTGGGGAGGGGGTTTACAATCTACCAAAGTGAGAAAAAAATTTCTCTTGAAATTAAAAGTCAAAATGCTAGGAGATAAAAGGGATTTAAGTAAGCAATGTCCTACTTTAATTCTCAAAAGATGAGAAATACAGATACCAAAAGGGACCCTAGTTTACATTATATTCTAAGGACATGAGTACGCTTAGTTCAAGGTGCTACCCAACTTATAAGAATTAAGTTGATATTGGAGACTATAGTCGTGATCCTATTTATAAGAATTTTAGATGATATCTAATTCCAAGAAAATACAAGAATATTAGGGACCACTGAATTCAGCCAAGGGCTCCTTAATAGACCTATAATCATCCTAGTGCCATTGAACAATAACTCTATAAGGAGAAGTATTATCAATTCAACACCACTCTATATAGGTCATGTCTTCAAGAAGACAAAAGAAAAAGACTAGGTCAGATACAACTATGGCGAGATAGTACAGAGGAATACGATCATCACATAACATGGATGACGAAAAGATTAGATTGGGTGAATCTTGAAAAAAAGAGTTTGTAGACCAAGATGAGGAAGAATAATGGTAAGTTCAAAAAGTATTTTATAGGATTGAATTTGAAGGTAAGGTACGATTAACTAGGCATATGGAGATTAAGTCGTATTGACTAGATCAAGGGGGAAATGGAATAGAAGAGATATGGTAATCTACAGTACATCAATATTAAACACGAGAAGAGATTCCAGTCAAATAGTTTGGTTTTCGAATATAGCACGACTAGGGAAAGAATAAGGATCGACTCAATCACATAGTTAAACTGATTTGTTGCAGCAAAATCACAAGGCTGCTATTGCAAATAAGATAAACAAGTACAGTATGATAAGATAGCAGTAAGGTCGATGACAGATATTACTAGCAATCAGGGAACAGTCTGGAATTTCAGATGATCAAACCTATTGAAGAAGTTGTACTCCTACCCATATTAACATATAATCTAACTATTCTAATTTTCTAAGATAACCTCTAATTAAAAAAGAATGCGACTAAAAAAACTCAAACCAGAATCTATTTTATATCACCTTATGATTCTTACAACTTTATCGCAACTAGTTCACTCACTCACCTTATGATTTCTATAATTTAATCTATTTTATATCATCTAACTTTCATCCTTGCCCCCCTTCAATTATTCTCCTTAAATATAGTATTCTTACTAGAATTCTTTTCTTTATATAACCATTATGTTTTCTTAATTCTAAAATACTGCTCTAACTACAATCCCTTTGGGATTCCTAGCAAACCTGTATCAGTCAATGACTTAACATAATTATAGGTACAAGACTACATAAGATAAGACATCTAACTCTAATCCCAAATACTTATTTATGACTATTCACGTAAGCTAGAAAAATTAAATTCAATCCTTAAACTAAATGTTATACTCCTATAAGTTATACCTCAAATTTTCTTAACAATACAACTAACAATTAACCATATTTCTAACCATAAACAAGCTATACAATTCTTACAAGTTTGTCTAACTATTCTTATGCCTAACTTAATAGGTAAGAGTCATGGAAAAGTTAAGCAGGTACTTAAATCAAATTAACCTGAATGGTTAATCAAATACTAGTCAAACCTATATAGGCAAGGTGTCACAATTTTATATCTTCCAGGTGAGAGGGTATTTTCTAAAACTCAATACATCTATAAATTTTCTAAAAGTATTTATATCTAGTCGTAAATACCTATCAAATCATTATATCTATAACGAGGCCAGCTACAACTAATTCCAAAGTTTAATAGTATATATATATATATCCTCAGATCATATACTAAGTCATTTCAGACATCAAGAAAGCTTTTATACCTTCTAACCAAACTTCACTAATGTATACTTCTAACCAACTATAACTGCTCAAGTAAACATTAGGAGTTGGACCCATTGTTAAAAGAAAATTTTCCTATTAGGGCTAAACCTTATATAAAAACCCAAACGGTCACTTTTTTATATTCTTCTATTTAATAGAGGTGTCTATCATAACCACTACTAACTTAGACAATCACTTTCCCAATAAATATTATATTAACCTTACTTCTATGCTACAAAAAATATTAACAAAAATGTTTTTCGAGCACGAGTGTTCATCTAACCGAAAAAGGAGAAGACGAGAAGCAATAATAAGGAGTTCAAGAAGGTCTGATTGAATGCAAATATGAGGTTCAAGGACGATATTAAAAATCAAAGAGGTTTCAATAGCAGTTGTGGATTGAGATCCTATAACTTTTATCATAACGCAGGCTCGTTCGGTATACTAATATAATCGAGACAATATGCTCTGACCTGTATGGGCCACCACAAAAATCAAGTCACGCCCCTGTCCTAAAATATACGGGACTAGGCCACGTGGTAATGGCTAGATGGTAAGAGTCCAAAGGATTTCCCAATTTAATAGATCCATCGAAGCATACTTACGATGTCTAAGGTCAAGTAATCAAGCTATACATCGCTATGATCCATCAGCTAACTATAACTCAATCCAAATAATGAGTAAATTCAAGAAAGAACAAAGTGTTACACCATGGTCCCGCAGGACCGAACGTCCTCGCATGGGTGTGATGCCGCCCGAGCCTAAGTTTCGTCCGTGAAAGACAAGCACCTGGAACGGCCAATTCTTAAGCTAAGCCACTGAGTTGCACAAATAGTCCCAATGTAGCAGAATAAGAATAAACACAAGTATAATAAAAAATAAGATCTTTATTGATGATGAAGAAATATTACAAGCGACACTAGGCCAAAATTACAAGTCGCTCAAGCTCTCTCTCTCTCTCTCTCTCTCTCAAAGAAACAAAGTGTGCCAAGTGGCTTACAACTTTGGGGATGATACATAGGCGAAGTTCAAATACATTACGTCTTGTATATGGTGCTTCAGCTCCTGCCGCAATTGCTATAAGGGTCTAGAGTTAGCTCCACGCCTTAGCACGCACGAGGAAAGACTTCGTACCGAACGAGATTCTTCCGTACCCTACAAGTAATTTGGTAAGTTTTTAATATATGAATACACTGGTAAAGAGGCTTCTCGCCCCTTAACAAAACCAAACATGTTTTATAAGTTTTGTGCACCATATATTATGTTGTCTTTCTAGTTTGCCTTAGGATCAATTTTATGGCATAAGATATAAAGCCTATCTCGTGTAGCAGATATCAAGTGTCATCATCTAGTACATTATGACTTACCAACTTACCATTTGTTCGTCCGTGTCCAAGATAAATCAAGTTAAACTAGCATATAGCACATGAAATGAAATAAAAGGGTGCACATGCGAAATATAGTATTACGAACATGTTTTTGTCTCAGGTGAATAATGTACTCAGATTTCTCAAATGTGTTCTACTCAGATGTACTCAAATGTGTTCTACTCAAATGTACTAAAATGTGTTCAGATGTTCAGATTTCTATTTCAATTCAATGACTCATACATGGGTTGTCGTATTCGAGCCAAACATAATCTATACGAATCGATCACTGACACCACAAGCCATAATGGATGAGTTATAGTCTCATGGAAGGATGGCTGCAACGTTGGTACCATGAAGCCGTCTGCACTACGTCCCTGATTCAAATGACTATCGAAATGTTTTGTCCGTATTAGATCAGCCCCGATGCCCTGGCGAACATTCGTAAGAACCCAAAATACCTTGTGCACAAGTTGTCCGTGACCATGTGTATCCTCAAGTCTTCTAAATCACATATCACAAACTTGCTCAAATTTTGTCCATGTTCATAAACAAATCGGCTTCCAAAGCCGCATGATCATATCATGAACGAGTATTGCTCCCCGAGCTATCTGATCATAACTCTTACTTAACTTATCATGTTGTAGTCCTCTTCAGGAACTGTCTTGGCGACCTAACGGTCCTGAATACTTCCATGTTCAAACTTGCAGAAAACGACTATTTGATAGTCTTTCGGCCAAACTAGGTAAATCCAGACATGTATTATGTTGTTCGACTGTGGCATAAAATTACTTGACAAGCATTACAAATACCAAGGTAAGGTACTATACTAGATCATGCAACCAGACTATTCAAAACATAACGAATTCTAACTTGCATAAAGTTAAAATGACAGTGCGAGGGTCTAACTATAATATCAAGTTTTATTTTCCAGTTCTATACACAAGTAATACAAGATAAGATTATTCTCTTAGCTAGGCGTATTGAGTTCATCTTTTATTAGCATGCAAGGGTTATCGCTTAGCGATCTAGCATGTATCGTCTATATTATTAGGTGATCAGGCTAAGGAAAGGCAGGTTCATCGAAACACCCACCTTTATGATGATTCATATTGGCCGAGTGAGACTCCGAGTGCTCTTTGAAAAGTCTAAGTTTGAACTTCTGAAGGGCCAAGTCTAAATGCCTTTGCATCAAGTGATACATCTCGCCGAGCTAGGTAGGATAAGTCGTTGCACTTACGCCATTTGAATGGGCTCTCCGTGTAACGCCCTGCTCCGCGCCGGCGTTATGTATCAAGGTGAGTGGGCAGAACTTCATTCTCTGATTCTTGCACGCCTTAATAATAACCTGAGTTTTTGCTTGCAATGTTTTCTTAAGAGAATGATAGAACCTGCCTTACATGTTAATGAACGAACTCACCTAGCTTATCTTTGAAACAATGCCTGCTTAACGAGAATCCTGAATCGCCTGCTTAGAGTGCATGAATATGTTCACTATCGTCTATGCTTCGAGAGAACCATACTGTACCTGAACGTGTTCAAGTGATAAGTCGGATTGCCCCACAACAATGAGTGTATTCTGATAGTTCGTCTCGTCTGCATACTAGAGTTTATTTGATAGTGTTCCATGCATTCGCACGCGGTCGGACAATGGCTATTGGTGGAGAGCTGAACTGCATGTGTCACGGCTGCTACCATGATAGTGCAAAGCAACCATGAGTCACAGCTGCCTCTAGCATCAGATAAAGAGTCATTGGTATGCTGTTCCACCAGCTGCCGATCCTGAGATACTCGGGGACCGCCCTGCATATAGCTAAGTCATTGTGTTGGCTTGGATAGTGACTGCCCCTAAGAATGTGCATTATGTGTCTAGCTTTGCATCAGACCCTCGAGTCGCACGAGATACGCTGCGCACACCCTGAAACATGAATGGTTTGCTTGCTTGCATATTCAATATGAAACTCTGTTTCCAAACATGTTTCTAAACAAGTAAATCGACTCTGCTAGAACTGCATGAAACGAACCTAGGTAAAACTAGAAAGATCACTAGTAATGTAATGTTTTATAACATGGTTACTTAGTGCCTGTTTGAGTGAATGCTTGTTTCTGTTCAGTTGATTTATCTCATCAGTACTTGTATAAAGTGCTGACCCACCAACAGTTTACTTGTTCGCAGGTACTGGATCGTCCGAGGGAGCGATAGGCGTGCCACAGTCCCGAAGACCCGGAATCCTGGTTTCGATTGTTGCCCCGAGAATGCTATCATATAAGGGGGCATAATGTATAGAACGAACGTGTGCCTTTGCTAAAGGAAACCCAAGTTGCCTCGATTGTCCCGAACACTCAGTTGGCTAATGCATTGCATTGCAACAAGTCCCTTTTCGCTGCTTACTCGATTGATGCGATGATAGCCAACTATCAACTTAAACGATTGGCCTTGCACGGGCGCAACCCCAGGCCCGTGCGGCATCACGTCCCCCGAAAGCTCGAACGGGCCATTCGCTTGGTTTCCTTCCTCCCTCGCACCCGCGGGACGGGCGCGGTGATTCGCGTCCGGCACGCCGAGGCATGGTGATACGTGTCCGGTTCGTTAATTCCCAGCCGCACGGGCGCGGGGCAGGGCGGAGCGGCGGCCCGGGCGGGTCCGGGGCATGACAGAATGGTATCAGAGCGGAATCGATTCTCTGGCCCAAACCGTTGCTATGACTCTGAGATATTATCGATATGGTTTTGCAAAGAGCGTTCCATACAATAAGTCCATAGATATTCTCAAAGTGCAAAATGTTTCCTGAACTTGAATTGCTTGATTGTTTCGATTGAGTACGGCGAGGGACGGCACTATCGCAACTCGGGATATCGAGAAGTTTATCCTTGAAGTTTCGAGGACGAAACTTTTTGTTGGTTGGTAAGTATGTAACGCCCCACTCCGCGCCGGCGTTATGTATCAAGGTGAGTGGGCAGAACTTTGTTCTCTGATTCTTGCATGCCTTAATAATAACCTGAGTTTTTGCTTGCAATATTTTCTTAAGAGAATGATAGAACCTGCCTTACATGTTAATGAACGAACTCACCTAGCTTGTCTTTGAAACAATGCCTGCTTAACGAGAATCCTGAAATGCCTGCTTAGAGTGCATGAATATGTTCACTATCGTCTATGCTTCGAGAGAACCATACTGTGCCTGAACGTGTTCAAGTGATAAGTCGGATTGCCCCGCAACAATAAGTATATTCTGATGGTTCATCTCGTCTATATACTAGAGTTTATTTGATAGTGTTCCAAGCATTCGCACGCGGTCGGACAATAGCTATTGGTGGAGAGCTGAACTGCATGTGTCACGGCTGCTACCATGATAGTGCAAAGCAACCATGAGTCACAGCTGCCTCTAGCATCAGATAAAGAGTCATTGGTATGCTGTTCCACCAGCTGCCGATCCTGAGATACTCGGGGACCGCCCTGCATATAGCTAAGTCATTGTGTTGGCTTGGATAGTGACTGCCCCTAAGAATGTGTATTGTGTGTCTAGCTTTGCATCAGACCCTCGAGTCGCACGAGACACGCTGTGCATACCCTGAAACATGAACGGTTTGCTTGCTTGCATATTCAATATGAAACTCTGTTTCCAAACATGTTTCTAAACAAGTAAATCGACTCTGCTAGAACTACATGAAACGAACCTAGGTAAAACTAGAAAGATCACTAGTAATGTAATGTTTTATAACATGATTACTTAGTGCCTGTTTTAGTGAATGCTTGTTTCTGTTCAGTTGATTTATCTCACCAGTACTTGTATAAAGTGCTGACCCACCAACAGTTTACTTGTTCGCAGGTACTGGATCGTCCGAGGGAGCGATAGGCGTGCCACAGTCCCGAAGACCCGGAATTCTGCTTTCGATTGTTGCCCCGAGAATGCTATCGTATAAGGGGGCATAATGTATGGAACGAACGTGTGCCTTTGCTAAAGGAAACCTAAGTTGCCTCGATTGTCCCGAACACTCAGTTGGCTAATGCATTGCATTGCAATAAGTCCCTTTCCGCTGCTTACTCGATTGATGCGATGATAGCCAACTATCAACTTAAACGATTGGCCTTGCACGGGCGCAACCCCAGGCCCGTACGGCATCACATCTCCCGAAAGCTCGAACGGGCCATTCGCTTGGCTCCCTTCCTCCCTCGCACCCGCGGGACGGGCGCGGTGATTCGCGTCCGACGCGCCGAGACACGGTGATACTTGTCCGGTTCGTTAATTCCCGGCCACACGGGCGCGGGGCAGGGCGGAGCGGCGGCCCGGGCGGGTCCGGGGCGTGACACTCCGAGCTTAGCAGAGCGAGTTGTTACATTATACACTACTCAGAATAAGTCTCGTCGTCGAGACTTCTTGAGCGAAACTCATCCTACCATTCCTCAATTCAAACCGTGTGTGTGCCTTAGTCAATTCTATCGAACAACTCTATCATTTGATTCTACTAAACTATAATAAACTTAATAGTTGAAATACTTTGATACAGTCTCTATTGCACCTAGCGCAGGGCCGCACTACTTAAAACAATGTGCGATATAACTTACTAGGAACAAAAAACCTGTGGCTAGGACAAGCCTACCAAAATTAAGAATATCACTAAGTCGATCACTCAACATCGTCCAACCGAAACCAACAATTTCTAAGTCATCGCTCGAATCATCGACGTTCTCTGACTCAGTCTCTATTTCATCTTAGCGCATAATTATATACTCAACACAAGGTATGTTCTAATCCACCGCACATAAAAATCTTAGGCTGAGGCTAACTTACTCAAGTCGCTATACTTATCCATGTTTATCTAAATATATTCACTTGCAGCTACAATTGAGTTTAAAATATCGCTGAGTCTGGATCATGATCATATTTAAGGGGTCCCCCAAATATATACATTTTAACCAAGCTTAGCGAAAGCGAAGTCGGACAAGCTACTCGTAAAAATCTTACTTTTGAATCATCGATCGTTTCACTAACTCGATTAAACTGAACTCTAGTTCGTTTCATTATCATCTATATCATTCCTCGAGCAACATGATTCATTTCTCAAGTTTTCTCGTCTTATGAGATCACAACGATACCTCAAGTAGAGTCGACAAAAATCCACATTAATTATAATCCAAGTCAAAATCGAGCATTGCACTACCATCAAGTACATCTCTCAAGCAACGATTCAATTCGTTATCCCAACTTTACTTGAGCATCACTGATTCTGATTCTAAGTATTCCATCCGACGAATCCTCGATATTGTCTCGTTCCTCTATGTCGCACGACCTATCCAAACCAATAACTAACATCCAGGTCCTAACGTTCATTCAGTTCAGGTTAACCATAAACTCTTACTAGCATATACTCCCAGTTCCAGGTCCTAACTCTATGTCTTGTTGTCCCAATTGTATCGTCTACCCGAACGATACTCTAAAGTCAGTCATACCAAGTCACCTCATAATATAGGTTCGTCTGCCTAACCACTAGGTCGGCTCACAAGGTTATAGGTATAGTTTAAGTTCATGGTTCTCAACGTACATATTTGTAGCATGATGCTCGCCCCAATTCCTAAGGTCAAACAATTTTTCGTTCATGCGGGATTTCTTTTCCAAGCTTGTATCACTCAGATTTTTAAACATCGAGTACAGATCATCCTACTATCATTCACAATATTTTATTTTATGGGGTCCGAGTTTGTTTCAGCAAAGTCGTCCTACGATAAGTCTGTACAGTCAAATCCTCAATATATCCATGTCACATGTCAAACCTAGCAATTGACATAGTCTATCTTCTCAAATATGTTCAATAGAATCCACCTATTCATTATTTTCTATGTCTAGACCACTAAGTCACGATTCAATTTCTAAATCTTTGACCTAAATCATAAACTCTAAGTAGTCCAATACTATTCACGTATTCGTTCATAAAATATCAAGCACTACCTGCATTAAATTTTAGACTAACTTATCCTCGACACGCACAATTAATTCTCTCTTATCCTTTAACTTGATTCATTATCAAATTGTATGCTAGAAAAATCCTCGAAAATTACCCAGCCATTCTTTGTTACCCATTCATGTTATCCGAGTCACAGTTTATATCAAATCTCTTCCTAAACATTAATCTTGTTGTATCGATCCAAGGTCTATCCTCAAGCATTCGTCATTTCCTCTAGTTGTATTTCTCTAATAACCGTTTATGCCAACATCAACATTCGTCTAACCAAATCGCCCGACTTCAATGCTATAGTTCGATCGATCCGTATCCGCATCTAGCAATTCTCAATTGATAATCTACCTATTATTCCTCCAACTAGAAAGTCCTCAAGCCAAAGTCTGTCTATCTTACTGCGTTTCAAAGTCTACAAGTATATTTGCGTAAGTATCAAAACCATCCGCATAATATTGTATTCGTTTCACTTCATGATATCCTCTGAACTAGATTTAAGATCGCTAGTCCAACTCAAGTTAAAATTTTGTTATCGCCTATGTCAAATTATTAAACCATATAATTCCCTAACTTGTATCCATTCGTGTTATCTTCCAAATATCAATGTCGTGTCAACTTGTTCAACTTTAAAACCAAAACATTGATACTAAATCCTCCGAGTCATTCTTTATCTTTCAATCAGAGTTTCCATGTGCGCTATCATTCGTTTGTGCTATTGTTCGATCGTGCTATCGTCCATTGGTACTATTCCAGTCGCATCCTCGAGTATTCCATCTCAACTTAAGTTTTGATCTATTTGATTCAATTTGAAATTGCACGTATGATCGACTAAGTTTTCTCGACCAATATATATATGTTTTATCTCTAAATCTCTATCTAATATAAGCCTTACCTTTTACTCTACACACTCGCAATCGCTCGAACCATATCTCGTTTGAGACACTCAAAATCATGACCAACTAAATATTACTTGTTCTAAGGCTTTGCACGATCACATCGCTTGCTGATAGACTCGTTTCTATCCCAAAATCCTCGATTCGCTTGAATATTTTCTAAGACGATCCATACACCACTAAGGGTTCGAGCCACTCGATAAATCCTTAAAACTCACTCTACCCTCAAATCGATTATTTGTCCCCAAGGCTATTACATATACTATTCAGGGATCAAGTCATCTAAATAAGTCCTCAATTGTGTTCACATCGTTCCCTCGTATATCCATCCAATTCATTCCTTAGAACATTTACGCGATCCCTATATATCGCCTCGATAATTTTACTCTCGTATATACCTCTATCGATAGTCATCAACACCAACTATATTTTGATTTATATTTTATCAACACGAATATCTAACCGAACTATTTCTTAAAATCCAAGCACGATCCTCTATATTCACCTTAGTGATAATCTGACAACGTCTCTATCGATTGTCATGCTAAGTCTGACTTATCCTTACCCGAATGAAATTCGATCTCCCTTGCAAACATGATCGCACCCAAGGGTCTAGGTGTGCGATACTCAGTACGACTTAACCAAAAGACTGGATGCATATCGATCCCGTCTAAACGATATTCTAGTCTCACACACTAACCCGCTAGTCTTAGTGTAAGGTTATTCTGGTTCACAAGTAACTTGCTAACATATAGCACGGGTTCACACGCATCATGTCTAACATATCTCAACAAAAAGGCCTTCGTATGACTATCTTATAGATGAACTTTTCAAAAATATTTGGACTCATTGTATGGAATATCCCACGGAACATCGAGAGAGTACGTTTGTACATAACCCACGAACGAAGTTCAAAGCTAAAAAAATTGAAACAAAGTCCAAGGACGTAAAGCCAAGCTCTAATACCAAAATGTCATACCTCAGTCCACAGGACCGAATGTTCTCGTATGGCGTGATGCCTCGTGAGCCTAAGTTGCGCCTTCACCAAGCAAGCACCTGAAACGACCAATTTTTAAGCTAAGCCACAAAGTCGCACAGATAGTCCCAATGCAGCAGAATAAGAATAAACACAAGTATAACAAGAAATAAGCTCTTTATTGATGATGAAGAAATATTACAATCGACGCTAGGCTGAGATTACAAGTCACTCAAGCTCTCTCTCACTCTCTCTCTCAAAGCAACAAAATATACCAAGTGGCTTATAACTTTGGGGATGATACATAGGCGATGTTCCAACACATTATGTTATGTATATGGTACTTCATCTCCTGCCATAATCGCTCCAAGTCTCTATAGTCAGCTCTACGTCTTAGCGCACACATGTAAAAACTCTACATCGAACGAGGTTCTCTTGCAATCTACAAGCAATCTGGTGGATTATTAGTACATGAATGCACTGGTGGAGATTTCTCGTCTGCTCAACAAAACCAAACTTGTTATATAAGTTTTGTGCACCATCTATTATGTTGTCTTTCTAGTTTTGCCTTAGGATCAATTTTATGGCATAAGAAATAAAGCCTATCTCGTGTTGCAGATATCAAGTATTGCATAAGATATAAGTAATACAGCGTGACTTGCCAACTGACCATTTATCCATCCCTGCCCAAGATAAATCAAGTTTAACTAGCATATATCATATAAAATGAAACGAAAGGGTGTGCATGTGAAACATAGTGTTACGAACATGTTCTTGTCTCAGGTGAATAATGTACTCAGATTTTTTAAATGTGTTCTACTCAGATGTACTTAAATATGTTCTACTCAGATGTACTTGTGTTCATACGTTCATATTTTGGTTTTAATGTAATGACTCGCACGCAAATTGCCGTAATCAAACCAAACTTAATCTATATAAATCGGTTACTGGCACCACAAGCCATAATGGATGAGTTATAGTCTCATGGATGGATGGCTATAACTTTGGTACCATGACGATGTCTATACCATCATGTCCAATTCAAATGACTATCAAAATGTTTTGTCCTGATCAGATCGGCCCTGATGCCCCGACGACTGTCCGTAGGAACTCAAAAATCCTTGTGCATAAGTTGTCCATGACTACGCGTATCCTCAAGTCTTCCAAATCATATATCACAAACTTTCACAAATCTTGTCAGTGTTCACAAATGAATTGGCTCCCAGATCTGTCTGATTATACCAAGAACGAGTATTTCTCCCCGAGCTGTCTGTCACTCTGACATTTTTATTTTAGGGTAGTTTGATAATTGACAAGGGTATTCTAAATTTTGGATTTATTGTATTAAAATATTTGTGCATGCATGATTATTTAATTATTGTATTATTTATTGATTGCTAGTTATAGATTTATTTTAGACTTGTGTAGTAGACCTAACCTATTTTTATTAGATGAATGAACCAATATTTTAGATTGGCTTAGTTTGAGCCCATGAATTAGGCCAATGGATTAGGAGGTTGGATTAATTAGTGTAACCATTAGACTAGAACTTTTCCTCCCTAATTAATTTATTCATGAGAGGCCCCAAGGGGTAATTAGGATATTTCATACTAGCTTGGGGAAGGGGTAGTGGCCGGCCATAGAGGGGGAGAGAGAGTGCCTCATTTTATTTTATTTCCAATTCTATTAGATCTAGTTTTCTCCTATTCCAATTTCCTTCATTCTCTCACAATTCCTTTACTATTTTCTTTACAAATTCCTTTCCTAATCTTTATTGGAGGCTTCTACATCAAGGATCTACAATCAGGAAGCAAGGAGCAAGGAGGATGAGGCATAGATCGACAAAGAGAGGAGCTACTTTGTATTTGGGGACTTTTTATTGGGAATCCATCTTCCAATAGATATATTTAATTTTCCTCCATCTAATAGACTCTAGATCTGATATGTAACTATGAGAAACTAACTCACATGCATAGGCTACCAATAGGAATTAGTTTTAGGTTCATCGGAGACCTACAGTGAAAGTTATGTGCAATTTGGTGTCAATTTTAGGAGAATTCTGAGATTGGAACATGTAGTGTTTGTCATTTGGTCAAATAGATCTATATGGCATATGATTGCTTGTTTGTGACTAGTGTTGTGTCCACAATTGGGTACGTGTAGGCCGTATCTCATCAATTTAACAAAATAGGTTAATTTTGGGGTATTTTCTCTGCGGGAACTTGTGCATATCACATTACGACACGGACTTGTAGTTAGTCTAATTACTATACGTATTATTCATATATAGTGTATTAGACTTGCTCGTGTCCTCCGGGATACATTTGGTTGTGTGTTGGAGCAGTATCGCAAGCGTATCATTGAGTTAGTGTGATATGGGTGCGGTGCACTCCACTTGTTTGGTGTTTTGCTCTTATTTTTATATGTACATGTGTATTTATATATCTATAAGATATTTATGTAATATATATATATATATATATATATATATATATATATATATATATATATATATATATATATGTATATAATGGTGTATATGAGTTTGTGTATATGTGTGAGTCTATATGTGTGTATATAATAGAGTATATAGTTTTTATATATATATATATATATATATATATATATATATATATATATATATATATATATATATATATATATATATATATATATACTCCTCACTCTATGCATATCTATATATATATATATATCAACACATATAGGTATTGTTATATATGTACAAAAAGGGTTGATATATATATATATGTGTTGATATATATATATATATAGATATGCATAGAGTGAGGAGTATATATATATATATATATATATATATATATATATATATATATATATATATATATATATATATATATATAGATGTATAGGTATTGTTATATATGTACAAAAAGGGTATATACGTATATGACTTTGTGTGTTGTGCATTTGTGTTTGTGTGTGTGAGAGAGGGGTTTCAACAGCACTATACAGTAAGGAAGAGGCTTGTCTCGAGCAAGAGTGCTCGAGAACACTGCTTAGTGTAGCAGTGCAACACAACTCCCTGCAGCAGAGATACATAGCATGTGCAGGAGGCTTCAGCAGCTACAACAGGGGGGTCGGGCATCCATACAGCTCCGGCAAGTGAGGCAGTGCAGAGCTACTGCATTCAGTAGTATGAGGGAGCTCGAGGCAGGGAGTTCACAGCAATGCACAGTAGAATATCGGGTAACTGAAGTATCTGCAGCAGTGAAGCACATTGCTCAGCAAGTAAGAAACTTAGCAGTAGCAGTTTTCATAATGAAGAAAGCAGTAGCAGCAGCTCGGGCATGGAGGAAGAGCCCAAGCACAGTATCAGCTTCAGATGTTCATAGAGCCCGAGCACAGTAAGATATATTCACTGTGCAATATCAGAATTGCTTTAGTATTCAGTTTGGGTACTTGGGTTTGGGTATTAGTTTCAGTAGTTAGTTGATCTATTAGTTGTTTATGTTAGTAGTAGATATATTAATATAGTTAGTCTAGTATATATAGCTAATAGGTTATGTATATTAGATAGTTAGAGTGATACTTGGTATATATATATATATATATATATATAGTCTAACTATATGCATTATGTATATAGGTAGTATTGGTATATATAATATTGTTAATTTATAGTTAGTATATTGGTTGGGGGTTGCTATGTCAACTATTATGTTGAGGTTTTGGATTTCCTTGGGATACCAAGGTAATATCAAGGTATTGGATCGATATCCAAGGTATTGAGTTTGGATATCGAGAAACGTGCGATACGCATTGGTGAAATGCCAAGGTATCCTATTTTATTTGTATTGTTATAGTATTATAATATTTGACTGGAATATATATCTAAAATACTACGTTCATGTAAATGAACTTGTGTATCTTAGGATAAGGCTTTTTGAGTGTCTTGTAGTATCTTAGCGTAGCTTGTATAGTTTAGTTTCATAATGTATCGACTTAGTGACCTAGTGTTAGACTCTTACAACCTAGATTTCATCGGTTTGACCTAGAAATGGCTTATTGAACTAGAATTGTATCAACTTAACTAATTTTTATTCTTGAACCTTGTATTGATGTAATATACCATATATAGGTCTGTGTGACACCAGCTTGGGCATCGAGAGACATGCCTTGCTCAGGACTTCAGGCGAGTACATTTCTTTGATAGTTTTTAATTCATAATATTGTATATATGCATATTCTAGAATTGTATACTTGATCCCGACAGTGATTTCACAGACTTGTACAATCTGGATCCCGTAAGGAGATGTTATCCCCTACCGTGTTCAGCGGGTACTTGTATATATTTATCTCATCGTGTATATTGGGTATTGATTATATTTCGTGTTCATACAGTGCTCGTGTTTAGTATGCTTCTTTGTGTACACCCACCACTCGTGTTCGATGGTTATGATATTCGTGCACACCCATTGCTCGTGTTCAGTGGTTATATTTCGTGTTCTAGCGTGTCGTGATTGGATCCATCAATATTAGTTGGGGGTAGGAGAGTAGGAGTTGATTACGTGATCAAAGCCCCATTGTTACATCGTGTACATTCTAGTTACATACCTCACTTGTAATCATCTTACCTGATCATGTTCACCCAACCCGATCACATAATAAACTTGTATTCTGAGGCACATTAGCTAGTTTACAGTTATTTCATCATATTATTGATATTCATATTCTTGATCTATATTCTCGTACATGACCTGTATATCTATGTTCATTCATTCATATGATAGTGATCTTGTATTTTATTTTTATTATCTGTTTATATGCTCGATTATGCTTTTGAAACTGCTTTCAGAGGTATGTACTTTGCTCCAATCCTGACTGGATATATTTTTTCAGATGACTGGCTTATAGAGCAGTGTCCCACATTCTATGGGCCGCAGGACGGCGGGCCTATAGAGGATACTCCTATAAACCAGGAGGACTTAGTTGCAGAGAGCGAGGAGGTCTAGTTTATTTGTGTTGGATTGTATTAGATTATATTTGTAGAGATTCACAGTTTGTATATTATTTCAGATTGTGGATTGTATCTTATTCTTTCCTTCGCTATTCCATCGTGCATTATTCTTCCTTAGTTTGTTTTATGATTAAGATTAGTCATACTTGTGAGATACCATATTGCTCCTCCGTTTGGAGTTGAGATGATTGACAGGTACCATATTATATTGTTGAGATATTAGATAGTTAGAAATGACCCAGACAACGTTCTACCGCTGATACTGCGGCGTAGGCTGGGCATAACAACGTACTCATGCCCAAATATCCGGGTATGGGTCGTGACACATTTTTAGTGGTGGCCCATGCTGGTCTAGATTCGCAAGTAGTACAATTTCGTAGTTGTGCTCGTGTACGAGCCTGCTTTAGGAAATAGGATTTAGGCTGAGAGTTTACTCAATCACAACTAGGAAAAATTCCAATATCAATTTTGCAAATCCTTATCTATTGAATATTGCTTTACTTTGAATAAAGTTTTGTTCTTCTTTGATGGTATCGTATCATATTCAATATTGATTCCTTATTTCAATCTATCTTTAGGATATCGCCAAAGACACGTTCCCAGCGATCAGTTGTCGTGACAGCACGATCAGTGACTTTATCACCCTTGAGGGTAGCATACTCAAATGATGGTCCAATACCTACATTCAGGAGGTCAGCTTCACCGGTCCAGGTAGGCGTACCGGCAGTAGCTTTCGGAGGTCCTCCACCTCCAGTAGGGCAGACAGTTTCTGAGGATCTTCCAACTCCACCACCTCTCTTCCAGCAGATGATGGAGGCACAACATCGTTAGTCAGAGGTCCTACGATAGAGCATGGAGAATGCTCACCAGATCGCACTTGCAGCAGTTGAGAGAGCTACTGCAGTCTAGCCACAGATGACACCACCTCAGTTTATTCCTCAGCAGCCGAGGTCGGGTACCATCATAGACTTTAAGAGGATGGATCCGAAGGACTTCAAAGGCACAGAGGGGATCCTTTATACGGATGATTGGATCAAGGACATCAAGCGAAACCTACAGCTGGCGCAGATTCCAAAGATGCTACAGATAGAGGCAGTGGGGTGTATGATGTTCGATATTACTTTGACATGGTTCCGGATGGACCCCAGGATTATAGTACCAGGACTAACTTGGGAAGATTTCAAAGAGCTTTTCAAGGAGAAGTTCTTCCCAGATGTGGCTCTTACATCTTTGGAGAGTCAGTTCCAGTATCTCGTCTCGGGAGGTATGTCAGTGGATGAGTATGCAGCAGAGTATTGCCAACAAGGTCGCTTTGTGGAGGGTCAGAACCCTAGAGGTAGAGCCAGGAAGTTCAGGAAGGGCCTGAACAGGGAGGTCAAATCCCATACCAACAGAGATCCTATTGCCACCTTCGAGGAGATTATCAGGCAGGCGCAGAGAGCGGAGGATAACTTAGAGCTTGGCTCTAAGAGGCCGAGGGACACCGGAGGATCCAGCACCAATACGGGCCCAGCTAAGAGGCCTCATTTCCAAAAGCAGTACTAGAGGCCTTACCAGAACCAGAGGCAGCAGTATCATGGGCCAGCTAGAGCACCGGCATAGCAGATGCATCAGATCTAGAGGGCAGCAGTTTCTTGCACTTTTTGTAAGAAGCAAGGACACAGATGGGACGCATGCAGGATGAGTCTAGGCCAATGCTTATTCTGCGGTTTGGGAGATCATCAGTTGAGGGCTTGTGCTAAAGTCCCAACTCGTCCAGTTCACGATGGAGGACAGGCACAGAGGGCACCCGCTAGACCACCAGTGGGACAGCAGTAGAGAGGACCTCTTCCACTACAGCAACAACAGTTTGCCCAGCATCAGCAGCAGAGAGGAGCACAGCGACAAGGGCAAGATTTTGCCTTATTGTCGAAGAGGAGGAACCTGTTGGCGATGTCATCTCAGGTTCAGTTTATCTCGATTCCTTTCATACTCATGTTTTTATCGATTATGGTGCTTCTTATAGCTTTGTATCTGTATCTTTTGCTTTGAGGTATCGTCTTGAGTCTGAACCATTGGCGAGGACTTGCAAAATCACGACCGAGGGTGGCATTATCCTAGTTAGTGATGTTTGCAAGAACCAGAGAGTTTATTTGGAGGCCGTGATCTGAGCGTATGTTTACTCGTAATGCCACTTCTGAGTTACGATATAGTACTCGGGATGGATTGGTTGAGTAGGTATTGCGCTAGTATTGATTATCGTGGAGGCATAGTTTTATTTTAGTCGCCAGGAGAGCCAGAGTTCGAGTTCGTCCGAGGAGTAGAGCAGAGCGAAGGCAATTTCTGTAGAGCTTTGGTATAAGAGCAGAAGCCGCCATATCCGTTGATTGCAGAGTTCTTGGATGTCTTTCCAAAGGAGTTATCGGGGTTGCCGTCGGACAGAGATATAAAATTCTTTATAGATTTAATGTCAGACACAGAGCCGATATCTCAGCACGTCTTTAGAGTCAACAACAGTGAACTGGTAGAGTTGAAGGAGCAGGTGGATGAGTTAAAAGATATGGGCTTTATCCATTCTAGTTCATCACCATGGGGTGCTCTCGTACTTTTTGTACCAAAGAAGGATGGGTCGGTACGTATGTATATTGACTACAGCGTAATTAACAACCTCACTATTAAGAATAAATACCTGTTGTCGCGGATTGATGACTTGTTTGGCCAGTTAAGCGGAGCGAAGGTATTCTCAAAGATAGACTTAAGGTCAGGGTACCACCAGGTAAAAGTGAAGAGGGAAGACATCCCGAAGATAGCTTTTATGACTCGTTATGGGCAGTTCGAGTTCTTGGTGATGCCATTTAGGTTGACCAATGCCCCGACAGTATTTATGAACCTGATGAACAAGATATTTCATCAATACCTGGATCAGTTTGTTGTAGTCTTTATAGATGATATTCTGATATATTCGAAGACACCAGAGGAGCATGAGCAGCACTTGAGGATAGTTCTGGAGATCATCTTGAAGGAGAAGCTGTATGGCAAGTTATCAAAGTGCGAATTTATTCTTGATAAGGTTGAATTTCTTGGGCATGTTATTACTGGAGATGGAATCTCGGTGGACCCGAAGAAGATTTCGGCAGTTGAATCATGGTCTACCCCGAGTTCTGTAGCAGAGATCAGGAGTTTTCTTGAATTGGCAGGCTACTACCGGAGGTTTGTTCAGGATTTTTTCAGACTTGCAGAGCCAATGACTAGACTAACCAGGAAGGACGTAGAATTCGTCTGGACTGAGGATTGTCAGTCAGCATTTTAGCAGCTAAATAGGAGATTAACTACAGCTCCAATCTTGACATTGCCATCAGGAGCAGGAGGATTTTCCATTTACAGTGATGCATCAGGGAAGGGTTTGGGTTGTGTGTTACAGCAACACGAGAAGTTGATTGCCTATGCTTCCAGGCAATTACGCCCACATGAGAAGAACTACCCTACCCATGACTTGGAGTTGGCAGCGGTTATCTTTGCTCTCAAATTATGGAAACACTACTTGTATGGAGAGAAAGTGGACATCTTCATAGACCATAAAAGCTTGAAGTATATATTTACACAAAAAGAGCTCAATATGAGGAAGCGATGATGGTTGGAGCTGATGAAAGACTTCAATATTTCCTTGTAGTACCATCCAGGAAAGGCCAACGTAGTCGCAGATGCCTTGATTAGGTATCTCATGGCTATGTGCTTGATGAGAGACGGATATTTATTGGCAGATCTTCATAGTTTGGGCATTTAGGTTCTAGTTTCTAGAGTCGCAGCACAGATATAGGGACTTCAGGTACAATCAGAGCTGATGGACCGGGTCAGAACCGGATAGTATGAGGATGAGTCTCTGAGAAGCATCAGAGCACAGGTCCAGATCTGGTTGCCAGAGGACTTTATCGTCGCAGATGATGGATCAATGCAACACGGTACCAGGTTATGTGTACCGAGAGGAGCATTGTGCGAGAAGATTCTGCAGGAGGCACATCGTTCTCAGTACTCTATGCATCCAAGTGCCAATAAGATGTATAGAGACATGAGAGAGCATGTATGGTGGTATGGCATAAAGCGGGAGGTGTCACGACCCGCACCCGGAATTTGGGCATGAGTCGTGGGTACGTCCAGCCTACGCCGCAGCATCGGCGATAGAACGCTGTCTAGGTCACAAACATAATATATCCTGTCAATAGTCTCAACTCCGAACGGAGGACAAAGATAATAATCCACAGTTCTATGATATACTCAATCACAAGCTATAAGAAGTAATGGCACGATGAGAATAGAAAAGAGTTCTTAATAAACCAACCACAATAATCCAACTCAAATCCTGGTCTAGATGACCTCACAAAGTCACAAAATAATAAATACATCCCAGTCTCAGTCTAAAACAAAAATGCAGAAAAGTAGTCTAAGAGCAGCCAGGTACGTTCTTCTCTAGGCTAGGCAACTCCTCTGGGGTTTCTGGAGTGAAATCACCCTCTAATCCTGGGCCGTAATGAGTGGGGCAAAGATCCTCCAGGTCCTCTGAAAAATATTATCCAGTCAGGATTGGAGCGAAGCACAAGCACTAACAGCAGTTTCATTAAATTGACAAAATCTATAAACAGTGTAAGAGATACAAGATGGAAATAAATACTGAAAATGAGAAATACAGGAGAAATGAAATAGACAATAGAGCATCTAGCAATGAACAATAAACAGTGAATGCTAGAACAAGTAAATCTGAATAAAGATAAAACATCTAGCTAAGTGTTTGAAATATTAGTTTATCATGTGATCGGCTTGGGACTAGATCAGGCTGGTTATATATGATTAGCTATGATTCTTGAAGGTCAGGCTAACCATATGGTTAGCTATGATGCATGATAATGGTCAGGCTAATCATATATAACAGCTATGAAGCATGATGATGGTCAGGCCGCAACCGACGTGAGAAGTGGGGTGAGCTATGATGCATGGTAAGTTTGGATATGATCACATAATCTACTAATAGTTCCCCATCCCCCAGCTAGCACGATGGATTCCAATCACGACTCCTCATGATGGGGATCTAGGGTGCTAACCCGTGTATCCATAGTGTCGAAATCAAGTATGTAATACACTATAATTTATAGAAGTAATCAACAATGAAAACTGTCAGAGAATGTACTCGCCTGTGGTCCTGAGCAAGGTGTGAGGATCGATGTCCAAAGTGGGATCACAATGACCTAATTATGGAAATTTAATGTTAATTAATGAATTAAAAGAATACATGTTTAACAATTTAAATACGAGGTTTCTAGGTCATCCTAAAATCTACTGGTCAATACTAGTCCATTTGATACCATGCTAGCCCATACTTAGACCAACCTAACTAACTAGTCATTACTAGGCTGACTGGGTAGTTCCAGTAGCTAAGATATACTAACACCACACTAGAGTTATTTACATTTACCTAAAATATATAGGATAGTGTTTATATAGTAAATTAACTTATACCTTATTCATATAATTAATACCCTCAACCCAAAACTAGCTACACACTTTGATACTCCCCTTGATGTTTACATTCATAACCCACACTTATTTTTGTACTGATATATCCCCCCTTATCTAGCACTTGATGAAATTAGCCACTACACCCATACACATGCCTCACAGGCACACACACTGGCACTTCTAATACACAGGAATATTACACACACAGGATTTAAACTAACTACACACACACAACTCACTGATGTTCACACAGGTAACACAGTTTGCTCCTTCCTAATCTGATACACATTGCACATACTAAAATTGGTACACACTGGACCTAACTAGTACACACTCTGAAATCACTCACACCAACCCCACATGTAAACACCTACACACAGTGTTGAAATCTGCAGGAGACTAGGACACACACACATGAACTGCACCTCAACACACAGGTTTCACACACTGGCATAAAATAACTCACCCAATTCCTAGGTATCTATCTACTGATACTTGCATGAAGAAACTGATACACTGGGTCATATTTAACATCTTAAAACCTAACACTAACCAATTAACCCCACACATTAACTACACTCAAAATTAGAACTGCCATCCCCATTTCAACCAACAAAGCTTATACACTCATATAAACTTTACACAGATACTTAATTCCACTATCCCCCTCTTGAGTTTCCCTCACTGCTCCCTATATATCAGTATTACTGATACACTATATTTTTTCATAGCCTCACACAGAATACTTTACCACAGCTGTTGAGAAAACCTCACACACACATATGCACAGCCATAGGTTGACTGATACACACAGGTAATAACACATACAAGGATACTCACACACACAGACATCACATACACAGTATTCACAAAATGCACAGGCACTCATCTCACATGTATTTGATATACTCACACACTGAATTAATTCCCATAGACACAACCTATCTATACACACACACACACAGTGCTCACAGAATTAAACTGACACAAACACTCACTGCACTTAATATCCTCACTGAACATTTGCACACAGCCACACACACACTTGTCCACTTAGATCTCAACTCCCAATTCCATACACTCATACACACAGTCTACATATAGATACATGGGTCCTGAAAATCAATACTGGCATTTAGCTAATACCTAGACACTGCTGAACACACACATACAGATATCCACTGAGACACTTAGGTTCTGATACACCTACTCTCACATCAGGTGTATGCTGCACACACTGAAATTTATTGATTCATAGGCAGTACTGATACATTAAGACCTGTACACAGTATCACTCACACACATATGTTCTACTCTCCCTAACTGAAATACACACACTGTCATTTAAACCCAGGTTCACACACATAATCTACACAAGGCTACCTAGTTCTCACATTTGTTTACACAGTGAAACACAAGTTCTCTGATACCCAATCACTACACTGTAATCCCCAATGCACAGAATTCTGCACATACACAGTAACCCTCTCCCAAGCCCGACTGCACATATCCTCTTCCCTAACACAGTTTTTCCCCTAAACACAAACCCCCGACTGAACAGAGAACCATTCACAGTGATCACCACACAACACACAACCCATTCACAACACAATTACATTTATGAAATATAAATGGGTATATCAAAATACAGAAATTCAAACACAGGGTTAGGCAAAAAACCCTAAGACACATTATTAATCATGAATCCTCAAAACTAAAAACCCTAAATCGAAATTATCTCTACATGCAAATGAGGAAATCTGCCTACATGCAAATACCTAGGGTTAGGGTTCCTGATAATTGGGGAAAACCCCATGTTGGTCACCAAAACCCAATCCAAACCCTAAAATCAAAATCTAAACAATAGGGTGGGTTCCTAATGGCCATTAACATCTGAAAACAGGAATTTAATGAAGAAAAAATGGGGTTTTACCTGCAGGGATGGTTTCTCCAATGGAAGTTCTTCCTTCCCAAGTTTCCTTGACCCAAGTTCCCTGCTTTCCTTGCTTTGGAGGAGGAGAAAATGGAAACCTAGGGCTAGATCTCGAAAATTGGGTGGGGAGATGGTTTCTCTTGTGGAGGCTAGGGTTTTCTTTTTTTTCTCTACATAAAGAATAGCTTAGAAAGAGGCTTCCTTTTATATTAAAGCAAGTTTAGGGTTTCCATGCCTAGTCTTTTTAGGTTAAACCCCCTGGCCCTCTCATGTAGAACCTAATTAACTCAGGTTTAGGCCTTCTAGGGTTTGAGGTCCAAGCCTAAAATTAGAATTCTAGGGTTTCACTAGAACTGGTTTACAATTAGGGTTGACTCACTAGGGTCTGTCCTAATGAGTTCTAGGGTTTGACCTAAAACTAAACATTACAAATAATAATATAATTAGTTACAAAACTCAGCAATTAATTAAATTCATAATTATTTAAAATAGCTAAATTACACAAATGCCCTTATATGGAAAAGTGTTAGTGACAAGTCTACCCTCCTAAAAGAAATTTTGTCCTCGAAATTGGACTGAACTACAACAAGAATGAAATCAGAAAAGGAATATACCTCAAGTCTAGAAGAGATACGGGTATTGCTCGCGTATTTCGTCCTCTCTCTCCCAGGTCGACTCCCCTGGAGAGTGATGTCTCCATGCAACACGAACCAAAGGGATGGTTTGGTTCCGCAACACCTTTTCTCTGCGGTCCAAGATCTCTACGGGCTGCTCAGGGTAGCTGAGCGTCGGACCAACCTCAATCTCCGAGTGATCAAGTACGTGACTAGGGTCGGCCACGTACCGTCTCAGCTGCGACACGTGGAACACATTATGCACTCCCTCCAATGCAGGCGGCAAGTCCAGTCTATACGCCACTGCACCTACCCTCGCAAGAATACCAAAGGGTCCGATGTAGCGTGGGCTAAGCTTTCCGCCTCCGCCAAAACGAATCGTTCCACGCGTCGGAGAAATCCGTAGGAATACTAGATCGCCAACCTAAACAAAACAGCCTCAACACGCAGTCTAAACAAACAAACACAAGCCAGAAAATAACAATCTATACCTGAAACTCAAGGGGTCTACGGTGGCTGTCGGCCCAATGCCGCTGTCTGTCCTGCGCCACTCGCAGTCTGTCTCTGATGAGTTTCACCTTTTTTGCTGCATCCACGACCATTTCTGGTCCTAGCAAGGCTCTCTCTCCAACGTCGTCCCAAGATAATGGTGTACGACACCTTCGTCCATAAAGAGCCTCAAATGGTGACATCTCGATGCTGGCCTGATAGCTGTTGTTGTAAGCAAACTCTACCAGGTGCAGATGATCCTCCCAAGAACCTCCGAGATCTAAAACACAAGTGCGTAGCATATCCTCGAGAGTCTGAATAGTCCGTTCAGACTGCCCGTCCGTCTGGGGGTGATATGCGGTACTGAACTTGAGCTGAGTGCCCAAGCTAGCCTGCAGACTCCTCCAGAAGTGGGAAGTGAAACGGCTATCCCGATCCGAGACGATGCTCACAGGAACTCCATGAATCCTAACAATCTATCGCACGTACATCTCTGCTAGCTTCTCTGTCGACGTGCCCACCTTGAAAGGTAAGAAATGGGCTGATTTGGTCAACCTGTCCACGATGACCCAAATTGCGTCCTTCCCTCCTGGAGAACGTGGAAGCCCTGAAACGAAATCCATGGTCACGTGCTCCCATTTCCATTCTGGAATCGGTAAAGGTTGAAGCAAACCACCTGGCCTCTGCCGGTCTGCCTTTACCTGCTGGCACACTAGACACCGGGATACGAAGCGTGCTACCTCGTGCTTCATTCCATACCACCATACGTGCTCCCTCAAGTCTCGATACATCTTATTGGCACCGGGATGCATCGAGTACTGAGAGCGGTGTGCCTCCTGCAAAACCTCCTCGCGCATCTCCCCGCTAGGCACACATATCCTCGTGCCGTACCGTAAAGAACCATCATCTGCGATAGTAAAGTCGTCCGACAATCCCATCCGAACCTGTGCTCTGATACTCCTCAGAGCCTCATCATCGTACTGTGCAGCTCTGATCCTGTCCATCAGTTCGGACTGTATCTGCAATCCCCACATCTGAATCTCAGTACCGGGAACTAACACTTCAATCTCCAAGCTCTCCAAATCAGCCAACAAATGCCTATCTGTCGTCAAGTACATAGCCATCGGATACCTGCTCAAGGCATCGGCGACTACGTTGGCCTTCCCTGGGTGGTACTGCAATGAGATGTCAAAGTCCTTCATCAACTCTAACCACCTCCTCTGCCTCATGTTCAGCTCCTTCTGTGTGAATACATACTTCAAGCTCTTGTGGTCTGTGAAGATCTCCACACGCTCTCCGTACAGGTAATATTTCCACAGCTTTAGAGCGAAGATAACTGCTGCCAACTCCAAATCGTGGGTGGGGTAGTTCTTTTCGTGAGGGCGTAACTGCCTGGAAGCATAGGCAATTACCTTCCCGTGCTGCTGAAGAACACATCCCAGACCCTTCCCTGAAGCATCACTGTAGATGGTAAAACCACCTGTCCCTGCTAGCAACGTCAAAATTGGAGCTGTCGTCAACCTCTTCTTCAGCTCATCAAATACGGCCTGGCACTCCTCCGTCCACACAAAATCCACATCCTTCCTAGTCAGTCTGGTCATCGGCGCTGCAATCTTGGAGAAGTCTTGTACAAACCTCCTGTAATATCCTGCTAGCCCGAGAAAACTCCTGATCTCAGCTACCGAACTGGGGGTAGCCCATGACTCCACTGCCTCGATCTTCTTTGGGTTAACCGAGATTCCGTCACCCGATACCACATGCCCAAGAAATTCGACCTTGTCAAGGAAGAATTCACACTTAGAGAGTTTCCCGTACAGCTTCTCCCTCCGGAGAGTCTCTAAGACCAACCTCAGGTGCTCTTCGTGCTCCTCCGGAGTCTTGGAATACACAAGAATATCGTCGATGAACACCACCATGAACTTGTCAAGGTACTGGTGGAACACCTTGTTCATCAAGTTCATGAATACTGCCGGTGCATTGGTTAAACCAAATGGCATCACCAGGAACTCAAACTGGCCGTATCTGGTCCGAAAGGCTGTCTTCGGCGTGTCTTCCTTTTTTACCTTCACCTGGTGATAGCCTGACCTCAAATCTATCTTTGAAAATAGCCTCGCCCCGCTCAACTGGTCGAAAAGATCATCTATCCTCGGCAGCGGGTACTTGTTCTTGATAGTGATATTGTTCAAAGCTCTATAATCAATGCACATGCGCACCGTGCCGTCCTTCTTCGGTACGAACAATACCGGAGCTCCCCATGGTGATGAACTGGATTTGATGAAGCCTTTGTCCTGCAGCTCCTCAACTTGCTTCTTCAGTTCTGCTAGCTCGCTGTTGTTGACTCTATAGACATGTTGTGAAATGGGCTCCGCTCCTGAAACCAAGTCTATAGAGAATTCAACATCTCTGTCTGGCGGCAAGCCTGACAACTCTTCTGGAAATACATCCAGGAACTCCGCTATCAGAGGATGTGGCAACTCCTCTTCTTCTGCCCTGGCTCCGCAAAATGTGCCCCTGCTCTGTTCCGCTGCTCCTCTGACGACCTCAAACTCCGGCTCTCCTGGTGGTCTAAATAATACTCTGCCTCTATAACAATCTATAGTAGCATGATGCCTACTCAACCAGTCCATTCCGAGTACAATATCGTACCCCGAAAGTGGCATGACAAGTAAGCTCACGCTCAAGTCTCGGCCTCCTACTGACACTCTCCGGTCCTTGCAGTAATCACGGACTAGTATAATACCTCCACCAGTCATGATCTTGCAAGTCCTAGCTAATGGTTCTGTGTCTAAATGATATCGAAGTGCATATGATACAGACACAAAACTATGGGAAGCACCAGAGTCGAATAAGGTAAATACGGGAATACAATCGAGAAGAACCGAACCTGTGATCAAGTCTCCTGCTGGCTCGATCTCCTCGACTGCCATGGCGTATGCTCACCCCTGGGGTGCACCTTTCTGCTGATGATGCTGGGCGAACTTCTGATATTGCGGTGGAAGTGGTCCCCTCTGTTGTTGGCCTCCTGGTACGGTAGGTACCCTGTCTGATCCTCTCTGGGCGGCTGCTCCACCCTGACCTGGATGAAAGGTAGGACAATCCTTCAGCTGGTGTATCGTCGATCCGCAGGATAGACATGAGCCCAATCTCTTCCTGCAGATATCTCTAGTATGTCCCATCTTCCCGCAGTACGCACACTGGATGGCGGGCTGAGTCTGCCTCTGCTGCTGTTGCTGAACCTGCCCTCGGGCTGGTGCCTGGTGCTGCTGCTGAAAGGGTCTCTGTTGTTGCTGCTGAAAGTGTGGACGCTTGCCCGGTCCCGTACTACTGTTTGCTCCTCCGGAACCATCGCGTCCCCTCTTGGGCCTGAGGCCTAAATCGTCCTCGGCTACTTGGGCATCCATCAATATGCCCTCGTAGGTAGCTGTGCGACGTCCCGACGTGCGAGACTTGATCTCCCTTGTCAGCCCCTTTCTGAATTTCTGGGCCCTGTCTCCCGGATCTCTAATCATTGATGGCGCGAAGCGGCTCAGGCGGGAAAACTCCGCGGTATACTCGTCGACGGACGAGCTCCCCTGGGCTAAGTCATGGAACTGACTCTCCAAAGCTCCCAGGGCGACATCAGGAAAGAACTTTTCTTTGAAGAGCTCCTTGAAAGCTTCCCAAGTGAGTCCCCTGCGCAAGAGTCTCGGCTCCGTGCGAAACCATGTCAGGGCAATGTCGAACATCTGGCTGCCAGCGGCCTCGATCTGGAGCGCCTCTGGAATCTGTGCCAAACGCAAGTTCCTCTCGATGTCCTCTAGCCAATCATCGGCGTAGAGTATCCCTTCTGTCCCCTTGAACTCCCGAGGCATCATCCTCTTGAAGTCCACAATGGTGCCCGGCCTCTGTTGTTGCTGACCAGGATGTTGCTGCTGCTGAGTGACTCTCTCCACAGCCTGGAGAGCCACTTGGTGAGCATTCTCCATGTTCACCCTCATCATCTCTGTCTGGGCCTGGTGTGCCTCAGCCTGCACTCTCTGGGCCTCTGCCGACGTCCTCTGGGCATCGACCATGCCCTGAATCAAAGCGAACATCTGTGCTCCATCGACGGGCACACCTCCTGGATGCTGAACTGGTGGTGGTGGTGCCGTCGTAGCTGTGGGGACCCTCTGAACTGGTGGTGGAGGACCCCCGAATGCTGCAGACACTCCCATATGTACTAGAGATGTAGGAGGTGCTGCTGATGTCTGTCCGGCAGGGCGAGAGGTGGCAAACCTCTCTGAATCTGCTGCTCCGAGTCTCTGGGACCTCCTTGGCGGCATCCTGAAGACAGATCGAAAGATTTAATTAAGGCAATAGATACGATATCATCAAGGAAGGACAGAAAAATTCTAAAGGAAAAATTATTAAGAGTAATGTCATAAGAATCAGAATTCCCTAATTGTGATTGAGCATATCCTCGGCCTAATTCCTATTTCCTAAAACAGGCTCGTAGTAATACTCTAAGCGAGCACCACTACGATATCGCTCTAATGCGGTTCTAGGACTCGACTACGGACCTGCATGGGCCACCAATAAAACGTGTCACGACCCGCACCCGGAATTTGGGCATGAGTCGTGGGTACGTCCAGCCTACGCCGCAGCATCGACGGTAGAACGCTGTCTAGGTCACAAACATAATATATCCTGTCAATAGTCTCAACTCCGAACAGAGAACAAAGATAATAATCCACAGTTCTATGATATACTCAATCACAATCTATAAGAAGTAATGGCACGATGAGAATAGAAAAGAGTTCTAAATAAACCAACCACAATAATCCAACTCAAATCCTGGTCTAGATGACCTCACAAAGTCACAAAATAATAAATACATCCCAGTCTCAGTCTAAAACAAAAATGCAGAAAAGTAGTCTAAGAGCAGCCAGGTACGTTCTCCTCTAGGCTAGGCAACTCCTCTGGGGTTTCTGGAGTGAAATCACCCTCTAATCCTGGGCCGTAATGAGTGGGGCAAAGATCCTCCAGGTCCTCTGAAAAATATTATCCAGTCAGGATTGGAGCGAAGCACAAGCACTAACAGCAGTTTTATTAAATTGACAAAATCTATAAACAGTGTAAGAGATACAAGATGGAAATAAATGCTGAAAATAAGAAATACAGGAGAAATGAAATAGACAATAGAGCATCTAGCAATGAACAATAAACAGTGAATGCTAGAACAAGTAAATCTGAATAAAAATAAAACATCTAGCTAAGTGTTTGAAATATTAGTTTATCATGTGATCGGCTTGGGACTAGATCAGGCTGGTTATATATGATTAGCTATGATTCTTGAAGGTCAGGCTAACCATATGGTTAGCTATGATGCATGATAATGGTCAGGCTAATCATATATAACAGCTATGAAGCATGATGATGGTCAGGCCGCATCCGACGTGAGAAGTGGGGTGAGCTATGATGCATGGTAAGTTTGGATATGATCACATAATCTACTAATAGTTCCCCATCCCCCAGCTAGCACGATGGATTCCAATCACGACTCCTCATGATGGGGATCTAGGGTGCTAACCCGTGTATCCATAGTGTCGGAATCAAGTATGTAATACACTACAATTTATAGAAGTAATCAACAATGAAAACTGTCAGAGAATGTACTCGCCTGTGGTCCTGAGCAAGGTGTGAGGATCGATGTCCAAAGTGGGATCACAATGACCTAATTATGGAAATTCAATGTTAATTAATGAATTAAAAGAATACATGTTTAACAATTTAAATACGAGGTTTCTAGGTCATCCTAAAATCTACTGGTCAATACTAGTCCATTTGATACCATGCTAGCCCATACTTAGACCAACCTAACTAACTAGTCATTACTAGGCTGACTGGGTAGTTCCAGTAGCTAAGATATACTAACACCACACTAGAGTTATTTACATTTACCTAAAATATATAGGATAGTGTTTATATAGTAACTTAACTTATACCTTATTCATATAATTAATACCCTCAACCCAAAACAAGCTACACACTTTGATACTCCCCTTGATGTTTATATTCATAACCCATACTTATTTTTGTACTGATATATCCCCCCTTATCTAGCACTTGATGAAATTAGCCACTACACCCATACACATGCCTCACAGGCACACACACTGGCACTTCTAATACACAGGAACATTACACACACAGGATTTAAACTAACTACACACACACACAACTCACTGATGTTCACACAGGTAACACAGTTTGCTCCTTCCTAATCTGATACACATTGCACATACTAAAATTGGTACACACTGGACCTAACTAGTACACACTCTGAAATCACTCACACCAACCCCACATGTAAACACCTACACACAGTGTTGAAATCTGCAGGAGACTAGGACACACACACATGAACTGCACCTCAACACACAGGTTTCACACACTGGCATAAAATAACTCACCCAATTCCTAGGTATCTATCTACTGATACTTGCATGAAGAAACTGATACACTGGGTCATATTTAACATCTTAAAACCTAACACTAACCAATTAACCCCACACATTAACTACACTCAAAATCAGAACTGCCATCCCCATTTCAACCAACAAAGCTTATACACTCATATAAACTTTACACAGATACTTAATTCCACTATCCCCCTCTTGAGTTTCCCTCACTGCTCCCTATATATCAGTATTACTGATACACTATATTTTTTCATAGCCTCACACAGAATACTTTACCACAGCTGCTGAGAAAACCTCACACACACATATGCACAGCCATAGGTTGACTGATACACACAGGTAATAACACATACAAGGATACTCACATACACAGACATCACATACACAGTATTCACAAAATGCACAGGCACTCATCTCACATGTATTTGATACACTCACACACTGAATTAATTCCCATAGACACAACCTATCTATACACACACACACACAGTGCTCACAGAATTAAACTGACACAAACACTCACTGCACTTAATATCCTCACTGAACATTTGCACACAGCCACACACACACTTGTCCACTTAGATCTCAACTCCCAATTCCATACACTCATACACACAGTCTACATATAGATACATGGGTCCTGAAAATCAATACTGGCATTTAGCTAATACCTAGACACTGCTGAACACACACATACAGATATCCACTGAGACACTTAGGTTCTGATACACCTACTCTCACATCAGGTGTATGCTGCACACACTGAAATTTATTGATTCATAGGCAGTACTGATACATTAAGACCTGTACACAGTATCACTCACACACATATGTTCTACTCTCCCTAACTGAAATACACACACTGTCATTTAAACCCAGGTTCACACACATAATCTACACAAGGCTACCTAGTTCTCACATTTGTTTACACAGTGAAACACAAGTTCTCTGATACCCAATCACTACACTGTAATCCCCAATGCACAGAATTCTGCACATACACAGTAACCCTCTCCCAAGCCCGACTGCACATATCCTCTTCCCTAACACAGTTTTTCCCCCAAACACAAACCCCCGACTGAACAGAGAACCATTCACAGTGATCACCACACAACACACAACCCATTCACAACACAATTACATTTATGAAATATAAATGGGTATATCAAAATACAGAAATTCAAACACAGGGTTAGGCAAAAAACCCTAAGACACATTATTAATCATGAATCCTCAAAACTAAAAACCCTAAATCGAAATTATCTCTACATGCAAATGAGGAAATCTGCCTACATGCAAATACCTAGGGTTAGGGTTCCTGATAATTGGGGAAAACCCCATGTTGGTCACCAAAACCCAATCCAAACCCTAAAATCAAAATCTAAACAATAGGGTGGGTTCCTAATGGCCATTAACATCTGAAAACAAGAATTTAATGAAGAAAAAATGGGGTTTTACCTGCAGGGACGGTTTCTCCAATGGAAGTTCTTCCTTTCCAAGTTTCCTTGACCCAAGTTCCCTGCTTTCCTTGCTTTGGAGGAGGAGAAAATGGAAACCTAGGGCTAGATCTCAAAAATTGGGTGGGGAGATGGTTTCTTTTGTGGAGGCTAGGGTTTCCTTTTTTTTTCTCTATATGAAGAATAGCTTAGAAAGAGGCTTCCTTTTATATTAAAGCAAGTTTAGGGTTTCCATGCCTAGTCTTTTTAGGTTAAACCCCCTGGCCCTCTCATGTAGAACCTAATTAACTCAGGTTTAGGCCTTCTAGGGTTTGAGGTCCAAGCCTAAAATTAGAATTCTAGGGTTTCACTAGAACTGGTTTACAATTAGGGTTGACTCACTAGGGTCTGTCCTAATGAGTTCTAGGGTTTGACCTAAAACTAAACATTACAAATAATAATATAATTAGTTACAAAACTCAGTAATTAATTAAATTTATAATTATTTAAAATAGCTAAATTACACAAATGCTCTTATATGGAAAAGTGGTAGTGACAGGAGGTAGCTAGCTTCATATCCAGATGCTTAGTTTGCCAGCAGGTAAAGGCGGAGAGACAAAGGCCAGGTGGATTGCTTTAGCCTGTACCCATTTCAGAGTGGAAATGGGAGCATGTGATCATAGATTTTGTATCAAGACTTCTGTATTCTCAGGAGGGAAAGATATAATTTGGGTCAACGTGGACAGGTTGACCAAATCAGTCCACTTTTTACCATTTAAAGTGGGTACATCTACGGAGAAGCTCGCGGAGCTGTATGTGCGCCAGATTATCAGATTGTATGGTATTCCAGTTAGCATAGTCTCGAATCAGGATAGTCGCTTCAGGTCCCACTTCTGGAGGAGTTTATAGGCTAGCTTGGGTAATCAGCTCAAGTTCAGTACCGCTTATCACCCTCATACTGACGGATAGTCAGATAGGACTATTCAGACTCTCAAGGATATGCTACGCACCTGTATTTTGGATCTTGGAGGTTCTTGGGAGGATCACCGACACTTGGTAGAGTTTTCATACAACAACAGCTACCAAGCCAGCATCGAGATGTTATCATTCGAGATGTTGTATGAACGGAGATGTCGCACTCCGTTATCCTGGGATGATGTTGGTGACAGAGCTTTATTGGGACCAGAGATGGTAGTGGATGCAGCTGAGAAGGTGAAGCTTATCAGGGACAGAGTTCGAGTGACGTAGGACAGGCAGCAGCATTGGGCCGATAGCCACCGGAGTCCTTTTGAGTTTAAGGTATAGGTTTAGTTTATTTTTCTTGTGTTTGATTGTTGTTTGTTAGAGTTCTAAGGTTGTGTTTCATGCTGGTTGGTGGTCTGGTTTTCTTGAGGATTTCTTCAACACGTGGCACGATTTGTTTCGGTGGAGGCAGAAAGCTTAGTCTGTGATTCATCGGACCTTTCAGTATTCTTGAGAGGGTCGGTGCAGTTGCATACAGACTAGACTTACCACCTATATTAGAGGGAGTGCACAGTGTGTTTCACGTGTCACAGCTGAGACGGTACGTGGCAGATCCCAGTCATATCTTGGGCCCTACTCTTAGCTATCCAGAGTAGCCAGTGGAGATTCTGGATCGAAGAGAGAAGGTGTTGAGGAACCAGATGATTCCTTTGGTGCACGTTATATGGAGGCATCACTCGCCAGAAGAGAGTACTTGGGAGCGAGAGACCGAGATGCGCGAGCGATATCCATATATGTTTGAACCGTGAGGTATAATTTTTTCTTGTATTGTATTGTTTGCTTTTGGTAGTTAGTTTTTTCCTTAATTTCGAGGATAAAATTTTTCTAAGGTAGGTAGGATTGTCACCTTCATATTTTTATAAAAGGGTAGTTTGGTAATTGACAAGGGTAATCTAAATTAAGGATTTATTGTATTTAAATATTTGTACATGCATGATTATTTAACTATTGTATTATTTATTGATTGCTAGTTGTAGATTTATTTTAGACTTGTGTAGTGGACCTAACCTATTTTTATTAGATGCATGAACTAATATTTTAGATTGGTTTAGTTTGAGCCCATGAATTAGGCCCACGTATTAGGAGGTTGGATTAATTAGTGTAACCATTAGACTAGAACCTTCCTTCACTAACTAATTTCTTCATGAGAGGCCCCAAGGGGTAATTAGGATATTTTATAATAGCTTGGGAAAGTGGTAGTGGCCAGCCATAAAGGGAGGAGAGAGAGTGCCTCATTTTATTTCATTCCCAATTCTATTAGATCTAGTTTTCCCCTCTTATAATTTTCTTCATTCTCTTACCATTCCTTTACCATTTTCTTCACAAATTCCTTTCCTATTATTCGTTAGAGGCTTATACATCAAGGATCTATAAGAAGGAAGTAAGGAGCAAGGAGGAGGAGGCCAAGGTCTACAAGGAGAGGAGCTACTTTGCATTTGGAAACTTTTTATTAGGAATCCATCTCCTAATAGGTACATTTCAGTTTTCCCCTTTACATAGACTCTAGATCTGAGATTTAACCATAAGAAACTAACCCACATGCATAGGATACCCATAGAAATTGGTTTTAGGTTCATCGGAGACCTACGGTGGAAGTTATGTGCAATTTGGTGTCAATTTTTGAAGAATTCCGAGATTGGCATATGTAGTGTTTGTCATTTGGTCAAATAGATCTATATGACATATGATTGATTGTTTGTGACTAGTTTTATGTCCACAATTGGGTACGTGTAGGCTGTATCTCTTTAATTTGATAAAACAGATTAATTTTGGGAGTTTTTCTTCGACATGGGGACTTGTGCATATCACATTACGACACGGACACGTAGTTAATCTAATTACTATACATATTATTCATATTTAGTGTATTAGACTTGCTCGTGTCCTTCAAGATGCGTTTAGTTGTGTGTTGGAGCTGTATCGCAAGTGTATCATAGAGTTAGTGTGATACAGGTGCGGTGCACTCCACGTGTTTGGTGTTTTGCTCTCATTTCTATATTTACATGTGTATTTATATATCTATATGATATTTATGTAATATATATATATATATATATATATATATATATATATATATATTGGTGTATATGAGTTTGTGTATATGTGTGAGTCTATATGTGTGTGTGTATGTGTGTGTATATATATATATATATATATATATATATATATATATATATATATATATATATATATATATATACTCACACACATATAATCAAACACATATACACACACATATATGTACTTGTATATATGTATGTGTGTGTGTGTGTTTGATTATATGTGTGTGAGTATATATATATATATATATATATATATATATGTACTTGTATATATGTATGTGTGTGTGTGTTTGATTATATGTATTTGAGTATATATATATATATATATATATATATAGCTATTGTTATATATATATACATAGAGGGTATATACATATATGAGTTTGTGTGTTGTGCATTTGTGTTTGTGTGTGTGAGAGAGGGGTATCAACATCACTGGGCAGCAAGGAAGAGTGCTGCTCGAGCACATTGCTCAGTGTAGCAGTGCAACACAACTCCCTGCAGCAGAGATGCACAACATATGCAGGAGGCTTCAGCAGCTACAGCAGGGGGGTCGGGCATCCATACAGCTTGGGCAAGTGAGGCAGTACAGAGCTACTGCATTCAGCAGTATGAGGAAGATTGAGGCAGGGAGTTCACAGCAATGCACAGTGGAATATCGGGTAACTGAAGTATCTGTAGCAGTGAAGCACAGTGCTCAGCAAGTAAGAAACATAGCAGTAGCAGTTTTCATAATGAAGAGAGCAGTAGCAATAGCTCGGGCATGGAGGAAGAGCCCGAGCATAGTACCAGTTTCAGATGTTCACAGAGCCTGAGCACAGTAAGATATATTCATTGTGCAGTATCAGAATTGCTTTTAGTGTTCAGTTTGGGTACTTGGGTTTGGGTATTAGTTTAAGTAGTTCGTTGATCTATTAGTTATTTATATTAGTAGTAGATATATTAATATAGTTAATCTAGTATATATTGCTAATAGATAATATATATTAGATAGTTAGAGTGATACTTGGTATATATATATATATATATATATATATATATATATATATATATATATAGTTTAGCTATATACATTATGTATATATGTAGTATTGGTATATATAATATTAGTTTATAGTTAGTATGTTGGTTGGGGGTTGCTATGTTAAGTATTATGTTGAGGTTTTGGATTACCTTGGCATACCAAGGTAATACCAAGGTTTTGGGTCGATACCCAAGGTATTGAGTTTGGATATCGAGATATATGCAATACACATTGGTGCAAGGCCAAGGTATCCTATTTCATTTGTATTATTATAGTATTATAATATTTGACTGAAATATATATCTAAAATACTACTTTCATATAAATAAACTTGTGTATCTTAGGATACGGCTTTTTGAGTGTCTTGTAGTATTTTAGTGTAGCTTGTATAGTTTAGTTTCATAATGTATCAACTTAGTGACCTAGTGTTAGACTCTTGCAACCTAGATTTCATCTATTTGACCTAGAAATGACTTATTGAACTAGAATTGTATCAACTTAACTAATTTTTATTCTTGAACCTTGTATTGATACAACATACCATATATATGTTTGTATGACACCAGCTTGGGCATCGAGAGACACACCTTGCTCAGGACTTCAGGTGAGTACATTTCTCTAAAAGTTTTCAATTCATAATATTGTATATATGCATGTTCCAGAATTGTATACTTGATCCTGACATAGTAATTTCATGGACTTGTACTATCTGGATCCCGTTAGTAGATGTTATCCCCTACCATGTTCAGCAGGTACTCGTGTACATGTATCTCATCGTATATATTGGGTATTAATTATATTTCGTATTTATATACTACACATATTTAGTGTGCTTATTCATGTACACCCATCATTCGTGTTCGGTGGTTATAATATTCGTGTACACCCACTGCTCGTGTTCAGTGATTATATTTCATGTTCGTAGCGTGTCGTGATTGGATCCATCGGGATTAGTTAGGGGTGGGAGAGTAGGAGTTGATTATGTGATCAAAGCCCCATTGTTACATTATATATATTTTGGTCATATACCTCACTTGTATTCATCTTACCTGATCATGTTCATCCAACCCGATCACATAATGAACTTGTATTCTGAGGCACATTAGCTAGTTTACAGTTATTTTATCATATTGTTGATATTTATATTGTTGATCTATATTCTCGTACATTACCTGTATATCTATTGTTCATTCATTCATATGATAGTGATCTTGTATTTCATTTCTATTATCTGTTTATATGCTCGATTATGCTATTGAAACTACTTTCAGAGGTATATACTTCGCTCTAATTCTGACTGGATATATTTTTCCAGATGATTGGCTAATAGAGCAGGGTCCCACATTCTACGGGCTCAGGACGGCGTACCTATAGAGGATATCCCTATAGACCATGAGGACTTAGTTGCAGAGCCCGAGGAGGTCTAGTTTATTTGTGTTGGATTGTATTAGATTATATTTGTGGAGATTCATAGTTTGTATATTATTTTAGATTGTGGATTGTATCTTATTCTTTTCTTCGCTATTCCATTCGTGCATTATTCTTCCTTAGTTTATTTTGTGATTGAGATTAGTCATACTAATGAGATACCATATTGCTCCTCCGTTTGGAGTTTAGATGATTGATAGGTACCATATTATATTGTGGAGATGTTAGATAGTTCGAAATAACCCAAACATTGTTCTACCGCCGATGCTGTAGCGTAGGCTGGGCATAACCACATACTCATGCCCAAAAATCCGGGTGTGGGTTATGACACTGTCTAATCATAACTCTTACTGAACTTATCATGCTATAGTCCCCTAGTTCAGGAACTGCCTTGGCGACCTAACAGTCCTAAATACTTCCATGTTCAAACTTGCACGAATTGACTATGATAGTCTTTCGGTCAAACTAGGTGAATCCAGACATGTATTGTGTTACCTGATCGTGGCATAAAATAATGTGACAAGCTTTGCAAACACAAAGGTAAGGTAATATACTACAACCAGAATATTCAAAACATAACAAATTCTAACTTGCATAAAGCTAAAATGGCAGCGCAAGGGTTGAACTATAATATCAAGTTTTATTTGTATTTTTTATACACAAGTAATACAAGATGGGATTATTCCCTTAGCTAGTTGCGTTGAGTTCTTATTTTATTAGAAGGCAAGGGTTATCGCCTAATCATCTAGCATGTATCGTCCATGTTATTAGGTATACAGGCTAAGAAAAGACAGGTTCATCGGAGCCACCCACTTTTGCGATGATTTGCATCGGTCGAGTGAGACTCCGAATGCACCTTTAAAAATTTTAAGTCTGAACTTTTGAAGGGACAAGTCTAAATGCCTTAGCATCAAGCGACATATCTCGTCGAGCTAGGCGGGACAAGTTCTTGCACTTACGCCGTTTGAATCGGCTCTCCGAGCTGACCGGAGCAAGTCGTTACACAAAGTGTATTAGAGTCGGCCGCCCAATAATACACTTGGTTCGATCAAGCTCTAGAAAAAAATAAGCTTGCAAACTAGGCTATAACAACAAGTAATAAGCAATAAGAAGATAATAGGTGAACAGTGAAAGAATATGATATAAATACCTAATAACAATACCTGCATACAATCAGCAGCTACATCAAGTCACAATGTCAATTAACTCTGCAATCTGGCAGAGAATTAGGTTCTCAGAGGGATGTAACAAGATACAAAAAGTACATGCCATAATATAAATATTATGCAAACATAAACGGGTAAACTAACCATCTATGTGCATGCAATTTGAAGACAATTTTGGTACGTATGGGTAGGTAAAGCTCTGTGTCTGGCATTAGCTACAAATTTGATGCCAGAAATATATACTAGCATACCTCCTGATCTTTTCTATCTTAGGGCTAGTGACCACTGCCGGATATATCTACTAGCATATAAGCCTATAACCGGGTAACTATTAAATCAGAATTATAAACTCCGTAGTTTCCTCTGAAGACTACGACAAACCAATTTGTCTATCCTATACGCCTACTAATTGTCTTCCATGTCCAATGCCAATGTACCAGTCGTGACTACGACACAGATGTATCATATCTACAAATGCCAGGTCACTAGTAAACTAGACTCCTAACTATATTATATACCATCACATGTGTTATTCGCACCGGTAGCTAGTCGAGTGTGAATCCCATGCCCTACCATGCTCTTATTCTCACTTTTAATACTGTGAAATGGTACGTATCAAGGTCCTGGGAGATATAAGAATACATCCACAATATTTTGGTATGTCTACTAGTGACTAGGTCAATCACAAAACCAAACATCGATGACTTCGTCAACTGCACCCGAGGCATTCTCAAACGCACACACTATACTATATTCAGAGCATAAGCATATGAACAATAATAAATCAAGTTTAAACAAAAAAAGGCAATGCATACTTGGCTGGAACTCTAAGATGAGTATAAAGCAATTCCGGTCCTGTCTCCGAAATCGTATCGTCCGGAATGCCTATAATATATAATAATAATATCAGTAACTATTCTTAAGTTGCTAAATACATACAATATTATTAATAATATACCTGTAAGGTAGGTTATGAAATAAATATTTTAATACAAGTAAAGAAAAACTAGTTCTACGACATAGGTTTGGCCTTTTAATCATCTACCAACTCGTTAACCTAGATGTTTACACAAACCCTAACCTAACTTGGTTCCTACTCTACTACTTGGCACATGATACTAGAGTTAATCATACTTGGTTTTAGTCTCTAACAATGAAAATTAATGCTTCAAAAGAAAGACACCAACAGTGTCAAATTAGATGTACTTATTTCTAGATTGAAGTCCTAGATTACCAATTAACTATCTACTGTTACAACACCATGTTTGCACTATTTCTAAGGGTGATAAAAGTATGGTTTGAACCTAATTATTCACAATTCTAACATTGGTTATCTATATTGCATGGTAAGAGGTTTAAATAGGGACATAATTATGAAGGTTTGTCACATAAAAAGTTAATAAATCATATGAAATTTCGTGCACGAATGACAAAAGTTCAATTATGGAATTTATGAATGTGAGAGTGTTTAGCATATTTTAAGTGGTCTTTTTCATATTTTATTTATGGAATCTACCTAGGGTGATGAAGTAGCTAGGTTGTCCTTATGTCATGAATCATAAAATGAAAAAAACTTAGGGTACTTAATTTATGATGCGTGGGCAGCGGTGCTTCCCACCAGACTTCGGCTGTGCACTACGCGTAGAAAGGCCTCTAAGGAAAGAAAAATAAAATAAATATATATCAAACTATATATGAAACTGAAGAAAATTGATAGAGTTATGAGATTAAAAAGGTCCATAAGAGTTTAACCAAACATTTTGATGTGTGTACATTGTTCTTTGCATAAACAATTCTGGCAACAAGTCATGTAGACACCTTATCTTGTGACAGTGATTAGAGGGGGTATAACACAAAGAAAAATTCATGAATAAATATAGAATGAAGGGGAATAAATTAATAATGAATAATATGGAAGGTTTGAGGGATTTACCTATTGATTTTGAGATGCAAACTATTATAAAAGTTGACCAATTCCAGCAAAATTCAACACTTGCACTACTGAATGTAGGAGCACTTGTTGAGGGAGAATGGAGTTGGAAATGGAATGAAAATGGCTTGGGAAGGACATAGGATGTAGGGGGATGAGGTATGGGTGTTGTGGCTGAGTTGTCAGAGGAATTGAGGAGTGGGGGTTGTGTTTTAGCAACTACCACAACATGTAGCACCCCTCGAGGTAACCTGGATAAGGTCCCATATGTTGCTATTCACAGCAGCATATGTGCATGGTTTGGGTCCAACAAGACCTTGATTTGGGTCCCTATACAACCTAGTTTGTGTGGATAAGATTTGAGTTTATTTGGACATATTTTGAATAGATTTAGCTAGCCTAAACTAAGTACTAGTCCAAACTAGTTGGGCTGAATGTAACACTAGTTCTAGTGCACCTAAACCAATCCAAAACATAAGTTACACTTTAAATTAACTAAATACACTAAACCTTATATATAGTAAAACATATATATAAATATATTTATATATATAAAGGCACAAAATTTAATATGCACTATGTCTAGAAGTTAGATAATATTTATTCTATTAGGATTTTTTTCTTTTTTTTTGGGGGGGTTTACAAGGAGCTTGAGAGTGAGTCTCTCATCCACGAGATACTCGTCAGATGAGTATATGTTATTCACTAATAGAGAAGAGCCTAAAATCTTCATAGAGGCGATGGAAGACGAATACATTCATGAGTAGATGCAGGCTATGCAGGAGACGATAAGTTTCTTATAAGCAAACTCTACTTATGAGCTGGTGCGGTTGCCAAAGGGCAAGAAGACTTTGAAAATTAATGGATTTTCAAAGTGAAGCCGATGAAAGATACTACTCGTCCTCGATAAAAATCAAGGTTGGTAGTTAAAGGCTACGGTTAGCGGAAGGGCATAGATTTTGATGAGATCTTTTCGGCGGTCGTAAAGTTGTCATCTATTTGGGTGGTGCTAGCATTGGCAGTCGGTTTTAATTTAGAGGTTGAGAAGATTGACATGAAAAATACATTCCTCTATGGTAATTTAGAGAAGGAGTTGTACATGGAACAGTCAAAGGGATTCTATAAGCAGGGCAAGTCACTATTAGTCTGCCGGTTAAGAAAGTGTTTGTATTGTCTAAAGCAGGCTCTGAGACAGTGGTATAGGAAGTTTGAGTCATTTTTGGTGAGCATGGTTATGCACGGACGAGGGAAGATTACTTTATTTTCCTAAATAATTTTTTCGAGGATGATTTCATCATACTATTGCTTTATGTAGATGATATGTTATTGGTGCGTTGAAATGCCACCAGGATAGCAAAGTTGAAGCACCAACCGGGTATGGCCTTAATTATAAATGATTTGGTCACAACAAAGTCTATTCTTGGGATGTAGATCAGTAGAAAGAGAGAAAGAGAGATAGTCCAACATGTTGTACTTGTCCCAAAAGAAGTACATTCATCGGATACTTCAGCATTTTAGGATGGATGGGTAGAAGAAAGTGAGTAACCCCTTATAGCTCATTTTAAGTTCACTTTGGAGCATTGTCCATCTATCGAGGACAAAAAAAAGATATGGAGCGAGTTCTTTATGCTTTAGTAATGGAAAGTCTCATGTATGTCATGGTGTGCATAAGGCCAAACATTACTCATGTGGTTGGCATGGCTAGCAGGTATCTTTCCAATCCTGGAAGGGTACATTAGAGTGTGGTCAAGTAAATTCTATGATACCTTCAGGGTACCGCTGATTGGAACTTTTATTTGGTGGTGATGAGCCGAAGCTGGTTGGATATACTGACGTTGATATAGTTGGAGATGTAGACATGAGGATATCGACTTCGGGCTCTCTGATAATATTTGTTGGTTGAACGGTATCGTGGTAGTAGTAGTTGCAAAATTATTTTATCTTGTGTATGACAGAGGCAAAGTATATGGCATCAGCAGAGACTTGCAAGGAGTTGTTGTGGATGAAGAAGTTTCTACAAAAAATTTGGCTTTTTAATCAAGAGTAGCGTATTTTGCTTTGCGACAGCTAGAGTGTTATCCACCTTGGCAAAAATTTGATATTTCATAGTTGGTCAAAGTTTATTGTAACTCAGTATCCAATGATACGAGATGTGCTTGAGGGATGGAAGCGACACTTGAAAAGGTTCACACATATGAAAGTGGAGCGAATATGCTCACGAAGGTTCTACCAAGAGAAAAGTTTGAGTACTACAGGCAGAACATCTGTATGACAAGCTTCTCCACCAAGTTGGAAAGGGGAAGATTTTTTATGTGGGTGGGGTTCCCAACCCATATGGAGAATACCTTAGAGTGATAATGAGCATCATCCGTTTGTCGGAGAAGCTCAGGGAGTGCAACAAGTACCATACGTATCGGAGGAACTCGGAGTATCAGAGTAGGGTGTTGTTGTCCAGTCCCAAGGAAAAATTGGACCGAATTCGGTCCCAGTGGCAAAATTTGGACCAAGTTCGATCCCCCAAGAGTCAGGACTTGTTGGCTCAAAAAACCATAACTCGGTCCGAGTTTGGTTTTGTCGGGGCTGTGAGAGTTCTGGGATATTTTATACATCATTGGATCAAATCTGGTGGACCAGATTGGTTACGAGATTGAGGAATATATATATATATATATATATATATATATATATATATATATATATATATATATATATATATATATATAGGTGTCATGCTACAGAACCGAAATACGGAGACGGACATTGCTAGCTACCCCGTACAAGGTACAAAACATCGTACGACAATCACAACTGAAACTATACATGGGGGTGCATGCTACAATCAAGTAATTTAGGGTTACAAAGAGAATATATGTCTCAATCAATCAAACAAGAAGCAATAAACATAGAATATGTATAATAAAATAGAAAGGCGTGCCAAACGCTCTATTAAAATTTTCTGAAAACTAGCTATACAAAATGAGGAGCTAGTTATGTTACAAAAGTACATGACCCTAATCAGCTACAGTCTAATTAATTACAATCATGTAACAGAAATTAATGTCCCGACATGTCAGCTAACAGGTGTCGGTAGCTAACCGCCTAAAAGAATATTAATAAACAATGACGAGCAGGGAAGAAGAAAATTACTCGTGTCCCTCAGGGGCCATCCATCGGGTGTGCGATATTTTTCAAGGAGGATTAAGCTAGATCCTCGGGCTCAGGCTCTAAACATGTCCATGCAAAATCAGTGGGTTAGACCCCAAATAGCAAGTATCACAAGAAAGCACGAATGGAGAAACAAAAACCCAAAGCATATAGATATATATAATGCATGAGCCAAGAACCATAGGTGATACATCATCGCTGAGGCAATAAGACACTCCTATACCAAACAAGGACAAGAAGCACCATACCACATCGAGATAACGCACATCCTATGATTCAATTCAAGCTATAGGATTCTGTGTTGCAGTTCCAGTACATAGCTTATCGTAGCATAATAGTCCAACCATACAACCAAACAAGGACAATGGTTGAACCATCACACCATGATATTCCATATTTCTAAACTACTAACAAAAGATATAATGCACAATCAAGTTCAGTTACAGGATCGGCCAATCAATTCTATGACTTTTTATGTAGAGTCTGGGTTATCCTAGAATTATAATGCATATAAGGAGTCCTCAAATCGTGCTATATTCCAGCGGGGCTAGCCGAGTCATGATGATCGTTGCGTAGAACATAGTATATGCATCGGTCCCTCGTAAGGCCACAGTGCTAAGATTCACATAGAACACGTAGTACAATATAATAGTCGGATATTGCAACTCACTAGTGCAAATTTTAAATAATATCCATGGGGGCCAGCCTTGTACTCCCCAAATAGGTATTTGAGTGTAGTTGTCATTCACTATCTCGAGATTTTGTCCCTTCCAATGCTTTACAAGTTTTAGTTGCCTAGTTAATCCTACGGTTAGCTGAAATTATATGGCATAGTTATATGATCATTCCTCCTATATGTCGTACTATAGTACGTCTACGCTAGGTACGAATCCACATTGTTGCCCATGGGCCAACCCAGATTCACCCAGGTATATGCAATAATTAAATAATTCCTAACCATGCTTTGGTTATTTGGTCAACTATTAGGCCCATGCTGGGGAAGTCTTATGATATCACATGTCGCGTAAGATAATCGAAACATGTAACATATAACCCTTGGGAACACTTAGCACGTAGGAACACATAGCACATAGTTAGTGTATCAGCACAGATACAATCAGTCGAGTCAAGTACCAAATTATTATTTAATCACATGAATTCTTATCATATTGTAGCACTTAGATTGAATCATGCACATAGCTAGTTTAGTCATTCATTACATAGTCTAGTTCAACACATAAATGGGTCGAGCACATGGTCAGGCAACATATAGTATAATATCTCCAAGCAACAAAATAAATAACTACTATGGATGGAAGAACAAATAGGAAAAACTACTCTATGTGATTTGAAATACCTTGTTGACATGTGAAAGGCTAGGAGTAATATCCGGCAAACCACACGTGTCGTGCATGGATGCTATTATTTCATAAAGACCATGGGATAGAAAGGGTAGTTCACATGTCCAGTAAGTATTTTCTCTCCCCACAAGTACACATGGATTCCAAACCAGTCACGAAGAAATAACAATAATCCAGAATAGTCACGTATCTCATAATAAGAATCCATCATACTAGTCCGTGTAACAAGTGTCAAGAATCAAATAATCAATACTAAGCATGCATTATAGAGACTATCAAGTACTGAAATTAATCACGGAAATGTACTCGCCTGTGGTCCTTAGCTGGTATGAATCAGAATTCAACTCACAGTCCAAATAGCCTATGTATTACAAATTTACCATATCAAAAGATAATTTATTTTAATTTATTTAATTCTAGAATAATTACTCTAAAATCCTATTTTAATCTTATTTTTCTGATTTTTAGGTCAATTCCTAAATTTTGTTCAAAGAACAAAATTTTATCAACTCGAGACTCATGGCACGCAAATCGAGGCAATATATTGACCAAAAAGTCAACCGACACAAACTTGTCTTTTATGCATGATTTTTTTGTAGATTTTAGCATCATAAAAATGTTAGAATTTACGGCTCATCTGAATTCAAATTCGTTTGGGAATTATTATACATACTAATTTCGTATTGTGCAACGGTGATTAAATTCTAACCTAGAAGTTCTACAGAATTAACAGTATATAAATATTTCAAATTAAATTCTGGGAAAATATATGTCAATTATCTCGATATTAGATTTTCGAAACTTCAAACGGTTCATGATTCTGATTCCTGGTTCTCCCGAAATCGTAATAATACCGAGACGCATCTATTTTTGGATTTGCTATGCTCTACGAATTTTCAAGAATTTAATACTCATAATTTCGTAAAACAATTTATATATTCAGAAATCTAACCTCAATATGGTTCTAACACAAAAAACTAAGCCTCATTTGGAGTCCGAAACAATGCGTAATGGCTTCTGGAAGATGAAGCAACCCTAGACGATAATTCTCCAGAATTCGGCTTAAAGAAAAATCCTAGGAATTATAACCTAACTATTATATATATAGAGGAGAGAGGGCAGCCGCAGCTAATGGGTGTGCCACGTGGTGTGCATCCAGGCAGTCTTGCTCGGATCGAACGGTCAGGGTTAGACCCGGTTTGGCTCGGCTGAGTCCGAGTCGAATTCGGACTCTGCTCGGTTCGTGGTCGGCTCGGCTGCACCCGCACCCTCTATCGGGGTCACTGACAAGCGGGTCCCGCCCAGTTTGCTGCGGGAGGCTGACGGGTGGGCCCCAGTTGGATGACTAGGCAGGATATTTATTTTTATGGGTTTTTTTTAGAAAATAGTTTTTAATTCAGTTTTTCCTAATTAACTCAAAATAAATGTTAAAAATAATCAGAAAATTTCCAAAAATTTTTAGAAAATATATTTAATTATTTAGAACCTAAACTAAAAGTTTGGGATGTTTTTAATTATGTTTTCCCCTAAAATAAATTTTTGCAAGTCTTAGGAAATTAGTGTTACTAGTTTTTAATTAACCAAAAATTATAAAAAAATCCCAATAGTCCCAAATTAACCTAAAAACAATATTTAAGCTAGAATTTCAGGATACGAAGGTTACATTGTCGTATGAACAATTATCAGATGCTCAGATTGCCGCATGCCTTTCTGGCCGCATGACCCAATTTTGATGCATGATCAAGCTTATGTGCCAACTTGAGCCAAGCGTATAGCTCAGCACACATATGCTAGTCTGTTAGGCATGCTCCTAACATGAATGGCACACGCTGCGAGGGGTTGCGACAAGGAGTTCCAGCCACATAGCATTTCTGTCGCATAGCATTTCTGCCGCATAGCCTCCTATCGCATTAACTCGATCTTCCAGAACAGCAAGAACACCATGGAAAAAGCTCCAAAAACTCGATATTTGATTCCTTTATAAAATTCTCGTTTTAAGTCCAAATCTAGTGAAACAAAGTCCAAAATCACATGAAATCAAATTTTCTACAACATAGATCAATCCGTTTTTGAAAACAACAAGTTTTAAGAGATCAAAACCAAGGAACATTATAAAAACCCTAATTTGGAAAGTGATCTACACCGTTCCATCCACCAAATCCGAAACTACCAAACATTAAACATATAGAGAAGCTCATGGCACACAATATGGACTAATAATAATGCTAGATTTCTCTATTCTCATGCAAAACGTACTTGCTTATGGAGGGGAGAGGAAACTAAAAAAAGGGAAAGAAAAGGAAAAAATAAGGGAAAAGAGAATGAGTTTGGGTTTATATAGGCTAGGGTGGGGTACTTTTCCCTTGGATCAAGTCATGACCAATCCTAGCCACACAAATAAACCATGAACCAAGCTCAACCAAAGAATGGGTCTAGTCTCCACACATCATGACAACCATGCAAGCAAGATATAATATGTCCTAATATATATATCGGGAACGGGGAGTGACAATAGGTATTTCATAACCCTAATCTACGCGACATACATGTTTTTTAACTTTTGGGAGAGAGAAAGGGGATTAAAAGCTATTGTAAAGGAGAGATTATTTCAGGTAGTTCTTCTCGGCATCTCATGTTATTCAGAGTCTATAATCAGATTTTCTTGTTTCAAGTTGTTGTGGTTATCCATTTTGGATCGCTGAGAACTACGTAAGGAATCGTTGTATTTTCTTATTCCAATATTGGAGGCTTTTCAAGGTTTGAAACTGATTTTAACGTAATTTTTTTTATCCGAAATTTCTACATAAAAATTGTTGTCTGCGTTTGGCTTTTGTGTGATTTTGGCAAAAAAAAATTTATATGCTTTTCTTCAATTCTTTCACAAATGGTTTGGGGAAACGATTTTCATATTTTGGTCCTAACAAGTACTATCCTGATTACAAAAGGAAGCCACACTGTACTACTTATTTTACATCAAAAGCTGCAAGAACAATTGGTTTACTTGTCACATCTATTTTAATACAGGAAAAGCTATATTAACCAATGATATTTTACATCAAACTAACTATCAGAAGTGCTTGCATAAGTTTTGCTACATTTGCAAAATATCAAGACTAACTTTAATGCACATGCAAATGCACTTGCAGTTCCCCCGAACGATCAATTCAGATCTCAAATTGTAGAGACTTTTTTTTATTCACAATGAGAAACCGTACTCTATTGACTCCTTTATTATTTTAATTTTTTTTAGTCGGCTGAGTTGGCAGAACACAAGTAGGTATTATTTAAGGTGTGTATCAAATCGGGTCGGTCTGGTCCAGACCCAGTGTTGATCGAATTTGACCAGTCCTGGGCCAGGTTGGGCTAAGCCTTAGGAGAGAGTGGTCAGACCATGATGACCCAGATTTAAAAAAAACTAACCCAACCCGGACCCGAACCCAGTTGAAAGTGGGTCGGGCATGGCCGGGTTGGGTCCAGGCCAGTTTAGTGTCGTGCCAGGTTGGCCCTTGTTTAGTTTAAAAAAAAATCATAAATAGAAGAAAGAAAATATTTTTTTTATCAATTTAATTAAATTTAAAATTTGATATGATATTTTTAATAAACTGGAAAAAAATTAATGGAAATATTTTATTTAGCTATAATTAAAATATTTTAAGGCCAAACAAATATGGCTGTTTTTGAGTAACTACCATATATGATATAATTTTTATATTAGCTATCATTAATTTTATTGCATATATTGGGTTGTCCATAAGTATAATAGAAATACTAGTACGTGGTATTAATACTTTTATATTTACTGTTTTAGAAAAACTTACTATTTATGTGATTGATCTTGATCGCTATCAATTAATTTTCATATACTAAAAATGACAATGGCATGATAATACCATATTAACTCTTATGATTTGTATGGCTATCAATTAGTTGTCATATATTTTAAATAACTATCATATATGACAGTAGTTTCCATATTTGTTATCATTAATTTTATTTAATTACTTTCTATGTAGATTTCTTATTGTAATTAGATACTGCATATAGTTAGTTGTTAATAAATATAATAAAATACAATGATATTTAATACTTTCATATTAACTATGTCAGATTAATTTTAGTATTTTTGTGAATGACCTAGTTGGCTACACATAGAATTTAAAATAATTATATTAATTGTAGCTAAATTTTTAATTAACTCTTATGTTTTGAATGACTACTAATTAGTTGTTATATTTATTTGAATAAAAAGTAGTTTCCATATTATTTATCATTAATTTTATGTAATACTTTTTCATATGGATACTCATTGTAATTAGATACTACTAAAAATTAGGTAGAAATATTATTGTATATAAGTAGTGGGTTGTCTAATTATTTTTCATATCGATTCTCATTATAATTAGATATTATTAAAAATTAGATACTATATTCACCTTGTCTGGATGGTACTAGAGCTCTACGTCATAATCCTTCAACAACTCTAACCATCTCCTCTGCCTCATGTTCAAGTCCTTCTGGGTGAATACGTACTTCAAACTCTACCCGATCATCGTATAAGTAGTTCTCCATAGCTTGAGTTCAAATACCACTGCTGCCAACTCTAAGTCGTGTGTTGGATAGTTCTTCTCGTTATCTCGAAGTTGCCGATATGCATAAGCTATCACATTTCCATGTTGCATCAAAACATACCCAAGTTGTAACCACCACTTTTACTTGTAGGATATTTTTGTCATTTCATAATTGGTTGTAATTATATAGCTATATTTAATTTGCGTTAGTTGGAATTATATTGGTGTAGTTAGTATGCTAGCTAATTAAATTTATTAAGTGTTAGTTAGTATTAATTGATGTTAGTTAGCGACTTAGTTATTTAGAATTAATTAAGCTACTGCATGGATAGAATATTCCTCTATTAGTTAGCTAAGATGCTTTCCTTAATTAATTAGATTCCATTCATGATAAATTTAGAACATATTTAAAGAATAAAGAGGGACAAACTTGACTATGTGGCATCACCCAAATCTACAATAAGAGGCAAGCGCTAATTAGGGTTTTAATCCATTCATTCATTAATTCATATCATTAGCCTACTTCTTTCCCAAAGTGACTTCTTCCCCAATCCAATCCAAATCCCCACCAATCCCTATTCCAATACACTTATTCTTATTCAATCTCATCCCCATGTAGGCCTAGAGAATTGGAGTACAAGGACCCATTGGAGAGGAGCTTGCTAGGAGGGATTGTGTCCATTCCTTCATTTGTGTCCATTAAAGGAGTTTCATTAGGATCCAACTCCCAATAGGTAAATTTATATTCCCACATAAATTCCTATATTAGAATACTCATTTGAGATTCTAGGAAACCACCATGGCTATGTTCAATTCAATAGGTGATAAATTAGGTGGTAAAGATTCCTTTTTGATAGTTCTAGGTATTTTTGTGGCCAATTTGGTGGAACTCCGAATTGTGTCCACCAAGTGTTTGAGTTTTGTCCTTAATAGGACTATTAGTATCTAATTGGTTATTTGATAGTGTCCTTGTGTCTACAAATAGATATATAGAGCTCGTATCATGATACGCCATGATATATATATGTGGTTTTCGTATTTTAGGGGTTTTTGACCAATTGGTATTAATTATTCCTTATGGCATTATAATTCTCTATTCTAGTTATACATATATCATATATTATATATAATTGGTGTTCCACTTGATTTGGCATAGTGTATTATGGTGATGGGTGAGTATCAAAGAGAAATACTTGAGGGTGTATCTTAGTGCACCCTAAGTGTTTGATGTTGGTTTTGTATATGTGTTGGTGTATTATGTTGTGTTTAGTTGATAATGTGTGTCCTGAGTATATTTGTGTCATAGCTTGGTATCATATATTAAAATTGATATCATTCATAGATGTTGAATATTTTTGAGAGTTTGATATTCTAGATTGGGAAGAGTCAAGTAGAGAGGGAGTGTACCATAGATTTGTATGTGTATTTAGAGTAGTGTTTGTACTATGTGTATGAGGGACTATGTGTGTGTGTGTGGATATTGGAGAGTGAGTAGAGGAGGGATGAGTTAGGGGAGTTAAATGCAAGGGTGTTGGGGCTCGGGTCCCTGTCTAGTACAGGACTTACAATAGTGAGTAGCTGCTGCCTTGGAGCAGCAGATGCAAGAACTATATGCAGCAAGTTGTATGCTGCACTAGGTTGCATGTAACATCAACATCAGGATGATAATAGTAGTGGGCAGTAGGGAGCAAGAAAGAAGGGGAAAAGCTCGGTCAGTATAATGGGGTTTGGGTTTTTAGTAGGGGAGGTATAAGTGTTCCTGGGTGTTCAGTGTTATAGAGGGATCTCTTGAGTAAAATTATGAGGGTTGTGCATATATAAACATGGATATAGAGAATACATGATAGAAAGTATTGGGTAAGTGCGCAGTTGGATAAATAACATCATGTATGTATGCATATGGAAGTGTGGAAAAGGATACAGCAGTAGCAGTTCATTGTTTTGAGTGTACATATATGTGTGTATACCCTGTACCAAAGTATTTTGTGTCTATGTATCAAATTCAGGTATCGGAGACAGTAGCAGATATAGTGCCCCACTCTAGCGGTGCACTATATAAGGCTTGTGGCTCGATTGACTCAGTTGAAATTGAGTACGAAAAAACTTTACAGTGGAATTGATCACGGACAATGCAATAAAACCTTTCCAATTGATGGATTGGCTTCTGTTGGAATAAGTCCAATAGTTTTCGTTGGATTTTTGGTTAGCTTTCTTGGATTTTTGCTGCTTGGTTTTGATGAATGTATTTTCGTGATTGATTTTCGATGATTGATTATTTAGCTCTTTTTTATCAATTGCATTCATTCATTCTAGAGAACTCTGAGAGAAATGAAGATTGTAGTCTAACTAAATATTGGTGCCAATACAGATATACGTGTGATCGAAGCCTAAGCGAGCAAGCAATTTTTTCTCTCGTTATTCTCTATTTGGTGAGCGGTTCTGTCCCTTTTTCTTTACTTCGTCATGCTAATAATCAATAATGTTCTTTTGTAACCTTGCTAATCCGATGATCGATAAAGCCACTAATTCTACAAGTTTAATACCACTAATATAAATCAACTAGTTGCATTGATAAGAGGGAAGTTCAATTTCATAACATAGGGAAGGATATGATCATTATGTCGTGGGTTGGTGCCATGCCTTAGCGGTAAATTGGAGTCTACGGACTACCAATCGAAACAATGAATAAGTATGTTGAAATAAGAATGGTTAAATGTGCATTGCTGCTCTAAATGCTTCAACACCTTACACTGCTATTTATGCTTATCATATAGTCGTAGTTGCATTATATCGTCATGCAAAACTTATGCACAAGGTAGCAAATTTTCTCGAATGGAACCTGGGGCACTGGGGACCGTTCGGCCTGGGAGAAATAGTATGGCTTTGGTAGAGCCGGGTATAAGCGGTACATTCATCGAGACTTGCTACCAGCTTTGAACGCGCATCGCACGCCCATCGAAGTCCTATACAGCATATCCATCGTGGTGCTATACCAAAAATGAACCAGTAGAAATGAGTTGCATACTAATGATGTCTTATGCAGGGTGGTAAGAAAAATCATGTAGATTATACAGGAACGGCTACTGGCCGAGGTAAGAATTCCATATGTGCAAAGATTATATATTTTACTGCATAATTGTTGCCTATATAAACTGCTGCTTTAATTAAGAAGTATTGGTTTAGGTGAGTGGTCCAGTTTTGTTCACCGGTACAAGTTGAGTACTGACTCAGGTCTTTGTGGGCAAACCAGGAGACTGAGATACCGTGGGCGCTCAAGGAAGATAAAGATTTCGTGGCAGTCTTTTCGAGCTTCTTCCTATTTTAAAATATTTCAAAGATTTCTAGTTGCTGCTTTCAAGTTTCCAGGAATATAATAAAGAGGAATAATATATAGGATACAAACATTATTTTATGTCATCCTATCAGTATTTTCTTTTATGCAAAGTTATGTACGCCGTTCAAGCATTTCCATTTCTGTGCTAAAAAAATTATACTTTGTTGCAATGAATCAATAAAAGAATTATTTTTTCTTCCTATACAAATGTGTGCTTTATAATCTGCTACTATGTTATGGTGCTGTTTATAAAAGGTAATTGACACATGTGCACTATCTTGCCTTATACAATTGTAACCCAGACTTGTACGACATTACATCCAGCGAGGATGAACGGTTCTGCGGAACCGAATGCGAGGACGAATCGGTTCTGTGAAACCAGGGCGTGATAAATTGGTATCAGAGCATGGTTTAAAGTTTCTCTGATTTCAAAAATTAGTTTTCAAGTGAAAGTTTTCAAACAATAACGATTTTCTCAGATGATTTATTTTTCGATAGTGCTGCATGAAATAATGTTCCATATAATAAGCCCATAAATATTTTATGAGTGCTAATGGATATTATTTCTTTTGTAGATGACTAAGGATGATAGTGCCAAGGCAACATCGTCATCTGACCCAATGGAGAAAGTAATAAAATATTAAAGGCGTAAAGGAAGCAGAGTGATGCACAATACAAGATGATTGAGGCACAGTATCGTGAGCATCAAGTGCAGTTAACAATCCAGTTTCAAGCACGATTTGATGCACAATAGCAGCAAGTTGATAACTTGTCTCAACTGGTTGCTACATTGACTGAGAATAACAACGAGACCGCAGTGATTGCCGCTAAAGAGACAGTGATAGTAGAAGTAGAGAAAACTGAACATCCTCCAAAAATGCGACCAACATTCAAGTTTTCTGAATTCAAAAGCTGTAATTCGCCCGAGTTCAATGACAGGGCAGAACCAGAGGAAGTAATGGGCTTCCTAAGGACTTTGGAGGGCATCTTTTGTATGTTGGATGTGCAAGGCACCAAAAGAGTGGATTGTGCGGTTGTAATGCTGGGTCTCAAAGCAAAAGACTGGTGGGAGTAGAAGAGACAAGCACTGTGCGGTGCCAACTAAGAAACCAAAGTTTCTTGGAAGATATTATGCGGGGTTCATCGCATAGTTCATTCTACCAGTTCAATCTACCAGTTGTCTGTGAAGGAAAAATTGTTTATAGCGCTCGAGCAGGGCAATATTTTCGTCAGCAACTACGAAGCAAAGTTATAAAGCGATCCAAGTTTGGCGGCTAGATGGTACCGAACGATGAGGTAAAACGACTGTGATTCATTGAGGGTCTGAATGAAGGCTTACATCATGATGTTCTCAACCGAAAGTATACAACATACAGGAAAGCCTATGAAGCGGATCTCGAGATAGAGAAATTTTATCCTTGAGGGGCGATACAAAACAACCATGGGAACAGCTACAAATGACCCATGGCAGCAAGCGGGTCTGATTCTTCTAAGCGTCATAACACAAATGATAACAAAGGACCTTATTAGCGACCGTACTGTAACAGGTGCAAGCGGGTTGGACACCGTCAAGATGAGTGTCGGGATAGATATTTTAAGTGTAGCAGTTTGGATCATAAAGTTGCATGGTACAATAGTGGGGAAAGAAATCAAAATCACAATCAATATCATAATCAGAATCATGATCAATAGTACAATCAGAATCGTAGACAAGCGCCATGAGCTCCGCAGGCAGCAGTTGTGAATGCTCAGAACCCACGACCAAGAGGACATAGTAGAGTGTTTGTACTAACTCAAGAAGAAGTGCTTGACTCAAACACTGGTATAACAGGTATATAGCTTTACAGCGAAATACCTGCTCGTATACTATTTGATTTTGGTGCTACACATAGCTTCATATCATCTGCATTTGATAATGAACACAAATTTTGTAAGACACAGTTAGATATGAATCTTATTGTCAACACTCAGTCCGGAATAGATTTGCCTGCTAGTTCGATTTGCACGGATATTTATATTTGCATTGGGGGAAAGTACGTGTCCTTGGATACAATAGTCCTGGACATTGTCGATTACAACATCATCTTGGGCATGGATTGGCTCGGAGCGTGCAATACGAAAATTAACTGTATGGAGAAGAGAGAGGAGTTTCGCACTCCTGGAGAGGCAGAGTTCTCTTATTCATGTACTCCGACATCTAAAACAGTGATGGTGGTATCAGCAATGATGGTAAGGCGTATGCTATATTCGGGGTGTGAAGGGTACCTTGCTTCTGTATGGAATACTTAGATAAAGGGCACAGACTCGGGTGAAACCGAAGTTGTAGCAAAATTCCCTGATGTGTTTCCAGAGGAGATACCTGGAATGCCTTCAGACCGAGAAATTGAGTTCACTATTGACACCTTTTTCGATACTCACCCGATATCAAAATCTCTATATCGGATGGCTCCTGCCGAATTAAAAGAACTGAAGTCATAATTACAAGAGTTACTAGATAGTGGCTACATTCAACCCAGTATTTCACCTTGGGGAGCCTAGTGCTGTTTGTGAAGAAGAAAGATGGCACAATGCGCATTTGCATAGAATATCATGAATTAAACAAAGTGACAGTCCGAAACAAGTATTTGTTGCCAAGAATTGATGATCTGTTTGAGCAAATTTTAGGGCACGAAAGTATTTTCAAAGATTGATCTTCGTTCAGGGTATTACCAGTTGAAGTTCAAACCAGATGATATTTAGAAGTCAGTTTTTCGTACAAGATATGGACACTACGAGTTTTTGGATATGACTTTTGTTTTGACCAATATTCCAGCGGATTTTATGGATATGATGAATAAAATATTCTGACCCTTCTAAGACAAGTTCGTCGTCGTGTTCATCGATGATATCTTAATCTACTCGAGAGAAAGAGAAACTCACGTTGAATATTTTAGGACCGTATTGCAGACAGTTCATGAACATCGGTTATATGTGAAGTTAAGCAAGTGCGAGTTTTGAATGATCAGTGTGTCTTTCCTTGGGCATGTTATTTCAGTAGATGGTATATCAGTTGACCCAAAGAAAATAGAGGCTGTGGTGGACTAGAAACAACCCACACCAGCTTGTGAGATCAAAAGTTTTCTTGGTTTGGCTAGCTACTATTGGAGATTTATAAAGAACTTTGCGAAGATTGTGTCGCCTCTAACTTGCCTCACCGAAAAGGGAGTAGTATTTAAATGGACAGACGACTGTAAGATCAGTTTCCAGGAACTAGAGCAGCGGCTCATCTCGGCTCAAATTCTTACTCTTCCAGATGGACCTAAGGGATTTCAGATATACAATAATGCATCTCGGCTCAGATTGGAATGTGTTCTTATGTAGCATAGGAAATTAATTGTGTATGCCTCAAGACAACTAAAATAACATGAAAAAAATTATTCGATGCATGATTTGGAACTTGCAGCAATTGTGTTTGCATTAAAATTGTAATTGTGTTTGCATTAAATTGTGGCGATACTATCTCTATGGAGTGTCCTGCGAGATCTTCACAAATCACAAAAGCCTGAAATACATATTCACACAAAATGAATTAAACTTGAGGCAACGACGATGGCTGTAATTGATAAAGGATTATGACTTAACGATTGCTTATACGCCCCAAAAAGCAAACATTGTGGTAGGTGCATTGAGTCAAAAATTCGTCAAATTATTATCGGTGTCAAGAAGGCTACTTCGAGATTTGGAAGAAATGGACATCAAATACATAGTCCGTACACTGGAAGCGCAACTTGCTCAGTTACAGCTAGAGTTGAACTTGCTCGAAAAGATCAAATCCGTATAAAAGAATGACCAATTCATGCACAAGATATGCGAGTTGATTTTAGCTGGAAAGGCAATCGATTTCTTGGAACGCGAGAATAGAACGTTGTGGCTTAAGGGCATATTATGTATACCTAAGGATGATGGACTCAGGAAAGAGAGACTGACTGAGGCTCAATATGCTAAGTACACCTTATATCCAGAAAATACCAAAATGTACAAGGATCTGCACACAATATTTTGGTGGCATGGCATAAAGAAATATGTGGCATTGTTCGTGTCACGTTGTCTGGATTATCAACGTGTGAAAGCAGAACACCAGCGACCAAGCGGAGAGTTGCAGAACCTCGCCATTCCAAAATAGTAGTGGGAGGACATCTCAATGGATTTCAAAGTAGGCTTACCAAAGGCAAAAAAGGGAAATAATATAATTTGGGTCGTCGTGGATAGACTGACCAAGTTGGCTCATTTTATAGTAATCAAGAATACATAGAGCACTGACCGGTTGGCTTAAATTTACTTAGATCAGATTGTCCGGTTACATGGAGTGCCAGTCTCAATTATGTCGGATAGGGATAGACGGATCTTGTCTCAATTCTGGAAAAGCCTTCAGACGACAATGGGTACCAAGAGGCATTTCAGCTCGATATACCATCCACAGACTGATGGACAGACCGAGAGAGTAAACCAAATCCTAGAAGACATATTGTGATTGTGCGTGTAGACTTGAAGGCAAGTTGGGATACCTATCTATCGCTGGCAGAGTTCGCTTATAACAATATTTATCAAGCGAGTATTCAGATAGCCCCGTATGAAGCACTGTATGGACGCAAGTGTCGATCGCCGATATATTAGAAGGAAGTCGATGAACGATAAGTACTCGGACCAAAACTTATTGAACAAGCCATCAAAAAAGTTTGCATGGTTCGAGAAGAAATTTGAATCGCTCAAAGTCATCAGAAAAGCTACGCGGATGTATATCGACGAACTTTGGAATTCATGGAGGGTGATCATGTGTTCCTAAAGGTGACACCTATACGAGGTATGATGCGGTTTGGCGTGAAGGGAAAGCTGAGTCTACGGTTTGTCGGACCTTTTGAGATTCTAGATAAGGTAGCACTAGTGGCTTATCGACTTGCACTACCTCCTGCTTTTGCAGAAGTGCACGATGTCTTCAATGTTTCCTAACTAAGGAGATACATGCCTGACCCGAGTCACGTAGTGAACTTCGATCAGCTTGAGCTGAGTGCCGACCTATCTTACTCGGAAGAGCCTATTTAGATCCTAGATAGGAAAGAGAAGACCCTACGGAATAGATCAGTAGCTTTGGTCCATGTGTTGTGGCAGAATCATGCAGTCGAGGAATCAACATGGGGGCTTGAGGAAGAGATGCAATGGAAGTACCCTTCCTTTTTCGATAACCTAGAGGTAGAATCTTGTTTTAAGTTTCAACGATAAAACTTTTTCTTAGTGGTATACTATGCAGTTCCTCGCTCCTAGCGATGCACTATACAAGGCTTGTGGCTTGATTGACTCGGTCGGAATTGAGTATGGAAAAAATTTACGGCAGAATTGATCACGGACAATAGAATAAACATTTTCAATTGATGGATCGGCTTCTGTTGGAATGAGTCCAATTATTTTTATTGGATTTTTGGTTGGCTTTCTTGGATTTTTGCTGCTTGGTTTTAATGAATGTTTTTTCGTGATTGATTTTCGATGATTGATTGTTTAGCCCATTTTTATTGATTGCATGCATTCATTCTAGAGAACTCTGAGAGAAATGAATATGGTAGTCTAACCAAATATTTGTGCCAATGCAAATAGAAGTGTGATAGGAGCATGAACGAGCAAGCGCGTCATTTTCTCTCGACATTCTCTATTTGGTGAGCAGTTATGTCTCTTCTTCTCAACTCTGTCATGCCAATAATCAATAATGTTCTCTTATAACCTTGCTAAGTCCAATGATCGATAAAGCCACTAATGCCATAAGTTTAATACCACTAACGTAAATCAATGAATTGCATTGATAAGAGGAAAGTTCAATTTCATAACACAGGATGATCATTATGCCGTGGGTTGGTACCATGCCTTAGCGGTAAATTAGAGTCTACGGACTACCAATCAAAATAATGAATAAGTATACTAAAATAAGAATGGTTAAATGTGCATTGTTGCTCTAAATGCTTCAACACCTTATACTGCTATTTATCCTTATCATATAGTCGTAGATGCATTGTATGGTCATGGACAACTTGTGCACAAGGTAGTAAATTTCCTCGAATGAAACCTGGGGCACTGGGGACCGTTTGGCCCGAGGAAAATAGTATAGCTTTGGTAGCACTGGGTATAAGCAGGAAATTCATCGAGGCTTGCTACCAGCTTTGAGTGGCGTATCGCATGCCTACTGAAATCCTATACGGCATTTCCATCATGGTGCTACACCATAAATGACCTAGTGGAAATAAGTTGCATACTTATGATGTCTTATGCATCGGCGGTAAGAAAAATCCTGTAGATTATACAGAAACGACCATTGGCCGGGGTAAGAATTCCATATGTACAAAGATTATATATTTTACTGCATAATTGTTGCCTATATAAACTGCTTCTTTAATTAAGAAGTGTTCGTTTAGGTGAGTAGGCCAGTTCTTCTCACCAGTATAAGTTGAGTACTAACCCACATCTCTGTGGACAAACCAGGTGACCGAGATACCGTGGGCGCTCAAAGGAGAAAGATTTTATTGCAATCTTTTCAAGCTTCTTCCTATTTTAAATATTTCAAAGATTTTTAGTTGCTACTTTCAAGTTTTTAGGAATGTAATAAAGGGGCATAATGTATAGGATAAAAACATTATTTCATATCATCCTATCAGTCTTTTCTTTTATGCAAAGCTATATAAGCCGTTCAGGCATTTTTATTTCGGTGCTGAGAAAATTGTACTTCGTTGCAATAAATCAATAAAAGAATTAATTTTTTTCCTATACAAATGTGTGCTTTATAATCTGATATTGTGTTGTGGAACTATTTATAAAAGATAATTGACACATGTGCACTTTTTTGCCTTGCACAAGTGCAACCCCAGACTTGTACGGCATCACACCCAGCGAGGATGAACTGTTCTGCGGAACCGAATGCGAGGACGAATTGGTTCTGTAGAACCAGGGCATGACAGCATACTACTACATACGGGTTGCATTGCAGGCTTTAGCCAAGCTTTGCTGCAGCAAGGTTGTTGTTTGGGACTAGGGGGGAGAGGTCTGTTGCAGCATGGCACTGAGGGACAGTCCCTGCAGAGAGGACTTAGGATGTAGCATGTGTGCTATTTGGGGGCAGCAGTTGGTGCAGGCGTTGCACTGAAGTTTAGTGCAGTTATAGCAGAAGATGATGGGGAAAACCTTGTACACTAGAGGAGTTTCATAATAGAGGGTTTTTAGTTGAAGGGGTGTTGTGCAGGTTAAGTAATAGGTTGCAGGTAGTGCTTGCACTGCAATATGCAAGCTGTTGTAGTTAGCGGAGAAGGGAATGGAGGATGGCAATGAGGTTGGACATGGATCTATGAGGAGTGAAATTTTAGTTGTGAGTATTAGTATAGGTTAAGTGCTAGGTTATAGTGTCGTTATTGATTTGGTTATTAGTTGGAATGGTGTGTGAAGTATATAGAGTACCAAGTGTATAGTTAGTGTCTTAGTTTCAAGGTACCAAATACTTGAGGGTGTCAAGATACTAGTGTGCCAATACTAGGATGCCAAGTCAAGGACTAAGGTACTATAGATAGTTGGGTAAGGTATTTTGTTAAAGTTAAAGATATTGGCATTGAGGTATCATGATACCAATTTAGAGAGAGTAAGGTATTGGGTTGACTATGAGATACCTAGTTAGCTTTTGAGTCAAAGTAATATGTATGTGCAAGTGTATCAATGAGTGTAGTATTAGTGTTAGAGTGTGATATGAGTGTCGTAGTACCTAGTCTAGATATAATTAGTGGATATTGTATGTTAAGGTATTGTTAATACTAGTATGGGTAATAGGTATATCTTTAGGTAATGGTGAGATATTAAGATATTGGTTGTAGCTAAGGTATCATATGAGATACTTATTATATATGAGTCTATATATATATACGATGTATAGTATTCCAATATAGATAAGGAATGTGTAGAAGCATAAAAAGTATGATTCCAAAGAATAGAGGATTCAAGAGAACGATGGCATACTCTTTCACAAAATGAACCAACAAGAGGAATGGAGAATTCTATCAATGTTTCAGAGAATTGCTCACTTCCTTAAAATAGAGATGATGCGTGCTTTGGTTCAGTTTTACAAAGACTAGCACACAACTCTTACATTTTTTCTCTCTACACTTAATGTAATGAATGTGATAGACTGGCACATTAGTCGAGAAGATCAGAGTCATTATTACAAGAGATTTTTAGCTTGCCGACCCAGGTTGTTGTCTAGTAGATTATCTGGAGAAACTCTAACAGAGTGTGTCATTGTGCCAACCTCTACTAGAGTGCACCTTTGTGCCAACCTCTACTAGAGTGCACCTTTGTGCCAAATTCTAACAGAGTGCGCCATTGTAGCCACTTTCTCCAAGTCTCATCAAAGTGCGCCAAAGTTGCTGAACTTCTTCAATTATGCGCCAAAGACACTAACTGACAGTGAACAATTATGATTACATATCTTTTGTACCATGTTTCTCGTGAAGTGTGTACAAATAACTGTCCCCATGATATAACTTTTCTCATATAGGGAAGCCACGTGTCAAGTAGGCAGTATGTTGTGCACCCACTCTGTATAACGTGAGTTATGAAATCCTTAAAAGTGCTCGTACAATAAAAAATACAGTAAAAATTGTCTATTAGTGTGCACATACTTCTATAACTGCCCCGTGAAGCTTATAACTACATGGCCAATATATTCTATACAGGCGAACAGACAGAGAAAGGAAGATAGAAGCTTTTTGGTGCAAGTGTTGACCGAGTTTTCATGCCTTCAAATTCTAAAGTGTTCGTGCGTGCATCTCTTCTTTAGTGTCAAGTAGTCCAAGGATTAAAGTGGCCGACCATAGATCAGATCTCTATAGCTATACTTCCCCAAAATTATTGTACTCTAGATTCTTGTATAGGATTTATTGTACCCTTTTTTTCTTTCAAAGTTTGTAATACAAAAGTTCGTATAACTTTTTATTTATGGAAAATAAAGTGGCAACTTTGTTGGGGATGATATTCTCCTTCGACGAGAAGGTGATAGCTCAACACGACATCACGTTAGTTGGCACAACACCAAAGACTTTGGTGGTAGAATTCGACCAGAAAGCCTATGAAGAGATGCTTGTTGGTGGTAGTCCTAGCTCCTCGATCGTAATCAAGTCCAAGAAGACCCGTAGGACCTGGCTCCTCATTGATGTTAACAAAGGGAAGAAGGTGACGACCGTTAATAATGAGGGTTCCCTCATTGTTTCCTCATCCCCAGTATGTGACTTGGGAGATATCAATCTTTCATCCCCAGTTTATAACTCGGTGGATGCTCCCCTTAGCCATTCTTAGCATTCTAACTAGGGGGAATAAATTGCAACACCCTCGCCACAACAACCGGAGGTTGAACCAATCCTTTCTTAGCAGAGGAACTCACTACGATTAGAATAGATCCAATAGAGGCTCTATTGCTCAACTTACACTACAGGGTGTTGGCGTACCTCCTACCACATCCAAATCACTTGGCAAGAAAGTTGTTCAACAACCGCGCCATCCAAAGAAGGACTTCATGTGCGCATAAAATATGTCTAAGAAGAAAACCCTTCTGTAGCCAAACATTAAAATTGTGCACACAACAGAGGGAAAGTTATGTGCCACTACCTCTGAAAATCTATATTGTGTGCCTGAAGTACAAGATATGCGTACAAATTGTGTGCACAAAGACATAAGATGCGTACTTCGGAACAATGTGCCATTTAAGCCAGTGCTTCGCTCTATACACGGGGTACCAAAAATGTGTGCAAAGTTCAATGTATAAAATATAAAAAAGGAGACTATGTCTACTTCTTCTTCTTTCCCTTCTTCCTCTGACTTACGCAAAACTCTTGTCCAGAAGCGTAAGGAAAAAGAACCCTCTCTGCCTATAAAGGTGCCTCCAAATGAGCATCATTACAGTTGCCATCAAATTGTAATCAACTGTTGTTGTATCAAAACTGTTGAATCTTTTTCTAAACTGTATTTGACCATTTGAGTTACACCTTGTCCACCAAATATCATTCCAAAAAGTAGGTTGACAAACAAGAAGATGATGAGAAATTGATACTGGATCCATTATACATGGCTTCAAGACCCCTTCGAAGAGAAAAAGGTTCAGGACAAAACACTTCAGGAACACCTAGTCAGAGAAGGTTCGATCAGCTAGTCGAATCCTTTGAAGGATTATACCAAAACACCTATTCTCATAGGCGAGAACTCTCTATCATAGAAAGTAGCCACTCTTCAGGATCTGAAGGTGACTTCCTGGGTGTAGCAATCCCCCTGGAACTGAAACCGATAGTATAGATTCCAACTACACGATGTAATCCACCAGCCCTTTTATAGTCTATAGAGAGGTTAGTGTATATACTATTGTGATGATCAAGATGCTTCCCTGTCAGAGAGCACAGAATAATGTCTTAACTCATTGGAGGTCGCATTCAGAGATATGCATGCTATGATACAGAACATGCATCAAATAATGTCGGTTCAGTACCGTGATAGCAGCACCTGTACAGGTCATAACATCTATACCAGTACAACCATCTTCGTGTATAGCACCACCACTAGGCGGTATAAATCTTGCTGTCACTCCCAATCAAGAGTCAGCGACCCTGTCTCTCAACCTTCCAAATATCGGGGGTGTTTCTCTACCTGTCGTGGTATTAGTCCAGCCGATATCCCTACATTCAGCTGCACCACAACAGCTCAATGAGACACTACAAGCCATCAAAGAGTTGCATGCTCAGTTCAAAGCTATAACTAATTGGAACAAATTGCAGGAGCTTGGGATCAAACAACCTTTCACTCCCGAATGGCGTAAAGTTGTTTACCCGCCTAAATTCAAACCCCTAACCATAACTCCCTTCGACGAGAAGACCTCACCTGGTCGACATATGAACTACTTTGAGATGGTTACAGGATATCTGCCATAGGATGATGCCCTGCTCACTAAACTGTTTGTCGAAGCCTTGTCCAGTATAGCCTATGATTGGTTTTGTAGTCTTCTTGATAATTGTATCTCATCATTTGAAGATTTACGAAGTCTCTTCCTTTTCTAATTTTATAAAGGAGGCATAGATATGATAATGTCCAGTCTTATTGACACTCAGCAAAGGGAGAAGGATCATGCTCGTGAATTCATTGAGTGTTTTAGACAGAAAGCTCTGAAGATGCCGCCAGGTATTCCCAAAACCCATTTATAGATACATGCAGAAAGAACTTCTTGCATAGACTAAAGTTATGGATCGACATAGCCCAATTTGAAGATTGGAAGGCTTTCACTATAAATGCAAATATTGCATAGCAAAATGTGAAGGATGTTAACTTCGATATTACAAAGTTTAAAGACTCAGAGGATAAAAGAAAGTGCCCTTTTAGCCTCAACAACAACAATAATAATAGCAATTGTAACAATAAAGGAAAGGAGGCCCTTGCCATGAACCTATCCAAGTGACCAACTTCTCCACCAAAACAAAAAACTCCAAAATCTTTGAAGCCAAAAGAAGTGTACTATTTTGATGAGAGTGACATAATCAACATCTTTGACTGTCTGATGAAGAGCAATAAACTACTTTTGCCTGACATCAAGAGACCAGATGAAGCTAGCAAAATATATGATCCAAAGTATTGTCTGTACCACTGATACGTACATCACCCTACGAGGGCTTGTTACATATTATAGAAGAAGATCCATCAACTGATAGACTCTCAAGCTATCACACTGTTTGTGGTATTAAATGAAAGGAATGAAATTGTATTTCAATGACGGAGTTTATGTGAAACCCGTGCCCTTCTGTTTACAAACAAACTTGTACAATGTAATCCTATACGAGGATGTGGGAGTACAATTTATTTAATCTGGGTATAAATTGCTATAGGTGTCTGATCTGCGGTCGATCACTTTAGCCCTTGGACCACACGATGTTGAAGAAGTGTCGTGGAAGACAGGTAGCAGCTTCGAAGGTTGCAGAAGAGGTTGGACGCACGAGGCCAAGGTCGTCGATCCCTGCTCTTTGCCTGCTCTCCGGGCTCTCTCTCTCTCTCTCTCCCTCTCTTTTTCTCTCTCTCTCTCTCCTTGGACGGTAATTCTCTCTTGGATGATAATTCTTTTTTCCCGCTCTTTTTCCCCATTGATAGGGTCTCTATTTATAGAGTTTTGGTGACAGTGACCACTCCGTCGGTGTAAAAACCGAGGAGTGGGAAGTACAACACCCTTTTACACAACGGTTAAAGTAACCAATGCCTGCGTATGGATGATCTTTTGAATGAGCGTATGACGCGGGTCCAACTAAAGGAACACAACGCGTACTATTGCTACGAAGATCACGGCGTAAGAGCCACGCAGGTAGGTATTCCGTGTGTAGAAACGGTTGGCGTAGAAGCCAAATGACTGTCACCCTGGCACAGAGGCCAGATAGGCATAGAAGCCGGATAGGCGTAGAAGTCGGATAGGCGTTGAAGCCGGGTAGACGTAGGAGCCGGAGAGGCGTTGAAGCCGGAGAGGCGTTGAAAGCCGGAGAGGCGTTGAAAGACGGATAGGCGTTGAAGCCAGAGAGGCGTTGAAGCCGGAGAGGCGTTGAGAGCCGAAGAGGCGCTGAAGCCGGAGAGGCGTTTGAGAGCCGAAGAGGCGTTGAGAGCCGAAGAGGCGTTGAGAGCCGAAGGGGCGCAGGTCTTGAATGGGCGTAGAAGCCGTTGCGTACCGTGCCCGAGTGCTGACGTGGACGTTTTAGCCGGAATCACGGCTTTCGAAGATGTAATCAAATCTTCTACAGAGATTTGCCATCATCTTGTGCATTAAATGCGAAGACGTGTTTCGAAGGTCTGCAGCCCTTTTGTGCATCCGTTTGCAGAGACGTGCCTTGACTGAACCTGTCACCGCTCCGTGTAATTAGACGTAGAGACGTGCCTCGAGCCCCGTACGATGTGCAGCTTTTGACGTGGCAGGCGGTTTGTCTACTGCGGAGCGTAAACCGGCTTATGCCTGCCTGTGTAAAATAATGCAGCGTATCCCTCTGTACGCAAAAGAGCGGTTTATGCTGAGGGGATGTCAGTAAACGATGGTTCGGTGGTATCTTAACCCAATCCTCTACATTAAATATAGAGATCCGCCATCATACTGTGGTGTGCGTCCCGAGGGGTCTGTGCCTGTTTCCAACCGTCGTCTGGGTCGCCGTGCAGCACTTTTTGTCAGGAGTCAGAGGCCAGGTTTACTGTGTGACTTGACAGGTTCATTTCGGGGAAGACGAAGCGTTCCTCGTACGCTATTTTAATGCTGCTTTGAGAGCGGCTGAGTTTTTACGCCCTGGAGGCGATGGGGGGGTCCCGTCTACGCCGAAGCGGTTTTGGACGCGCTGCACCCTTGAGCTCTTACGCCTGATGGCCCTGAAGGCCTTTGCTTGCGCTGCTCTGTATCAATACGTCGCGTAGCTTTTGCCAGCGTATTTTTCATGCTTCTACAAGACCCCCTTCAAAGCTTTTAAATTCCTTAGAATTTAAAACGCTTTGAATGAAGCATGAATGGCCCCTCGTGACTCGAAACGTTTCTGAATGGAGCGTTGAAACGGTCGGTGCGGCCTTTATGGCGAATTTATTGGGGACCGCTGTGATCTTTTTTGCCTATAAAAAGGCGGGGGAGTTAACCTGTTTCCCCATATTCCCATAACCATGCTAAAATGATCGCCGGAGTTCGTCGGGTCGATCTGAGGAAGAAGGAGATCATGTTCTTCCAGCATATTGGGAGCCAAAAAAGACGGCATCTTCAAGCAAGTGTCCACTTCAGCGATGGATCATGGAAGGATATTTTAGCCTCCCTTGCTCGGGATAATCAGCAACTTTGTATGGCGTTGCGTCTGGCGAGAGGAACGGTCGTTCTTGACCGTGCTACCTATAACTGGCGCCTTCTCCTCTTACCTCCGATGACGAGAGTCAGACAGACTCGTGCTGTCCCGGTTTGAGCGGTGCACGGAGTAGGGGATCTGCAAAATCTATTCAAGCCCCAACTCTGTCGTGTCCGCCGGTGATCATCTTCTTAGAAGAAGAGGAAGATCTTCACCGACGTGAGAACCTGTCAGAACAGCCTCTCGGTGCGATCTTCAGACGATGATGAGGAAACCTCTAATAGAGGCATTTTCCCTCATATGTAACCATGAAAAGTAAAGAAAAACCCCTGTAGACAGGATTTCCCTCATATGTAATCATGATTTTAATCTTCAATAAAGTCGTCTTTTCTTCATATGATCACTTGCCATACGTTGCTGTAAAGTCTGAATGTGTGCAGCTTCGACACGTCTGATACTTTACGCGACTCTGTACAGAGAGTACTAGGTTCTGTCCTATTCTTTTCGTGCAGCGGATAGTGCATAGAGCGCTGCTTTAGCATTTTGAACACTTAGAACTGTCCTGTTGCTAGGACTAAGGAACCGCGTAGAGTTCTGAACTGCTGCTTCTGATGAGCAGAGCTTTGTTTAGTCTTCGTCTTCAAGAATGATCTCTCGGAACTCCCTTGAAACAGGGTCGAGGATTCTGGCTGAGTTTTGTCATTTTGACAGACGAGATGTTCAGACTGGAGTCCGGATGAACCTCCAATTTCGGGACCAGAAAAGGGTAATTTCTTAATGGTTGTACTCTGTCCGTTTTGGGTACTTGGGGTCCAGAACGAGTATCTTCTGTGTGAACTCTTTGCACTTGACCGGGTCGGGGACTGTTCTGGATAAGCGGAAAGTCGCGGAGTGTGAAATTCTCAGTCTGTAGCGTCTGGGCGTAAAACACCGTCGAGCGTGGGGTCATAGACTTGTGGCTGCTGAGCGTGAAGTCGTAGGTTTGTCGCCTCTCGAGCGTAAAAGCTACCGAGCACAAAGGCATCCGGGCGAGAAAAACCATAGACTTATAGCTGCTTGAACGTAAAGCCGTAGAATCGTTGCTGTTGAGTGTAGAAAGCTCCCTTAGCGTAGGACTTGTGGATCTGTAGCTCCTGAAAAGAGAATTTCTTCGAGCGTGAAGTTCTGCGGATCTGTTGCTTCTGAGCGTAAACTGAGCGCCACCGAGTGTGAGATCATCGATTTGGTATCTGCTGAGCGTAAAGCCGTAGGTTTGTCGCCTCTCGAGCGTAAAAGCTACCGAGCACAAAGGCATCCGGGCGAGAAAAATCATAGACTTGTAGCTTGCGAGCGTAAAATCGTAGATCTGTTGCTGTCGCGCGTAGAAAGCTCCTTTAGCGTAGAACTGCTGAACTGTCTTGCGCAAAGAATTTTTCGAATTCGCTGACTGTCCGTCTTTCGAGGGTAGTGGGTTGACGTAGCACCCAATCATATCCGACTATTAATGCGAGACTTGGTTAGGGTCTCGAGGAGTCCGTCCGAGGATTCGAGGAGTCGATCCGGACTATATATATATCCCAAGCTTTGGAGAGAAAAACTTTTCATCCGTCTTCGAGAGTTCTTGACTGTTCAAGCTTTCTCCTTCATTCCTTCTCTGAGCACTTTGAGCTTTCAGAAATGGCGACGAAACAAACCTCCTCCGCTAAGGGAAAGAGCATAGGTTCTTCTTCTTCTCCTACTGCCCCAGCGAGGGAGTCTTCGGTCGGGCAAGGTAGACTTCCTTCCGAAAGTATCCCGCCGACGGGTAGCGCACCCGGTCTGAGAGGTAGATCCTTTGGGGTGACAAGAATAACGAAAATCCTTCGCACACGTTGAACGTGACCGCGCTAGGTCGCCTTCTGTGCTGATAGCCTCTTCGGAGGAAGATGATGCACGGAGGCGTTTTCATCTTTTACGCCCACATTTCTCGTGTGCCAGCGTAGAAGCTCCACATTTTCGCAGTTCCGAGCGTAAAAGCTCTGGCTACCGAAAATTGGCGTATGTCGTAAAATAAGCATTTTACATTTTGTGGAGGGGACTCCCGGTGTATAATAACCGAATTCGTACAATCCTGGCGTAGAGCACAGTTTGTCGTTTCTTTGATTTTGTATGTTTGTGCAAGATTTTTGTAATGACATACTTTCTTTGCACCTTTGTAGTTAACCAGGGTGAGTCTCCGCTGACCGAGGTGATGGGTTCCTCCGTCGGGATGCTGCACTCGAACTACCTGGAGGACTTGTCCCACGTGGCATTTCCCCTCTCCGGATCCCAGTATCCTGAGGGAAGGGGATTTTTGTTGGCGGCTCAGGGCGAGCGGGCACTGCTGAGTATGATCAATGGGGAGCCCCTGACGTATGTAGACGGAGAGCGGTACATAAAGCCGGCTTTCCTTTTCGGGGACATGATCGACAAGCGGTCCCAGACGAAGCCTAAGAGGGAACCTTGGGTCTTTGCTGTCGAGAGCTTGGTTCTGTACCTGCCGACGATGCCGAGGGAATATCCCATCTCGGCTTTCTTCCATGCCACTCATCCCAGAGAGATGTCGTGGACGTTGACTCCCGATCTTCATGGCAAGCCGGGGAAGATCTTTCATCAGAAAGGAGCTGACCAGGGATCGTTTGTCAGTCGTCCTTCTGGTCCTGTGACATTGTTCCGGGGATTGTACCCGGGTGGCGTCCCGAGCGAAGACAGCTCTGTGATCCAGCCAGTCCAACTGTCGACTTTCTGTAACAGCTTCATGGGACGAGGTGGGGTCTACCCCAAGGAGAATCCTCGGTGTAATGGGTGGGTCACCCCAGCAAACCTCCGATGGACCAGCATAGTTAACTCGGCTTTGAAGCGCTTTCGGCAGGAGCTAGAGGGCATTGGGCTGTATGCCGCTGTGAGCGCGACGAGCGTCGGGTTGCCTCCCAACCCTAATTTGTTCTTGGCACTGATGGAGCGATACGTTTTGTTCACTGGGACCTTTGCCACTCCACAGGGGGAGTTGGGATTGGCCCTTCATGAGATGGCGGTTGTCTCGAGGCTGCCGATAGGGGATACCCCGTATGAAGAGTATGTTCCCACCAACCGGGAGTTGGGGGATTCGGACCCTCGGGTGGCGGATTTGTATCAGGAGCTGATGTGCCAATATCTTGCCTGCACCGCTTTTTACAATGAGCCCTCTGGTTTGGCCCACACTACCAAGTGGATGTCCTACCTCTTCTTCCACCGAGCTAGAGCTGCCAGGTTGGAGAAAGTTTCGGGGGGCAAGAACGAGCCCGTGAACTGTTTGGGCGTGCTTAGTGCCCAGGTCGTGGATGGCCTTATGGAGGAGGCCAAAGCTTCGGACCAGATCCTCGTTGAGAGGGTAGGAAAGTATCCCGAAGGTACTACGGCCCATAGTTACCTGAGGCGCTGTCGCAGGTCTCTATCCAAGGAAGCCCAGCTGGCTGGTTTCCTCTCGTTATGCCTGCGTCGAGTAGTAGTGCCTGGTACTGCGTCCGCGGACCGCATTCACCGGAACATCTTGTGGCCGGCAGTGCGCCTGGTGTTCGGGGCAAGACTGGGCTTGCTTCCTGCCATGGTGTGCCGTATACAGGCGGGCTTGAGAGCTCTGACCGATGGGTTGCTTGCTGATGAAGCCCGGCGTGAGAGTTTTCCCAGGGTGGAATTACCATACCTGTATCTGATGGGTTGGTTAATTCTCCACAATCCCCGGGTGATGTCTCTTGGCTCTGGTAGCAGCTCAGAGGGAAATTTCTTGTTGAACTACAAGGATTCTCCCTGGAATGTGGACACCGTTCTAGATTGTCGGCTGGTATTGAACCTCAGCCATGGCTGGAAGTTCCTCTGTACTCTCCCTCCCGTAGATCGCCATCAATTAGGGATGAGGCTTGAGGACTCGGGTAGAGAGAAGACCGATCTTTCTCCGGAGGCTTTTAATTGGCTGGTCTGTATTAGACCCTCCCATCTCCTGTACAGGAGTGAAGACCATTGCTTCTTCGAGCCTTATTTGCCTAGTCGGTTCGCCAGGCAATTTGGGTACGGCCAGCTGCACGTGGGCAATGCCGTCACCAGCTTCAGGTCCAGAGGCGGGCTCATTGATGGAGCCAGAGGATGGCGGTATTTCACCACGGGTTGCACCGGAGCAGCCTTCGTCGTGCCGGATGTCACCCCCTCTACGGAGCTGCGCATCCTCCATTCTTACGCCCAGTTTTACGTGGCGATCAACACCTTCCACCGCAATTTCGACATACGCGGAAGTCTTAGGGTGTCCTCTCCCATTGCCGCGGGAGGAGTTGAAGTTCCCTCGGTTTCTCCCGATGAGGGTGAGGAGTTTGATACCCCAGAAAAACCCCTGGAGTCGATGCCGGGGTATGAAGTGCCTCCTCCTGCGGGGGCTTTGGTAGTTCCTCAGAAGCGAAGGGCGCCTGTTCCTAAGGAGGCTTCTGTTCGTAAGAGGAGGAAGGAGACAGTCGCTCGTCCTTTCCGTATTTTTGGTGTCGAAGCTACCGGGAGTGGGCCTACATCTCCCCATGTCGGGGATGAGTCTTTGGCTGGAGGTTCCTCGCCTTTTAGAGAGGGACCCTCTATGGTTTCGGTTGGCGGTGCCGGAGGATCTTCGCTAGGGGTCGCTGCTGTGGCTACTGCTCCGGGTAGTGGAACGAGATCGCCTAGGTGGCCATGGCAGATGGGAGGATCCTTCCCTGGACCCGCAACGGATGAAGCTTCTGCTGTGCCTAGCGAGATTCCAGTTGACGAACCTCGACCGCGTCTTGGTGGAGACTTGGAGGAATTCTGGGCGATGTCAGTTGGTCCACCTCCTTCCCCAGGTATGATAGTTCGCATTGTGTCCTTAGAGCGAGGTTTAGCTGCCTCGGCTGCAGATGTGCCATATATACCATTGGCCCCGGATAAATATCGTTTTCATGTCTCCTTTTAGAAAGGTTACCGTTGTACTGATGCCGACTTTCGGGTTCTTTCTTCTCATGGTATGGAGCCCACGGGGAGTGTAGCGTTGAGCCGCCTTCCGGCTCTGCTCCGGCCCCTGGTGGTGATACGGAGGCACCTGATCCTGAGGAGGAAACACCTTCGGGGGCTAGCTCGCCCGGAGTGGTTTCGTCGCCTCGAGAGGAGGATGAGCCTGTCACCGTGACCATGCCTTCGGTTGCACCAACCGTCGAGGCGGCAGCTGTGGCTACCTCGTCTGCAATCGTCTCTGGTGGGGGACTCGCTGATATCGCGGTCTCTCCTGGCGTTCAGTCGGGTTTAGTTGCGCTGACTGAGCAACATACCAGCCTCTTTTACACCGGTTTGGGAGCGATAATATCAATGGTGTTGGCGAAGAGTCTGGATTTTGAGCGCCTGAAGAGAACTGTCCAGTTCTCGATCGGGGTTGTCAGGGAGTTCGGCGATTCCGGGGGAGCCGATGCCCTGGAGGCGATGGTTAATGGTTTAGAACAACCCATTAACGAGTATTTGCGGTTGGCTCAGGGAAGTCTTGATGTTGAGGCCCAGACCAGATACGGTTTTATGACTACGCATCTTGCCAAACGGATGGAAGACCTGAAGGAACTCCTTCGAACTCGCCAGCTGGAGGCAATTCAGAGGAAAGCCGCCATGGATGAGATCCTCGCCCTCCAGACAACGTGCCAATCCGAGCACGAGGGGAATGTAGCGAGGATTCACAGGTTGAGGGAGAAACTCGCTCAGGCAGAAGAGTGGGCTTCCCAGTCGTTGGCAGGCTTGGATGTGGTGGCCGGTCAACTGAGCACAGCGCGGCGGGATCTGGATCGCGCGGAAGGTGCCTGTGCGGGCGTTCGTCGGACGATAGCCGAACTGTCCCATTCGAGCGACAACGAGGCACTACTGGAGCGGGCCCGTGCTGATGTTCTGGCCATTAGGGACGAGAGGATGGCCGTGCTAGTGCGGCAGCTCCGTGACATGACTGCTCCGCCGCAATGATGTACTCTCTTTTTTTTGCTTTCCCAGATGTAATTTTGTTCTTTCTTGGGAATAAAAAGAGAATTTTTCCTAACTTTGGACCCATTATTTCGGAATGTAAATGACAGGTTAGGGCGAGAGTAGTATCAGAGGTGGTATGGACGTGATAAACTCTCGGTAAACTTTAGCAGGGCACATCTATCCAGAGGTCATACGGACATGATAGAACGTGCTTTGGCCAAGTTTTGTAGGTAAAGTACTATCATAGGTGAGATAGACGTGATAGGCTTTACTAGGGTTTACAGCTCAGAGGTAATATGGACATAGCTGTTTCGTGGGCCTATTATTTTTTGTGCACCTAAGTGCAAGAAATAGGTTTGAGGACAAGCCCTGCTAGAGGTAATATGGACGTAGCAGATTTTGTGGACCTAACACCACTGGCGTACTTAGATTTAGTACGGGTGTTAGTTGAAGTGACGATCGATATCAGAGGTGATAATCGATGGTCAGAATCTTGGAAAGCCTGTTCAGAGGTGATATGGACATGGCAGATTCTCCAAGGAAATACAGTTCAGAGGTGATATGGACATGACTGATTTGTGGGCCTACTACTTTTTGCGCACCTAGGTACAAGAAATAGGTTTGAGGACAAGCCCTGCTAGAGGTAATATGGACGTAGCAGATTTTGTGGACCTAACACCACTGGAGTACTTAGATTTAGTACGGGTATTAGTTGACTTGACGATCGATATCAGAGATGATAATCGATGGTCAGAATCTTGGAAAGCCTGTTCAGAGGTGATATGGACATGGCAGATTCTCCAAGGAAATACAGTTCAGAGGTGATATGGACATGACTGATTTGTGGGCCTATTACTTTTTGCGCACCTAGGTGCAAGAAATAGGTTTGAGGACAAGCCCTGCTAGAGGTAATATGGACGTAGCAGATTTTGTGGACCTAACACCACTGGCGTACTTAGATTTAGTACGGGTGTTAGTTGAAGTGACGATCGATAGCAGAGGTGATAATCGATGGTCAGAATCTTGGAAAGCCTGTTCAGAGGTGATATGGACATGGCAGATTCTCCAAGGAAATACAGTTCAGAGGTGATATGGACATGACTGATTTGTGGGCCTATACTAGTTTCTTCTTTGAAGTAGTTTCGTCGGATTACGAGAATCTCGCCGTATTCCCCCTGAGTGGAGGAGATTAGGCGTAGTACTTCTTCAGGAATTTGCCGTTGATAGGAGCCATTAATAGGTCTCCATTGGGCTGGGCTAGTCTGTAGGCTCCGTTCGAGAATGTTGTCTCGATCACATAAGGGCCTTCCCACTTGGGCTGGAACTTGCCTTTACTCCTGTGAGTAAGAATCATCGGCCTTCTTACGGCTAAAACTAGCTCGCCGACTTTGAACACCCTTTCCTTTACTTTACGATTAAAAGCTCTGGAAATGCGTGCTTGGTAGAGCGCGATGTGCTATTGAGCTTGGAGGCGTTTCTCGTCTAATTCTTCTAGCTCCTGAAGCCTTAACAGGTCATTCTTTTCTTGAGTCAGCTCGTTAGCCACGGCTATCCTGAGTGACGGGATCTGGATTTCAATGGGGAGAACTGCCTCGCTCCTGTATACCAGTGAGAATGGGGTGCAGCCTGTCGGCGTCCGTACCGTTGTGCGGTATGTCGAGAGACATTCGCCCAGTTTTTCGTTCCAATCTCTTTTGTTTGAAGAGACGAACTTCTTCAAGAGTTTGATAATAGTTTTGTTGAAAGCTTCCGCCAAACCATTAGCAGCTGGATAGTATGCCGTAGAGGCGATATTGTGTATTCGATTTTTATCGCAAAATCGATGAAACGCTTGGCTGATGAACTGGGGCCCGTTGTCATGGATTATCCTTCGGGGGACCCCGAAGCGATAAATGACGTGATGCTTGATGAAGCTGATCACATTAGACGCCTTTACCTCAGCAAGAGGGATTGCCTCTGCCCATTTGGAGAAGTAGTCCGTGATGGCCAGTATGAACTGGTGACCTCGGGAAGAAGACGGGTGAATGGGACCAATGACGTCCATACCCCATGCTTCGAAAGGCCAGGATGCAACTGTAGGATGCAGATGCTCAGATGGTCGGTGTATGAAGTCTGCGTGAATCTGACAGGCTCTGTATTGTTTTGCATACCGTATCGCATCTGTGATCATAGTAATCCTGTAGCTTAGGACCGGGTTGGTGTGCTTCGCATACGCCGTCGTGAGCTTCCCGGATAATCTGTTGTGCTTCGTCGTTAGACAGACATCTCAACAGTAATCCGTCGTAGGTCCGGCGATATAGGCATTGCGCAGATGCATCGTAATAGAAGCGTAATGATCGTCGCTTGATGGACGCTGCTCCTTTGGGGTCCTCCGGCAAGATTCCGTATGCGACGAAATCTATGAAGGGACTTCTCCAGTCCTTTCCGGGGAGATCTGTGTTCACAGCATGGCTGCGTTCTATGTGAAGGTTGTTCTTCGCACAGAATAAGTCTCTGTTAAGAAGGATTACTGAATCCTGCCTTCTTATAGGAGTGGCTAAGTCTGCGGCTAGACTGGCTAGGGCATCGGCTTCCAGATTCTGAGACCGAGGTACATGCTCCAGGAAGAATCCTTTGAAGGTCATGGCTATCTCGACCGTTGCTTGGTGGTAGGGGATGAGGTCTGGATTCTGGACTTCATATATCCCTCTGACTTGATTGACGATAAGCAGAGAGTCACCGAAAGCTTCCAGGGATTCGACCCCCAGCTCTTTGGCGGCTCGGAGCCCGATTAACAGAGCGTTGTATTCTGCCACATTGTTGGAGCAGGGCTCGCTAAGAGAATATGCTCGGTAGATGACGAGCTGATCAGGAGTGACCAGTACGACTCCTACTCCTGAGACGATGTTTCCCTTGGGACCGGTTCTGGAGGCCCCATCGAAGAAGAGTTACCATGCGTCGGTCTCCATTGCGGAGTTACATTCTACAACTTCGTCGGGAATATCCTCGTATAACTTGGAGGACTCCGGGATCGGATGGGCAGCTAGGAAGTCAGCCAGTGCTTGGCCTTTAATGGACTTCTACGGTACGTATACCATGTCATATGGCGTTAATAGCATCGCCCAAGTCGCGAGTCGCGAGTTAAGAACACTTGGTTTGGTCATTCGTACCCGCAGAGGGTTGATCCTGGAGATGATATGAATGGTCTGTCCGGTGACATAGTGTCGTGTCTTCTGGACGGCGAACATCAGAGCCAAGCATTCCTTCTCCACTGGGTTGTACCGGTGCTCGGCCCCGACCATCATCCTGCTGAGGTAGTAGATAGCTTGTTCATGCCCCATGTCGTTCTTCTGTGCAAGAAGAGCTCCTAGTGAATGATCCATTGCTCGAACGTACAGCAAGAATGGTTTTTCCATGACGGAAGGTGCCAGAACTGGCGGACTGGTAAGGTAGCGTTTGATGTCTCCGAACGCCTGCTGACAGGTTTCGTCCCACACGAAAGATACACCTTTCTTCATGAGGTGAGAAAAAGGCTGACATCTCCCCGAGAGGTTGGATATGAATCGCCGGATATAGGCCAGACGGCCTTGAAATCCCCGGAGTTCCCTCAGATTACGGGGTGGTCGCATTTCTACGATTGCCTGGACTTTGTCAGGGTCCACCTGGATGCCTTTGGTGGTGATGACAAATCCCAGGAACTTGCCACTAGATACACCCAGAAATGATTTCGTAGGGTTCATCTTGAGTTGATGGCGACGCATTAGCTCGAACACCGTCCTCAAGTCTTGGAGGTGATCACCTTTGAGGCGGCTCTTGACCGCTATGTTGTCTACGTAACATTCCACTGTTTTGTGTAAATGCTCATGGAATATGTTACTCATGGCCCGTTGGTATGTAGCCCCGGCATTCTTCAATCCGAAGGGCATGACCGTATAGCAATATACCCCCAGTGGTGTCCGGAAAGCAGTGTGCTTCTCGTCTTCAGGATGCATCTTGATCTGATTGTATCCCGAGAACCCGTCCATGAAAGACATGCGTTCGAAACTGCAGGTGTTGTCGATCATGATGTCGGTGATAGGAAGAGGGAATTCATCTTTGGGACAGGCCGCATTTAGATCCCGGTAATCGATGCAGATACGCACCTTCCCATTCTTTTTCATGACTGGGACAACATTGGCGACCCAGTCGGGATGTTGCTCTTCACGGATGAAGCCGCAAGGGAGGTCGGATATCCTAACCCGAAGCGGGTTTATCGGTAGCAAGAGTTGCAGAGCAGCGGCGTACGCCTGCCCCTCCCATTGTTGAGACCTTGGTTCCGCTTCAGATTGTAGCCCATATTCCGCATGATCTGCAGAGCTTGAGAGCTATACCTTTGGATTTGCATTTTTCCTTCTTTAGACTCCCGAAAATCTTCTTGTACCATCGGACCGCTCTGTCTGCGGATGAAGACTATTGGACGCCGGTAGTCATGAGTTGGGGGGACAATAAAGTTCCCGTATGGTTCATACATCATAATGACATTGGGTGGCGATGCGTCCTCCCACACGATCTCTCTCCGTCCGCCGCCTAGGGGCTCTGGATCCTATTCACGACTCCCGCTTTTGCGTCTCTGGATCAGACGTGTACGTAGGTCAGGAGGAGTTGACGGTGACCTGTCCCTATCGTTTCCATCTGCGGACACGCGGGGGTCGGGCACCAAGGTTCTTGTCGCGCCACCTGTGTATAACAGGCTGGCAGTCGGGGCGGCGGACAATCCTCTAGGGGGACGTCCTCCCACAACCTGGACTTGTTTCACGCCGAAGGGCTTTTCCGGGTGTGACTCGGAGATTCGCTCAGACTGGCGTAAAGCTGGAGAGATCCTCAGTCGGCCGCCGTTTTCTTGCATAATTTGGAGGGTAGGCATTCTGTTCCTTCGCTGGCGTGGAGGCCGAGAGGTTAAGCAGCCTGCCGCTTGATTTCCTTCGTAGAGATCACAGCGCTCATCTGGTTTACCGTAGAGGTCAGATGACGTCTCGCGCGTGGAGCGAGATCTGTTCTTCCGTCTTGGCGCCGAGGCACCATCGGAAGTTCTGTCTGTACCGCGAAGAGCGGGAGACAGATTTCTATGCGTAAAGCGCAGTGAAGGCTTCTGGGTTAGCGCTGAGGCTTCGCCCGAAGTTTTGTCTTTACCGTGCGTAGCGGGAGACTGTTTCCTACGCGTAAAGCGCAGTGGATTCTTCGGGGTTAGCGCTAAGGCTTCGCCCGAAGTTTTGTCTGTACCACGCGTAGCGGGAGACTAAATTTTACGTATGGGGCACGGAGGGAGCGTCGCTACAACCTCGTTGGCCGAAGAGATTGGAGAGATCGGAGAGTCCGGAGAGATCGGAGAGTCCACAGGAATAGTAGAGGATGTCTTGGGCATCCACACATTGCGCAGCTTCCTGTTGTCCTGGACGGAGAGAGGGCGAGAGCTACCCCCGGCTCGAAGCATGTCTTCGTAGGCTGACTGGTCGAACTGAACGACCAGCGTCTTCTTCACGGTTCCCACGGATACCGTATCGTGTTGAGCAATTACTTCCTCGTCAGAAGAGAAAGATGTCCCCGGCAGAGTCGCCATCTTGTTTGTGGTATTAAACGAAAGGAATGAAATTGTATTTCAATGACAGGGTTTATGCGAAACCCGCGCCCTTCTGTTTACAAACAAACTTGTACAATGTAATCCTATACGAGGATGTGGGAGTACAATTTATTTAATCTGGGTATAAATTGCTATAGGTGTCTGATCTGCGGTCGATCACTTTAGCCCTTGGACCACACGATGTTGAAGAAGTGCCGTAGAAGACAGGTAGCAGCTTCAAAGGTTGCAGAAGAGGTTGGACGCACGAGGCCAAGGTCGTCGATCCCTGCTCTTTGCCTGCTCTCCGGGCTCTCTCTCTCTCTCTCTCTCTCTCTCCCTCTCTCTTTCTCTCTCTCCCTCTCCTTGGACGGTAATTCTCTCCTGGATGATAATTCTTTTTTCGCCATTTTTCCCATTGATAGGGGTCTCTATTTATAGAGTTTTTGTGACAGTGACCACTCCGTCGGTATAAAAACCGAGGAGTGGGAAGTACAATACCCTTTTACACAACGGTTAAAGTAACCAATGCCTGCGTATGGATGATCTTTTGAATGAGCGTATGACGCGGGTCCAACTAAGGTAACACAACGCGTACTATTGCTACGAAGATCACGGCGTAAGAGCCACGCAGGTAGGTATCCCGTGTGTAGAAACGGTTAGCGTAGAAGCCAAATGACTGTCACCCTGGCACAGAGGCCAGATAGGCATAGAAGCCGAAATAGGCGTAGAAGCCGGATAGGCGTAGAAGCCGGATAGGCGTTGAAGCCGGGTAGGCGTTGAAGTCGGGTAGGCGTTGAAGCCGGGTAGGCGTTGAAGCCGGAGGGGCGTTGAAGCCGGAGAGGCGTTGAAAGCCGGATAGGCGTTGAAGCCGGAGAGGCGTTGAAGCCGGAGGGGCGTTGAAGCCGGATAGGCGTTGAAGTCGGAGGGGCGTTGAGAGCCGAAGAGGCGTTGAGAGCCGAAGAGGCGTTGAGAGCCGAAGGGGCACAGGTCTTGAATGGGCGTAGAAGCCGTTGCGTACCGTGCCCGAGTGCTGACGTGGACGTCTTAGCCGGAATCATGGCTTTCGAAGATGTAATCAAATCTTCTACAGAGATTTGCCATCATCTTGTGCATTAAATGTGAAGACGTGTTTCGAAGGTCTGCAGCCCTTCTGTGCATCCTTTTGCAGAGACGTGCCTTGACTGAACCTATCACCGCTCCGTGCAATTAGACGTAGAGACGTGCCTCGAGCCCTGTACGATGTGCAGCTTTTGACGTGGCAGGCGGTTTGTCTACTGCGGAGCGTAAACCGGCTTATGCCTGCCTGTGTAAAATAATGCAGCGTATCCCTCTGTGCGCAAAAGAGCAGTTTATGCTGAGGGGACGTTAGTAAACGACGGTTCAGTGGTATCTTAACCCAATCCTCTGCATTAAATGCAGAGATCCGCCATCATACTGTGGTGTGCGTCCCGAGGGGTCTGTGCCTGTTTCCAGCCGTCGTCTGGGTCGTCGTGCAGCACTTTTTGTCAGGAGTCAGAGGCCAGGTTTACTGCGTGACTTGACAGGTTCATTTCGGGGAAGACGAAGCGTTCCTCGTACGCTATTTTAACGCTGCTTTGAGAGCGACTGAGTTTTTTACGCCCTGGAGGCGATGGGGGGGGTCCCGTCTACGCCGAAGCGGTTTTTGGACGCGCTGCACCCTTGAGCTCTTACGCCTGATGGCACTGAAGGCCTTTGCTTGCGCTGCTCTGTATCAATACGCCGCGTAGCTTTTGCCAACGTATTTTTTATGCTTCTACAAGATCTCTATTTATAGAGTTTTGATGACAGTGACCACTCCGTCGGTGTAAAAACCGAGGAGTGGGAAGTACAACACCCTTTTACACAACGGTTAAAGTGACCAATGCCTGCGTATGGATGATCTTTTGAATGAGCGTATGACGCGGGTCCAACTAAGGGAACACAACGCGTACTATTGCTACGAAGATCACGGCGTAAGAGCCACGCATATAGGTATCCCGTGTGTAGAAACGGTTGGCGTAGAAGCCAAATGACTGTCACCCTGGCACAGAGGCCAGATAGGCATAGAAGCCGGATAGGCGTAGAAGCCGGATAGGCGTTGAATCCGGGTAGGCGTAGGAGCCGGAGAGGCGTTGAAGCCGGAGAGGCATTGAAAGCCGGAGAGGCGTTGAAAGCCGGAGAGGCGTTGAAAGCCGGATAGGCGTTGAAGCCGGAGAGGCGTTGAAGCTGGAGAGGCGTTGAGAGCCGAAGAGGCGCTGAAGCCGGAGAGGCGTTTGAGAGCCGAAGAGGCATTGAGAGCCGAAGAGGCGTTGAGAGCCGAAGGGGCGCAGGTCTTGAATGGGCGTAGAAGCCGCTGCGTACCGTGCCCGAGTGCTGACGTGGACGTCTTAGCCGGAATCACGGCTTTTGAAGATGTAATCAAATCTTCTACAGAGATTTGCCATCATCTTGTGCATTAAATGCGAAGACGTGTTTCGAAGGTCTGCAGCCCTTCTGTGCATCCGTTTGCAGAGACGTGCCTTGACTGAACCTGTCACCGCTCCGTGTAATTAGATGTAGAGACGTGCCTCGAGCCCCGTACGATGTGCAGCTTTTGACGTGGCAGGCGGTTTGTCTACTGCGAAGCGTAAATCGGCTTATGCCTGCCTGTGTAAAACAATGCAGCGTATCCCTCTGTACGCAAAAGAGCAGTTTATGCTGAGGGGACGTCAGTAAATGACGGTTCGGTGGTATCTTAACCCAATCCTCTGCATTAAATGCAAAGATCTGCCATCATACTTTGGTGTGCGTCCCGAGGGGTCTGTGCCTGTTTCCAGCCGTCGTCTGGGTCGCCGTGCAGCACTTTTTGTCAGGAGTCAGAGGCCAGGTTTACTGCGTGACTTGACAGGTTCATTTCGGGGAAGACGAAGCATTCCTCGTACGCTATTTTAACGCTGCTTTGAGAGCGGCTGAGTTTTTACGCCGTGGAGGCGATGGGGGGGTCCCGTCTACGCCGAAGCGGTTTTGGATGCGCTGCACCCTTGAGCTCTTACGCCTGATGGCACTGAAGGCCTTTGCTTGCGCTGCTCTGTATCAATACGCCGCGTAGCTTTTGCCAGCGTATTTTTCATGCTTCTACACACACTTCATAATGATAAAAATACGGTCAACGCTAACTTGGTGTCTCTTCAGTTAGGGAACTTTCCAGCGCAGGACATGCCACATGGTGTTATACCAATACAGAGAGCGACAAGGGAGATTGTCAATCTTTCGTCGGCCTATGATCAAGCTGAAGGACTGGTGCCCCTCACTACTCAACGAAGGAAAATCATGTGGATTCATCTTGATCTCTTGGAAGACATAGAATGAGGAACATCATCTTTAATACCTAAATCTGAGAAGAAAAGTCGTAAGTGTCGGTCTTAAAATATGATATCCATGGTACATGCTCTAACGAAGATCAAGATCAATACAAGGACGATATTCCTCTTGAGTTTAGACTTCGATGTCTAAACTTATCCCCGAGAGCTTTAGCATAGGAGCCTTGTATGACTCACCAACAATCTTCTGGGTTATGTAGTGTCCCTCTGTATAGAGCATACTATATATTCAACACAAGTCGCAATAAGGATGGTAGTACCCAAAATTTCCCCAGAAAATCAAAGAAGAGGCATAAAAAAAGGAAGGTTAGGTCATATCTTATGGTCCTTCTTAATCCAGTACCTAAGGAAGTCATGGCCTGTACTAAGTCTGGAAAAGAATATCATAAGATGAATGAACAAGCTAAGGATGATGCTCCTCCGACTTCTTCTACTCCAGTTGCCCCGGATCCTACCAAACCAGGACCTTCCTAGCCTACGGCGACGGAAAAGTCAAAGCAAAAAGAAGTGTTCTTTGATAAATCCTTGAAGAAGATTTTATCTGAAGGGCTTGATAAGCCATACAACTTTGGCATATTGGCACAACTCGCCAATAAATCAGCTCGGCTTTCAATCTTTGAGTTACTTCACATTTCAAAAGAAACTCGGGACACTTGAAGTGAGGCACTCACACATGCTAACTCGTACTTGACCCTCCTCAAAACTTCAATTAAAGATCCCGTGGAATGTCCTCATTGCCACAATGTGATGGAGAAGATTCCCAACATCACCTTCACACAAGATGATATGTTGCTGAAGGACAATCGTCATGATAGGCCACTATACTATACTGGGTATGTATGTGCCATTAGGGTAAACTGGATTCATATAGATTCATCAATCAGTATCATCCCGAGAAGCTTACTGCGAGCTCTAAAGATACCAATGCACAGTCTGTCAACTACTAACACTACTATTTTAGGCTTCAATGCTGGAAGGAGTCGTCCTTTCGGGAAGATTTGCCTAAAAATTTAAATAGGCGATCTCCGGACGGAGGTCACATCTTATGTGATCGATTCAGAAGTATCCACGTCTTGCTTGGGCAACCGTGGATATATAAAAACAAGATTGTGCCTTCTAGTTTGCATCAATGCTTCAAATATGTGGACGACCAAGGGGAGGTCAAGACAAAGTTTGCGGACATTAACTCGTTCAATGGTGTCAAATCATATTATTCTGACTATGTGTTGTATATACCAGAGTACATGAAAGACAAGGTTAATGAAGCTGACAATGAAGATAAAAATATTCTCAGTGAAAAACATCTCAGAATCCTGGTCAAAGGGCGTACTACCCACCCAGATCCTCCAGAACCCTTGTTATTAATCTCCACAAGCCCACACGTGAGGAGAAAGCTAAAGAACCATTGGTAATAGATCTCATTAAGAAGAAGGAGCCTCCACTGGTCATTGACCTCCGTCGTAACAAGAAGCTGGTGCCAGCAAATCAGCCTTCAATTATCAATCTCACCAAACCTACTGTTAAAGTTGAACCTTCTATTGACTTGGTAGAGAAGGAAGAAATATTGTATATTATGAATAAAGATGACACTCCTTCGTACTATGTTAATGTTGATCCTCCTGCTAGGAAATTCTTAGAAGTCATGTATGCTTACGAACCACTGTACGTACCAGTGATGTTACCATTTCAAATAGGTATTACATATACTTCATATGATGGTGCCCATTTTGTGGTCCCAGCGAGGCAAGACGAATAACATCATATAATCTTTAGCAATGCCAAAAATAAAAGTCACATATAACTATGACCCAGAAGATGATAATGGAAAAATACGGTTTCATCGCTACAGTCAACAGGCTAAGAACATTATACAGAAAATGGGTTACAAGTTGAAGTATGAAAAAGGCCATAACTATGGAAAAGGTCGACGAACTCCCTTTTGCTACTTTTCTCTAAAAGGAAAACCTGAAACCTATTATCAAAAAATACATCGTGGGTTAGGTTATGTTACCCCTCCGATGACTCCTGGAAGTTCATAATCAAGTGGAGAAACACCTTCTCACACTTCTGACTCATCATCCTAGGATTTTGACGAAAAAAAAAGTGGCGTGCTCAAGCATGCTCTGTCTGTCAATATGGTGTCAGTTGACTCAGATGAAGAGGATGAACAATTACTATAACCCTTCTAGAATGATATGTGGGCACAACGAATGGATTCACAATGGGAGCTTCAGTTTGAGCAACACAAAGTACCCACAGAAGATAAGATTATTCATATTAATTTAGGAGAAGAATCTTTCCTAAAATTGATCTTTATCAGTAAAAGCCTTTCTGTCGAAGATAAACAAGCCCTGGTGGGGCTTATAAAGGAATATATTAATTTTTTGCTTGGAGCTATGAGGATATGCCTGGCCTAGATCCTTAGATAGCTACACATAAACTCAATATCCTTCCTAATATTAAGCCAGTGAAGCAGCAACAGCGACAATTCCATCCAGATGTGATGGATGCAATCGAAGCTGGATTCAAGAAGCTAATATCGTATGGATTTGTCCGAGAAAAGCAACATCCGGACTAGGTGGCTAATTTGGTTCCAGTCAAGAAAAATAACGGAAAGATTCGAGTCTGCATTGATTACCGAGATCTAAATTTTGATTGCCCCAAAGACGAATTCCTTCTACCCATTACAGATGTCATGATCGACAATACTTGTGGTTTCGAGCAAATTTTTTTCTTGGATGGATTTTTGGGATACAATCAAATCAAGATTTTACCCATGATGAAAAGCATACGACATTTCGAACACCGTTAGAAGTGTACTGCTATACATTAAAGCCTTTTGGTTTGAAGAAAGCAGAAGCGACATACCAATGGGCCATGAGTATAATCTTCTATGAGCATCTTAGGAAGACGGTGGGGTGCTACGTGGACGATATTGCAGTCAAAAGTCGTTACAGGGATAATCACTAACAGGACCTCAGGCTTGTGTTTGACCTGATGCGCCAACATCAACTCAAGATGAATCTGACTAAGTCTTTTCTCAGAGTCTCGAGTAGAAAATTCCTCGGGATAATAATAACCTCTAAGGGTATCCACCTCGACCCGGATAAGGTCAAAGCTATCCTTGCAATGAGTCCTCCTCGTAACCTCAAAGAGCTTCGAGGATTGCAAGGACGGCTAGCATACATCAGAATGTTTATATTGAACCTTTCTGGTCGATGTCGACCATTTACTCAATTAATGAAGAAGGGAGTAACGTTCGTATGGAATGACGCATGCCAGTGACTGTTTGATGATATTAAGAAGTACTTAACAAATCCACCAGTATTAGTAGCCCTAGTGGTGGAAAGACCTTTTTCTGTATGTTCGAGCATTGGATCACTCTTTAGGTGCCTTGCTAGCATAAAAGAGTGATGAGGGTGATGAATAATCCATCTACTACCTTAGTCTCATGATGGTAGGGGATGAATATAGATATAACCCAGTAGAGAAAGAATATCTTGCCTTGGTGTTCGCTATTCAAAAGACACGTCACTATATGACCGGTCAGACAATCCATGTTATATCCATAGTAAATCCCCTTTGGTTACTTATGACTAAACCTAGTACGCTCAATTCTCGCTTGGCTGCCTGGGCAATATTGTTGCCCCCATATGACATGGTATATGTCCCATAAAAGGCGGCAAAGGGCCAAGCACTGGCCGACTTCTTGGCAGCTCATCCAGTACCAGAGACCTCAAAGTTATATGACGATATTCTCGATGAAGTATTAGAGTCTGACATGGCAATCAAAGATGACACTTGGAAACTATTCTGTGATGGTGCATCAAGAATAGGACCTAAAGGCAATATCATCGTCGTAGTTGGGATAGTTCATGTCTCTCCTGACAAACTACTCATACATCATGAATATTCCCTTATAGAAATATGTTCTAATAATGTGGCAGAGTACAACGCCTTTTTTATTGGTCTTCAGTTGGCTAAGCAACTAGACGTGCAATATCTTGAAGCTTACGAAGACTCCAAGTTGATAGTCAATCTAAGTTAGAGGTGAGTATGAAGTGCATCCTAAAGACCTTATCCCTTATTATGAAGCCACGATTGAGCTGGCTTTAACTTTTATCGATTTCTACATCGACTATGTGCCTCGGCTACATAATACGGAGACAGATGCACTTGTCGGGCTAGTAGCTTCTTTAGCCATTCCACTAAGAAGACAATACTACGGTGGGCTATCGAGAATTATTCAGTGCCAAGAATAATTTATACATCGAAAACAGTTTTGAGGCGAAGTTTATCCCTAATTCTGAAGACTGGAGATTTTCTTTCATAGACTATACAGCTTATGGAATTCTTCCAGATGATCCGAAAGCGGTTATGATGCAATATACCAGACGCTTTATCGTTGCTCATACGACGGACTCTTACTACGTTGTCTTTCAGATCTTGAAGAAAAATGGGCGTTCCGTGAAGCTCATGATAGTGTTTGTGGAGGACACCAATCTGGTCCTAAACTATAAGATAGGCTCAAAAGGCTAGGTTACTACTGGGCTACCATGGTAGTTGATATTATAGACTACATTCGTAAATACAGAGTATGTCAAATCTATGCTAATTTTATCTACCAACCATCAGAATTCTTACACCCAACGACAGTGTCTTAGCCTTTTGAGGCTTGGGGAATGGATATCAATGGCCCTATCAGGCCTCCTTCATCCAGAGGTCATCGGTTTATCCTAGCTATAACCAACTATTTCTCCAAATAGGATGAAGAAATACCACTGATTGAAGTAAAAACATCTAATGTGATTAGCTTCGTCAAACACCATATCATTTATCGCTATATTATTCCCCGTAGAATAATACATGACAATGGACCCCAATTTGCTAGCCAGGTATTTTATCGATTATGCAAAAAGAATCGGATCCAGAATGTGGCATCTACCGCATACAATCATGCAGCTAACGGTTTAGCTGAAGCCTTCAACAAAACAATAATCAAACTTCTCAAAAAGTTTGTTTTGTCTAATAAACGTGATTGGAACTAGAAACTAGAAGAATGTCTTTGGGCTTACCGTAAAATAGTATGAACTCCAACTGGTTGCACGCCATTTTATCTAGTTTATGGATGTGAAGCAGTTCTTTCTCTAGAAATCTAGATTCCTTCTCTCAGGATAACTATTGCCAACGAACTAACAGTTGAGAATAATGATTGATTACGACTTTAGGGATTAGAAGCATTGGATGAAAAATATTTATATGCTCAACAACGTATTGCATTATATCGAGCACGTATCTCTAGAGATTTTAACAGAAAATTCAAAGAAAAGATATTCCAAGTTGGTGATCTCGTCCTTACGGTGAGAAGACCAATGGTCATGACCCACAAAAGCAAAGTCAAATTCCAGGCTAAATGGGAGGGCCTTTTCGTAGTAGAAATGATATATTCTAATGTTGCTTACATGCTTGCAATTATCTATATCTATGGGGTTTTATTTTAAATAGTTGAGAATAGTGAAAGAATAACACAATTATCAATAGGGTTTATTTGAAAAACCTATCACGTTCATATTACCTTCGATAGTGTAATTCTTTCTAACTTATTATTTGTATATAATATTAGGTACAAAATAGATAATAGGTCTACCATAAATTCAAAAGGCCAAAGATTTTTATTTATTTTCCAAAAGGACTTACAATACAAAGAAAGTCATAAAATAAGAAATCTGATTACGTTGTGGTCGAGCTGAAAGATCAAGAATAATTTGCCTCAGTTGAGCAAGTTGTTGGTCTTTCTTCGAATCATCCCTCTCTCTAGTTGCAATCATCCTAGTCTCTGTAGCGATGAATGGAGCCAAGGGATCATATACCTCCATCATTTTGTTGCGAGCTGAATCAAGTTCGATTTTAGCTTGTACAAGCTCAAGAAATTGACCACTTGTTAAGTCATATTTGGGCTGCCTTTTTTTGATGTTTTTCTTGCAATACTTTCAGCTTTTCTTGAAGTTCCTTGATCTGATCCTCGACTTATGCTATCTGAATGGCATAATTGTCACGGACAGATTGATGAAGAAATATGGTGAAAATAGTTTGGTTCAACCCATCTGTTAGTTGAGCACTCTTCTCTTCATGAAGATTTATATGTTCGTTATAGTCTGCCTAATGCACCATGAATTGGGCTATTATTGACTCATATTTAGATTGAATAAGAGGAGTGAGATCTCCATCACTGAGCTACAAATATTCATTGACAGGCTGCTCAAGTCCAATCAAAATCTGCTCTAATAATGCACCTCGTTCTTCACCTTTGTAGGATCTAATGGTATTGATGTTGCCAGAGATATCATTTTTTACATAATTAAAATCCAAGTTCTTATTAAAGACCAGCTTTATTCACCACTCAATGTTTCGTTGAAAGCGTTTGTCTGGACGTTGACTAGAAGACTGAAACAGTTATCTAAGTTGGGAGTTGCAGACACTGCATCCAGTCTTCTCTCATAAGAAGGAGCTACCGATGCCACGACAGTTGTTGCTTCAATACTAGGAGAAAAATTCAAAGCACCCATCATTGAAGATGCTCCCCCTCGGATAGCAACTGGGTGTTCCCTTTGGCTAACAACTAGTGTTGACACCTCGACATTAGTGGACGTCGCCAAAAGAGCAGTTAAAGTCATTGGCTCCTCTTCTTCAGCACTCGTGGGAGGAACTGTGATGTCAGATGTAGAGATCGCTTCAGGTTGTGAAACAGCTACTTTCTCTACATATTTATGAAGGGTTTTCATCTGAAGATCTTTGCCTACAAAAGTGCCAACACAATCAGTAAATGGATTATCAAGATAAAAAATTTAAGCTAAAATAATATTAGGATAATTTGTCATCGCAAAAATATATGATAACGTGGCCTGCAAAATAAGGACTTGCGATGTATAAAGGATAGAGAGGCACGTACCCGATCCAACCGACATATATGGGTCTTCGGGTGATTGACCCTCTAAAGAGTTTCTCAAGTTAGCCAAAGAAGCCTCTATTTATGGAGAATTGCCACTAAGGAGGTCTTTATAATCACTTGTCCCTACATCTATATCCGACATTATGGTATCCTCTTCTATATGCGGAGCCATGTCCGTAGATTATACCTCAGCCTCCCCGACTTACTGACATGATGACTCTTCTCTGTTAGGAGAACTGGGAGAAGTAAATTCCAGTTCTACTTCAGTTGATCATTATGAAAGTCGATCGAAGCAGTATGATCGGAGCAGTATGAGTTACTTTGGTGACAATGGTATGTCTCAGGACATCAGATGATTCATGAGGCATATATTGATGGAAATGAGTATCTTTGTTGCAGCATCAAGGACAGGGTCCACCTCCATCGATTGAGAACCAGAGATGCTGACTTCCACAGTGGCGAAAGAAACAACCGTTGCTGTGACATCACCAGTAGTGGAAGGAGGAGGGACGAAAGTACTAATCCTCTTTACATCTTGCGAACTAATAGATAGACCAACTCCACCGGGTGAACTAGTCGATGAAGTGAACAATTTTTTCCTAGGAGGAGTGGCGAACTGTGATTTTGATTGTCGTTTCTTCGTGATGGTTGCCCTTGTCACACTCGTGCCCGAATTTCGTATTTATAAATTTTTAATATTTTAAAATTTTCCTAAAAATATATTCATGCAGTATTTTACATGTTGGTTTTTATCATATATGTTGTATTTTATTTGTTTGGCTTTATGTTTATCAAGAAAGACTATCCGAGGCCAGTAGTGAGCACATTGGCAATTTTTATGCACTCGTACTATGACCCGTATGTAGAATAGATACATGATTTGCTTCACTTTTGGGACAACTAAGACTATTTTGGATCGTTGAGATTTATTTGGAGAGTGTCATGACTTGATCCTATGACTAACCTTATTTCCCACCCTAATATATATATATATATATATATATATATATATATATATATATATATATATATATATATATGAGATTTTCTCTTTCCTCTCTCATTCTTCTTCATTATCTTTCTTCTTCCTTGCTCCCTTCTCCCTCATACCCGAGCACCAGCCCTAGCCCGAACCCTAGCCCTAGACCCGGCTCTAGAAAGATATTTGTTAGCTACCAAGGCAAGTACATCTTGCTCGAAGTGGTGAAGCCATTCTCTTCATATTTTATATATACATATAGTAATAAAAAGGTATTTGATGGAAAATGTTCCTCTTGATGTTCTCATTAACTTTAGTTCTTGGAGTTTTTAGTTTTGATGGATGGTTTTGAGTAGATCTGAGTTTTAAAGTTAGAGTTTTATAGGTTCCATGAGTTTTTCTTAGTTTTGATATATTAAAACATGTAGTTTTCAAAAACTAGTTGTTATATGTGATATAGCTTTTCATTTCAAGCAATTTGACTTTTGTTTCACTTAATTTGGAGTTAAAATAAAGATTTTATCATAGAAACAAATTTTAGATTTTGGAGCATTTTTCATGTAGTTCTTGCTATTTGAAGAAGATGAAGTTGATGCACAGGGAGGCCATACGGCACAGATGCCACGAGCTGAAGCTCCCTGCGCAGACCCTCTACAGCGTGTGCATCTATTGTGATGCACAATTTCCATGCGCCAATGGAATCCCATGCGTCAAGCATTCCATGCGCATAGAATCCCATGCGCCAAGGGAATACATCATAATTCCACACGACGACCACTTCAAACCTTTTTTTGACCCAGATCCAGTTAGAATTTTGAAAAACGTAAAAAAAAAGAAATTTTTAGATCTCTGTCATTTTTTTCTCAATCTTTTTGAATCATCTCATTTTGAGTTCCGATGAGGACGTTATGCCCATTTTTTGGAAGGTATCAAAACTGTCCAGAATATAGAATTCCATGCGCCAACTTGATATTGATTGAGTCTCAAAAAACTCAAAACATAAAAGTTGTCGGGCTCTGTCTTACCTTTTCGGATCTTTTTGAGTCATCTCATTTGGAATTAGGATGAGAGAGTTATGCCTAGTTTTCTAAAATGTGTCAAATCTTGATTTTAGAATTTTAATTGGAACTTGTGATTTCATATGTTGATTATAGTAATTGCAAGTGTATATGGATTAAGTATAACTATGTGCTAGAATTAACCATGTATTAGATCCGACCATGTGAAGACTTAGACCATGCGCCAAGTGGCTATACTACCTATGTGCATGACTTTACTCATTTTGTTGTTTTGCTTGGTTTGTATGTTTCTTGGATTGTTTTGATTCTATGTGTTGACTTGGTGAGTTGTGAGTGCTATTGATTTAGTACCTGCTAAGTGGACTCGGACAAGTAGATTAATTACCCTTGTTCGTTGGATAGGATGAGGGCTGTAGTTCTACTCGGGAGACGGTCTGCAATTTTGGTCCTTATTTGGTTTATGGATTGTGGATCTGCTCCAGAGTGGTTCACATTTGTCTCCTTACTCTCTTTCGACAAAATTATTATAAATACGAGGATTTTATGTGATACAATTACTATGTGTTAAGCCTAAACTATGAGCACCTGACTCAACCAACATTACATGTTGTGAATCGAGGATTCCACTGGACTAATTAATAATCTATATACCAACTCTATTTGATTTATTATGTTTACCCAACTCAACCAATGTGGTCATATATGATGAGAAGACTTCTTGTAACTAACTAATAGGCTCGTTAGCCTGACCTGACTAATTATATCTGTACTGATACATTTACTACTTGTTATGCGTTCCTACATGCTATGTATTACATGTGCACTGAGGTGCGACATATCTTGCTATGTGCTATGTGTTACATGTTTAAGGTTGTGCATCGAGAATACCTTATATTCTACACAATATATAATATTATATGATTTCCCCAGCACTAGTCTTATAGTTAGTCTGTGATCATAGCGTGGGTAGGTTGTTTGCTTAATTTGTTGTATTACCCTCGGGCGAATCCAAATTAATATATTGACTGGCAAAGTTGATTTGTACCTAGTATACATGTACTACGGTACAACATCTAAGAAGGATGATTGTGTGACCATGGCACGAGATCCTATACAACTGTAGGGTTAATTTGGTAACTAAAAGTTGTAGTAGCATAGGGAGGGGAACGGTATCTCGAGATCGTGCACGTGAGACACCTCAGACAATCGTCATGACGTGCAAGACTAGTCCCCATGGATATTGTGTCACGTCAGCACTAGTAGACGACAATATTCAAATATTATAGTGTACAAGTGTTTTACGTTATTTAGCACGATGGCCTTGCGAGGGATCAGTGCATATACTACATGGTACACGACAATTTCATGGCTCGGCTAACCCCACTCGAACAGCGCATGATCTGAGGATACCTATATTTTGTATTTCTCTGGGATAACCCAGACACCACCTAGCAAGCCGTACAAGTGATTGGTCTTTACAACATAACTTTATATGCATCTATTGGTAGTTCGAGACATGGAATATTGTGATGCGGTAGTTCAACTCTTGTCCTTATTTGGTTGTAGAGTTGTGCTATTGTGTTACAATAAACCATGGACCGAAGCTGTAGTACCTCAAATCCTGATCCGACCGGGATGCGCATTATATAATAGGTTTGTGGCTAGTCGTCTGAATCATAGCTTAGTATTTAGCAGTCTTTCGGCATCCTCTTATCAAGGACGAAATATGATGATCCTTTTCAACAAATGGATAGGCTTCTATTGAAACAAGTCCAATAGTTTTTATTTTTTGTTGCTTGGTTTTCTTGATTTTGCTTTGGGATTTCGTTTTGGTATTGCTTTTGATTTAATTTGTTTTTGATGTTGGCTTTCTCTCTTGGAGCTTTGATTCTTGGAAATTTTCAGGAAGAAGGATAGGCAAGAGGATTCTAACTCGATGCTCGTGCTATTATAGGTTCGCGTAACTGATGCTTGATCGTCGCTAAGCTGGACTCCTTCTTTCTGTACTTTCTTTAATTGGTGGGTGGTTGGACCCTTCTCTTCTACTTTTTCACACCAACATCCTTAATATTTCAAACATTCAATCGATGATGCCCGAATGGACGCCTAGGAAATCCTTTGCCACAATGCATGCTAACTACTAAGAAAGGAACATGGATAATTATAGTCTAACTTGTTTTTAAATGAACACAATCGATAACCCGAGCTTCGTAATGAAGCAAGCAATTGTGGTTCGAACCCAAGAAACTTCTTGATGGGGTGCGGCATCAGAATCATTGGTTGCGGCCTGGTGCCTCGGAGAGTTTGGACCCACGAGACACCAAAATTGGAACACGGCTTTGCGAAAATATCAACTATTGCATAAGTATAGCTGCTTTAATTTCTCTGTTTTATCTCATGCATTGTTAGATAGTTTAACTGTTCACGCATTTGCATGGTCTTGGAAAACTTGTGCAAAATATTTAGAATTTTCTCGAAATGGTTTTCGGGGACTGGAACCGAATCAACCAGGGGGAAATATTTGATCATGCTTGGCGCGATGTATTATGGGACCTTCAGCAAGGCTTGCAACCCGTGCCGATAGGGTGCGACGCAATGCCGTTCGATAAGTCCCCAAGGTGTCGATCACACCAATGACCGCATATAGATAGAATACATGCTAAATTATTGTCTTGTGCAGATGGTAAGTATACTTGATTTTCAGAGAAAGGAAGGTGTGCATCGATTGAGTAAGCAACCGATGGGCTAAATGGGTTCTATGTTATTTACTCACAAAAACATGCAATTGATATGAACTGAATTCACTCTAGTTCTTAATAGCAATACCACATTAAATGCATGCTCTTCTTTAATAAGAAAGTGTTGATTTAGGCGAGTGGGTTCGTCCCGCTCACCAGTATAGCTGAGTACTAACCTACATTTGTGGGCACCATTTCAGTCACTCATGGTGTGCAGCGCTAGTGGAGAAACGAGAAGAAGTTGGAGAATTTCTATTTTGAAGTATAGTTGAAGTCAGTTCATTTTAGAGGCATTAATTTCAACCTATACAAGGGCGTAAAGCACAAGACCACGAAGGTTATTTGATGGAGTGCCCTGCCTTTTGAGTTTTTTTTTGTAATGTAGTCATTGTAGCCGAAAGGTGTATCAAATATAAACTCTATATAAATTACTCTGATTTTAATTAATAAAAAATTATGGTTTCTTCCTATACTCAATGTTAAACTCTCTATGAATGTGTTTTCTCACTTGTGTTTCAAATAAATTTTTATCATTGCACGTTCTTGCCTTGTGCGAGCGTAAATCCATGCTTGCAAGGCATCATGCCCCAAGAGAGGATAATAGGTTCCGCAAAGGATCCAAGCAAGGACGATATACCCTTGTGGGATTAGGGTGCGACAAGTTGGTATCAAAGCATGGGTTCACTTCCTTGGGTTTTCAAAATGATATTTCTAGAAGTTTGATGCACCTCTCGATTGAATGCATTCGGTGTCCACTACATGAGATAATTGCCCCATGCAATGATCCCATAGATAAAAAATTTATTTTTGGAGTGTTGACAAGTTACTCTCTTTTGTAGCAATGGCAAAGAAGAAGGCTACCACAACAAGCAGTGCTCTGCCTGCCCGGAATGACCTTATAAGTTCTAGAGAGTCCGGAGGGGCATGTTCGAATGGCATGAGGGAAAGGATCGTACAGTTAATGGAAGTACCGTAGCAGCAGACAGCAGCTCGACAGGCGCAGATCCAAGTTCAATTTGTGTCATAGCAAAAGCAAATGGACACTCTTACGTAGTTGATCACAAATTTGGTACCCAACAATGGTGCGGCTGTGGCGATACCTTTATTGTAGTGCTCTGCTCCTAGCGGTGCACTATATAAGGCTTGTAGCTCAATTGACTCAGTCAAAATTGAGTATGGAAAAATTTTATGGGGGAATCGATCACAGGCCATGCAATGAACCTTTCTAATTGATGGATCGACTTTTGTTGGATTGAGTCCAAATATTTTTGTTGGATTTTTGGTTGGCTTTCTTGGATTTTCGCTGCTTGATTTTTGATGAATGCGTTTTCGTGATTGGTTTTTGATGATTGATTTTTTAGTCCATTTTTATCAATTGTATGCATTTATTCTAGAGAACTCTGAGAGAAATAAAGATGGTAGTCTAACCAAATATTGGTGCCAATGCAGATAGATGCATGACCGGAGCCTGAGCGAGCAAGCATCCTTTTCTCTCCGTATTCTCTATTTGGTGAGCGGTTGTGTCCCTTCTTTTCTACTCCGTCATGACAATAATCAAAAATATTCTCTTGTAACCTTGCTAAGTCTAATGATCGATAAAGCTACTAATACTACAAGTTTAATACCACTAATATAAATCAATGAGTTGCATTGATAAGAGGGAAATTCAATTTCATAACACATGAAAAGATATGATCATTATTTCGTGCCTTAGCGGTAAATTGGAATCTATGGACTATCAATCGAAACAATAAATAAGTATGCAAAAATGAGAATGGTTAAATGTGCATTACTGCTCTAAATGCTTCAACACCTTACACTGCAATTTATGCTATCATATAGTCGTAGATGCATTGTATGGTCATGGACAACTTTTGCACAAAGTAGTAAATTTCTTCGAATGAAACCTGGGGCACTGGGGACCGTTCGGCCCGGAGGAAATAGTAGCGCTTTGGTAGCACCGGGTATAAGCGGGACATTCATCGAGGCTTGCTACCTGCTTTGAATGGTGCATCGCACGCCCATCGAAATCCTATATGGCATATTAATTGTGGTGCTATACCAAAAATAACCCAGTGGAAATGAGTTGCATACTAATGATGTCTTATACCGGGGCGATAAAAAAAATTATGTACATTATACAGGAACGGCAATTGGTTGGGGTAAAAATTCCATATGTGCAAAGATTATATATTTTACTGCATTAATTGTTGCCTATATGAATTATTGCCTATATAAACTGCTGGTTTAATTAAGAAGTGTTGGTATAGGTGAGTGGGCAAATTCTGCTCACCAGTACAAGTTGAGTACTAACCCACGTCTCTGTAGGCAAACCAGGTGACTGAGATACCATGGGCGCTCAAGGTAGATAAGGCTTTTGTTGCAATATTTTCAAGCTTCTTCCTATTTAAAAGTATTTCAAAGATTTCTAGTTGCTGCTTTCAAGTTTTCAAGAATGTAATAAAGGGGCATAATGTATGAGATAAGAACATTATTTCATGTTAGCATCAGTCTTTTCTTTTATGCAAAGCTTTGTAAGTCGTTCAGGCATTTCCATTCGGAGCTGAAAAAATTGTACTTCGTTGTAATGAATCAATAAAAAAATTATTTTTTCTTCCTATACAAATGTGTGCTTTATAATCTGTTGTTGTGTTATGGAACTATTTACAAAAGATAATTGACACATGTGCATTTTCTTGCCTTGTACAAGTGCAACCCCAGACTTATACGATATCACGCCAGCGAGGTCGAACGGTTCTGCGGAACCGAATGCAAAGGCGAATCGGTTCTACAGAATTGGAGTGTGACAAGTTGGTATCAAAGCACAGTTTAAAGTTCCTCGAATTTCAAAAATTGGGTTTCAACTGAAAGTTTCAAACAATAATGATTTTCTCAGATGATTTGCTTTTCGATAGTGCTGCATGAAATAATGTTCCATACAATAAGCCCATAAATATATTATGAGTGCTAATGTAAATTATTTCTTTCGTAGATGACTAAGGGTGATAGCTCCAAGGCAACATCGTCATCTGAATCAATGGACAAAGAAATAAAAATGTTAGAGGCGCACAGGAAGCATAGCGATGCACATCACAAGATGATTGAGGCACATCATCGTGAGTTTCAAGAGCAGCTAACAAACTTGTTTCAAGAGCAATTTGATGTGCAACAACAGAAAGTTGATAACTTGTCTCAACTAGTTGATACATTAACTAAAAATAACAACGAGACTGCAGTGGCTACCGCCAAAGAGATAGTGGTAGTAGAACCAGAGGGAACTGAATATCCTCCAAGAAGGCAACCAACATTCAATTTTTCTGAATTCAAAATCTGCAATTTGCCCGAGTTCAATGGCAGGGCAGAATCGGAGGAAGTAATGGGCTTCCTAAATACTTTGGAGGGCATCTACCGTATGTTAGGATATGAAAGGCACCAAAAGAGTGGATTGTACGGCTGTGCAGCTGCGTCTCAAAGCAGAAGACTGGTAGGAGTCAAAGAGACAAGCACTATGCGGTGCCAACCAAGAATCCAAAGTCTCTTGGAAGATATTATATGGGTGTTCATCGCACATTTCATCCCACCAGTTGTCCGTCACAGGAAGAAAAAAGAGTTCGTAGTGCTCGAGCAGGGCAATATCTCTGTCAGCAACTATGAAGCAGAGTTCTTAAAGTGATCCAAGTTCGGCGGCTACATGATACCGAATGATGAGGGAAAATGACTGCGATTCATTGATGGTCTGAATGAAGGCTTACAACATGATATTCAAAACCAAAAGTGTGCGACGTACCAGGAAGCCTATGAAGCGGCTCTCGAGATGGAGAAATTTTATCCTCGAGGGGTGACACAGAACAACCGTAGAAATAGCTATAAATGACCCATGGAAGCAAGCTGGTCTGATGCTTTCAAGCGTCAGAATACAACTGATAACAAAGGACCCTATCAGCGAACGTATTATAACAGGTGCAAGCGGGTTGGACACCGTCAAGAAGAGTGTCGGGCTGGATATTTTAAGTGTGGCAGTTTGGATCATAAAGCTGCGTGGTGCAATAGTGGAGAAAAAAAATCAGAATCACGATCAATATCACAATTAGAATCGTGATCAACAGTACAATCATAATCGTGGACAAGCACCACGAGCTCCTCAGGCAGCAGTTGTGAATGTTCAGAACCCGTGACCAGAAGGATAGGGTAGAGTAGTCGTACTGACTCAAGAAAAAAATGCTTGCCTAAAACACTATCATACAGGTATATTGCTTTACAGAGAAATACCTGCTCGTGTACTATTTGATTCTGGTGCTATACATAGCTTCATATCATCTACATTTGCTAATGAACACAAATTTTGTATGACACCGTTAGATATGAATCTTAATGTCAACACTCCGTCCGAAATAGATTTTCCTGCTAGTTCGATTTACAGGGATTGGGGGAAAGTACGTGTCCTTGGATACAATAGTCCTGGACATCACCGATTACGATATTATTTTGGGCAAAGATTGGCTCGGGCGCGCAATACAAAAATTTACTGTGCAGAGAAGAGAGTTGTGTTTCGCATTCCTGTCGAGGCAGAGTTCTCTTATTCGTGTAGTCCGACGGCTAAAACAATGATGGTGGTATCGGAAATGACGGCAAGCCGTATGCTATATTCGGGATGCAAAGGGTACCTTGCATCTGTGCGGGATACTCGGATGAAGGGCGCAAACTCGGGTGAAACCGAAGTCATAGCAAAATTTCCTGACGTGTTTTCAGAGGAGATACTTGAAATGCTTCCAGACCGAGAAATTGAGTTCAGTATTGACACATTTTTGGATACTCACCCGATATCAAAAGCTTCATATCGGATGGCTCCCACCGAATTGAAAGAACTAAAGTCACAACTACAAGAGTTACTAGATCGTGGCTACATTCACCCCAGTATTTTATCTTGGGGAGCTCCAGTGCTGTTTGTGAAGAAGAAAGATGGCACAATGCATTTTTGCATAGATTATCGGGAATTAAACAACGTGACAGTCCGGAACAACTATCTGTTGCCAAGAATGGATGATCTATTTGACAAACTTTAGGGAACGACAGTATTTTCAAAGATTGATCTTCGTTCATGGTATCACCAGTTGAACCAGATGATATTTTGAAGTTGACTTTTCATACAAGATATGGACACTACGAGTTTTTGATTATGTCTTTTGGTTTGACCAATGCTCCAACGGCTTTCATGGATATGATTAATCGAGTATTCTAATCCTTCTTAGACAAGTTCATCATCGTGTTCATCGATGATATCTTAATCTACTCGACAGATAGAGAAACTCACGTTGAATATTTAAGGATCGTATTGCAGACACTTTATAAACATCAGTTATATGCGAAGTTAAGAAAGTGGAAGTTCTGGATGAGCAGTATGTCTTTCCTTGGGCATGTTATTTCAGCAGATAGTGTATCAGTTGACCCAAAGAAAATAGAGGCAGTAGTGGACTGGAAATAACCCACATCGGCTAGTGAGATCAGAAGTTTCCTTGGCTTGGCTGGCTGCTATCAAAGATTTATAAAGAACTTCGCGAAGATTGCATCATCTCTGACTTGCCTCACCCAAAAGGGAGTAGTATTCAAATGGACAAACGACTGTGAGAGCAGTTTCTAGGTACTGAAGCAACGGCTCATCTCAGCTCCAATTCTTACTCTTCCAAATAGACCTGAGAGATTTCAGATATACAGCGATACATCTCGGCTTGAATTAAGATGTGTTCTTATGCAGCATAGAAAAGTAATTGTGTATGCCTTAAGACAGCTGAAATAACATGAAAAGAACTACCCGACGCATGATTTGGAACTTGAGGCAATTGTGGTCGCATTAAAATTATGGCGACACTATCTCTATGGAGTGTCCTACAATATCTTCATGGATCACAAAAGCCTTAAGTACATATTCACGCAAAATGAATTAAATTTGAGGCAATGACAATAGCTGGAATTAATAAATGATTATGATTTGATGATTGCTTATACGCCCGAAAAAGAAAACATTGTGGCAGATGCATTTAGTCAAAAATTTGTTGAATCATTATCGGTGTCAAGTAGGCTACTCGAAGAGTTGGAAGAAATGGGCATCGAATACAAAGTTCGTACATAGGGAGCGCAATAGGCTCAATTGAAGCTTGAGACGAACTTGCTCAAAAAGATCAAATTCGTGCAAAAGGATGACCAATTCCTGTAGAAGATACGTGAGTTGGTTTTAAGCAGAAAAGGCAATTGATTTCCTGTAACGCAAGAATGGAATGTTGTGGCTTGAGGGCAGATTATCTATACCTAAGGATGATGAACTCAGGAAGAAGATACTGACTGAGGCTCATTATGCTAAGTACACCTTGCATCCAGGAAGCACCAAAATGTACAAGGATCTGCGCACAACATTTTGGTGGCAGAGCATAAAGAAGGATGTGGCATTGTTTGTGTCATGATGTCTAGATTGTCAACGTGTAAAAAGCAAAACACCAGTGACCCAGTGGAGAGTTATAGAACTCCACCATTCTAGAATGGAAGTGGGAGGACCTCTTAATGGATTTCTGGGCATACCAAAGACGAAAAAGGAAAATTATACAATTTGGTTTATCGTGGATAGACTGACCAAGTAAGCTCATTTTATAGCAATCAAGAATACGTAGAGCCCTGACCGGTTGGCTCAAATTTACTTAGATAAGATTGTCCGGTTACATAGAGTGCCAGTCTAAATTGTATCCGATAGGGATAGACGGTTCTTGTCTCGATTCTAGAAAAGTCTTCAGGCGGCAATAGGCACCAAGTTGTAATTCAGCTCAACGTACTATTCGTAGAGTAATGGACAGACCGAGAGAGTAAACCAAATCCTAGAAGACATATTATGATTGTGCGTGCTAGATTTGAAGGCAAGTTGGGATACCTATCTATCGCTGGCAGAGTTTGCTTATAACAACAATTATCAAGCGAGTATTCAGATGGCCCCCGTATGAACCATTATATGGATGCAAGTATCAATTGTCGATATGTTGGAAGGAAGTCGGTGAACGACTAGTAATCGGACAAGAACTTATTGATCAAGCCATCGAGAAAATTTGCATGGTTCGAGAAAATCTTTGAGTTGCTCAAAGTCATCAGAAAAGCTACGCAGATATACATAGTCGACCTTTGGAATTCATGGAGTGCGATCTTGTATTCCTAAAAGTGACACCTATGTGAGGTGTGATGCGGTTCGACATCAAGGGAACGCTGAGTCCACGGTTTGTCGGACCTTTCAAAATTCTAGATAGGATGGCACCAGTATCTTATCGACTTGCAATGCCTCATGCTTTCACGAAAGTGCACGATGTCTTCTATGTTTCCCAACTAAGTTGATACATGCATGACCGAGATCACGTAGTGAACTTCGATCAGCCTGAGTTTAGTGCCGACCTATCTTACTCAGAAGAACCTGTTCAGATCCTAGACAGAAAAGTGAAGACCCTACGGAATCGATCAGGGGCTTTGGTCCTTGTATTGTGGTAGAATCATGCAGTCGAGGAATCGACATAAGAGCTTGAGGAAGAGGTGCGGAAGTAGTACCCTTCCTTATTCGATAACATAGAGGTAGAACCTTTGTTTTAAGTTTCAAGAAAGAAACTTTTTCTTAGTGGTATATTATGTAGTGCATCGCTCCTAGTGGTACACTATATAAGGCTTGTGGCTCGATTGGCTCAATCAAAATTGAGTATGGAAAAAATTTATGGCATAATCAATCACGGATAGTGCAATAAACCTTTTCAATTGATGGATCGGCTTCTACTGGAATGAGTCCAATAGTTTTTTTTGGATTTTTGGTTGGCTTTCTTGGATTTTCGCAGCTTGGTTTTGATGAATGCATTTTCGTTATTGATTTTTGATGATTGATTGTTTAGCCCTTTTCATCGATTGCATCATTCATTCTAGAGAACTCTGAGAGAAATAATGATGGTAATCTAACTAAATATTGGTGCCAATGGAGATAGACACGGGACCAAAGCCTGAGCGAGCAAGCGTCCTTTCTCTAGGCATTCTCTATTTGGTGAGTGGTTTGTCCCTTCTTTTCTACCCCATTATGACAATAATCAATAATGTTCTCTTGTAACCTTGCTAAGTCCAATGATCGATAAAGCCACTAATGCCATAAGTTTAATACCACTAATGTAAATCAATGAGTTGCATTGATAAGAGGGAAGTTCAATTTCATAACACAGGGAAGGATATAATCATTATGTCCTAGTTTGGTGCCATGTCTTAGGGGTAAATTGGAATCTATGGACTACCAATCGAAACAATGAATAAGTATGCTAAAATGAGAATGGTTAAATGTGCATTGCTTTTCTAAATGCTTTAACACCTTATACTACTATTTATGCTATCATTTAGTCGTAGATACATTGTATGGTCATGGACAACTTGTGCATAAGATAGTAAATTTTCTCGAACGAAACCTGGGGCACTGGGGACCGTTCGGACCGGGGGAAATAGTAGAGCTTTGGTAGCACCAGGTATAAGCGGGACATTCATCTAGGCTTGCTACCTGCTTTTGTCACCCTCATATTTTCAACTAAGGGTAGTTTGGTAATTGTTAATGGGTATTATTATTTTAGGATTATTTAGATTTAATATTTATACATTGCATAATTTAATTATTTATTGTATTATTAATTATTGCTAGTTTTAGAATTATTTTTTACTTGTGTAGTGGACCTAACCCAATTATTTGGATGTATGAACCAAACTCTTTAGTTGAGTTAGATTTGAGCCCATGAAGGCTCATGGATTAGGAGGCTTAATTAATTAGTGAAACCATTAGACTAGAACCTTTCCTCCCTAATTAATTTCTTCATGAGAGGCCCCAAGAGATATTTGTGACTTTGTACATTACTTGAGAAAGTGGTCTTGGTCGGCCTACATTAGAGGAGAGAGAGAGTGCTTTCATTTCTTTTTATTCCTAAAATTCTAGATCTACATTTTTCCTCTCCAAATTTCCTCCATTCTCTCATCAATTCTCCACCAATATCTTCCTAAATTCATCATTGAGGTTGCTACACCAAGGATCTACAAGAAGGAAGAAAAAAGCAAGGAGAAGAAGGCCAATATCTGCAAAGAGAGGAGCTACTTGGCAATTGAAGACTTTTCATTAGAAATCCATCTCCCAATAGATACAATTCAGTTTTCTCCCTTTTATTAAACTCTAGATCTGAGATTTTACCATGAGAAATCAACCCACGTGCATAGGCTACCCATAGGAATTGGTTTTGGGTCAATCGGAGACCTACGGTGGAAGTTATGTCCATTTTGATACCAATTTTGGAGGAATTCCGAGATTGGCATATGTAGTGCTTGTCATTAGATCTAATAGATATAATTGGCACTTGATTGCTTGTTTGTAGCTAGTGTCATATCCATAATTGGATACATGTGGGCCGTATCTCATCAATTTGTTGAAACGGATAATTTAGGGGGGTTTCCTTCGATACGGGGCCTTGTGCATATCGCATTGTGACACGGACACATAGACACTCTAATTACTATATGTATTGTTCCTAATTTATGTATTAGACTTGTCGTGTCCTCTGGGATATGTTTGGTTGTGTGTTGGGGCCGTATCGCAAGCGTATCATAGAAAAGTGTGATAGGGTGCAATGCGCTCCATGTGTTTTATGTTTTGTCCTTCTCATTATACGTACATGTGTAAATACATATATATATAAGTTATTTATATATTATATAGTATATATAACAGTGTATTTTTTTGGTTATGTATATATGTGTATCTATAAGTGTGTGTGATATGTATCCTAGATATGTATATCTATATGTATATATTCATAGTTATGAGTTTATATATATATATATATATATTTGTGCGTGTGTTAGTTTATATCTATATATTTATTTCATATGTGTGGATAAGTATATACATATATATCTAGTGATATATATATATATATATATATATATATATATATATATATAGTGTTATGCATATAGATTGATATGTATACAGGAATATATGTATCTATATGTGGATAGCTATATTATGTGTATGCTTATATACTTAGATGTGTAAGTGTCTGTGTTTTGTGTTGAGAGTGTGTGAGCTAGTGAGTGAGGGTGATCAGACAGGGTCTTCATATACAGCAGCATCTGCACTGTGTGCAGTGAACAAAAGGGTAAGTGGGGACAGCAGTATCGTGCAACTGGACAATGCCATTACACCAGCAGCAGCCAGCAGTATCGAGCAGCTAGACAGTGCCATTACACCAACAGCAGCCAGCAGAATTCATGTGTAGTTCACTATGTAGTTACCCGGGCACAATACCAGTAGCTGATTTCACTGTACAGGTATCAGTTTTTAGTATCAGTCGTCTCAATAAGGTATCAGTTGATATGCCATCTCAGTTTCAGATCAGTTTTGAGTATCAGTAGGCTTAGATCCAGTCTCTTGGTCCCATTTCCAGTTTAGTATTTAGTTTGATGGGTTGGATTTTAGTCAGTGTATTAGTTGTTTAGTTAGTGCTTGAGTGTAGTTAAGGGTTGGTAGTTGAGTTTTGTTGTTAGTCGATTCATTGAGTTAGCTAGTTAGCTATATAAATAATTGTATTAGTTGTAGTAAAATTTAGAGTAGTCAGGTAAATGTTATATGCTTGTATTAGTTGTCAGTTTAACTGTTAGCTTATATAAGTATATTATAGTGTCACTACCACATTCTAAAATAGGGATATTTTTGTCTTTTTATTATTTATAAATATTGTGTGTATTTATTTTAAATAATTGCATAATATGTGTGTGTGTGTGTGTATATATATTATATATATAGTGTTCTTTAATGCATGAGTTAGTGGACTAGACCTAAAAGCCCATTAGTTGAACCTCTAACCAAAATATAGGGTTTTAAATTTAATTTGTAATATTTTAGGATTAATTATTTAGGATTATAATTTATTATTGTGATTTTATTTAATTGTTGTGCCTTACCGTTGCTTCGATATTGGGAGCGCTACACTAGCTTTTGCCTTCCAACAAATTTTATACCTTTGTCCTAGACGTTCACGTCTTCCATTCTGACCCTTGTGTAACTCATAAATATGCTTCCTTGTGCTTCATTTTAGTCGCACAATATTCGTCGTGGACGTTTATTTTTAATTCTAAATAAATTTGACTTTGTATCTTTGTGTGTTCAATAAAAATTGAAGACAAAATCTTGACCCGTTTTGTGAAAACCAAATTATGACAATATTCTATTATGAGTCTTCTACGTCTATGACACTTGTTCCCCACCTAATTTTAATCTCATGTACTTCCAATTAATTTCATAACACCTTTTATATTAATTTTAATTAAATTGGTGTAAGGACCCAACTTGACTCAAAACTAGACCCAACACCAAACCAAAATCCCATTAACACTCTCAAGCTTCATACTAAACACCACACACCATTTTCAACCACTATATCACACCAAACATGGTGTTTCCCCTCATTAAATCTTAATTCCCACTTTTTGTGCAATTTTCTAATTGTTAAGGACTTTTATGTAAAAGTGCAATGAGGTGTCACCATCCTATTGGTCAAGGCACATGAAGAATCACCCCCTCCCTCATTGACCGGTCCATTCTTTCCCTCTCTCCCCTTTGGTTTGTGCACTTCCATTCATGTGAAATCTTGGCCACCCATTCAAATGGAGCAACATCCTCACCACACACCCTCTCCTATATATATAATCCCTCATCCAAACCCCTTTCCCAATGCCAACCCCATCCCAATGAGGCACATGGTCGGCCCTAATCCCTAGGTAGTCATCATTATCTCCTCCCTCATGCAAAAACTCATCCTCCATATAATTTCATCACCACACCATCAAACCAAAACTCAACCCTAAACCATCATCTTCTTCTTTCCATCTCCGGCCACCATTCCCGCTGGAGCAGCCACACGCAACCACCTTCCCCCGACTTCCCAAGACCGACTCGCCTGAACCACCGTCCCCACGAAGACCACAGCGACCACGCCGGTGAACCCGCTGCCAGTCACCCCGCTAGGCCCGACTCCTCATCCCGTACGACTCCGTAAACTCTGAACCGCCGGACTCCTCCAACAACCGATAATAACCTCGACTCCCCTTGACCCCCTCGACCCATCCCGCCAACTGAACTGCCCGTTCTTCTAGCATCTCCCAGTCAGCCATCGACCCCCGGTGACCTTGCCATATCGTCCCACCCGATCACCTCTGTAATAACTCGACTACACTGCATCTCCTACACCCCCTACAATCCTCGTCACAGCAACCTCGCCGACTCCGGCAGCCTCCGGCAGTCGTCGACCTTCATCATCATCATCACCAACATAATCACCATCATCACCATCATCATCATCATCATCATCACCATCATAATCACCATCATCATCCCATCATCACCATCATCATCACCATCATCACCATTATCACCATCATCATCATCATCATCATCATCATCACCATCATTATCACCATCATCATCGTCGTCGTCATCATCATCGTCGACCCATCCCACCACGCCGGAGATGACGTGCAGCAGTCATCCTCGACCTCGTGCACGTGCATGCTAACACGCAGGTTCGACCTTTCCTCCCTTTTATATTGTATGTATGTGCATATGTGAATAGTGTAGGGTTTAACATATTGCTTCATGGTAAGTTAAGTTGATGTGATTACAGACCTGTATCGGTGAACCTAATGACTAGTGTTCATATACGTACGTGTATGTGTATAATAAGTAAATTGGTATATATATATATATATATATATATATATATATATATATATATATATATATTGGGTGGAAATTAAATGCTAATACTAGTTATGACTGTAATATATATATACGTAGTTGTGTATGACCATAAGTGTTGGTAGTAGGTATCTCATATTTACAGTTGACTGGATGACCCTGAATAATTGTAAGTTGACTGCCTTGTGTATACTGACGTACTGGCTAGACATGTGTTATTATTTGATTGTCTGATTATGCATAGCATTTGAAGACATGACACCGAGTAGTTAGACGCATATTTGACCCTGTTAGTTGACCAATGTCACCCCTAGCATAGTCTCTTAGTTCAGTGTATTTATGATTGTGTGTTGTGTAATGACTAATGCTGTATTATTATTAAATAATATCTATAGGACTGTTGGATTATTCAGACAAGACCTCAGAAATAGGATATTAGTATTGCCAGCAGAGGACCACAGGCGAGTACATTCTCTGACCATTTTTATTATGTTGATCATCTTTATAATTCTAGTTGTATAGCGTACATGATTCTGACACTATGGATACACGAGTTAGCATCATCGAGACTTATCACGAGAAGTCGTGATTGGAATTCATCGTGCTAGCTGGGGACAAAAAAATATTAGTAGATTATGTGATCATATCCAACTCTACATGAATCATAGCTCACCCATACCTCACGTCGGTGCAACCTGACTATTACATGCCTCATAGCCTGTTATGTATGATTAGCCTGACTATTGCTCGCATCATTGCTAATTGGATGGTTAGCCTGACCTTACATGAATCATAGCTAATCATATGTAACAAGTCTGATCAATCCCATGCCGATCACATGATAGACTGATGTTTTACACACTTAGCTAGATAGTCTATACATGTATTTCTAGTTTATTGATCTAGCATTTTCCTATGTTCTAGTTATTGTTCTAGCATTCACTTATATTCTAGTTCATTATTCTAGCATGCACTTGTATTCCTGTTCATTGCTAGTTGTACCATTGATGATGACATATGCTCCAGTATTTCTATTTCTAATATTTTATTATCTCTAATATTTCTTATTGCCAGTATTTATATTCATCTTGTATTACTTTACACTATATTATATTTTTGTCAATATACATGGAACTACTATTTGTGCTTGTACTTCGCTCCATCCTAACTGGAAATATTTTTCCAGATTATGACTTAGAGGACTTGTTTCCGGCATACTTGGAGACTTGGATGTTATTGTTTGCAGGTTAGATTATTTTTGTTGTTTAGACTTGTATTGTGTTTATTTATTTCTATGAGATCCCATCATGCTTTATTTCTGTGATTGAGTATTGCATATTATATTGTGATATTTGTGTCTCCTTATGGAGTTGGATATTCGTGTGAGATTGATTAGATAGAGTATTGACCTAGACAGCATTCTACCACCGATGCTGCGGCGTAGGCTGGACGTACCCACGCACTCGTGCCCCAACTTCCAGGTGTGGATCGTGACACATTTTTAGTGGTGGCCCACGCAGGTCAGGCTTCGCAAGTAGTACAATGTAGTGGTAGTGCGACATCTTAGTTGTACTACTGCGTGCCTGCGATAGGATATAGGACATAGGATACTAGGATGAGAGAGGATACTCAATCATAAATTTCTTCAGAGATTCCTGGGATGACCCTTGAGAATCTTATTATAATCTCCAATTCAGATCTTTTTCCCCTTATTCCGTCCGCTCTCACTTGTTGTTATTGAATTTGATTCTTACTGATCAGTTGTTAAATTTAAATTTTGGTGTCATTGTTGAGGTTGATTTCATATCGAGATGAATTTTACGGACAAAATTTATGGTATCATCTGATGACATATGTTGATGAGGACAGTGAGAAAGGTAAAACGTCTACTTTGGTTATGGATCCTAGAGTTTATCGCAGCCACATTAGCTATTGTGGAAGAAACGTAGGAACCTGACTTTGGATGTACATATCTTAGTTATGAATTTAGAGTTTCTCGCAGCCATACCGGTTGGCGTGGTGAGGATTCTAGATGACATGATTATAGAGTTGCATACCTTAGTTATGGAACCTATCATTTATCGCAGCTATGCTTACTGGCGTGGTGAGGATTCTGAGTGTCAGGATTTCGGACAGACGTGTATGATTATCATATTTTATCTTAAATTTCTTCTTAAAAGTATCATCTCAATACTTATCCACTTCTGTTATTATAGGACCTTGTTCCATCATTTTTTTTGCTAGCAGTAGAGATACCTTCAGTTCCTTAGTCCAGTTCCTTTTTGAGCTTTATTTCTTTAAAGATCCTTGTTAGTGTGATAATTGGTGACTTGCAATTAGGTTTGTGTCTTGAGTATCAGTGCTGACTGAGTATGGATTGTAAGTCTGTAAGTGGTTCTTGGTTGGACATGTGAGCAGTATACATCAATCTAGAGATAACCCATAGCATAGTACCTTATAGCAATAGTTCTATAATAGGTGCCATTATAGTCAGTATTGGTACTATAGGTAGAAGGAGTAGTAAAAAGTATCAGTGATGGTTCCAAGAGTAAGTATCAGAATCAGCATGCCAGTCCTGGATAGTCATGAATTTATGTAGCTGGGTGATTCATATAAATAATTAAGTATCGAGGAAATTGTATTAAAAATTAATGGAGCATGATATTCAATTTGGTGGTTGATTACTTGGGTGTGTCAAGAGTAAAGAAATGTATATGCATAAAGGGTATTAATGAGATGCCATAGGTAGAGAAATATCAAGATTGGTCATGAAAGGTATGAAGTGTATCAAAGATTAGTGTATCATCCTGTAAAAGATTCAAGAGAAGTTATGTATACATCAATCGAGATATGGAACCATATGTCTGCCTTTAAGAGAGAAGTGAAACATGTGTATTATAGAAGTTAATAATTAGTACAAGTGACCGTGAGTTCTAGTGAGTGTGATGAGGTAATCTAATAATGAAGCTAGTGTTACTATACCTAATATTTCTATATCAAGGATTAGTTGAGAAATATACTAGTAACAGTAAGTACCTCGTGTGATGATATTAGATTGGTGTATCAGTTAATATGGATAAAAAAATTATTGGAAGTAATTTTATAAGTAATCCAGGCATCACAAATTTTAGTACACAGAGGGTTGTATTTTGAGGATAAAAATTTATGGTGGGTAAGAAATGTATAACAGTATATGAGTAAATGAAGTACATGTGTAAGGATCTGTTGGCTTGAGCATGTCTGAGATGGCACTACAAACTGACTTGGGTGTCCATCTAGAGCTGTATTAGAGGGAGCAGTACTTAGTGTGTTGTGTTGCACTTGGCGTGCACTTGAGTGATAAAAACAACTAGTATAAGCAATTGTAGTAGGTAAGAGAGCTAGCAGTGGGTATGCTTGTAGTAGAAACAGTGGTCCCAAAGGGATAAGGGTATCAAACTTTGGATGCATCATTTGACCTATGGTTGTGTTAGAGGTTCTTGGTATCAGATTTTGGTATCAATAGACAGGTGTGTGCAATATGGATGTATCCATGGATATCTTGTGGACTAGTGATTAGTTGATATGGGTATCAATGTATAGGGATAGGAATTTGTGAGTGAATGTGCCAGAGTTAAGTATATGATGGAGGTTGAAGATGTCTAAGTGATGGGTTATAAGGCTATGTTCTTTCCTTTCCTTCTATTTTGTTTTCATCTATTTTATTTATTGATTGATTCCTTAGAACCTTAGCTTGTATCAATGATTTTCTTGCTAGAATATAGTTAGTAGTACACTCTGACAGAGACTGCATTACCATGACAAAAGTGACCATAAACTATACATGTTTACTCTAGATTCCATGTTGTTTGACTATAGGTAGGATTTTCTTAGACCGTGATTGTTGGGGGTTTGACCGTAGTGAAGATTAATGAAGAGGTTATGACTGGACAGAGAGAGACAAGGTGCCTTAAATTTTGAGGATAAATATTAATTTAAATAATGAGTTGAGAACTTAATATGGCAGAATTAATGATTTTGTTAATCATTAATTTTTATGAATATTATGATATGATTGAATTTGTCATTAAATATTAAGAAATTTAAGAAAATTATCATTATATTTATTTGACTACAAGATATAAATTTTATATTTTATATTTTGAATGTTGTATTTGAAGATTTCATAAGTATTACAGTGTTTAAGTATTTCGTGGAAAAAGAAATCGAGGAATAAGATCACTAATGGATTAGAATTTGAATTCAAATTTTTGGGATAAGATTTCAATTTCATATATATATGCTTTGATTGGATTTAAAATTTAAGGATTGGATATTAAATTTTTTTATTTAGTTATCAACTTAAAATTTTGGAGAAGATTGTGATAAGAATAAAATTTAATTTTTAAATTTGAAGATTTTCAGGAATATGATATTTATAGAATTTTGAAAATTTTGCGAAATAAAAATATGGATTTACTTCATGATTATATGGGTTGATGAATTTAAATTTTGATAGTAAAAAATAAATAAATAAATAAAATTATTTAGGATCCTAAATTTCGAGGACAAAAATTTTCTAAGAGGGTAGACTTGTCACTACCACATTCTAAAATAGGGGTAATTTTGTCTTTTTATTATTTATTAATATTATGTGTATTTATTTTAAATAATTGCATGATATGTGCATATATATATATATTATTCTTTAATTAATGAGTTAGTGGACTAGACATAGAAGCCCACTAGTTGAACCACTGCCCAAAATATAGGGTTATGAATTTAATTTATATTATTTCGGGATTAATTATTTAGGGTTATAATTTATTATTGTGATTTTATTTAATTGTTGTGCCTTACCATTGCTTCAATATTGGGAGCTACACTAGCTTTTGCCTTCCAACAAATTTTATACTTTTGTCCTAGACATGCCCGTTTTCTATTTTGACCCTTGTGTAACTCATAAATATGCTTCCTTGTGCTTCATTTTAGTCACACAATATTCGTCGTGGACGACTATTTTTAATTTTAAATAAATTTGACTTTGTATCTCTGTGCGTTCCAATCGAAATTGGAGACACAATCTCGACTCATTTTGTGCAACCCAAATTATGACAATATTTAATTCTGAGTCTTATACATCCATGACACTTGTGTCCCACCTAATTTTAATCCCATATACTATAAATTAATTTTAGAACACCATTTACATTAATTTTAATTAAATTGGTGTAAGGACCCAACTTGACCCAAAACTAGACCCAACACCAAACCAAACCCCCATTCACACCCTCAAGCTTCATACTAAACACCACACACCATTTTCAACCACTACATCACACCAAACATGTTGTTTCCCCTCATTAAATCTTAATTTCCACTTTCTGTGCAATTTTCTAATTGTTGAGGACTATTATGCAAAAGTGCAATGAGGTGTCACCATCCTATTGGTCAAGGCACATGAAGAATCACCCCTCCCTCATTGAAAGGTCCATTCTTTCCCTCTCTCCCCTTTGGTTTGTGCACTTCCCTTCATGTGAAATCTTGACCATCCATTCAAATGGAGCAACATCCTCACCACACACCCTCTCCTATATATATAATCCCTCATCCTAACCCCTTTCCCAATGCCAACCCCATCCCAATGAGGCACATGGCCGGCCCTAATCCCTAGGTAGTCATCATCATCTCTTTCCTCATGCAAAAACTAATCCTCCATATAATTTCATCACCACACCATCAAACCAAAACTCAACCCTAAACCATCATCTTCTTCTTTCCATCTTCGGCGACCATTCCCACCGGAGCAGCCACCCGCAACCACCTTCCCCCGACTTCCCACGACCGACTCGCCTGAACCACCGTCCCCACTAAGACCACAGCGCCCACGTTGGTGAACCCGTTGCCAGTCACCCCGCTCGTCCCGACTCCTCATCCCGCACGACTCCGTCAACTCTGAACCGCCAGACTCCTCCAACAACCGACGATCACCTCGACTCCCTTTGACCCCCTCGACTCATCCCGCCAGCTAAACTGCCCGTTCTTCTAGCATCTCCTAATCAGCCATCGACCCCCGACGACCTTGCCATGTCGTCCCTCCCGATTACCTCTGCAATAACTCGACTATACCGCATCTCCTACACCCCCTGCTATCCTCGTCACAGCAGCCTCACCGACTCCGGCAGCCTCCAAAAGTCGTCGACCTTCATCATCATCATCATCATCATAATCATCACCATCACCAACATCATCACCATTATCATCATCATCATCATATCATAATCACCATCATTATCCCATCATCACCATCATCATCACCATCATCATCATCATCATCATCATCATCGTCGTCGTCATCATCATCACCATCGTTGTCATCGTCGACCCATCCCACCTCGCCGGAGACAACCTGCAGCAGTCACCCTCGACCTCGTGCACGTGCATGCTAACACGCAGGTTCGACCTTGCCTCCCTTTTATATTGTAAGTATGTGCATATGTGAATAGTATAGGGTTTAACATATTGCTTCATGGTAAATTTAGTTGATGTGATTACAGACCCGTGTCGGTGAACCTAATGACTAGTGTGCGTATACGTACGAATATATGTATAATAAGTAAATTGGTATATATATATATATATATATATATATATATATATATATATATATATATATATATATATATATATATATATATATATTGGGTGGAAATTAAATGCTAATACTAGTTATGACTGTAATATATATATATACAAAGTTGTGTATGACCATAAGTGTTGGTAGTAGGTATCCCGTATTTACAGTTGATTGGATGACCCTAAATAATTGTGAGTTGACTGCCTTGTGTTCACTGACGTACTGGCTAGACATGTGTTAGTGTTTGACTGTCCGATTATGCACAGCATTTGAAGATATAACACCTTACAGTTAGACGCATACTTGCCCCTGTTAGTTGACCAGTGTCACCCCTAGCATAGTCTTTGAGTTCAATGTATTTATGATTGTGTGTTGTGTAATAACTAATGCTGTATTATTATTAAATGATGTCTATAGGACTGTTGGATTATTCAGACAAGACCTCGGAGATAGGACATTGGTATTGACAGCAGAGACCAAATGTCACGTCCCAGTCCCAAAATACGTATGACTAGGAACACGTAAGCATGCCAGCCGTATGTATATGGCAACTCTAATATATGGATACCATAATACACACGTACGCTGTAATATGAATATAAACTCATATGTGGTATAAATATAGTCACAAGTCACAGATATACTAAATCCCATCCACACAACAAGTCATAAAAGAAAATAACTAAACTAGAATAATGAGTCTGAATAATCCAAAACTAATAGTCGGGTGGAGATAATTCCACTACCAATGACTATATCAATACTAAAATGAGAGAGAAGTATAAAATCTCCAATATAAAATAAGATAATGATATAAAGGTATCAGCGAAGCGATCCATCGCTAGAGGTAATCAAAAATGCTCATAAGGTAAGACCTCCTCGGAAGAGATAAGTAGTAAGTCCCGATCCGTGCTACTGCGAATAGTCATGAACATCTACACCTGGAAAGGGACCAGGTCCTCAGAGGGACGTAACAAGATACATAGAAGCAAGCCAATTTGAATATAGTAAACATGCATAATGCTTAAAAATATATAAGTACGTTGTACAAGACAATCTATACGAATGCAAATGAGGACAACTTTTTAATGTATGGGCAAGGGTAGGCTACTCGATCTATGCCTCACAACTCACACACCAATCAGGGGATATCAAAAATCGTCATACCTCAGGGGTAGCGACTAGCGCGACTCTACAGAAATTGATATACCTCGGGGGTAGCAACCAGCACGACACATGCCCGTAGTGTGAGCTATATACTACGGTTTACCAGAGTGGTTAAAAGCCCATATGCCTAATGATTGTCCTCTCATGATACTAAGTGTCATGTGTGTGTCAACATATCTAATATATAGTAATGACTGAAAAAAACTACACATGCAATAAATATACATAAATGTAATAAATATACAGAAATATACTAAGTATGCAAAATACTGTAAATAATTTGGCAAAGTATCTTGCCTGGCAAGAAAGATGCAAAGTGTAACGTCCAGGAGTCAAGTACACAGGATCAGAAACCACGGCCTCAGAATGAACATCTTCGGATGCTGAAATAAACATCACCAACGTTCCTAGAATAAGCGAGATAGCTAGAAAACACTACCCTTTCGTCCAATTTTGGATATAGGGGCAAAACGTTAATTTCGGGTCAAAGTGGGATCTACGTGTGGCCCACTTTGCACCAAAAAGCGTGCCAGGGGTTACGGTATCTAAAAGAGACAAATTATAGGTCAAACAAACTCTAAATATCAATACGAACTCAACGGTATGTCCAAATATGGATTCCGGTGAGCCGAACACAATTTTGCCCAAAAAGTCAACCGTGGGGCCCGCTAATAGGTGACTTGGTCAACTGTCTCAGAATTGAGTGAAAATTGGGTCACAGGACCAGCGCGATACCACGAGTCCAGTGGCGTAAGTTTTGTCACATTCTGACGAGCGTGCACTAAATGGCGTGGCGTTTCGCAAAATTGTGATACAAGGACTTTTTACAGATACAGGTTGATTCCGACGCGCACACACGTCCGAATCAACTTTCGCGAAAGCCCACACGTCAGAATAAACCATACGCGCCTTTTGGTGCAATTGGTACGCGATGAGGCGGTCTCGTTTGGTGGAGCGCGCTCCGTATCACATTTTTCAATATTTTAAAAGTCAAGTTTTTGGTCGATTTGGAGGTTGAATAATTTTACACATAGAACGAATTAACAAAAACTAAAAGAAAGGAAAAAATTTCGGTTATATGGAGAAGATAAACTCTTTTAATATTTTTTAAAAATATTGAACAGGTTGATGGCAAATTGGGTATGAACATTGTAACGCCCGCAACCGCACGGTGCGTTACGCTGAGTCGGATTGAATAAAACAAATGCTGGTTACATTTGAATTGTTGAATTTTGGGAAGAAGTATTGATTGAGTTGGTTTCATGTGCAAACGACTAGCGAAGTTCGATGGGAATCAGGTATTCGTTTAGAACAGTACTGAGATAGCTGGGTTGGAATGATAATACCGTCTTTCTTAGTCCGATCGGTCGAATGATTTTGAGAGCACGGTCTGCTCGCACGGTCATACCAGTTGAGTAGATCGCGCTTGCATCGGACCACGGGTTCAAGAGATTGGCCGTATCGGCAGGACAGGATGCTTAACGGGATCAAACATTGTGAGTAGGCTCTTTTCCTTCTCCTCTACTCTTTCATGCCTAATAATATGGAAAACACGTAAAGGCTTGAACACTTGGGCTGGAACTTGGGAATCACTATACTGAGGCGTGCATAGAGTGTACGTCGTTGGCTTGGATAGGATTGTGGCTTGAATTGATTTGCGCGTTGGATAGTTGGAGTTGGATTATACATTTGAGGCAGTCGGTTGAATAATTGGGATTATGCTTGGACGGTTGGAATGATACATTAAGGCATTGGAAATATCGGGAATTCGGGCGAGCGAGCGTGCATCCGTGCACGAGTATCACTTGGTCGCTTTGTCTTGCAAAACGAGCAGTTGTGGTTCGAAACCGAACAACTGCATCGGCGAGGGTATTGTGCCACTGTTGGGGCATTGTGCCACTGTTGGGGCATTGTGCCATGGGATTTCTTTGAGCATGGGTATTGCACCAATTTGAAATACTGTGTTGAGAAGAGGCATTGTGCCTATGGGAATAACTTGATATTTTGGTACCTTGGGCTATATGTTGAGGTTTGGTTTTGGAATCCTTGGTTGGATATGTTGGAAGAATGGTTATGGATGCTTTGGTTGGATATTTGGTTGGATATCAGTTGAACGAGTCTAGGATCGCTTGGTGGGGCGAGAATGTTCGATCCTCTCGTCATACCTACTTGGTGTATGCATGTCACGGACAACCTGTGTTGCATAGGGTTTGGTTTCCTCGAACGGGATATGAGCGATAATATTTGGCTTATTGACTGAGTGTTGGATTTGAGAGACCCTTGGGATAGTCTTCAGCTGAAGATGCAGTCGGAAGATCAGAGCGATGGTGGAAATAGCCTAGTCAACTGATGAGATTCAGAGTCGCAGATTTTTATTGATGGCATCGCCTCTGACTCATCGTGCCCTAGAAGGGAATAGCATTCATATGAATTGACGACTGTGAAACTAGCTCGTGAAGTTAAAGCAACGGCTCATTCGAATCAAATCCTTGCGAATACTGGAAGGGACAGACGTGCCTCAAATTTACAAGATGCATCGGGACTTAGTCTGGGAAGCGTGCTCGTTCAGAAGGCAAAGGTGATATCCTATGCTTCGAGGAAGAGGAACGCGAAAAACTATTCCATGCGCAACCTAAGAATTGTGGCAAGTGTGTCCACGTTGAAAACGTGGCGACATTATCCCTTTGGCGTGGCGGCGAGATCTTCGTGGATCACACGAACCTCAATATAGATGTTCACCCAGCGAGATATTGAGATGGCAGGAAAAGGTGTTGGATTGAGCTGATCTAAGCAAAAGTTTGATATTTGGGTAAGTCGCCTAGCTTGGGTAGTATCGGTTGAAATAATCGTTCGGTGCATGAGATATATTTAGAGATATTGCTAGTACGGATTTCATCATCATCATCATTACCATTATTATCACCATCATCATCTCATCATCACCATCATCATCACTATTATCATCGTCGTCGTCATCATCATCGTCGTCATCGTTGACCCATCCCACCTAGCCCGAAATGACCTGCAGCAGTTACCCTCGACCTCGTGCACATACATGCTAACACGCAGGTTCGACCTTGCCTCCCTTTTATATTATGTGTATGTGTATGGGTGAATAGTGTAGGGTTTAACATATTGCTTCATGGTAAGTTTAGTTGATGTGATTACAGACTCGTGTCGGTGAACCTAATGACTAGTGTGCGTATGCGTACGCGTATGTGTATAATAAGTAAATTGGTATATATATATATATATATATTGGGTGGAAATTAAATGCAAATACTAGTTATGACTGTAATATATATATACGTAGTTGTGTATGGCCATAAGTGTTGGCAGTAGGTATCCCGTATTTACAGTTGATTGGATGACCCTGAATAATTGTGAGTTAACTGCCTTGTGTACACTAACGTACTGGCTAGACATGTGTTAGTGTTTGACTATCCGATTATGCACAGCATTTGAAGACATGACACCGTGTAGTTAGACGCACACTTGACCCTGTTAGTTGACCAGTGTCACCCCTAGCATAGTCTCTGAGTTCAGTGTATTTATGATTGTGTGTTAGTGTAATGACTGATGCTGTAGTATTATTAAATAATGTCTATAGGATTGTTGGTTTGTTCAGATAAGACCTTGGAAATAGGACATTGGTATTGCCAGCAGAGGACCACGGGCGAGTACATTCTCTGACCATTTTTATTATGTTGATCATCTCTATAATTCAAGTTGTATATCGTACATGATTCTGATACTATGGATACACGAGTTAGCATCATCGAGACTTGTCATGAGGATTCATGATTGGAATCCATCGTGCTAGCTGAAGACGGAGAAATATTAGTAGATTATGTGATCATACCCAACTCTACATGAATCATAGCTCACCCATACCTCATGTCGGTGCAGCCTGACCATTACATGCCTTATAGCCTGCTATGTATGATTAGCCTGACTATAGCTCGCATCATAGCTAACTGGATGGTTAGCCTGACCTTACATGAATCATAGCTAATCATATATAACAAGCCTGATCAGTCCCAAGCCGATCACATGATAGACTGATGTTTCACACACTTAGCTAGATAGTCTATACATGTATTTATAGTTTATTGATCTAGCATTTCCCTATGTTCTAGTTATTGTTCTAGCATTCACTTATATTCCAGTTCATTGCTCTAGCATGCACTTGTATTCCTGTTCATTGCTAGTTGTACCATTGATGATGACATATGCTCCAGTATTTTTATTTCCAGTATATTATTATCTCCAGTATTTCTTATTGCCAGTATTTATATCCATCTTGTATTTCTTTACACTGTATTATAGTTTTTGTCAATATACATGAAACTATTGTTACTACTTGTACTTCGCTCCATCCTGACTAAAAATATTTTTCCAGACTGCGACTTAGAGGACTTGTTTTCGGCATACTTGGAGACTTGGATGTTATTGTTTGCAGGTTAGATTATTTTTATTGTTTAGAATTGTTTTGTGTTTATTTATTTTCTTTGAGATCTCATCGTGCTTTATTTCTGTGATTGAGTATTCCATATTATATTGTGATATCTGTGCCTCCTTATAGAGTTGGATATTCTTGTGAGATTGGTTATATAGAGTATTGACCTAGACAGTGTTCTACCGGTAATGCTGCGGCGTAGGCTGGACGTACCCACGCACTCGTGCCCCAACTTCCAGGTGCGGGTCGGGACATATAGTGTAGTTGTATTGATAGTATATATATGGTAAGTTAGTATAGTATTAAATGGCTAGGAGTAGCATGTGGCTTAATTAGGGTTTTGTCATATATTAGCTATATGAAATAGGTTTTGTTTACTCTGGTATCACCAAGTTTTTGGGCCGATACCAAGGTATTGAGATTGGGTATAGGGTTAGGTGCGATACGCATAGGGGCAAGACCAAAGTATCCTATTTAATTTGTTTGATATACTTATTATATTTGACTTGAACATATAAATATAAAACACTATTTTTCATATTAGAAACTTGCGTATCTTAGGATACGGATCTTTGAATGCTTTATTTATTCTTAGTTTAGCTTGTATAATATAGCTTCATAGTGTATCGACGTAGTGACTTAGCATGAGACTCTTGCAATCTAGATTATTGGTTTGACTTAGAAATAGTGTTTTGACCTAGAACTTCATCAACTTCACTTATTTTTTATTATTGAACCTTGTATTGATGCAACATACCATATATAAGTTGTAAGACACCGGCTTGGGCATCGAGAGACACACCTTGCTCAGGACGTCAGGCGAGTACATTTCTCTGATAGTTTTTAATTCATAATATTGTATATATGCATGTTCTAGAATTGTATACATTGATCACGACACAGTGATTTTACGGACTAGTACTATATAGATCCTGTTAGGAGATGTTATTCCCTATCGTGTTCAGCGGGTACTTGTGTACATGTATCTCATCGTGTATATTGGGTATTGATTATATTGCGTGCTTATACACTGCTCATATTCAGTGTGCTTATTCGTGTACACCTACCGCTCGTGTTCGGTGGTTATGATATTCGTGTACACTCACTGCTCGTGTTCAGTGGTTATATTTCGTGTTCGTAGCGTGTCGTGATTGGATCCATCGGTATTAGTTGGGGTGGGAGAGTAGGAGTAGATTATGTGATCAAAGCCCCATTGTTACATCGTGTATTTTCTGGTTACATACCTCACTTGTAATTGTCTTACCTGATCATGTTCACCCAACCCGATCACATAATAAACTTGTATTCTGAGGCACATTAGTTAGTTTAGATTGCAGTTTACTTCATCATATTGCTGATACTCATATTATTGATCTATATATTCTCGTATATTACCTGTATATATCTTGTTCATCATTCATATGTTTAGTGACCTTCTATTTCATTTCTATATTTGTTTATATGCTCGATTATGTTATTGAAACTGCTTTCAGAGGTATGTACTTTGCTCCAATCCTGACTGGATATATTTTTCCAGATGACTGGCTTATAGAGCAGTGTCCCATATTCTACGGGCCACAGGACGGCGTACCTATAGGGGACACTCTTATTGACCAGGGAGACTTAGTAGTAGAGCCCGAGGAAGTCTAGTTGCATTGAATGAGATTGTATTAGACTATTCTTTTAGTGGATTCATATCTTGTATTATTATTTCGAATTATAGTTTGTGTCTTATTCTTTCCTTCTCTATTCCATTCGTGCATTATTCTTCCTTAGTTTGTTTGGTGATTGAGATTAGTTATTCATGTAAGATACCATAGTTATTCATGTAAGATACCATATTGCTCCTCCGTTTGGAGTTGAGATGATTGACAGGTACCATATTATATTGTTGAGCTGTTAGATAGTTAGAAATGACCCAGACAGCGTTTTACTGCCGATTCTGCGGCGTAGGCTGGACGTAACCACGTACTCGTGTCCGATTATCCGGGTGCGGATCGTGACACATTTTTAGTGGTGGCCCATGCAGGTCTAGATAGATATCGTAGTTGTGCTCGACCAGAGTACGGCTACGAGCCTGCTTTAGGAAACAGGATTTAGGTAGAAAGTTTCTCAATCACATCTAGGAAAATTCTAATATCTATTTTTGCAAATCCCTATCTATTGAATATTGTCTTTCATTTTGAATAAGTTTTGTCCTTCTTTGACGATATCGTATTATATTCAATATTGATTCCATATTTTCAATCTATCTTCATGATGTCGTCGAAGATGCGTTTCCAGCGATCAGGTGCCCGACAGCGCGATCAGTCAATTCATCACCCATGAGGGCAGCACCCTCAGACGATGGTCCAGCACCTACATTCAGGAGTTCAACTTCTATCATGCCCCAGTCCCAAAATATGTAGGACTAGGACACGTAAGCATGCCAGCCGTATGGATATGGCAACTCCAATATATGGAAACCAAAATCCACACGTACGCTGTAATATGAATAACAAATCCACAAGTGGTATAAAATGTATCACAAGTCACAGGGTATAATCTAAATCTCATCCACAGAAAATAAATAAGCAACATCTATATAACTAGATCTCAATAAGAAGTGTCTAAAGATGATAGTTGGATAGAAACAAATCCACTACCAACTCGAATGAAAAAGTACAACACAATAAACACAATATAGGAATACCAGCTAACGATCACGGGGCTCGAAGAGAAGACATCCACGAGACATATATAACCATCCAAATCTGCGCTCCTGCAAATACTCAAGAACAGATACACCTGGCAGGGGACCAGGTCCTCAGAGGGACGTAACAAGATACAGAAAAGCGAGCTAACTTAAATACAAACATGCATATAATTTGAAAATAAATAAGTACGCTGTACAAGACAATCTATATGAACGCAAATAAGGACAACTTTTTGACGTATGGGCAAGGGTAGGCTACTCGATCTAATCCTCACAACTCATACGCTCGTCAGTGGACATCATCAGCCGACATACCTCTGGGGTAGCGACTCTCGGACTCCATCAATCGACATACCTCGGGGGTAGCAACCATCGGACATGACCACCATAGTGCGTGCTAGTTTCTATGGTTTACCAGAGTGGTTAAAAGCCCATACGTCTAATGATTGTCCTCTATGATACTAAGTGTCAAGTGTGTGTAAACATATCTAATATATAGTAATGACAGAAAGGAACTACACATGAAATAAATATACATAAATGTAATAAATATACATAAATATACTAAGCATGCAAAATACTGCAAGCAATTTGGCAAGGTATCATGCCTGGCAAAAAAGCTGCAAAGTGTAACGTCCCGAAGTCCAACACACAAGATCAGAAGCTATGGCCGCAGAAAAAATATCTCTGAATGCTGAAAAAAATATCACCAACATTCCCAGAATAAGCAAAATAGCTAAAAAGTACTTTCCTTTCGTCCAATTTGGACACAGGGGCAAAACGGTAATTTTGGGTCAAAGCGGGGTCCACAAGTGGCCCACTTTGCACCAAAAAGTGTGCCAAGGGTAACAGTCTCTAAATAGGGTAATTTATGGGTCAAACAACTCTAGATGTCAATACGAACCCAACGGTATGTCCAAATGTGGATTTCGATGAACCGAACACAATTTCATCCAAAAAGTCAACCGTGGGGCCCGCCAATTGGCGACTTGGTCAACTGTCTCAGAATTGCATGAAAATTGGGTCACAGGACCAGTGCGTTACCATGAGTCCAGTGGCATAATTTTCGTCGTAATCTGAGGAGCGTGCACAAAATGTGCGCGACTTCCACAAAAGTTGCGATACGGGGTGTGTCCGCGGATACGGGCTGATTTCGGTGCGCACACGCGTCCGAATCAGTTTTCACAAATTTTTATATGTCCGGTTATGCTGTGCGCACCATTCGGTACACTTGGTACACGGTGGGGCGGTCCCGTTTGGTGGGGCTGTCCCGTTTGGTAGGACGTGCTCCGTTTCATAACTTTTAGAAATCTGGGAAAAGTGGGTTCGCAGAATTTTGTGACGAATTTAATTCTGTCCACCGCAGTTAATAATCTAGGGTTATTTAACAGAAATTAAAATAGGTCAAGTGGTCTACGTGTACCAAAAAGAATCATCGAATTCGGATCTCTGTGGTGGGAGATACGAACTCGGAGACATGGGTGGTCACCGCAGTTTTCTGCGATCCCAGAATTCGGTCTGTTTGTGCCAACATTGGCGCTATTTTTGCCTAGGTTTACATGTTGTTCGAGGTCTTCTATCATACAGATATGGAAGAGGGTTAAGGGGTGAGCATATCGGTAAAAATGGGGTGGCGTTTGGTTGAGCGAATCAACGAAAATTAACTCTGGAACAAAGGTACCTCGTGTGGGAATCTGCAGTACGCGGGGTCGCGGTCATCGAAATTTGTTTGGACGGCCTGGCGGGGTTCTCTGGATGTGGTGGCGGCGATCTCTAGGTCTAGATTAGAAGAGGAGGGTCTGGAGGTTTTAGGTTTAGGGTTTAGAAAAATAATATATATATATATATATATATTTATATATATGAATAGGGAGAGAGGAGAGAGAGTTCGGTTCGGTTTAATTAATATGTCGCGGCTAAGGGGGGCGTTCACATTTGCTAAAGGGGGGTTGGTGGCTGCTGTGTTAGAATCAGAATGGTTTGGTTTGCTTGCTTCTTAGTTGCTATAGTTGTAATGGTAATTAGTAAGTTTTGCTTTAGTTATGGCAGCATCTTTCGGAGGTGCTCCACCTCCAATGCCGAGGACAGGGCAGACAGTATCAGAGGATCTTCCACCTCCACCACCAGTGGTTGATCAGACACAGATGTACGCACTTCTCCAGCAGATGATGGAGGCACAGCAGCGACAGTCAGAGGTCCTACGACAGAGCATGGAGAACGCTCACCAGATCGCACTCACTGCAATGGAGAGAGCTACTACCGCCCAGCCGCCACCTACGGCACCAGCTCAGTTTACTCTGTATCAGCCGAGGCCGGGTACCATCATCTACTTCAAAAGGATGGGCCCGAAGGACTTTAGAGGCACCGAAGGGATTATTTATGTGGACGAGTGGATCGAGGACATCGAGCAGGACCTGCGGCTGGAGCATATTCCAGAGATGCTACAGATTAAGGCTGCGGGTTGCATGATGTTCGATATTGGCCTGACATGGTTCTGGACTGACCCGAGGTTGCAGCACCAGGACTATCTTGGGAAGCCTTCAAAGAGCTTTTCAATAAGAAGTTCTTCCCAGATGTGGCTCTTACATCTTTGGAGAGTCAGTTCCAGTATCTTGTCCAGGGAGGCATGGCAGTGGATGAGTATGCGGCAGAATATTGCCGTCTAGGATGCTTCGTGGAGGGTCAGAATCCTAGAAGCAAAGCAAAGAAGTTCAGAAAGGGCCTGAACCGGGAAGTCAAATTTTGTACCAACGGAGATCCTATCGCCACCTTCGAGGAGATACTCAGACAGGCACAGAGAGCCGAGGATGACTTAGAGCTTGGCTCTAAGAGGCAGAGGGACACAGAAGGATTCAGCAACTACAAGGGTCCAGCAAAGAGGCCCCAATTCCAGCAGCAGAACCAGAGGCCTTACTAGCACCAGAGGCAGCAGTATCACAGGCCATCTAGAGCGCCGGCTCAGCAGATGAATCAGATCCAGAGGGCAGCAGTTCCTTGTACCTTCTGTAAGAAGCAAGGACACGGATGGGACGCATGCAGGATGAGGCTAGGCCAATACTTATTCTGTGGATTGGGAGATCATCAACTGCGAGCTTGTCCCAAGGTCCCAGCTCGTCTAGCTTAGGATGGAGGACAGGCACAGAGGGCACCCGCTCGACCACCCGCTCGACCACCAGAGAGGACCTCTTCCACCGCAGCAGCAGCAGTTTGTCCAGCATCAACAACACAGAGGAGCGCATCGATAGGGGCGAGCTTTTTCCCTGACTATCAAGAAGGAGGAGCCGATTGGCGATATCATCTCATGTTCTTTTTATCTTGATTCCTTTCCAGCTCATGTTTTGTTCGATTCTGGTGCTTCTTATAGCTTTGTATCTATATTTTTTGCTTTGAGGCATCGCCTTGAGTCTGAACTGTTGGCAAGGACTTGCAAGATCATGACCGAGGGTGGTATCATCCTGGTCAGTGATGTTTGCAAGAACCAGAGAGTTTATTTGGGAGGCAGTGAGCTGAGCGTATGTTTGCTCGTAATGCCACTTCTGAGTTACGACGTAGTGCTTGAGATAGATTGGTTGAGTAGACATCACGCTAGCATCGATTATCATGGAGGTAGAGTTTTATTCTAGACGCCAGGAGAGCCGGAGTTCGAGTTCGTCCAAGGAGCAGAGCAGAGCAACGAAGATTTCTGTGGAGCTTTAGTTGAGGAGCAGGAGCAAGAGCCACCACATCCGTTGATTGCAGAGTTCTTGGATGTCTTTTCAGAGGAATTATCGGGGTTGCTGCCAGACAGAGATATAGAATTCTCTATAGATTTAGTGTCAAGCGCAGAGCCGATATCTCAGCACGTCTATAGAGTAAACAACAGCGAACTGGCGGAGTTAAAAAATCAGGTGGATGAGTTGCAAGACAAGGGCTTTATCCGTTCCAGTTTATCACCATGGGGTGCTCCGGTACTTTTTGTACCCAAGAAGGATGGGTCGGTACGTATGTGTATCGACTACAGGGCACTTAATAACCTTACTATCAAGAATAAGTACCCGTTGTCGTGGATAGATGACTTGTTTGACCAGTTGAGTGGAGCGAAGGTATTCTCCAAGATAGACTTGAGGTCAGGGTACTACCCGATAAAAGTAAAGAGGAAAGACATCCCGAAGACAGCTTTCAGGACTCGCTATGGGCAGTTCGAGTTCTTGGTAATGCCATTTGGGTTGACTAATGCCCCGAAAGTGTTCATGAACTTGATGAACAAGGTGTTTCATCAGTACCTGGACTAGTTTGTTGTAGTCTTTATAGATGATATTCTGATATACTCGAAGACCCTGGAGGAGTATGAGCAGCACTTGAGGATTGTTTTGGAGACCCTCAGAAGGAGAAGTTGTATGGCAAGTTGTCGAAGTACGAATTCTTCCTTGATAAGTTTGAATTCCTTGGGCATGTCATTAAAGGAGATGAAGTCTCGGTAGACCCAAAGAAGATCTCAGCAGTTGAATCGTGGTCTACCCCGAGTTCAGTAGCAGAGATCAGGAGCTTTCTTGGATTAGCATCTACTACCGAAAGTTTGTTCAGGACTTTTCCAGACTAGCAGAGCCGATGACTAGGATGACCAGGAAAGACGTAGAATTTGTCTGGACTGAGGATTATCACTAAGTATTTAAGGAGCTGAAGAGGATATTGACTATATCTCCCATCTTGACACTACCATCAAGAGTAGGAGAATTTTCTATTTACAGTGATGCATCAGGGAAGGGTTTGGGTTGTGTATTACAGCAATACGGGAAGGTGATTGCCTATGCTTCCAGGCAATTATGCCCGTATGAGAAGAACTACCCTACCCATGATTTGGAGCTTGCAGCGGTTATCTTTGCTCTCAAATTATGAAAACACTATCTATATGGAGAGAGAGTAGAGATCTTCACAGATTATAAGAGCTTAAAGTATGTGTTTACACAAAAAGAGCTCAACATGAGGCAGCGGCGATGGTTGGAGTTGATGAAAGACTTCGACATATCCTTGCAGTACTATCTAGGGAAGGCCAACGTAGTCGCGGATACCTTGAGTAGGTATCCCGTGGCTATGTGCTTGCCTAGAGACAGACATTTATTGGCCGATCTCGACAGTTTGGGCATTGAAGTATTGATTCCGGGAGTCGCAGCACAGATATGGGGACTTCAGGTTCAGTCGGAGCTGATGGACCGAGTCAGAGCCGGACAGTATGAGGATGAGTCTTTGAGGAGCATCAGAGCATAGGTTCAGGTTGGGCTGGCAGAGGACTTTATCATCGTAGATGATGGGTCATTGTGACACGGTACCAGATTGTGCGTACCGAGAGGAGCTTTATGCGAGAAGATTATGCAGGAGGCGCATTGTTCCCAATACTCTATGCATCCCGGTGCTAACAAGATGTATAGAGACATGAGGGAGCATGTATGGTTGTATAGCATAAAGCGTCAGGTAGCTAGCTTCGTGTCCAGATGCTTAGTTTGCCAACAGGTCAAGGCGGAGAGACAGAGACCAGGAGGATTGCTTCAGCCTTTGCCTATTCCAAAGTGGAAATAGGAGCATATGACCATGGATTTTGTATCGGGGCTTCCGCGTTCTCTAGGAGGCAAGGATGCGATTTTGGTCATCGTGGATAGGTTGACCAAATCAACCCACTTTCTGCCATTTAAAGTGGGTACATTTATGGAGAGACTTGTGGAGATGTATGTGCGCCAGATTGTCAGATTGTACGGTGTTCTGGTGAGCATTGTCTCAGATCGGGATAGTCGCTTCACGTCCCATTTTTGGAGGAGTTTGCAGGCTAGCTTGGGCACTCAGCTCAAGTTCAGTACCGCCTATAACCCTCAGACGGACGAACAGTCGGAGAGGACTATTCAGACTCTCGAGGATATGCTACACACAAGTGTTATGGATCTTGGAGGTTCCTGGAAGGATCACCTTTACTTGGTAGAGTTTTTATACAACAACAGCTACCAAGCCAGCATTGAGATATCACCATTCGAGGCATTGTAAGGACAGAGGTGTCATACTCCGTTGTCCTTGAATGATGTTGGTGACAGAGCTTTATTGGGACCAAAGATGGTAGTGGATGCAGCAGAGAAGGTGAAGCTTATCAAGGACAGACTTTGAGTGGCGCAGGATAGGCAGCGGCATTGGGCCGATAGCCATCGGAGACCTTTGGAGTTTGAGGTATAGCTTTAGTTTTGTTTTATTTTGCTTGTATTTGATTCTTGTTTGTTAGAGTGCTAAGGTTGTGTTTCGTGCTAGGTTGGTAATCTAATTTTCTTGAGGATTTCTCCGACACATGGCACGATTTATTTTGGTGGAGGCGGCAAGCTTAGTCCATGATTTATTGGTCCTTTCAGTATTCTCGAGAGGGTCGGTACAGTCGCTTACAGACTAGACTTACCACCTGCACTAGAGGGAGTGCAAAACGTGTTTCACGTATCGCAGTTGAGACGGTACGTGGCAGATCCCAGTCATGTATTGTATCACTCGAAGATAGAGGTGGGCCCTACTTTCAGCTATCCAGAACAGCCAGTGGAGATTTTGGATCGGAGAGAGAAGGTGTTGAGGAGCCAGACAATTCCTTTGGTATGCATCGCGTGGAGGCATCACTCGCCAGGAGAGAGTACTTGGGAGCAAGAGACCGAGATGTGCGAGCGATATCCATATATGTTCGAACCATGAGATATAATTCTTTCTTGCATTGTATTGCTTGCTTTTGGTAGATAGTTTCTTCTATAATTTTGAGGACAACATTTTTCTAAGGTGGGTAGGTTTGTCACCCTCACATTTTCAACTAAGGGTAGTTTGGTAATTGTCAATGGGTATTATTATTTTAGGATTATTTAGATTTAATATTTCTATATTGCATGATTTAATTATTTATTGTATTATTAATTATTGCTAGATATGGAATTGTTTTGGACTTGTGTAGTGGACCAAACCCAATTATTAGGATGTATGAACCAAACTTTTTAGTTGAGTTAGATTTGAGCCCATGAATTAGGCCCATGGATTAGGAGGCTTAATTAATTAGTGAAACCATTAGACTAGAACCTTCCCTCCCTAATTAATTTCTTCATGAGAAGCCCCAAGGGGTATTTGTGACTTTGTACATTACTTGAGGAAGGGGTCTTGGCCGGCCTACATAAGAGGATAGAGAGGGTGCTTTTATTTTATTTTATTTCCAAAATTCTAGATCTATATTTTTCCTCTCCAAATTCCCTCCATTCTCTCATCAATTTTCCATAAATTCTTTACCAATATCTTTCCAAATTCATCATTGAGGTTGCTACACCAAGGATCTACAAGAAGGAAGAAAAGAGCAAGGAGAAGAAGGCCAAGATCTACAAAGAGAGGAGCTACCTGGCAATTGGAGACTTTTTATTGGAAATCCATCTCCCAATAGGTATAATTCAGTTTTTTTCCTTCTATTAGACTCTAGATCTGAGATTTTACCATGAGAAACTAACCCACATGCATAGGCTACCCATAGGAATTGGTTTTGGGTCAATCGGAGACCTACGGTGGAATTTATGTCCATTTTGATGCCAATTTTGGAAGAATTCCGATATTGGCATATGTAGTGCTTGGCATTAGATCTAATAGATTTAGTTGACACTTGATTGCTTGTTTGTAGATAGTGTCATGTCCATAATTGGATACGTGTGGGCCGTATCTCGTCAATTTGATAAAACGGTTGATTTTGGGGGTTTTCCTCCGACACGGGACCTTGTGCATATCGTATTATGACACGGACACATAGACACTCTAATTACTATACGTATTATTCCTAATTTATGTATTGGACTTGTTCGTATCCTCCGGGATACGTTTGGTTGTGTGTTGGGGCCATATCGCAAGCGTATCATAGAAAAGTGTGATACGGGTGCGATGCCCTCCATGTGTTTGATATTTTGTCCTTCTCATTATACGTACATGTGTAAATACATATATATAAGCTATTTATATATTATATAGTATATATAATAGTATATTTTTGAGTTATGTATATATGTGTATCTATAAGTGTGTGTTATATGTATCCTAGATATGTATATCTATATGTATATATTCATAGTTATGAGTTTATATATAAATTTGTGCATGTGTTAGTTTATATCTATATATTTATTTCATATGTGTGGATAAGTATATACATATATAGCTAGTGATTTGTATATATATATATATATATATATATATATATATATATATATATATATATATATATATATATATATATATATAGTGTTATGCATATAGATTGATATGTATAGAGGAATATATGTATCCATATGTGGATAGCCATATTATGTGTATGCTTATATACTTAGATGTGTAAGTGTGTGTTTTGTGTTGAGAGTGTGTGAGCTAGTGAGTGAGAGTGATCGGACAGGGTCTTCATACACAGCAGCATATGCACTATGTGCAGTGAAGAAAAGGGTAAGCGGGGATAGCAGTATCGGGCAACTGGACAGTGCCATTACACCAGCAGCAGCAGCAGTATCGGGCAACTGGAAAGTGCCATTACACCAATAGCAGCCAGCAGAATTCATGTGCAGTTCACTATGTAGTTACCCGGGCACAGTACCAGTGGCTAATTTTATTGTACAGGTATCAGTTTTGAGTATCAGTCGTCTTAATAAGGTATCAGTCGATATGCCATCTCATTTTTAGATCAGTTTTGAGTATCAGTAGGCTTAGATCCAGTCTCTTGGTCCCATTTCCAGTTTAGTGTTTAGTTTGATAGGTTGGGTTTCATTCAGTGGATTAGTTGTTTAGTTAGTGCTTGAGTGTAGTTAAGGGTTAGTAGTTTAGTTTAGTTGTTAGTCGATTCATTAAGTTAGCTAGTTAGCTATATAAATAATTGTATTAGTTATAGTTAAATTTAGAGTAGTCAGGTATATGTTATATGCTTGTATTGGTTGTCAGATTAACTGTTAGCTTATATAAGTATATTATAGTGTAGTTGTATTGATAGTATATAGATGGTAAGTTAGTATAGTATTAAATGGCTAGGAGTAGCATGTGGCTTAATTAGGGTTTTGTCATATATTAGCTATATGAAATAGGTTTTGGTTACTTTGGTATCACCAAGGTTTTGGGCTGATACCAAGGTATTGAGATTGGGTATCGGGTTAAGAGCGATACGTATTGGTGCAAGACCAAAGTATCCTATTTAATTTGTTTGATATAGTTATTATATTTGACTTGAACATATAAATATAAAACACTATTTTTAGTATTAGAAACTTGCATATCTTAAGATACGGCTCTTTGAAAGCTTTATTTATTCTTAGTTTAGCTTGTATAGTATAGCTTCATAGTGTATCGACGTAGTGACTTAGCATAGGACTCTTACAACCTAGATTCATTGGTTTGAATTAGAAATGGTATTTTGACCTAGAACTTCATCAACTTTACTTATTTTTCATTATTGAACCTTGTATTGATGTAACATACCATATATAGGTTGTGAGACACTGGCTTAGGCATCGAGAGACACACCTTGCTCTGGACGTCAGGCGAGTACATTTCTCTGATAGTTTTTAATTCATAATATTGTATATATGCATGTTCTAGAATTGTATATATTGATCCTGACATAGTAATTTTATGGACTAGTACTATATGGATCCCATCAGGAGATGTTATTCTCTACCGTGTTCAGCGGATACTCGTGTACATATATCTTATCGTGTATATTGGGTATTGATTATATTTCGTGTTCATATACTGCTCGTGTTCAGTGTGCTTATTCATGTACACCCACCGCTCGTGTTCGGTGGTTATGATATTCGTGTACACCTACTGCTCATGTTCAGTGGTTATATTTTGTGTTCGTAGTGTGTCATGATTGGATCCATCGGTATTAGTTGGGGGTGGAAGAGTAGGAGTTGATTATGTGATCAACACCTCATTGTTACATCGTGTACATTCTGGTTACATACCTCACTTGTAATCGTCTTACCTGATCATGTTCACCCAACCCGATCACATAATAAACTTGTATTTTGAGACACATTAGTTAGTTTAGATTGCAGTTTACTTCATCATATTGTTGATATATTGTTAATCTATATATTCTCGTACATTATCTGTATATAACTTGTTCATCATTCATATGTTTAGTGATCTTGTATTTCACTTCTATATATGTTTATATGCTCGATTATATTATTGAAACTGCCTTCAGAGGTATGTACTTTTTTCTTCCTATACAAATGTGTGCATTATAATCTACTGATGTATTGTGGAACTATTTACAAAAGTTATTTGACACATGTGCACTTTTTTGTCTTGTACAAGTGTAACCCCAGACTTGTACGGTATCACACAAGCGTGGACGAACGGTTCTGCGAAATCGATAAAGGACTCAAGCCTCAAGTACCTATTCACCCAACGGGAACTGAATCTCTAGCAGCGGCGCTGGCTAGAACTGATAAAGGACTATGACTTGACGATCGCATATACGCCGGACAAGGAAAATGTTATTTTTGATGCTCTAAGTCAAAAGAACGTGGGCTCGCTATCCATAAACTGTTGTTTGCTTCAAGAGCTAGAAGAGATGGGCATCAAATTTTGAGTTCAATATCAAGGGATGCAGCTGGCTCCACTCCATCTTGAGCTGAGTTTGTGTGAACGAATCAAGTCTGCTCAGAAGGATGATCAATTCCTGAAGAAAATACGGGAGCTAATCTTAACGGGAAAGATGCCCGACTTTGCAGAAGGTGAGGATGGGACCCTACAGGTGAAAGGAAGATTGTGCGTTCCTAGCAATCCCAAACTCCGAAAGAAAATTATGACTAAGGCACACTATATAAAGTATTTCTTACATCCGGAAAGCACAAAGATGTACAAGGACTTGTGCATGACCTTATAGTGGCACGGTATGAAGCGGGAAGTGGCGACCTTTGTGTCATAGTATATGGCTTGTCAATAGGTAAAGGTTGAGCATTAGAGGCCCGGCAGGTAGCTGCAGAACCTCGCTATTCCAGAGTAGAAAAGGGACAACATCTCCATAGATTTTATTGTGGGCTTTTCGAAGATACCGCGGGGAGGCAAGATATAATTTGGGTCATTGTTGAATATTTGACCAAATCTGTCCACTTTCTTCCAATCAAAGTTACATGAAGCGTCGATCGGCTAGCAAAATTTTATATTGACGAGATTGTTCGATTATACGGAGTACCTGCCTCAATCGTCTCTGACCGGGATGGATGTTTCTTATCTTATTTCTGGACTAGCCTACAGTATGCATTAGGCACCCAACTAAAGTTCAGTATCGCATATCACCCCCGAAACTGACGGCCAAACGGAGAGGACAATTCAGATACTTGAAGATATGTTGCGACTATATACAATCGATCTAAAGACTAGTTGGGACACGTACCTACCGTTAGCGAAGTTGTGTACAACAATAGTTATCAATCGAGCATTCAGATGGCACCAAACGAAGTGCTCTATGGGCGAAAGTATCGATCTCCAATCTGTTGGGACGAAGTCAACAAGCGACAGGTACTCGGGCCAGAGCTAGTGGAGCAGGGCATTGAAAAGGTTTGCATGATTCATGAAAGACTTTGTCGTGCACAGAGACGACAGAAGAGCTATATCGATGCTCATCGAAGACCCTTAGAGTTTATAGTCGGGGATCACATCTTCTTGAAGGTGACACCGATGCGAGGAGTGATGTTCTTCGATATTATAGGGAAATTGAGTTCCAGATTGTTGGCCCATTTGAGATACTTGAGTGAGTGGCAGTTTTGTCCTATCGGATTGCGCTACACCCTGCCTTGGATGAAGTGCGTAAAGTCCTCCATCACTCTCAACTTTGAAAGTATGTGCATGATCCAAGTCTCGTGGTTAGTTTTGATCAGTTGGAGCTACACACAGACTTGTCTTACTCAGAGGAACCTATGCAGATCTTGGATCACAAGGAGAAAGTGCTACGAAATTGATCAATATTTTTGGTTCGCGTGTTGTGGCAGAACCATTCAGTTAAAGAATCAATGTAGGAGATAGAGTCGGAGATGAAGGAGAAGTACCCTTCATTGTTCATTCAGTCGGAGGTAAGACCTTGTTCTTAAGTTTCGGGACAAAAAAATTCTTAGTGGTATATTATATAGTGCCTCAAATCTCGATCCGACCAGGATGTGCACTATATAATGGGCTTGTGGCTAGTCTTCTAAGTCCTAGCTTAGTGTTTAGCAGTCTTTTGGCATCCTCTTGCCACAGACGAAATGCGATGATCCATTCCAACAAATGGATAGACTTCTATTGAAATGAGTCCAATAGTTTTTTTTCTATTTTGTTGCTTGGTTTTCTTGAGTAGGCTTTGGGATTTCGTTTTGGTGTTGCTTTCGATTTACTTGGTTTTCGCTATTGGCTTTCTCGCTTGGAACTTTGATTCCTGGAGATTTTTGGGAGCAAGGATAGGCAAAAGGATTCTAACTCGATGCTCGTGCTATTATAGGTCCGCGTAACTGATGCTTGATCATTGCTAAATGGGATTCCTTTCAGCACTTTCTTTAATCGATGGGTTGTTCGACCCTTCTTTCATATTATTTATGCCAACATCCTTAATGTTTCAAACGTTCAATCAATGATGTCCAGTTGAACGTCTAGAAAATTCGTAGCCATAATGCATGCCAGCCACTAAGAAAGGAACATGGATAATTATAATCTAACTTATTTTTAAATGCACATGAGCTTCGCAACGAAGCGATCAGTTGTGGTTCGAAACCAAGAAACTGCTTGATGGGGTGTGGCATCGGAATCATTGGTTGTGGCCTGGTGCCTCGGAGAGTTTGGACCTACGAGATATCAAAATCGGAACATGGCTTTGAGAAAATATAAACAGTTGCATAAGTATATAGCTTCTTTACTTCTTCTGTTTCATCTCAGGCATGGTTTGATAGTTTAACTATTCACGCATTTGCATGGGCTGGGATAACTTTTGCACAAGGTTTGGCATTTTCTCGAAAAAGTTTCTGGGGCACTAGAACCGAATCAACCCGGGAGAAATATTTGATCGTTCTTGGCGCGATGAATTATGGGATCTTCAGTGGGGCTTGCAACCCGGGCTGATAGGGTGCACCACAATGCTGTTCGATAAGTCCCCAAGGTGTTGATCACACCAATGACCGCATATAGATAGAACACATGCTAATTTATTTTCTTATGCAGATGGTAAGTATACTTGTGTTTCAGTACAGGGAAGGGGCACATTGGTTGATTAAGCAACCGATGGGCTAAATGTGTTCTATGTTATTTACTCACAAAAATATGCAACTGATATGAACTAAATTCACTTTAGTTCTTAATAGCAAGACAACTTTAAATGCATGATCTTATTTAATAAGCAAGTGTTAATTTAGGCGAGTGGGTTCATCCCGCTCACTAGTACAACTGAGTATTGACCCACATTTGTGGGCACCATTTCAGGCACTCAGGGTATGCAAAGCTAGTAGATAAACGAGAAGGCGTTGGAGGCTTTCTATAATGAAGTATAGTTGAAGTCAGTTTATTTTGGAGGTATGGATTTTAACCTATACAAAGGCTTAATGCACGGGACCACGAAGATTATCTGATCGAGCGTCCTGCCTTTTGAGTTTTCTTTTGTAATGCAATCATTGTAGCCAAGAGGCGTATCAAATATAAACTCTATGTAAATTACTTTGATTTCAATCAATGAAAAAGCATATTTTCTTCCTATACTCTATGTTAAACTCTCTGTGAATGTGTTTTATAACTTGTGTATCGAATAAATTTTTATCATTGCATGTTCTTACCTTGTGCGAGCATAAATCCAGGCTCACACGGCATCACGTCCCAAGCGGGACAATAGGTTCCGCAAAGGATCCAAGCGAGGACGATAGACCCTTGCGGGATCGGGGCATGACAGAAGCTACATATTATATGTGTATATCTACCTATATTCTATCATGTACTATGACCTATGTGTTTTTTTTCATGTTTGTGTTTTGTTCCATCTGATAATAGTCTAATGACGTGGACTATCATGGTATGGTGGTCCAACCCTTGTCCTTAATTGTTTGGTTGTGGGGTTGGATTATTGTGCTATGATAGGCTATGGACTGAAGCTATAATGAAGGTACTTTGGTGTATCCATGATTAGTATGTCATACCCTATCTCAACGTAGTGCGGCACCTCTTGTCCTTATTTGGTTCTATAGGTGTCCTACTGCTTCAATGAAAGGTCATACGCTTACGGTTATGGCGTGGATCTTATTTTATGTACTTTATTAGTTTTTTCTTCTTTTACTTGTGCTCCTTTGTGGTACTTGCTAGGCCTAACCCTGCTGGTTTTATCTGGCCAGGTTCAATAGCAGAGCCCAAGAATTCTGTCCTATATCTGATCGATGGCGTGCACCCGGAGGATGGACGCCGAGGCACTTGAGCAGGTTTCTTCTCCACCACTCTAAGTATCATTTTGTTACCTTTTTGGCATATAGCCGACGGTACTTTTTAGCCGGTTATCTGGGCATTAGTTCCTTTACATGATTATATATTATTCAGACTATGACTGACTTATAGTTATGTACTCTTGACAATGCACTAGTTTATCATTTAGTATAACTAATTTCAAGATCATTCTGATAGAGCGTCGGGGATGCCTTACTGCTTTATCTTACATGCTCATTCTTAATACTTATTGGTTGATTTATTGGTCATAGATTTCTTTGTGAGACCATAGGATACTTGATTGTAGTATGTACCCCCTTATCTCTTGACAACCTTAGCACATTGCGGGTTACTTCGGTATTTTTGTAAGGTGTGGTTGGCTGAGTCATGCCCTCGTTCTTCGTATTTTGGTAGTGGGGCATAACAACCCTCTTCTTAGCTGGCTGTCCCTCCGAAGGAAAAGTAATCTGATGCTTTCGAGGTCAAGGAACATGCAGAGCAGGAGAAGGATGATCCACTGGTGCTCGAGGGAGTGGCTTAAGCATTTCATTCATAGGATCAATATCTTCTGCTTCCATCAAAGGATCAATACCTTCTTCCTCAGTTACGACATCCTCTTCTTCTGTGATCCTAAAACTACTCCACATATTATAAGAGGGGTGAAACATATTGATGGAGCAATAAAACTTGGCCATTGTATGCAGTAGGCGTAGTGAAGCCTTTTCAGGAGGCAAAGTGAATTGAGCTTATCTACAGCCCATGCTGAAATAATGCCATGTGCAGGCTCCGTCTATTAACCCTCCCTTTGTTTAAAGACAAGGAGTGGCATTCCCGACGTAGAATTAATCATAGCTAATTGCCTTGCGAAATGAGTGGGCAGGTACCATTCGAAGTGATAATCATCGTCACTCATGTACATCAAGTGACATAGCCAAATATTGACCAGCCATAACAAGACCCCGACTGGCAGATTGGATCTAGTGGTACATTCGTCAATAAAACTTTTACCCTAGTACTTAGCTGCAACTTTAGGGGAAACACAGTAAAAACTTCGGCTTATACCAACTTTTTATGCTTTCCTGGCCTTGAAAGGGGTGTTATCTTCCCATTTATAGTGTCTATATCTACATAAGAAAACATGCTCCATGCCATCTTTAGTACTTAGACTGGAAGCCATCTAATTGCTATTATAGAGTATTAACCATCCCATCAAGTATGTGAAAGGGAGCTTAGTTCTGGGAAACTCTCTTCACATAGGCTTTGTTACCAAATTGTAGCTGAGCTTTCGAAGACCGCATTTATACGACACACCATGGCCAGCAGGAGGGTAATTTATGTTTAAAGGCCAGATGTACCAAAAAAAAGAACATTCATATGAAGTCGATCTACACCACCCGAATTTCCAGGATCTACCCATCAGCGAAGCCATAAAAAAAATACTCGTCCAACAGAGCTTTAGAGGAGATCTCTTTATGGGTATGCCTGAGGTACCTATCAGCAGGTTTCCTAACTGCGAAACCACATATGGGTTCATCAAAGTCCTTATCCTCTCCTGTATGATAGCTCATGAGTTCTTCAACTCTACTAGCATTTAAGGGTTTAATTGGCCGGATCTCAGTGTCCACTTCTTTCTTCGTCCGATTATTGAAGAGATAATTGTACAAATTCCAGATATAGGCGGTGCCATAATCAGTATTATAGTAGTGGTTGCATGTCAGGTAATGGCATAACAGCTTCCAGTATATTTCGACAAGACGAGGCTCCTTCTTCGCCCAGTCCTTAATTTTTTGGTTAGTTGGTACATATTCTTCATAGGGAAGCTCCCATAGGCAACTCTGACACCTCACACATTTCATGTAGCGCAAACCCAAGCTCACCATGTGGAGTGAAAATTGTCCCAGTTTAAGCATTATATCGTTCCAACAAGGCCATAAACAAGAATTGGTTGAATTCAAGACCGTTGCAGGTTGCCAACATGGCATTATATAACCCCGAGTCTAGCAGGTTCTCCACGTAATGCTCTAGTATCCATTCTGTCGCTCAACACCAGTTAGTGATTTTGTTACTCAACCACCCTGGTAATCGGACGTTCTTCAACAGGTAAATATCGCCAGCCTCGGTATAATGGTTGGCAAAAATAGGAGATTGTATGGGTTGAATGAGGGAGGACTCTTCACTGGGTACGGATCCAGGTTGGAGTCCTCGTATCTGAATGCCATGACCGGCTAGAGTACTATAGAAGACACTATGACCTTGGCTATCCCTCATGTGGCATATTTTTCTTGGCTTAGCTCCATTAATCCAAGGAGTCAAGTTCCAATCCATCCTTCTTGGATGGGTAATGTGGAAGAAGGCAGATAATAGAACATCACGTGACATCTCAGGAAGATATATCACCCTCTCATCCATATTGAATAGCCACTTTTCCCTCTTGGACTTTGTTTGTGACGCGCGATCAATTATATCACCAAACAAAAAGGCAAGTTTATAAATGCTTCATTTATGAAGGAAGTGAGGCATTCCCCGCTTATTAAGGATATAAGGATTCGTTCCCCCTGACCAGCTATCAGCAGTTGCCTGGTCGGAGGCATGTTCTTATCAGATTGAGGAAACTCAGCATGGGTATGTCCTCCATATATTTAGTATGAAGAAGACCGACAGTGGACCCAAACATGTCAGCTAAAGGATCCATGGAGATATCGACGGCGAAAAGGCACAAACATGAAATCAATACATCTTTACTTCACAAAGAAGCACATACACAAAAGCAATTCTTCCATCTTTAGACAAATGAACATATTCATCAAAGACTTGATTGGAATTTAAAAAGAGTGTGCAGGTTGACCAAAGAAGAAAAACGCGCACATTTCTTAAGTTTATTGGAAACTTTCAACTGTGGCGCACATTTGACATTATTTTCTTCGAAAATCAAGAAAGTGTGCCAAACTTGCTCGAAGTCAGGAAAGCACACATAAGATAGTTCTCTCCACTCTGAACGAGGGAAAGTGCGCAAACTCACCAAAGGATTGAAAAGTGTGCATAATAGATTTTCTTTCACTCTGCAAGAGGAAAGTACGCCAAAGTAGCTATTCCTGCCTTGAACAGGAGAAAAGTGTGTGTGTGTGTGCCAGTATTTGTGTATTTTATGCAACATCATCATCTTCTTCCTTATTTATTTCTTATTCCATACAACTGTACATGTAATAGAAAAAAATCCTATCATGCCTATTAGAGGGGGGTGTGCTAATGGACGGGGAGCGACTCTCGACCGTGACATGTTTAGCCGCTTCACTGTGGGTTGGGTCATCGCCTGTCTCGCGGAGGGTCTCGCCTCAGCCGCACGAGAGGAAGAAGCTAGAACCTTCCTTTTGGTCTCCTTCCTTGTTGTTTGAGGTTTATTGGGCGCCATCGGGGGAGCTTGAGGTCGAAGATGAAGCAAGGTTTTTGGAAAAGAGAAGTTTCAAGGAGGGTAAAGAGTTCTCTCTCTTAAACCCTCATATTTATACACTAGGGGGCAAAACCCTTCAACTACCAAAGTGCTCGCTTCAGGATCTATGCTCAAATCATGCCAAAAGATCCTAACGGCACATTAAAAATGTGAACATGTCAGCTAGCTATTGGGATTTTGCCAAAAGTGTGAGCACAAAGTTAGAACAAATTTTCATGCTTCTACGATTCAAAGTATTTCAAATTTATCTTTAAGTAAATTCAAAAAATTGAAGGGGGTCTTGTAGAAGCATAAAAACTATGCCTCCAAAGAATAGCGAATTCAAGAGAGGGATGACACACTCTTTCATAAAATGAACCAACAAAAGAAATGGCGGATTCTATCAATATTTTAAAGAATGGCGCACTTCCTTAAGACAGAGCAGAGGTGCGCTTTGGTTCAGTTTTACAAAGACAAGCACACAACTCTTACATTCCCCCCCCCCACACACACTTAATACAATGAATCTGACAGACTGGAACAATAGTCGAGAAGATCAGAGTCATTATTTCAAGAGATTTGCAGCACGCAGACGCAGGTTGTCGTCTAGTGGATTATCTGGCCAAACTGTAACAGAGTGCGTCATTATGCCAAACTGTAACAGAGTGCGCCATTATGATAAACTCTAACAGAGTGCGCCATTACTCTAACAGAGTGCGCCGTTGTGCCAAACTCTAACAGAATGCACCATTATGCCAAAATCTAATAGAGTGCGTCATTGCAGCCACTTTCTCCAAGTCTCATCAAAGCGTGCCAAAGTTGCTGAACTTCTTCAATTGTGCGCCAAAGACCCTAACTGACAGTGAATGGTTATGATTAAGTATCTTTTATGCCATGTTTCTCGTAAAGTGTGTACAAATAACTGTCCCCACAACATAACTTTTCTCATATAGGGAAGTCACTTGTTAAGCAGGCAGTATGTTGTACACCCACTCTATAGAATATGAGTTGTGAAATCCTTAAAAGTGCTCATACAATGGTGAATACAGTAAAAATTGCCCATTAGTGTGCGCATACTTCTATAACCGCCCCTGAAGGGTATAAATACAGGGCCAATATATTTTATACAGGCGGACAAACAAAGAAAAGAAGATAGAATCTTTTTGGTGCCTGTGTTGACTGAGTTTCCTTGTTTTTAATTCTCAAGTATTCGTGTGTTCATCTCTTCTTTGTTGTCAAAGTAGTCCAAGGAGTAAAGTGGTCGACCGTAGATCAGATCTCTATAGCTATATTTTTCTAGAATTATTATACACTAGATTCTTGTATATGATTTATTGTACTTGTTTTCTTTTCTTTCAAAGTTTGTAATACAAAAGTTCGTATAACTTTTTGTTCATTGCAAATAGTATGATCTAGAAACCTAGTATGACTTCATAAACCAACTAGATAGGTATTTGTGAACCTAAAATTTAGGTATTGAGCTAGTTTGACCATAGCGACCGAGAGTTGACCTAAAACCCTAAATTAGCCTAGTTAAGCTTATTTATGATTCCAAATTATCGTTTTGTCAGAGAAATTCATATATAGGTCTTCGAGGCCCCGATTCAGGCATGATTTGGTATTCTCAGCTCAGGACCACAAGCGAATACATTCTTTGATAGTTTTTTTATTTGATAATTACTATGATACATGTTTTATTATTGTCATACTTGATTTCTGACACAATAGTGCACGAACTAGTATACATATTGGATCTTCAATTATGAGATATTATTTTACTGCTATACTCTTTCTCATACTTTCATATATATTAGTCAAATATTTATAATATTCCTCATATTTTTGTATGGATATTAGCCAATGTTTACCATGCTAACATTAGACAATTCCTTGAGTTTCGTATGTTGTAACGTGTCATGGTTGGATCCATCGTACTAGTTGGGAGGGGAAAGTGCTAGCTAGATATGTAATCAAAACCCTAGGCAATGTTTAATGTTAAAGTAGACAATATTTATCCTGTTAAAGTAGACAATGTTTATCCTGTTAAAGTAGACAATGTTTATCCTGTTAAAGTAGACAATGTTTAACCCAAGCCGATCATATATCTAACTAGTATTTCAAAATACTTAGTATAGTTACAGTTATTTTCTATTCGACTTCATATGTAATGTTTATGCTATATTGCTCTTGATTACCTGCCTCTCATTATTGCCTTACCATGATATCAATTTATTATCTTCTCATCATGTATTATATTCAATATTACTGTGTTATAGTCTTTGTCATTTAATTGGAACAATTGTTGGAGTTGTACTCGTTCCATCCTGACTGGATAACATTTTTAGGAGTTATTATTCTCTACAATCTTGGACTTCAAAGTGATGCTATAGTCAGGACTGTTCTTGCACTATGGACCGGGAGGTGACATTTGTAGAGATCTAGACTAGTATTTCTTACATATCATGTTCTAGTTTTATTTTCTTTAGATTATCGTTTGGATTATATTCATTATTCATTCTTCCGTTAGAATATTATAATTGAGTACATGATAGAACTAGATGTATATGTATGATTCTATTGAGGTATAGATAGCTTTCTACTGACGATGTTGTCACTACCCCATTTTCAGAGCAGGGTATTTTTTCTTTTAATTTGGTTAATTATGTATTTATCTTAAATATTTATATTTAATTGTTGGTTGTATTATTTTTTTTATTAGTTATTTTAGTGTTTTGGCTAGCCTGGACCCATGTCAGACCCTAGTGGACCCATGTCAGACCCAACCAACACCCTTGTTAGACTTATATTGGCTTAGAATAGTTATTTATATTTTAGTTAGTTAGTTGGAGTGATTAGGGATTAATTAGAGTGCATTTGGAGTCCCAAACCCAAACCCCAATTAGGATGACTTGATTTGGAGGGCATTTTGGTCATTTCACCAAACCAAACCCTAACCCCCCTGGCCGATTATAACCAGCAACCCCCCCCCCCCCATTCTCATTTCCTTTTCACTTCTTCTTCTTCTCCACACTCCATTCTCCATTTTCTTCTTCTTCCTTCTTCCAACTTCAAGTTTCAAGTAAGTATTTCTCCTTTCTTTCTCTTCCTTCATCTATTTCTTCCATTAATACAAACCCTAACCCTTTGCTTTTCCCTAACCTAGGTGTGTAGAGCTTAGATTTGGTGTTGGAGCTTGGGTTGGAAGCTTGGAGACTTGGTATGGTGAATTTGGGGCTTTTTGGAGACTTTGGCCTTGGGATTCCAACTCCCAAGAGGTAAACCCTGATTTTTTTTCCCTTGTGATTACTCTAATATAGTGTAATTAGTAGTTTAGAACCTTCCTAGACCTTAGGGCTACCCATAGGAGAAAGTTGGAGCTTGTTTGGATATGTTTGGAGACTTTGACATTAGATTTTGTGTCAATTTTGGGTGAAATCCGAGATTGGCCCAATTTTTGGTGTTGCCCTAGGTTAGACTGACCTAGGTAGACGTGTTTGGATGTCTTGAGAATAAGTACGTGTCTTCGTTCGGACATGTGAGGTCGTGTCGCAGAGATTTGGGCGTTTCGGGTGATTTGGGGGTTTCGGGTATCCGCGGATACCCGTTGATCCCGTTGTGCACGCACACCCGAATCGACTTCTGCGAAATCCCACACGTCCGTATCGATGCTGCACACGTATCTGTGAAAACCGCGCGCGACCAAGTCGTCCCGTTTGGCGGGGCGTACCCAGTTCTGGGGTGAATCGGGTCATTGTTTTTCCTGTTTTTGGATCGCGGTGTGCGATCACCACAGGACGCGATGCCCCGAGCGGTTTGTCCAGGCACCGAGAGGGTCATACAGTCTTCGTAACACAATTTACGTAATTGAAAACGGGGCAGCGAGGAGAAAGATATGATTACCTGAACTGGCCTCCGAAAACTAGGGTTTTCGTGTCCGTGTCTCGAGCCTCGTGTCCGGTGTCCACTGTGTCCGAGTCGAATTTGGGAATTTAGGGTTAGGGTTAGGGATTGGGCACGGCCGGAGCTCAGGCTGGCCAGGGCGGCTCGCGGCGGGGAGAGGCCGGCCGGGGCAGCGCGGCGAGGCGGCGGCCGGGCTCGGGCGGCTCTCGATCGGCCGGAGGGTGGTGCTCGGCTGCTGCTGTGGCTGTCGTCGAGCGGGGAGGAGGCAGGAGGAGAAGAGGGAGGGGCTGGCCGGCGGTGGCGGTCGATGTCGGCGCTGCGGGCGGTGGAGCAAGGTGGCTGGACAGCGGGCGGTGGGCATGGCGGCGTGGTGGCAAGTGGTGGTGGAAGGGGGCCGGAGAGGGAGATTATATAGGGGAGGGAGAGGGGAGCTGAGCGGCCGAGAGAGGCGGAGGGGACGCGGAGAAGGAGGAGGCGAGGGTGGCGTGGCCGGGCGGAGCGGAGCGGAGCGGAGCGGAGCAGAGCGGCCGGAGTGGCGCCGGACGCGGGCACGGGGAAGACGAGGTCAGGGAGAGGGGGAACCGGGTAGGGTCGGTTCGGGTGCGGGTCTGGCGGATCCGACCCGCTAGGCCGGGGGCTGGGCCGGGTAGGATAATGGGCCGGGTTGGAAAAATAAAGAAAATAATAATAATAATAATATTAATAAATTAATTAATTAATTAATTAATTATTTAATTAACAAATAAATAAATAAATAAATAGTTTTTAGGTGTTTTAAATTAGGTCTGGGGCCCAATAAATTCCAGAAAATTACCCTAAGTCCAGTTTTTCCATTTTACACCCAAAAATATTATTTCCATAATATTTTAATATTATTTATTGACAGTTAAAAATTATTTAATAATTAGAACCCTGGTTTTTAATTACAGAAAATTCCCAGAAAATTTCAGAAAATTGTGAAAAATCCAAGTTTAATATTTTTTGAAAAACAGGGGCTTACATATATATATATATATATATATATATATATATATATATATATATATATATATATATATATATGAAAGTGTGTGTTTATATATATATATATGTGTTTGTATATATGTGTATAAGTGTGTGTGTATATATATATGTGTGTGTTTGTATATATATATATGTATGAGTGTGTGTTGTGTATATATATAGAGTGTTTATATATATATATACATATGTGTGTATCTATATATATATATATATATATATATATATATATATATATATATATATATATATATATGTGTGTGTGTGTGTGTGTGTGAATATATATGTATATGTATGTGCATATATGTGTGTCGTAGTGTGCGTGTCAATGTGCTAGAGAGGGAGGCAGAGAGGCATGTAGCAGGCAGCAGCAGATGAGAGTGCAGGGTGCAGCAGAGCGCAGCGATGCACTAGCAGCAGATAGCAGCTGCAGCAGCAGCTAACTGCAGCATTGCAGCAGCAAAGTAGCGGTGTTTAGCAGCGGCAGCAACCGCGGCAGCATCAGCAGTAGCAGCTTGCGTGGCAGTTGCAGCAGCGCGCATTCAGCAGTTAACCCCCTCCCCCTTCTTTTATATATATATATATATATATGTATATATATATATATATGTATATATATATGTATATATGTATATATACAGATAGATACATAGATAAGCATAGATAGATATATAAGTATTAGTATATATATATATATATATATATATATATATATATATATATATAAGTGAGAGATGGTATGGATATATATATATGTGTATGTGTATGTATGGATATATATATATATATGTAGGTAGATGCATATGTGTTATATATATATATATATATATATAATTGCCTAGATATATAGCTAGGTGTATATATTTATATAGATAGTTAGCTAGCTAGTTAGTGTTAGAGTGAGGTAAGTTAGGTATCTCAATACCTTGAGATAGTAAGGTATTGAGGTATTAGGGGAATCAAGGTATTGATACAAATGAGGTAAGGTATTGAGGTAACCTAATACTAAGTTATATATATATATATATATATATATATATATATATATATATATATATATATATATATTGATGTTATGTATATAGGTAGATACCTATATACATAACATCAATATATATATATATATATATATATATATATATAGATAGATAGATAGATAGATAGATAGATAGAGTTAGAGGGTAAGGTATCTCAATACCTTGAGATACCAAGGTATTGAGGTATAGGGGCAAGGTATTGAGGTATTGCCTATACTAGATTATATATATATATATATATATATATATATATATATATATATATATATATATATATATAGTCAGTTAGTTAGTTAGTTAGTTAGTTAGTTAGTTAGTTAGTTAGTTAGTTAGTTAACTAGTGTTAGTGAGGGGTAATGCGAGGTATCTCAATACCTTGAGATACTCAAGGTATTGGGCATCGGGGCAAGGTATTGGGTTTTAGCCTAGGAATGAGGTTAGAGATACTTTTATATATATATATATATATATATATATATATATATATATATATATATATATATATATGTGTGTGTGTGTGTGTGTGTGTGTGTGTGTGTGTGTGTGTGTGTGTGTGCTGATATATATTTTAGAGCGTATAGGCGGGGTATATAGCGTAGGTTGAGGTATCGGATACCGAGGGTATCCCGGTATCTCAAGGAGGCGAGTTTGAGGGTTTATTAGCTTAATGACCTAGTTATGACCTAGAATTTTAGGGACACCCTGGTTTGACCTAGAGTTGACTGTAGTTGCCCCGGCTGACCGCAAAAGTCAACCTTTGACCTAGAGTTGACTTTTTAGACCCCCGAGTTGACTTTTTAACCCAGATTTTACCGGTTTGACCCGTTTGACCTAGAACGACCCTAGAAGCTTGTCTTTAGTTATTTTATATCTATTTAACTTATTAGAAATCCGTTTAACCTTGCTTTTCGCAATAGATCCTTGCGACGCCAGTTCGGATCGCCAGTTGCTCAGGACGTCAGGCGAGTACATTCTTTGATAGTTTTTATTATCTTATGATTATTATGATTCAGCTTCTAGTATAGTATTCTCTGATTTTCTGGCACGACACGGACTAGTATTTCTGGATTCATTTACTTGCGACACGTATATTTTATATTTCTGGCCTCTAGTCTAGAATCACCTACTGGCATCACATCGTGACTCACTACAGGCATCACTCATATTTCTGGCTGGACTCATACTTGATTTACGTGTCGAGTCTTGGATTTACTTTACTAGTCAGGGCGAAGAAATATTCGAGTAGACATGTAAACATTCCTAACTGGAATCACTGGAATCACCCCCTCGTATCTAATCTGGAATGATAGTAGCCGCACACCCAGTATGTAGTAAGTCGTACTTACCCCTAGCTGTTTACATGTCGAAACAGGTATTTCAAAGACACGAGTTCATTCTTTCTAGTCTGGACTCTCTTACATTTCTTGCTGGTCTCACTTACATGTTTCTGAACTTGACTCATTACATTTATTCTTGCTGGACTCACTATACGTTTTTGTGCACATACTTGATCTTAGTTTAGATTTCTTGTATCTTGCAGTCATTACTATCTTGCTTCTGATATTCATACATCTTTACCTTTATGCACCAGTGATATGTATATATTTCTTGTTCATACTTCATTTTCTTCACCTTGCTATTTGCTACAACTGCTTTATAGTTTTTATCATTTAACTGGAACTGCTGTTAGAGGTGTACTTGCTCCAATCCTGACTGGATATATTTTTCAGAGGACCCGGAGGATTGGTGTCCGACGTTTTATGGATCTCAGCCTGTCGATGGTGCAGACAGGGACCCCCTAGTTTAGGAGTGATTTTCGGGTTGGTAGCCGAGATCACTAGGACCTCAGTTGTTGTTTTATTAGCCTTTGGTACCGGGTTTGTCCCCGGTTTTGGATTGAGACTTTGTATTGTATATGATTCAGGATGTTGTTGTATTATTATTGATGTTGTGGTTGTTTTAGTAGCAGTTGTTTAGACTTTGTAGTTGTTAGCCTTCTTTGTTATCTAATCGTGCTTAGATTCGTGATTGAGTACTTGTGATTATCTTTATCATATTGCTTCTCCGTTTGGAGTTGAGATCTTGACATGTATATATATTGATTGTGTGAGATTGTTAGCTAGATAGTAGACCTAGACAGCGTTCTACCGCCGATGCTGCAGCGTAGGCTGGACGTACCCACGACTCATGCCCGATTTTTCGGGTGCGGGTCGTGACACATTTTTAGTGGCAGCCCCATGCAGGTATCGATTTGCAATTAGTGCGATGTCATGGTAGTACAACGATTTAGTTGTACTGCTGCGAACCTGCTCTACGATATAGGATCTAGGATGAGAGTGTACTCAATCACGACTAGGAACAATTCCAATCTAATTATTCTGAAATTGCTTCTTTTGAAATATTACTGTCCTTCTTTGATGATATCGTATCTTGCGCCGTATTGACTTCTTTTAATTTGTGTTCAGGATGCCTCCGAAGACACGATCCCATCATACCATCCCAGCAGTTGCCACCGAGAGGTCTGCTACCTCTCGTCTAGCTCGTATTCAGGCAGCTGCTACCGCTCCACTCACCACTCCTGCGGTTGAGGGAGCATCTGCTTCTCTCGGGCATCCTCCTCCACTTGTCGATCCGAGGACTACCCCAGTCATTCTGTTGGTACCTCCTCCACCACCTCCCGTACCAGTAGATGCCACGCAGTTGTTTGCGTTCTTCAGGGAGATGATGGACGCGCAGCACCATCAGTTGGATGTGATGAGGCTGGGCATTGAGAACGCCCACCAGGTGGCCATGACGGCAGGGGACAGAGTGGCTCAGGTCCAGCCACAGGCAGATCAGACTCAGCATCCAAGGCTGGGAAGTATCATTGACTTCCAGAGGATGCGGCCCAAGGAGTTCCGGGGTACAGAGGGAATTCTGTACGCGGATGACTGGATAGAGTAGATTGAGAAGATTTTTTGGCTGGCACAAATTCCAGACAGTATGCAGATAGAGGCAGCGGGCAGTCAGATGTTCGACCTTGCTTTGACGTGGTATCGCACAGATACGAGGATCGCGGCACCAGGGCTTACTTGGGAGGCTTTTAAGAGGATTTTTAAGGAGAAGTTTTTCCCAGATGTGCCGCTCAGTGCTTTGGAGAGCCAGTTCGAGTCACTCATCCAAGGTAGCATGATGGTAGACGAGTACGCAGTGAAGTTCTGCCGTCTGGGCAGATTTGTGGAGGGCTTGAGTGAGGCAACAAAGGCGAAGAAGTTTCGCAAAGGCTTGGTCATGGCGGTCAAGTCTTTGACTATGAGCGACCGCGAGACAACTTTCGAGCAGATAGTAGGAGACGCTCAGAGGGCAGAGGATGACTTGGAGCTCAAGTCCAAGAGAGGCAGTGATGATTCAGGTAGTGCGAGTGGTAGTGCAGGACCGGCTAAGCGTACCTATATGCAGAAGACAGCGCAGTAGGGTCAGGATCAGAGAGTGCCCACTTGTGCCTACTACAGGAACGTAGGACACACTTGGGATGTTTGTAGGAGGAGGATGAAGGTGTATTTGTTCTGTGGATCCGCTGCTCACCAGATGCGAGATTGCCCCACTATACCTCCATTTGGTGGAGCACAGGATCGGAGAGTTGGAGATAGGCCATCTGTGGCACAGCATTATGCCCTGCACCAGCAGAGAGAGATACCCCAGCACGGCAGTGCTTATGCGTTGACGGTCGAGGAGGCCGATGCTGCGGGTGTCGTGTTAGCAGGTCTGTCTCTTTGTTCTTCTTTCTGTCCTTTTCCATTCCTTGTGGTGTGCTTCATTAGTACCTGTTAGACTTTTCTTTGTGCTGTGGTAGATAGTGTAGTAATCCTGATTGAGACTGTGATAACACGACCAGTAGGACCATGATCTTGCATGTTGTTTAGGTAGAATTTTTTGACTGTGATTATTGGGGGTTTGACCTAGAGGGAGTGCGATCGACTTTAAATTTCGAGGACAAAATTTTTTGAGGATAGGCTTGTCACTACCCTATTTCCAGAGCAGGGTATTTTTTTATTTTAATTTGGTTAATTATTTATTTATCATAAATATTTGTATTTATATTTAATTATTGGTTGTATTAATTTTTTTATTAGTTATTTTAGTGTTTTGGCTAACCAGGACCCATGTCAGACCTTAGTGGACCCATGCCAGACCCAACCAACACCCTTATTAGACTTATTTATTGGCTTAGAATAGTTATTTATATTTTAGTTTGTTAGTTGGAGTGATTAGGGATTAATTAGAGTGCATTTGGAGCTCCAAACCCAAATCCCAATTAGGATGACTTGATTTTGAGGGCATTTTGGTCATTTCACCAAACCCAACCCTAACCCTAACCCCCATGGCCGATTATAACTAGCACCCCCCCCCCATTCTCATTTTCTTTTCACTTTTTCTTCTCCACACTCCATTCTCCATTTTCTTCTTCTTCCTTCTTCTACCTTCAAGTTTCAAGTAAGTATTTCTCCTTTCTTTCTCTTCCTTCATCTATTTCTTCCATTAATACAAACCCTAACCCTTTGCTTTTCCCTAACCTAGGTGTGTAGAGCTTAAATTTGGTGTTGGAGCTTGGGTTGGAAGCTTGGAGGTTTGGTGTGGTGAATTTGGGGCTTTTTGGAGACTTTGGCCTTGGGATTCCAACTCCCAAGAGGTAAACCCTGATTTTCCCCTTGTGATTACTCTAATATAGTGTAATTAGTATTTTAGAACCCTCCTAGACCTTAGGGCTACCCATGGGAGGAAGTTGGAGCTTGTTTGGATGTGTTTGGAGACTTTGACATTAGGTTTTGTGTCAATTTTGGGTGAAATCCGAGATTGGCCCAATTTTTGGTGTTGCTCTAGGTTAGTCGGACCTAGGTAGACGTATTTGGGTGTCTTAAGGATAATTATGTGTCCCCTTTCGGACATGTGAGATCGTGTCGCGGAGATTTGGGAGTTTCTGGCAATTTGGGGGTTTTTTGTCGTCGTAGGTTTCTAGAAGCATGAAAATTACGCTGGATAGCTATACGCAGTATGTTGATGCTGGGCAGCGTAAAAAGATAACTTTAGAGCCATCGACGTGTAAACAGAGCTTTTTTGCTGAGCACAGCGTAAAATATAAAGCCAAGGACTATCCCCGTAATGCAGTATGTCCAGGCTGCTTCAGCGTAAAAAGGGTGCTACACCGCCTTTATGGCATAAAACTCATCCGCTTTCAATGCATCATTAAAATGTACGAGAAACGCTTCATATTCTTCAAAATGAACCTGTCAGATCATGTAGTGAACCTGACGTCTGGACTCCTGACAAAGAGTACTACACGATTACCCAGGCGACGACTATAATGATGGTGCGGCATAACAACCCAGGCTGTCATTTACTGTCATTTCCTTGACGTAAAATGCTTTTACGCATACAAAGGAATACACTACCTAGTTTTACACAGGCAGACGTGAGCTTCTTACGCTCCGCAGAAGACCAACAGGCTACCACGTCAAAAGCTGCTCTTCGTACAGGGCTCGAGGCACGTCTCTGCATTTAATGTGCAGAATGATGACAGAACTCGAGGCACGTCTCTGCGTTTAATGCGCAGAAGGGTGGCAGACCTTGAAAATACGCCTCTACATTTAATGCGCAGGATAATGGCGGATCTCTGCATTTAATGCAGGAGATTTGATTAATGTCACCGAACCATCGTTTAGTGATATCCCCTTCGCGTAAACTGCTTTTACGCATACAAGAGAATACGCTGCCTAGTTTTACACAGGCAGACGTGAGCTTCTTACGCTCTGCAGAAGACAAACAGACGGCCACGTCATCAGTTGCTCTTCGTACAGGATTCGAGGCGCATATCTGCATTTAATGCGCAGAATAATGGCAAATCTTCGAAGACACGCCTCAGCATTTAATACGCAGGATGGGGGCAGATCTCTGCATTTAAAGCAAGAAATTTGATTATATCTTCAAAAGCCATAATTTTGGCTAAGACGTCCACATCATCACTTTGGCACATTACGCCAACTCAGGCCACAGTCAGAGTAGGAGGATCAGCTATCTTCTGCGCCCACTCGGCTTCTACGCCTACTCGGCTTCTACACCCACTCGACTTTTATGCCTACTCGGCTTCTATGCCTACTCGGCTTCTATGCCTACTTGGCTTCTACGCCATGGTGACAGTTATTGGCTTCTACGCCAACCTCTTCTACGCGACGGATAACTACCTACGTGGCTTTTACGCCGTGATCTTCGCATCAGTTATACGCGTTGTCTCTTAATTGACATGCGTCACACGCTCATTCAAAATGTCATCTATACGCGGGCAATGGTTATTGTAACCATCGTGTAAAAGGGTGTTGTACTTTCTACTACTCGGTTTCTACACCGACTGAGTGGTCACTGTCACTAAAGCTCTATAAATAGAGACCTCTATCAACAGAGGAAGAAAAAGAGAGAAGAAAAATTGGTCAAGAAATTGGAAGAGAAAACGGTCGAGAGAGAGAAGAATCCAGAGCTCAAGCAAAGAGTAGCGATCGACGACTTTGGCATCGAGCATCCACTCTCTTTAGCAACCTTCGAAGCTGCTTTCTGTCTTCTACGACACTTCTTCATCATCGTGTGGTCCAAGGGACAAAGTGATCGACTGCAGATCAGACTCTTATAGCAATATTTACCCAGATTAAAAAAATTGTACTCGACATCCTCATATATGATTAATTGTACTGCTTGTTTGTAAACATAAAGAGCGAGTTTTCGTATAAAACCTCATTTCCATATCTTTCATTAATTTTATCAAACAACAAGATGGCGACCCTGCTGGGGACATCTTTCTCTTCTGATGAGGAAGCAATTTCTCAATACAATACGGTATCCGTGGGATCCGTGAAGAAGACACTGGTCGTCCAGTTCGACCAGTCTGCCTACGAAGACATGCTTCGAACAGGGGGTAGCTCTCACTCTCTCTCTCTGTTCAAGACAACAAGAAACTGCGTAAGGTCTGGATGCCCAAGACATCCTCTACCATTCCGGTCGACTCTTCGATCTCTCCGACCAACGAGGTTGTAGCATCGCTCCCTCCGTGCCTTGCGCGTAAAATTCAGTCTCCCGTCACTGACGGAATAGACAAAACTTCTGGCAATGCCTCAGTGCTAACCCAAAAGTATACATCGCGCTCTGTGCGTAAAACTCTGTCTTCCGTCACTGACGGAATAGACAAAACTTCGGACAATGCCTCAGCGCTAGTCCCGAAGCCTACTCCGCGCTCTGCGCATAAAATCCAGTCTCCTGTTGCTGACAGGGCAGACAGAATTTCTGACAATGCCTTAGCGCCAAATCAGATATTCCAAACGCACTCCGCGCGTAAAAATGCATCTGCCCTCCGCGGAAAAGCAGATGATCCCTGCAATCTACGCAAGGGAAAGCAAGCGGCGGGCTGCTCAACTTCTCGGCCTTTACGCCAGCAAGGGAAGAATCTGCCTACCCTCCGAATTACGCGAGAGGCTGACGGCCAACTGAGGACATCCTCAACTTTACGCCAACCAGAGCAGAGCTCCAAATTACGCCAGGAGAAGCCCTTCAGCGTAAAGAAGGCTCAATTTGCGGAAAGACACCCTCCTCGGGGCACAGGGAAAACTATGGTTCCCAACATCCGCATGCCCACTGATGCGAACAGAAGGAACAAGCCATCATCTTCTTCTTCTGTAAATCCTCCTGACCTGTGTAAGTATCTGATCCAGAAACGCAAGGAGAAATGATCTTCCAGCATGTCTATTACGCCTCCTAGCGAGCACTGTTGTAATAGTCATAGGATTGTAATTAATTATTGCTGTTCTGAAGCAAAACGGTCAGTTTTCGACCGGTTGAGCTACTCTCCGTCTTTCCAGGAAGAAGTGTCCACGCATGCATCTATGAACATAGCTTCACACATACCTAGAGGAAGGTCGGGCTCAAGACGTCATCCCTCTAGAACTTCGAGCCAAAGGAGATTCAATATGCTCCTTAGGAACACCGAAGATGGGGTATTTCAAAACACTCGTTCGAGGTCACGACAACCGACTTCGTGCTCTTCTGATTCCGATGCTGGGGGTCGCCAGTCTCCCAAATCAGAGGCCAAAAGTATAGAGTCAACTTCTACAGAGACCTATACTAATCTTTCAATGACACCCAGGGAGATGGGAGTTTATGCCATTGGAGATGAACGCGAGGAAGCTTTCCCATCAGGGAGCGCTGAGCAACGCATTACTATACATGAGACATCCCTTAAAGAGATGCAATCCATAATGGAGAACATGCACTAGATGATGCTGACTCAACACACGGCTGCAATGGCTCAAGCGTCGGTCCCTCCAATTCAGATACGTGTGAGGGTGGACTTACCACCATCCAACGCAATCCAAGAGCCTGCTCTAGATCAGGAGTTAGCAGTTCCTCCGCTTCCTCACTCGAAGAATATATTGCCTCTTGTTGGAGTCGCAATACAACCGATTCCTCACCACTCCGTGGTCCCGCTACCGGCTGAAAATCCGATGCAGGCAGTACGAGAGTTGAAAGCCCAATTTGATACCATAAAGCACAAAGATCAGCTCAAGAAATTGGAAATCAACCAGCCTTACCCGGCTATCTGGGAAGAGGCCCCTTTCCCTCCTAAATACAAACCACAAACCATGGCTCTGTTCGAGGGAAAAACATCACCGAGTCAGTACATGAACTACTTCAGTATGATGACGGTGTTATTACAAGGGAATGACGCCCTCCTCACTCGGGTGTTCAAGGGTTGTCTCTCGGGAGTGGCTTATCAGTGGTACCGTAGCCTGGCGGACAACTGCATTACTTCCTTCGACGACTTCAAAGCTTTATTCTTTGCAAGATTCTACGAAGAAGGGATGGACATGTCTATGTCCTCTCTCATCGAAGTGAAGCAGAGGGAAAAAAAGGACGTTCACACCTTCATCAAACGTTTTCGTCAAGCCACTTTGCAAATGCCTCCCGGAGTTCCAGACTCGGCATTGGTGGACATCTGCAGGAAGAACCTTCTTCCCATAATCTTGGTGTTCACAGGACCATATCAGTTCCATGATTGGCCCTCGTTCATTATCTCAGCGGTAGCCACCGAGGACAACAGTCGGAAGGCGCGTGATAATGGCATCATGATCTCTACCTCCGATAGAGGCAAGAGGTCATCCCCCAACAGCGACCATCCCCGCAATTCCAAAGGAAAAGAAGCTCTGGCAATCAATACGTCCAGACAAAAGACTGTAGAAACTACGCAGACGAAACCTGCGACTTCCAGGCCCATTGAAGTATACTCTTTCGACGACGACAATATTCCGAGCATATTTGAGTGTCTCGTCAAAAGCGGCAAGATTACCCTTCCTGAGGAGAAGCGGCCTAATGAAGTCGGCAGTACTAACAACCCCAAGTACTGCATCTTCCATAGATACATACACCACCCTACAAAAGCGTGTTATGTACTGAAAAGGAAGATCCAGGAGCTGATCGATGCTAAGGCCATCACTCTGTCCAACAGCGAGAAGACGGTCACAGCCAACATGATCTCTCTGCAATTTGGCAATCTGCCTCCCCAAGAAGTCCTAGACGGTATTACACCTATTTCCCGAACAACGATGAACATTGTTAATCTCCCTCCAGCAAGGGGTCAAAATCATGACCTGCTACCCCTAACTACCCAGCGAGGCAAGATTATATGGGTTCATCCGGATCTGGTGTCGGAGATCGAGAAAGAGACTCAAGCTGCTAAGGCTAAGTCGAAGAAAAACTCGAAACATAAACCATGTTACACGGTTACGGTACACTCGGCATCAGAAGACGAGGTCTTGGCTACTGGAACCCGTTCAGGGAAAGCTTACCTCCAAGACTATGGAGCAAGTCAGGAAGATGCATCGACAGACACTTCAGCTACCAAGCCTTCAGAGCAAGAACCCGCCAAACCAGAGGCCGGTCCTTCGAGACCAATTCCGACGGACAAAGGGAAGCAAAAAGAAGTGCGTTTCGATAAACCTGTGAAAAACATTCGAAACAAAGGTTTAGAGAAGCCGTAAAACTTCGACATCCTGGCCCAATTGGCTAATACACCAGCCAGGTTGTCCATCTTTGAACTACTCAGGCTCTCTCAAGACACTCGTCAAGCCCTGAGTGAAGCATTGATGCAAGCGGATGCATACTTGACCCAGCTCAAGTCCCCTGACGAAGAACCCGTGGCATGTCCTCAATGCCACAGTGTGATGGAGGTGGTCCCGAATATCACTTTCACTCAAGATGACATGTTGTTAAAACATAACAGGCATGACAGACCCCTCTATTTTTGTACTTGCTGTTTTATTTTTCAATTATTTCTTCAATTGAGAGAAAGAAAAAGAGTAGTAGGAATTCTCTTATCCCATTTGGTATTACTCTTCTCGGGTCAATTGGAGGTTCATCCAGGCTCCAGTCTGAATATTTCGTCTATCAAGATGGCAAACTCAGCTCGACAGCCATTCCTCGACCCTGTTCCAAGGGATTTTTGAGAAGTCATTCTTGAAGACGAAGTCTGAACAAAAATTCTGTTCATCAGAAGTAAAAACTCTACGCAGTTCCTCAGTCTTAGCAGCAGAACAGTTCTTCTAAATGTTCAAAATGCTCAACAGCGTTCTATGGACTATTCGCTATGCATAAAGGACAGGACCTAGTTCTCTTTCTATACAGAGTCGGCGTAAAGAATCAGACGTGTCGAAGCTACACATATTCAGACTTCACAGCAACGTATCGCAAAACGATCATATACAGAGAAGAAAGACGATTTTATTAAAATCAAGATCATGATTACATATGAGGGAAATCCTGTCTACAAAGGATTTTTTTCTTCATTTTCATGATTACATATGAGGGAAACTCCGTCTACAAAGGATTTTCCCATCGTCGTCTGAAGATCACCCAGAAGCTGTTCTGGCAGGTTCTCGCGTGGGCGCAATTCTTCATCCATCTTCTCCAACAGTCAGTCAGTTCCAGCGAATAGACTGACATGGCAATGATCAACGGCGGAAGAATACAGAGTTGGGGCTTGCATAAATTATGCAGATCCCATGCTCCGTGCGCCGTGACAGATTGAGTTGAGATATTTCACCCAACTCAATGCCCGAGGTCAGAGCTAGTAGCTGCTCTCACCCCCGGAGGTAACAGAAGAAAACACCGCTTGCAAGCCGTGTGGTCTAATACGACCCTTCCCTTCTCCTGGAAGAACAGCCATATAAAGTTGTTGATCATCCCGAGCAAGGGAGGCTAAGTATCCTTCCACGATCCATCATTGCAGTGGACACTTGCTCGAAGACGCCGTCTTTTTTGGCTCCTTACACGCTGGAAGAACATGATCTCCTTCTTCCTCAGATCGACCCGACGAACTCCGGCGATCATCTCTGCGTGGTGATAGAAATGTAGGGAGAACAGGTTAACTCCCCCAGCCTTTTTATAGGCGAAAGAGGTCACACCGGTCCCCAATAAATCCGCCATAAAGTCAGCATCGACAGTTTTAACGCCCCATTCAGAAACGTTTCGAGTTACTAGGAGCGGTTTATGCTTCATTCAAAGCGTTCCAAATTTCGAAGAATTTGAAAGCTTTGAAGGGGGTCTTGTAGAAGCATGAAAAATACGCCGGATGGCTATACACAGCATATTGGTGCAGAGCAGCGTAAGCAGAGGCCTTCAAAGCCACCAAGCGTGCAACAGAGCTTTTTCCGCTAAACCCAGCGTAAAATATTAAAAGCTCAAAAGGCCATCCGCGTAAGGCAGTACGTCCAAACTACTTCAGCGTAAACGGGGTGCTTCATCGCCTCCAGGGCGTAAAACTCATCCTCTTTCAGACGCAGCATTGAGGTGTATAAGAGACGCTTCGTATTCTCCGAAGTAAACCTGTTAGACCCTACAATAAAGATCCTGCAATGAACCTGACGTCTGGACTTTTGACAAAGGGATACGGCTCGACTACCCAGACGACGGCTATAATGATGGCACAGCACTGCCACCCAGGCTGTCATTTACCGCCATCCCCTTTGCGTAAACTGCTTTTACAAAGCACGAAGGGATACGCTGCCTTGTTTTACACAGGCAGACACGAGCTGTTTACGTTCTGCAGTAGACAAACCGCCTGCCACATCAAAAGCTGCACTCCGTACGGGATTCGAGGCACGTCTCTGTGTCCAATGCATAGAGCGATGACAGTTGCTCGAGGCACGTCTCTACGTCTAAATGCACAGAGCGGTGACAGTTTCTCAAGGCACGTCTCTGCGACTGATGTGCAGAAGGGATTGCGGACCTTCAAAAACACGCCTCCATATTTAATGCACAGGATGGTGGCGAATCTCGGCATTTAATGCAAGAGATTTGATTATATCTTCAAAAGCCATAATTCAGGCTAAGACATCCACATCAGTACTCTGGCACGGTACGCAGCGGCTTCTACGCCCATCCAGCTCCTGTGCTCACTCGGCCTCTATGACCGCTCGGCTTCAACGCCCATTCAGCTTCTACGCCTTCTCGGCCTCTATAACTACTCGGCTTCTACGCCTACTCGGCCTCTATGACCGCTCGGCTTCAACGCCCATTCGGCTTCTACGCCTACTCGGCCTCTATGACCACTCGGCTTCTACGCCTATTCGACTTCTACGCCGATTCGGCTTCTATGCCAGTTTGATAACTATTTGGCTTCTATGCCATGGTGACAGACATTTGGCTTCTACGCCCACCTCTTCTACACAAGGGAAACCTACCTACGTGGCTTCTACGCCATGATCTTCGTAGCAATTATACGCGTTTTGTCCCTTAGTTGGACCCGCGTCACACGCTCATTCAAAGGATCATCTATACGCAGGCATTGGTTATTTTAACCGTTGTGTAAAAGGGTGCTGTATTTTTTACTCCTCGGTTTTTATACCGACGGAGTGGTCACTGTCACTAAAACTCTATAAATAGAGACCTCTAACAATGAGGAACAAGGTAGAAAAATTGGTCAAGAAACCAATATCAGATCCAAGGTCAAGAGAGAGAGAGAGAGAGAAGAATCCGGAGCTCAGGCAAAGAGTAGGGATCGACGACTTTGGCATCGTGCATCCACCCTCTTCTACAACCTTCGAAGCTGCTTCCTGTCTTCTAGGGCACTTCTTCAACATCGTGTGGTCCAAGGGCTAAAGTGATCGACTGCAGATCAGACATCTATAGCAATATTTATCCAGATTAAATAAATTGTACTCCCATATCCTCGTATAGGATCAAATTATACAAGTTTATTTGTAAACCAAAGAAGGCGGGTCTCGTATAAACCCTATCCTGAATACATTTTCATTCTTTCGTTTAATACCACAAACACCAGTCTTGCCCCGAATACCAGATGCACTGCAGGCTATAACGTGTTACGGTGAATACGGTCCGCAAAGACGATGCCGGGTACCACCAGTCGGTGCAGCCATATGGAGAGAAAGCCAGCCAGTTGAGCTTCCTTGGACAGAGGCCTGCGGCAATGCCTCAAATAGCTGTAGGCCTTAGTGCCTGCGGGATATTTCCCTATCCCTTCGTCGAGAATCTGGTCCAGAGCCCCGGTGTCCTCCATAAGATCGTCGACTACCTGAGCAGTAAGCACGCTCAGAAAATTCAAAGGCTGATCCTTCGTATCCAAGACCTTCTCCGGCTTAGCATTTCTGGCCCGGTGAAAGAAGAGGTAGGACGCCCATTTATTGTTATTAGCCAAATCTGAGGGCTCACCATAAAAATCGGTACAAGCGAGGTAGTAGCACATCAGCTCCTGGTACACGGCCACTACCCGAGGGTCTGAATCCCCCAACTCTTGGTTCATGGGAACATACTCTTCATACGGAGTATCCCCCATCGGCAGTCTCGAGATCTCTGCCATCTCGTGGAGGGCCAATCCCAACTCCCCCAGTGGAGTGGCAAAAGTCCCGGTGAGCGAGATATATCGCTTCACAGAGCCAGAAACAGATTGGGGTTGGGAGGTAACCTGTCACTGCCACATTTCCAGATAAGGGCATTTGTGTAATTTCACTATTTTGAATAATTATGTATTTAATTAATCTGCTGAGTTTATAAACTATTTATATTGTTAGTGATATTGGATTTAGGTCAAACCCTAGAATCTTCCATTAGGACTAACCCTAAAGTGAAACCCTAAGTCATGACCTAGCTTTAGTGAAACCCTAAATTGGAAACCTAATTCTAGAGAAACCCTAGAATTCAAATTTGTAGGTTGAACCTCAAACCCTAGACTGACTAAACCTTAGTTAATTAGGTTCTACATGACCTCACCTTAGGGTTTAACTTAAAAACTATGTATTATAAACCCTAGCTTGGTTTAATATAAAAGGGAAGCCTCTCTCAAAGCCATTCTTCATATAGAAAGAAGAAACCCTAGCCTCCATAAGAAAAACCACTTATTCTCCACCCCAAATTCGAGATGAAACCCTAGGGATCTCATTTTCCTCCTTCAAGGCAAGGGAAGCAAGGAACTTGGGTCAAGGAACCCTGGGGAAGAAGAACTTCCATCGGAGAAACCATCCCTGCAGGTAAAACCCTATTTTTTATTCATTCAATTTCTGTTTCTAATGTAAACTGCCATTAGGAAACCCCCCCTACTGTGTAGTTTCGATTTAGGGTTTAGAATTTGGGTTTTAGGTGTCCCAACATTGGGTTCCCAAATTTTTCGTGAACCCTAACCCTAGGTGGTTGCATGTAGACCTATTTCATCCTCCAACATGTAAGTTAGATTTCGATTCTTAAGGTTTTGTTTGAGGATTCTTGTGTTTCTAGGTAAATTCGTTTTCTGTATTTTATGTGTTCGATGAAATGCCTCACAGAGGTTGCATATCTAATTCTACTCTATTATTATCTAATTTGATGTATAATGTATGATGGATATATATATATACTTATACATATGTATATAGATCTGTTGTGTGATTTGAAGAGGGGAATACACTGTGGGGGAAATGAACTGTGCACAGTCGGGTTTGGTTCAGAGCTGTGAGTGATTTTGTGAGGGCTGTGTATCAAGTGTCCAGTGCAGTGTAAATGTGACAGTGTGTAGGTATTTAATTTTCAGAGGTGTGTGTAGGATTTTTATGTCTGTGTGTATCCCAATATCAGGGTGAGGAAGTTCAGCGAGAGTCTGAGTTCAGTGTGCCTGTGAGGTATGTGTTGTGTATGACCCTGTGTTTCAGTGTATTTTTCTTGTGAGCATAGTTTTCTCAGGGAGCAGTTGGACATACTGGAGTATTAAGGTCCAGGTGAGTCTCAAGTTCTGTGTATCAGTAACTAATTTTCAGTGTGTGCTGTGTAAGTCAATATGAAACTTGTGTACCTATCTGTGTGTGTCTAAGTGTGTGTGAGCCTATGTAGTTCAGACTTTGAACCTGTGAAATAAAACTTAGCAATGCGTGTTATGTATCAGTTGAGTTTTGTGTTGTAAGAGGGGAGTGAGACCAGGAAGAAGTGTTTTGTCACTGCAGTAGTGAGACTGTGTGCCAGTGTCAATATCTGGGAGTATCAGTGAGTTGGTGCTGGAGTGTAGAGTATCAGTTGCTTGAGTGCCATTGTATGGTTTCAATGTGTTTAGTTCTAGGTAGTGTAGGGGGAGGTGAAACTGTGAGTGAGTGAGTACAGTATCAGTTCATCTAAAACCAAACTGTGTCCATGAGTTCAGTGTGAGGATACCTGTGTGTGAGCAGTGTGAGATAAGTGCCTGTGTATTTAACTGTGGACCACTGTGTATCAGTGTGTCTAGGAATCAACATGTATGTGTGTATCCTAGAAACCAACATTCTGATTTCAGTAGGTGCAGAAAATCTGTGTGTGTAGAGTGAGTTTGTGTTAAGTACAGTGTGGTTGTGAGTGTCTTAGAGTGCAGAGTGTTTTAGGTATCAGTTAGATAGGTTCCTGTGTGCCTCAGTGTATTAAATTTCTGTGTGTGTGCAGTAGTAGTTAAGGTAATATATATAAGTATGTCTATGACAGTTAAGACATAAGTGTTAGTTATTATAGACCAATATATATATATAGTATCATAGTACTTATATATTATTTTCATTAGTTAGTGACCTTATAGACTAATTAACTAGTTTGGGACCTAAACCTAGTATAGACCTAGAAATGGCCTAACACCCTCATTTCAACTTAGCTAATCACTTTTATGATTCCAAACACCATTTTAACCTTGATATCTTATATATAGGTGATTGTGATCCCACTTTGGACATTGATCCTCACATTTTGCTCAGGACCACAGGCGAGTACATTCTCTGACAGTTTTCATTGTTGATTACTTCTATAAATTGTAGTGTATTACATACTTGATTCCGACACTGTGGATACACGGGTTAGCACCCTAGATCCCCATCATGAGGAGTCATGATTGGAATCCATCGTGCTAGCTGGGGGATGGGGAACTATTAGTAGATTATGTGATCATATCCAAATCCTTTACATGCATCATAGCTCACCCCACTTCTCACGTTGGGTGCGACCTGACCATCTTACATGCATCATAGCTGTTATATATGATTAACCTGACCACTACATGCATCATAGCTAACCATATGGTTAGCCTGACCTACAAGAATCATAGTTAATCATATATAACCAGCCTGATCAAGTCCCAAGCCGATCACATAATAAACTGATAATTCAAACACTTAGCTAGATGTCTATTTTATTCAGATTCACCTGTTCCAGCATTCACTACTTATTGTCTAGCATTCACTATTTATTGTTCATTGCTAGATGCTCTATTGCCTATTTCCATTTTCTCCAGTACTTTACATTTCCAGCATTTATTTCCATCTTGTATTTCTTACACTGTTTATAGATTTTGTCAATTTAATGAAACTGCTGTTAGTGCTTGTGCTTCGCTCCAATCCTGACTGGATAACATTTTTCAGAGGACCTGGAGAGCTTGTACCCCACTCATTACGGCCCAGGATTAGAGGGTGATTTCACTCCAGAAACCCCAGAGGAGTTGCCTAGCCTAGAGGAAAATTTACCTGGCTATTCTTAGATTATTTTTCTGCATTTATTGTTTTAGACTGAGACTGAGTTGTATTTATTATTTTGTGACTTTGTGAGGTCATTTAGACCCAGGATTTGAGTTGGACTTATTGTGGTTGGTTTTTATTAGAACTCTTTTCTATTCTCATCGTGCTATTATTTCTATTAGCTTGTGATTGAGTATATCATAGAACTGTGGATTATTATCATTGTCCTCCGTGCGGAGTTGAGACTATTGACAGGATATATTATATGTTGAGACCTAGACAGCGTTCTACCGCCGATGCTGCGGCGTAGGCTGGACGTACCCACGACTCATGCCCAAATTCCGGGTGCGGGTCGTGACATAACCCAACGCTGGTAGCGCTCACAGCTGCAAACAGACCAATGCTCTCCAGCTCAGTCTAAAAATGCTTCAGGGCCCAGTCAGCTAAGCGAGCCTATCGAAGATTTGTAGGGGTGATCCACCCACTTGTCCGAGGGTTTACCTTAGGGTATACCCCTCCGTGCCCCATGAAATCATTGCAGAAATTTGGTAATTGCACCGGCTGAAGCACCAAGCTATCTTCACTTGGGACACTGCCCGGGTACAGGCCCCTGAACGGCATCACAGAGCCGGAAGGGCGGCTGACAAACGACCCCTGGTTAGCTCCTTTCAGATGAAATATCTTCCCCGCCCGGCCGTAAAGATCGGGAGTCAGCGTCCACGACATCCTCCTGGGATGTGTAGCATGGAAGAATGCCGAGATGGGATAGTCTCTCAGCATCTTGGGCAGATACAGGACCAAGTCCCCGGCAGGGAAAACCCAGAGTTCTTTCTTGGGATTCGTCTAGGACTGCTTGTCAATCATGTCCCCGAAGAGAAAAGCCAGCTTTATGTATTGGTCCCTGTCTATGTATGTCAGGGGATCTCCGTTGATCATATTCAGCAGCGTTCACTCGCCCTGAGCCGATATTAAAATTTTCCTTCCTTCAGGGTACTGGGGCCCGAAGATAGGAAATATCACGTACGACAGATCCTCCAGATAGTTGGAATGCAGCATCCAGGCGGCAGAACCCATAACATCGGCTAGCGGAGACGCATGCAAGTTAACTGCAATAGTGCAAAAAAAATACATCAGTTCCTATAACTAGACATTACAGATCTTGCAGCATACGCCAAAAATCAACAGTCTGTGCTTTACGCCAAGACTGTAAAAACTTGATCATTACGTCGGAATCCATTTCCTAGACGTAAAATTCAAGATTGGCAGTATTCAGTCTGTGTTTTACGCCAGACTATCAAAAGTTGAGTTATTACACCGGAAGCATAACACTCAAATTTTATAGTATACGCCAAGTTTCGACAGTCAAAGCTTTTACGCCCGACTGCAAAAATATGGAGTTTTTACGCTGACACATTAGAAATATGGGCGTAAAAGATGAAACGTCTCTGTGCATCATCTTCCTCGAAGAGGCTATCAGCACAAAAGATGACCTAGCGCGTTCAATACAACGTGTGCAAAGGATTTTCGGTCGTTCTTTTTCGTCCCAAAAGCTCTACCTTTAAGGCCGGGTGCACTGCTCGTCGGCGGGACACTTCGTTCAGAATGAAGTTCGCCTTGCCCAACCGAAGTCGCTCTCGCTTGGGCAGAAGAGAGAGAAGAAGAATCAACATTCTTTCCCTTAGAGGAGGGAAGTTGTTTCGGGGCCATTACTGAAAACTTTGAAGGCTCGGAGAAGAAACGAAGAAGAACTCGAACAGTCGAAGGCTTTCTTTCACAGAAGACGAATGAAAAGTTTTTCTCTCAAAAACTTGGGGTATATATAGAGTTCGGATGGACTCCTCGAATCCCGAACCAAATCTCACATTTAATATTCGGTTATGATTGAGGACTACGTCAGCCTATTACTCAGAGAAGGTGGACAGTCAGCGAATTCGAAAAGTTTTCGTGCAAAGCAGATTCGTGGTTTTATGCTAAGGAGCTTTCTACGCTCGACAGCTACAGATCTACGGTTTTACGCTCACAGGCTACAAGTCTATGGTTTTATGCCCGGATGTTTTTATGCTCGGTAGCTTTTACGCTCGATAGGCTACAAACCTACGACTTCACGCTCAGCAGCTACAAATCTATGATTTCACGCTCGGTGGCTTTTACGCTCAGAGGCAACAAATCCACGACTTCACGCTCGGAAGATTCTCTATTCAGAAGCTACAAATCTATAGTTTCTACGCTCGGATGCTCTCATGCTCAGCAGCTTTTACGCTCGAGAGGCTACGAACTTATGATTTTATGCTCATCTACAGTTATAGATCAATGACTTTCCGCATATTTGAAAAATACGCAGGCCAGAGTACACGTACATCTAAACGATTCTCAAGGCGGTCAATTGCAAGAGTTCACGCAGAAGATACTCCTTCTTGACCTCAAAATATCTCAAGTACCCGAAACATACAGAGTTCAACATTGAAAGTTACTCTTCTCCATGGGTCGATTGGAGGTTCATCCAGAATCCAGTCTGAATATTTCATCTACGAATTCAAGATGGCGACTCAGTTTTTGACAGCCATTTCTTGCCCTGTTCCAAGGGATTTTTGAGAAATTATTCTTAAAGATGATGTCTGAACAAGAATTCTGTTTATCAGAAGTGATAGTTCAGAATTCTACGCGGTTCCTCATTCCTAACAGCAGGACAGTTCGAATACTCGAATGCTAAGCGGCTTTCTACGTATCCCTTGTTATGCGTAAAAGACAGGACGGGACCTAGCACTCTTTCTATCAGAGTCGACGTAAAGTTACCAGATGTGTCGAAACTACACATATTCAGACTTCACAGCAAAGTATATGGCAAAATAATCATATGTACAGAAGAAGACGATTTTATTCATTTTCATGATTACATATGAGGGAAATCCAATCTACAAAGGGTTTTTTTCTTCCTTTTCATGATTACATATGAGGGAAATCCCGTCTACAAAGGATTTCCTCGTCGTCGTCGGAAGGCCACCCCCAGAATCTGTTCTGCCAGGTTCTCGCATTGGTGGGCTTCTCCATCCATCTTCTCCAGCAGTTAGTCGGTTTTCGCAACCGACTAACAAGAAAATGATAAATGGCGGGAGGATACAGAACTGGGCCTGCATAAATCATGCAGATCCCATGCTCCGTACTCCATGACAGATTGAGTTGAGGTATTTCACCCAACTCAATACTCGAGGACAGAGCTAGTTTTTGCTCTGGTCCACGAAAGTATCAGGAGAAGATACAGCTTGCAAGCTGTGTGGTCAAATACGACCCTTCCTCTCTCCGGAAGAATCGCCATACAAAGTTGCTGATTATCCCGAGCAAAGGAGGCTATGATATCCTTCCATGATCCATCGTTGCAGAGGATATTTTCTCGAAGATGCCGTCTTTTTTGGCTCCTTACATACTGGAAGAACATGGTCTTCTTCTTCCTCAAGTTGACCCGACGAACTTCGGCGATTATCTCTGTGTGGTGAAGGAAATGTGGAAAGAACAGGTTAAACTCCTCAGTCTTTTATAGGCAAGAGAGAGCCCACCGAATCCTAACGGATCCCCAATAACTCCGCCATAAAGTCAGCCTCGAAGGACGTGTCAGACTTGACCGTTTCATGCTTCATTCAAAGTATTTCAAATTACGAGAAATTTAAAAGCTTTGAAGGGGGTCTTGTAGAAGCATGAAAAATACGTTGGATAGCTATACGCAGTATGTTGATGCTGGGCAGCGTAAAAAGATGACTTCAGAGCCATCGACATACAAACAGAGCTTTTTTGCTGAGCACAGCATAAAATATAAACCCAAGGACTATCCGCGTAATGCAGTATGTCTAGGCTGCTTCAGCGTAAAAAGGGTGCTACACCGCCTTTATGGCGTAAAACTCATCTGCTTTCAATGCAGCATTGAAGTATAAGAGGAACGCTTCATATTCTTCGAAATGAACCTGTCAGATCACGTAGTTAAATTGACGTCTGGACTCCTGACAAAGAGTACTGAACGACTACCCAGGCGACGGCTATAATGATGGCGCGGCACAGCAACCCAGGCTGTCATTTACTGCCATTTCCTTGGCGTAAACCGCTTTTACGCATACAAAGGAATGCGCTACCTAGTTTTACACAGGCAGACGCAAGCTTCTTACGCTCCGCAGAAGACAAACAGGTTGCCACGTCAAAAGCTGCTCTTCGTACAGGGCTCGAGGCACGTCTCTGCATTTAATGCGCAGAGTGATAACAGAACTCGAGGTACGTCTCTGCGTTTAATGCGCAGAAGGGTGGCAGACCTTGAAAATACGCCTCTGCATTTAATGTGCAGGATAATGGCGGATCTCTGCATTTAATGCAAGAGATTTCATTAATGTCACCGAACCGTCGTTTAGTGACATCCCCTTCGCGTAAACTGCTTTTACGCATACAAGGGAATACGCGGCCTAGTTTTACACAGGCAGACATGAGCTTCTTACGCTCCGTAGAGGACAAACAGACGGCCACGTCATCAGTTGCTCTTCGTACAGGATTCGAGGCGCGTATCTGCATTTAATACGCAGAATGATGGCAAATCTTCGAAGACACGCCTCTGCATTTAATGCGCTGGATGGGGGCAGATCTCTGCATTTAATGCAAGAGATTTGATTATATCTCCAAAAGCCATAATTTTGGCTAAGACGTCTACATTATCACTTTGGCACATTACGCCAACTCAGGCCACAGTCAGAGGAGGAGGATCAGCTATCTTTTGCGCCCACTCGGCTTCTACGCCTACTCGGCTTCAACGCCTACTCGGCTTCTATGCCCACTCGGCTTCTATGCCTACTGGGCTTCTACGCCTACTCGGCTTCTATGCCTACTTGGCTTCTACGCCATGGTGACAGTTATTGGCTTCTACGCCAACCTCTTCTACGCGACGGATAACTACCTACGTGGCTTTTACGCCGTGATCTTCGCAACAGTTATACACGTTGTCTCTTAATTGACACGCGTCACACGCTCATTCAAAAGGTCATCTATACGCGGGCAATGGTTATTGTAACCGTCGTGTAAAAGGGTGATGTACTTTCCACTACTCGGTTTCTACACCGACTGAGTAGTCACTGTCACTAAAACTCTATAAATAGAGACCTCTATCAACAGAGGAAGAAAAAGAGAGGAGAAAAATTGGTCGAGAAATTGGAAGAGAAAACGGTCGAGAGAGAGAAGAATCCAGAGCTCAGGCAAAGAGTAGCAATCGACGACTTTGGCATCGAGCATCCACTCTCTTTAGCAACCTTCGAAGCTGCTTTCTGTCTTCTACGGCACTTCTTCATCATCGTGTGGTCCAAGGGACAAAGTGATCGACTGCAGATCAGACTCCTATAGCAATATTTACCCAGATTAAAAAAATTGTACTCGACATCCTCGTATAGGATTAATTGTACTGCTTGTTTATAAACATAAAGAGCGGATTTTTGTATAAAACCTCGTTTCCATATCTTTCGTTTATTTTATCAAACAACAAGGTTCTATGTGCGTGCGTATTTTTGTCACGAACCTAGAATCAGAGAGCTAGCATTTTTTTCTAGGTTCTAGACATTGATTAGAACTCGTGGATAAATTTTGGGTTGATTCCGAGTAGGTTTGGTGTGCATTTCACGAGGTTTCGTAAAACGCACACCACGTATCGTCGAAATGACCGAATAGCCATTTCGACTTGGTTTCAAGGTTTTGAGCTTGTGCGTGGGTTGGTTTAGCTTCGGGGAGTGTGTACTAGAATTTTTGAGTTATATTTTATATATATGTGTGTATTTTTGTATGTGGGGGTGAGTGTGGTTGAGTATGTGTGTTGGTGTTTGTGTATGTGTAGTTGTGTGTGTTGTGTGTGTGAGAGTGTGTGTATGAGAGTGTTAGTGTGAGTTTGTTTGTGTGTATATATATATGTATGAGTGTGTGTGTGTGTGTTTGTATGAGTGTATATATATATTTGTGTAGGTGTGAGTGTGAGTGAGTGCTTGTGTATAGGTGTGAGTGTGTAGTGTAGTGTGAGTGTTTGTGTGTGTTTGAGAGGTGTGTGAGTGTGTTTGTGTGTGTGTGTGTGTGTGTGTGTGTATATATATATATATATATATGAGGGTGTGTGTTTATATATATATGTGTTTGTATATATGTGTATAAGTGTGTGTGTATATATATATATATGTGTGTTTGTATATATATATATATATGTATGAGTGTGTGTTTGTGTATATATATAGAGTGTTTATATATATATACATAGGTGTGTATCTATATATATATATATATATGTGAATATATATGTATATGTGTGTGTGTATCTGTGTGTCGTAGTGTGCATGTCAGTGTGCTAGAGAGGGAGGCAGAGAGGCATGTAGCAGGCAGCAGCAACAGATAAGAGTGCAAGGTGCAGCAGAGCGCAGCGATGCACTAGCAGCAGATAGCAGCTGCCGCAGTAGCTAACTACAGCATTGCAGCAGCGCAGCAACGGTGTTTAGCCGCGGCAGCAGCTGCGCAGCGCCACGGCAGCAGTAGCAGCAGCAGCAGCTGCGTGCAGCAACAGCAGCTTGCGTTGCAGTTGCAGCAGCACGCATTCAGCAGTTAACCCCCTCCCCCTTCTTTTATATATATATATATATATATATATATATATATATATATATATATGTGAGATGGTATGGATATATATATATATATATGTGTATGTTTATATATATATATATATATATATATATATATATATATATAGGTAGATGCATATGTGTTATATATATATATATATATATATATATATATATATATATATATATGTGTATGTTTATATATATATATATATATATATATATATATGTGTATGTTTATATATATATATATATATATATATATATATATATATATATATATATATATATATATATATATATAGGTAGATGCATATGTGTTACACATATATATATATATATATATATATATATATATATATATATATATATATATATATATATATATATATATATATATATATATATATATATATATATATATAATTGCCTAGATATATAGCTAGGTGTATATATTTATACAGATAGTTAGCTAGTTAGTTAGTGTTAGAGTGAAGTAAGTTAGGTATCTCAATACCTTGAGATACCAAGGTATTGAGGTACTAGGGGTATCAAGGTATTGATGCAAGTGAGGTAAGGTATTGAGTTAATATAATACTAAGTTTTTTATATATATATATATATATATATATATATATATATATATATATATATATATATATATATATATATATATATTACGCATAGTAGTATATATATATATATAGTTAGTTAGTTAACTAGTGTTAGTGAGGGGTAATGCGAGGTATCTCAATACCTTGAGATACTCAAGGTATTGGGCATCGGTGCAAGGTATTGGGTTTTAGCCTAGGAATGAGGTTAGAGATGCTTTTATATATATATATATATATATATATATATATATATATATATATATATATATATATATATATATATATATATATATATACGTGCTGGTATATATTTTAGAGGGTATAGGCGGGGTATATAGCGTAGGTTGAGGTATCGGATACCGAAGGTATCCCAGTATCTCAAGGAGGCGAGTTTGAGGGTTTATTAGCTTAATGACCTAGTTTTGACCTAGAATTTTAGAGGCACCCAAGTTTGTCCTAGAGTTGACCATAGTTGCCCCGGTTGACCGTCAAAGTCAACCTTTGACCTAGTTTTGACCTAGAGTTGACTTTTTGGACCCCGAGTTGACTTTTTGACCCAGATTTCACCGGTTTGACCCGTTTGACCTAGAACGACCCTAGAAGCTTGTCTTTAGTTATTTTATATCTGTTTAACTCACTAGAAACCCGTTTAACCTTGCTTTTCGTAATAGGTCCTTGCGATGCCAGTTCGGATTGCCAGTTGCTCAAGACGTCAGGCGAGTACATTCTCTGATAGTTTTCATTATCTGATGATTATTATGATTCAGCTTCTAGTATAGTATTCTCTGATTTTCTGGCATGACACAGACTAGTATTTCTGGATTCATTTACTTGCGACACGTATATTTCATGTTTCTGGCCTCTATTCTGGAAGCACCTACTGGCATCAAATCGTGACTCACTACAGACATCACTTATGTTTCTGGCTGGACTCATACTTGATTTACGTGTCGGATCTTGGATTTACTTGTACTAGTCAGGGCGGAAAAATACTCGAGTAGACATGTAAACATTCCCAACTGGAATTACTGGAATCACCCCCTCGTGTCTAATCTGGAATGATAGCAACCGTACACCCAGTGTGCGGTGAGCCGTACTTACCCCTAGCCATTTACATGTCAAAACAGGTATTTCAAAGACACGAGTTCATTCTTTCTAGTTTGGACTCTCTTGCATTTATTGTTGGTCTCACTTACATGTTTCTAGACTTGACTCATTACATTTATTCTTGCTGGACTCATTACACGTTCTTGTGCACATACTTGATCTTAGTTTAGATTTTTTGTATCTTGCAGTCATTACTATCTTGCTTCTGATATTCAAGCATCTTTACCTTTATGCACAAGTGATATATATATATTTCTTGTTCATACTTCATTTTCTTCACCTTGCTACTTGCTACAACTGTTTTATAGTTTTTATCATTTACTGGAACTGCTGTTAGAGGTGTACGTGCTCCAATCCTGACTGAATATATTTTTCAGAGGATCCGAAGGATTGGTGTCCGACGTTTTATGGATCTCAGCCTGTCGATTGTGCAGATAGGGACCTCCTAGTTTAAGAGTGATTTCCGGGTTGGTAACCGAGATCACTAGGACCTCAGTTGTTGTTTTATTAGCCTTTGGTACCGGGTTTATCCCCGGTTTTGGATTGAGACTTTGTATTGTATATGATTCAGGATGTTGTTGTATTATTATTGATGTTGTGGTTGTTTTAGTAGCAGTTGTTTAGACTTTGTAGTTGTTAGCCTTCTTTGTTATCTTATCGTGCTTAGATTCGTGATTGAGTACTTGTGATTATCTTTATCATATTGCTCCTCCGTTTGGAGTTGAGATCTTGACATGTATATATATTGATTGTGTGAGATTGTTAGCTAGATAGTAGACCTAGACAGCGTTCTACCACCGATGTTGCGGCGTAGGCTGGACGTACCCACGACTCGTGCTCGATTTTTCGAGTGTGGGTCGTGACAGATGCTGCAGCGTAGGCTGGACGTACCACGTACTCATGTCCCGAACATCTGGGTGCAGGTCGTAACACAAGTCCCTTATCAGACGCATCACAATATAATGTAAACCCTCTGGACCCTATTGGAAGTGTGAGAATCGGTGTAGAAATAAATTTCTTCTTCAACTCCTTAAATCATGTCTGACATTCTGTGGACCACACAAACTTAGCCTCCTTACGCGTCAAACGGGTCATTGGTGTCATCCTTGCAAAGTCTGCCCCAAGAATGATATATATTCTAACCAAAATTTGCACTTGATGAGCTTTGTATACAACTGGTGTTCCATCAAAATTTGTAAGACCTTTCATATACGCCCTTCATGCTCCTTTCCACTACTGTAATAGACTAGAATATCGTCTATGAAAACTACCACAAACTAATCTAGGTATGGCATGAAGATGCGGTTCATCAAATCCATAAACACCGCCGGAGCATTGGTTAACTCGAATGGCATTACTAAAAATTCATAATGTTCGTATCGCAACCTAAATGCTATCTTGGATATATCTTTCTCCCGAACTCTCACTTGATGATATTCTGACCAGAGGTCGATCTTGGAGAAAATGCCTCGAACTCCAATCCAATGCATGTCGTTAACCATACAGATATAAATAAATAAGATGCACCTGAATCAAACAATGCTATAGTAGGATAAGTTGTGACATAAATATTACCTACCATCACGTCACCTGATGCCAAAGTCTCCTCCAAAGATACGGTAAAAGCCTGCCCCTTGCCCTACTGCGCTCCCTGCTACTGCCTTCCTTGGAAACGTTGTAGGGGCCTCTGTTGACCCTACTGCTAGTTCCTCTACTGGTACATCTGAGCCTGCATCGGCAATGGTCATTGAGCTAATGTTGCACGGCTAAAGCTGGCCCTTTATACTGAACTTCCCCTAGTGCTAGCAATGTTGGGAATTACTGACCTGGCCCTCATAGCTTCTACATCAATAAACAAGTGGCAATCCGATGATCTGGACTACCACACCTCATACACAGCCCATTGGCCGCCCTACATTCATCTCTAGTGTGACCTCCCTTTGCCATAGTAAGTGCAATCTACCGGTGCTCCCTGGCGCTACTGCTGTTGTTGTTGCCTCGGCTGCTACCGGGCTGGTACTATCACTGTTGAAACTGCTACCCTCTGCAATGCTAAATCATGAATATGAATGCCAGGTAAAGGTACTGACATCCGGGGTACTTCTTCTCCTCCTCCCCCACTCTGGGCATAAGACCTCTTCTGGCTCCCCATCCTTGTTGACAACTTCTGCATGGTAAGCTCGTGCCTCCTAGCCACTATCAATACTTTCTCATAAGTCTGGTAATCATGCCCCTCTACTAGTTGTAGAATCTCCAAGTGAAGTCCTTGTTGAAACCTTATCTCTCTATCAAACTCTGTAGCGACTATTGTCGGAGCGAATCTACTCTGCCTACAGAACTCGGCTGCATATCCGTCCACAGTCCTACCCGCCTTCTTGAGACCGATAAACCTCTGTTGAAGCTCATACTGTGCTACGACTCCAAAATACTTACCCCTGAAATGGGTCCTAAAACTGTCCCAACGAATAGGACGCCTCAAGTCAACCTCCTCCGATGCCCACTAATCACGGACAAGGACATGAAACTGCAATAGGATCTGGTCAACCTATTCCTCATCTGGAACCTTCGTCGCTATCAAGATAGCCTCAATGTCTGGCATCCTTTGTGCCATCAAAGTATCTCGAGTTAAGTAAGCATAACCTGATCGACGCCCCCGAATCAGTCCTTCCGCCCCTCTCCAAATTCATCTGTAAACCCTGACTTAGCAAGACATTCTGCTCTTGTTACTGAAACTACTGATGTTGTTGTACTATAATCTGGTGTTGTTGGGTCACCAACAACCCTTAGATGATCTCTAATAATGTCGGGATGTCAAGTACTGCTGTACTATTGGGGGTACTGGAAGCTCAGGAGCATGTTGCCCAACATCCTCTATTATTGGGTCTACTGTCTCGACCTGCTCAATCACTGGCTCAACTCGGATCCGACTCAGAGCAAGTGCTGCCTCCTGCTGCTGCCCAGGGGGACCCTGACCTGCCATACCTTCTGCTCCTGCAACTAAGGAAGACAGCCCTAAAGAAAGGGACAAGATTCAACAATGATCAGGACAGGAAGGATCAAGTAGACAAGCAGTTTTAATAGTTCAAGCATTGGTATTGAGGAAGACGAAGCAAGATATCAAAGGGGACATGTTTGATTAAGACTCCTATGAGCATAATACCCCACAAGTCTGAAAACAGACTTGCATGGGCCACCACTAAAACATTTTCATGTTCCAGTACCAAAATACGGACGGACATGGCCAGCTAGCCCGTACAAGGTATGAAATACCATACGACGATCACGGCTGTAACTAGACAAGGGGGTGCATGATACAATCAAGTTACTTAGAGTCACACATAGCATATATGTCTCAATAAATCAAACAAGAAGCAATAAACATAGAACATGTATGCTAAAGCAGAAAGGCATCCCAAATGCTCTTTCAAATTATTCTGGGAACTAGCTATACAAAATGAGGAGCTAGTTAAGTTATATGACCGTGATCAGCTGCAGTCTGATTAATTATAATCATATAACAAAAATTAATGTCCAGACATGTCGGCTAACAAATGTCGGTGGTTAAACGCCCAAAAGAATATTAATGTACAATGATGAGCAGAGAAGAAGATCCCCACTCGTGTCCCTCAACGGCCATCCGTCGGATATGCACCATTGTTCAGGAGGGAGTAAGCTAGATCCTCAGGCTCTGGCTTTAAACCTGGCCATGCAAAACTAGTGAGATTAGACCCCAAATAGCAAGTACCACAAGGAAGCACGAATGGAGAAACAAAAATCCAAAGCATATAGATAGATATAATGCATGAGCCAAGAACCATAGGTGTATACATCATCGTCGAGGCAATAGGACACTCCTACACCAAACAAGAACAAGAAGCGTCGTACCACATCGAGATAACGCACATACTCTGATTTAGGTCAAGCTATAGGATTCTGTGTCGTAGTTCTGGTTCATAGCCTATCGTAGTATAATAGCCCAACCCTACAACCAAACAAGGACAATGGTTAAACCATCACACTACGGTAGTCCATATTCCTAAACTAATAGCAGAAGATACAATGCACAATCAAGTTCAGTTATAGGATTCGTAGCAAATAGTATATGCATCGGTCCCTCGTAAGGCCACCGTGCTAAGATTCACATATAACACATAGTACAATATAATAGTCGGATATTGCAATTCACTAGTGCGGATTTTAAACAATATCCATGGGGGCCATCCTGGCACTCCCCAAATGGGTATTTGAGGGTGGTTGTCATGCACGATCTCGAGATTTCGTCCCTCCCAATGCTTTATAAGTTTTAGTTGCATAGTTAACCCTACGGTTAGCTGAAATCACATGGCGTGGTTACATGATCATTCCTCATATATGTCGTACCATAATACGTATACGCTAAGTATGAATCCACATTGTTGCCCGTGGGCCCAATCTATATTCACCCCGGCGTAATACAACAATCAAACAATTCCTAACCACGCTTTGGTTATTTGATCAACTATCAGGTTCGTGCTGGGGAAATATTATGATATCACATGTCGTGTAGGATAACCGAAACATGTAACATATAACGCTTGGAAACACTTAGCTCGTAGGAACACATAACACATAGTAAGTGTATCAACACAGATACAAGTAGTCAAGTTAAGTACCAAATTATCAGTTAATCACATTAGTTCTTATCACATTGTAGCACTTAGATTGAGTCATATACATAGCCGGTTCAATCATTCATCACATGGTCTAGTTCAACACATAGTCGGATCGAGCACATGGTCAGATCTAGCACGTAGTAACAATTAGTCCAAATATATTACAATTACTAGGAACAACACATAAAATCACAAAGTCCAATAAAATACCAAAACCAAGCAAATATCAAAATGTGCATAGGGTCGCTTAGGGTAGCATGTGTGCATGAGAAACACACGCATGAAAGGCTGCTGCATGAAAATATCTGCCACATGAAACAACCGGGTCACATAAAAAATCTGGCGCATGAAAACCAATGCCGCATGAACTAAACCGAAGCAGGAACTAATCTGTCGCATGGGCCAAGCAGGCGCATAAGACATATGTCACATGGAATAGTTGTCGCATGAACAAACTGTCGCACACTAAAGGCAAAGTCTACGCCTAGGGACAAGTGTTGGGTGACGGACCATGATACGTGTTAGGGAGGTAAATTATGAGACAGATGTGGCATGCCATAAAGTGTCAAAGACAAAAAGACAAAAAGCATGAAATGATGCGTAAAAGGCGGTGTAGAGTCATGCGCAAAAAAAGGGGATGCGCGTGACACTCTGCCGCATGAATAATTGTTGCATGTTCATATTGCCGCATGTTCATATTACCGCATGCCCTGTTGGCCGCATGACCCAATTAAGATGCTTGATCAAGCTCATGCGCCAACTTGAGCCAAGCGTATAGCTCAGCACACATGCGCCAGTCAGTCAGTCATGTACCTAACATGATAGGCACACGCTATGGGAGCTATGGCAAGGAGTTTCAGCCTCATTGCTGCCTCATAAACTCCATCTTCCATAACAGCAAGAACACCATGGAAAAATTTCCAAAAATCCAAAATTTGCTTCCTTTATAAAATTCTCGTTTTAAGTCCAAATCCAGTGAGACAAAGTCCAAAACCACATGGAATCAAAAATTTTACAACGTAGAATAATCTGTTTTCGAAAACAACAAGTCTTAAGAGATCAAAACCAAGGAACATCATAAAAACCCTAATTTGGAAAGTGAAGATCTACACCATTCCATCCACCAAATCCAAAAATACCAAACATTAAACAGGTAGAGAAGCTCATGGCACACAATATGGACTAATAATAATGCTAGGTTTCTCCATTCTCATGCAAGATGTACTTGCCTATGGAGAGGAGAGAAAATCGAAGAAAGAGAAAGAAAAAGAAAGAATGAGGGAAAAGAGAATAGGTTTGGGTTTATATAGGCTATGGTGGAGTGCTTGTCCCTTGGATCAAGTCATGACCAATCCTAGCCACACAAATAAACCATGAACCAAGCTCAATCAAAGAATGGGTCTAATCTCCACACATCATGACAAGCATACAATCAAGAAATAATACGTCCTAATAAGTATATCGGGAACGAGGGCGAAAATAGGTATTTCCTAACCCTAATCTACACGACATACATGTTTACAACTTTTGGGAGAGAGAAAGGGGATTAAAGGCTATTGTAAAGGAGATATCATTTCGGGTAATTCTTCTCGGCAACTCATGTTATTCGGAGTCTATAATCAGAAAGTTGAGTAGGCAAATTTTTTATTCAAAATCCCATTGGTCGAATGGGCCAACTACTGAACTCAATCACTTGTTGCCGTTACTCAACATTTTTCTGTTTCATTTTCCCAGAATGTATCCTCATTTTTGGCCTAATTCTTCTTCAAATTTATATTAAAAGGAAAATCTGTCGACTTTAGAAATCGTGAGGGTTCTATCTTCAAGGATTTCTCGAGATATCTTCTTACGAAGTTTCGTTATAGCATCTATAACTGCTTCTGGTTTAGGCAGGCAGCCCTGGAACTTCCAAGGCCAAGAAGGAAGACCGTAGGAATCTTCGATCACTGAGGCATGTTTTAGCAGTACGCAATCGCGAGAAATGGTTAAGAACTTGTTGGATCTTTTGTTTGGCCTCGGACGAGGGAGAAATAGCAGATTTGGTGACCGAAACGTCCGCAATATCCCGATCGGGTACAATTTTTTCTTCTTTTTGTTTCCTGAGCCTCTAGTGAGTTACAGACAGAGTTAGAAAAGATCAAAGCGAGGATTTAAAAAAAAGATAAGAAAGTACCCAGTAGTGCCTTATTAGGTTAGGCCGGGTTGAAGCAACTTGCCGAACCCGGTAAACGAACAAATAGGTGGTCTTTCCGGAAATGTTAAACAAAAGTTTAACCAAAAAATTCCTTCTTCTTCTAATTTTTCTATCTTCCCATTCATTTCCAGCGGACTCTCCGAAAATTTTCAGTTCAATACTTTTTTTTTTCCTCTCCGCTCGGACTAATCCACCTACTTGACTTCTTTTATTTAAAGTGAGTCGTTTTTCAATTTTTTCCGATAAATGATTGGCTACAAAAGGATTTTTTTTTTTTAAAGTAACCTTTCTCGATGAAGTCGGTTGATTAGGAGCCCCGTTTGAGTCGTCGCGAGCGGAGCCGTTTCTTTCTACGAAGAAAATTTCGGATATCTCCCCGACCTCGGAAAGCCGAAAGGGGTCCCAGGAAATAGGGAACGAAGTAACTAGACAGATTTGGTAAAATCCCACTCTTCTAGAGGGATAAACAAAAAAAATCATTAATTACTAGGTAACAAAATCCCGCCTAAAAAGAGTGCCTTTGCATATGGTAGAATGATCGACGACGTGCATCTCAACTATAATGAGGAGGAAGGCCAAATGACAGAAGCTCAAAATGGAAGATCCAATATTTCACAATTGTATCTAGAATAACTGGAAAAACACACTTGTAGAATATTGCAGAATCAGCAGGCAAAAAGTGAACTCCAACAAATCAGGGATCATCTTTGGAGCGGATGTCAAGCAATAACCGCTGGAAAAAACAAGAAAAGCCTTCCACCTTGATCAGGACTATTTTTGCTAGTTCTCTTGTCTTGGATTAAAAAAAAAATGGGGAGAACTTATAATCGGGAACAGACAAACTGGAAAAACAGCTATAGCTATCGATATGGCTTCATTGGCCCTTTTTCTAAGTAGAGGAAGCGGAGAGGCGCATAACGTCTAGGTTATTTCTTGTTTCAAGTTGTTGTCGTGATCCGTTTTGGATCGCTGAGAACTACATAAGGTATCGTTGTTCTTTTTTATTACAATAGTAGAGGCTTTTTCAAGGTTTGAATCTGATTGTTCCGTAATTTTTTTTATTTGAATTTTTCACATAAAAATCGTTGTCAGCGTTTGGCTTTCGTATGATTTTGGCAATTTGGTTTTTATATGCCTTTTTGTTAGTCTTTTGCAAATTCTTGATTTGGAGGAACTGTTTTCGTATTTCGGTCCCAACAAGTACTATCCTGGTTACAAAAGGAAGTCACATTGTACTACTTATTTTACATCAAAAGCTGCAAGAACAATTGGTTTACTTGTCGCATCTATTTTAATGCAGAAAAACTGCATTAACCAATGATATTTTACATCAATCCAACTATCAGAAGTGCTTGCATAAGTTTTGCTGCATTTGCAAAATGTCGACTACTTTCAATTCATATGCATATGCACTTGCAGTCAAGGGCGGATCAATTGGTTGGCTGGGGTGGGCTTAAGTTCAGCCAGCCACACCAGCCAACCAAAATTTTTTTATATATAGGTAAAAGTTTGTCCATACTTTAGTACTATTATATAGGTAAAAGTCCACTCTAGCCCACCCAGCCTTCCACAACCAGCTCTCTCCTTCACCATTTTAATTCTACTTCATCGCAGAGGCGGACTTTATTGATGTCGTCAAAGTTGGGATAAAAGGAAGCACTTGTGGACGAGTACTAGGTACGACTATTGTTTCTCTTCTCCTCCTCCTTCCATCTTCACTTCCTTCTTCTCCTCTCCCCTTCTGGATGTGAGCCCGATCAAGAGAAGCCCGGCCAATCCCGAGCTCCCTATCCTCTTCGACTACCTGGAACTTGCATATGGTTACAAATCTCTTCTTGATGACTATGGTTACCTACACTATTTTGATCAAAAGGTTTAGTAGTGAATGGAAGATGACAGATGAACATCAACTGTTTGACAAAATATTTCTAGGCACTACATCAAATGTTTCTGGACATTTATTTGCTAATTTTAATTCATCTAATAGAATACTTCAACTGTTCCAATGGGTAGCATGGTGCATCTCCAATTTTGTATTGTAATTGGTTTTCTTGATCAACATACATTTCTGAATTATATATTTGATGTATTTTAGGTGACAATCAATTTGAGGACTGTGGACATCAAGCCAAGAATTTTGGATGATACAAGGTTAAGAAATGGAAAATTGCTAACATTGTTCGGTCTACACATCTCAAAGCCTTACGCATGCCATTATCTGTGGCAACAAATAAAAGGTATATTATATATTGTTATTCAGATGTTGATTCATTACTTCTTTCTTTTCTTGAGATATTTTAGTTCCATTAGTTGCCCTTGATGATATTTCATATTTTGACAACTAATATTCCTACTTTGCATCATCTGCATTTCATATTTGTGCCTTCCATTTTAAAATACATTCTCTGCTGAAATTGTTTCAACTATTCGTGCATGATCTTCAGCTGAAAAAGAAAGTAAATTTTTGTGTTCTAAATATTTTTTTAGGATACTTTAAGTTCAGTCCGGGTAGCCTAAAATTTTGTCTCCGTCCTTGCTTGCAGTTCCCCCGAATGATCAACACAGATCTCAAATTGCAGAGACTTTTTTTTATTCACAATGAGAAACCGTACTCTATTGCCTCCTCCGTTATTTAAATTTTTTCAGTCAGCTGAGTTGACATAACAGAAGTGGGTATTATTCAAGGTGTATCGGATCGGGTCAGGCCGGTCCGGTACGGACCCAGTGTTGATTGAATTTGATCGGTCCTGGACCAGGTCGGGTTATGCTCAGAGAGAGCGGTCCGACCAAGCCGACTCGAATTAAAAAAAAAAATTGAACCCAACCCGGATCCGAACCCGGTTGAAAGTGGGTCGGGCCTGGCCAAGCTAGGTCCTGACTGGTTTAGGGTCGGGCCAAGTTAGCCCTTGTTCGATTTTAAAAAAACTTTAATAAATAGAAGAAAAAAAATATTTTTTTATCAATTTAATTAAATTTAAAATTTTGATATAATATTTTTTATAAACTGAAAAAAATGAATGTAAATTTTTTATTTAGCTATGATAAAATATTTTAAGGCAAAACAAATATGGCGGTCTTTGAATAACTACCATATATGATATAATTGTTATATTAGCTATCATTAATTTTATTGCATATATTGAGTTGTCCATAAGTACAATAGAAATACTATGACGTGGTATTAATACTTTTATATTTACTATATTAGAATAACTTACTATTTTTGTGATTAATTTTGACTGCTATCAATTAATTGTCATATACTAAAAATGACAATGACATGATAATTCCTTATTAATTTCATATAAACTTTTATAATTTGAATGACTATCAATTAATTTTCATATACAAAAATGACAATGACATGATAATACCATATTAACTCTTATGCTTTGTAACGCTATCAATTAATTGTCATATTATTTTGAATAACTATCATATATGATAGTAGTTTCCATATTTGTTATCATTAATTTTATGTAATTACTTTCTATATAGATTTCTTATTGTAATTAGATACTTCATATAGTTAGTTATTAATAAATATAGTAAAAATACAATGTTATTTAATACTGTCATATTAATTATATTAGAGTAACTTTAGTATTTGTGTGAATGACTTGAGTTGGCTACACATAGAATTTAAAATAATTACATTAATTGTAGTTAAATTTTCAATTACCTCTTACGTTTTGAATGGCTACTAATTAATTGTTATATTGTTTTGAATAAAAAGTAGTTTCCATATTATCTATCATTAATTTTATGTAATAATTTTTCATATGGATTCTCATTGTAATTAGATACTATTAAAAATAAGATACTATATATAGTGAAAAGTACTAGTCACGTTCACATGCGTTGCACACATAAAAAAAAAATTTATTAAAAATTAGGTAAAATTTTAAATTATATTAAAATATTTTAAATATAATTTGAATATATTTTAATTATTTTTTATAAATAATCTTTTTTGAATTTTAGATATGTGTTTAAGTAGAAAATACCATGTAGTTACTTTAAATATAATTTAAAATTTGAATAAATTTTAGAATTTGTTACATGTTGAGGTGGTTTTTAATTTTTTTTCTCCTATGCGAGAAGAAAATACATGTAGTAGTTAAACTTATATATATATATATATATATATATATATATATATATATATATATATATATAACTTAGAAACTCATTTTTGAGCCGTTTTTAAGCCGTATTATAATAGTAAAAATTTTAATTATATTTGAATATTTTTAATATAATTTGAATATATTTTATGATTATTTTTATGAATATTTTTTAAAATTTAAATATGTGTTTAATTAAATAATAAAATATAGTTAGTTATCGAACTCAACTGGCTCTTGTGGTCAGTGAGAAGAGATATAACCTCTCTGACTAGACAGAGGTCTTGGGATCAAACCGCATGGAAGGTGTGGAGACAGTAGGCCCAAATGACATGCAACACAGTGTGCGCAAAGTTCCGTGATCTCAAAAAAAAATTATATAGTTAGTTTAAATATAATTTAAATCTTGAATATATTTTAGAATTTGTTATATGTTGAGGTGGTTTTAAATATATTTTTCTCAACTATGCAAGAAGAAAACATATGAGTTAGTTAATTATTTTTATATATTGATGATATGCATACGATTTAGACAACTCATATTTTTAGTCGTTTCTAAGTTGTATTATGATAGTAGATATAGTAAAAATATATTAACATGGTAATACTTCCATATAAACTATATTAGAATATTTTAAAAGTATATGATAATATTTTAAGAAAAAAGAGTGATAAACTAGAAACAATTTTTTTTAAAAGAAAGAAAAAAAATTATGAACATCATACGAATCGAACACACAATCCTACAAAATTAGAGTTAAACTAACTACCATTACACTACAAACACAATGGGATCCACATCTCCTCTATTATTCCTCTATTATGCATCCCCAAGCATTTTCTTGTTTACAATCGTTGGATCTTGTTTAATTCATCTAATCTTAACCGATAATTTGAACCATTCAAATTATAGGTTAAGATTAAATGACTTAAACAAGATCTAGCGGTGATAACATGGGAATGCAAAAAATCGAATATATATATATATATATATATATATATATATATATATATATATATATATATACACGCATCCCCTCACTTGCATCCCTCCTCCATCCCCATGACCACAACTGTTCGATCTTGTTTAAGTCATCTAATCTTATTTGTTGATTTGAGTGGTTCAAATCAACGGTTAAGATTAGATGACTTAAATAAGATCCAACAACTGCTATTCCTGGAATGGAGGGGGATGCAAAAATGAGAGAATGCAGATCCATATATATATATATGTGTGTGTGTGTGTGTGTGTGGGGCCAAGTGGTTACAACGGGGGGCTCATGTGGGGGAGACCACGGTTCGAGCCTTCCCTTGGACACTGGTTGGGTGATTTTGTGCCACGGACGTACCAAACCTACTTGGATGGGGTGGGAGCACCCTGTTGGGTGATACGGATTGTAGATCTCTCCCCGCGAAAGGGGAACTCCCTGTTGAGCACTCTGGGTTATAGATCTCACTCCGTTAGGGTTGGCTGGGTGGCTCTACCACATATCCAAGTAGACCAAAAATGGACATAAAAGAAAGAATATATATATATATATATATATATATATAATATATATATATTGGGCTTCAACTGGCCTGACCGGAATATAGTGTTTCTTTGAGCCATTACACACCATGAGGTATTAGCAAGCTTATTTAATGCATTTCAAATCTGTCGCTCTTCGTTTATACGTTGCCCAACTAAACCGTTGGAAAATATTATGGCGATAGCTGGATTGAGTATAGTGTTTCTTTGCAGCAGCATAAAGAAGTATAAGCATCCAAACACCCCTTCACGGGGCTTATGTCCATAAACGCCTCATCCATCAAAACCCCTCCAATAGAAAAAGTCCTGAAAGAAGACATGGTAGTTGTGGTGGTGGTTGTGGTAATGAATATTGTCATTACTCAATGAATCATCAGCAAGATATTTAATCTGCACAGCATCATTTTCTAGGTCACATCTTTACCATAAAAACGTCTATAGATGCTCCAAACAACATATAATCGCAAGAAGTAAAACTTTGATACAGATGGCTGTATCAAAAAATTGTTACGGTGGCGCCCTCTCTACATATATTAATATATATACTTGTACGTTTTACGGTGTCATACAGTGGTTTTATCAAATTTTTGATACACCCATCTGTTATCAAAGTTTTACTCAATCACAACTGCTCTTCTGCCTACTTCTCCAAGGAGGCCACAATCTTCAGTTATTTTCTGATCTTCTGTCGGTGGATTTTGGGACAATTTAGAATAGATTATCAGTTGATCTCATCCTTTAAACCTAAATCTCATCTCACACTTCTGAGCTTCATTCACTATTCTCAGTATCTAAGTCTTAAAACATATTAACATTACCCACAGCAAGGAAAGGAGTATGCGCCAAAGATTGTCCATGTCCATCACGGGATAGACATTCCAAAAAAGACTATAACATGCCAATAAAGGCATTGTTTCCTTACCGCAGCGTATCTATTTCGTGTCGGATTTGTGTTCGTGCAACTAGCCAGCTAAATTTTATGGCATGACATTTATGACATGATCCTCTCATATCGATAGCTACATTGGCTAAAAATTTGGACCAACATAGAGTATTGATGTTAGGTCGACAACCAATCATAAAATTTTATAAAATCTTATATGAAGAGTTTTTATGCTCAATAGCCGACCATATTACGATGGAAGAAGGCTTGATGACGATGATTTGTGTCATTGCAACATAGCCCCAATGTAAGAAACAATCTTGACCTGAGTTGAAATATTATCATTGGTAACAGATGCTAGTACTCAGGCCCAAGTGAAGTAAGACAAGACTTGTACACAAGATTTTCTAAGACACTACCTATTATCTACCAGTAGCCAAACAACCTCCATAGATTTTAATTGACCCATCAAATTCAATCTTCCAAAGTGCACATTTCACAAGGCCTTCGTCTCTATTAGCTCATGCTACGAAGTATTTCAAAAGGAAATTAATAAATATCTTTACAACAATAAATAAATAGTTTGACTCCAGAAACTCAATTATGAATTCAAAATAAGAACTTGCAATGTGGATCTTTTTTTTCCTATTTAAGCCTTTTTATTTTTCTGTTTAGTCCCTTAAAAAAAATCAATGGATAAAATTTATGTAATCCAACGGCATTCATTGCCGAGTTTCAAAAATTAAGAACTCATGAGTTCCGCTAGGATTTTTTCTAAGGGTCTAAACAGAAAAATACAAGGGCCTAAATAGAAAAAAAAAAATCAAGTCATATTTTTATTGCAAGTTCTTATTTTTAGTTCTTAATTGAGTTTTTGTAGTCGAACTGGATAAAATAATAGTCCCCTAACATAATTCAAGGTCATCAAATCATAATATATAATATGAATCAAGTCTTTCCCACAAGATTCTCTCCCTATGGTCTGAATAATAGATGATCAACATATGACAGAACCTTCCTCAGACTTGAAAAGTAATTTGCTGCCGCAGTGTAGAAAGAACTTTAACTCCCAATTAACTATCTTCTCGACATCTACACATACTGTAGCTAGATCTGAATAGTAGTTAAGAGAGATTAACATCCTACAGGTAAAACCTCCCATTTCCTAATTCTTTCTCCTTCGTCTAGTTTCAACAACTCTCCCTATGTTTAGATTAAACAGGATACAATGAACCTTAAAAAGCACATGCCTAGCGTGATAGAGCATGCCCACCCAATAGGAGACGTTACTGTTAATTTCTAAACCCTTGTTATTTCCTGCATTTCAACCTAGGACCAGATTAGCGATCAAGAAAGTCATTGTTTTGTCCTCCTCCACCTCCCTTCTCCTTGCAATCCTTGATGATAGCATTGGAGTCTCAAAGGGAGTGGTGGCTCCTTCCAAGGTGCCAAAACGTTGTTATAGTAAAACGCACCGAATTAAGCTTTTTCAAAAGGTATCAGATAGCCAGGCATGGAAGAGACAAATGGAAACAGATCTAAAGCTCAAAGTAAGTCATTGCATGGTACTCTCAGTCTTCATACCAATCAACATGGTCCCTACTAAAGCAAAAATATTTTAACTCTGCATGCATAGTTTATTCATGGTATGAATAGCAAGTTAACTATAATGTACAAATAGTGAACATTAAGTAACCATTATGCACAAATAGTTTCTGCAACTGTATAAATATTACAAGCTATCAAAAAATGAGTAGGCAACCACAACATTGAACTAATTTATTGAAAATATCACAACTACCACCTAGAAACCTCTTTATGGTTAAATTTCTAATATACATCCATGCTGAGTAAAGCAGAGTGGCCACATATGTTGAGTAACCAGAAAAAAAAGGAGAAACAAAAAAAGACTAATAAAGTTAATTGCCATGGAATTTACAGCTTATGTATCATTTTGCCTTTGAAGAGATAAAAGTATAGAGAGAATTGATCCGATAGCTTCTTGATGCAAAAGGACAATCCAAAATATTTATGAGCTGCAAACAATCCATTTTTTTATGAATAGCAAATATGATGCATAAATTTATCACAACAACATATAATTCAAGAACTTTCTTCTTCTACAACAACGATAATGTATATAACATAAATTTTAACAAGTATAACTAAATTCCCACCAGTAATAAACTTGTTCATAACTTAGAAGGCTTTGGGAACATATCAAGGGAGAACTTTTGCGCTGCACTCAAGCTGCCCTTTAGCTTAATTGCACCCCTTCACACCACAATTGAGAGAGGAAAAAGGACTAATTATAAGACAATCAACAAAACCAACCTAAACGAATTAGAAGAAAAATTCTTGATTGAAAACTCACCTGATGAATGCTATTTGTGGGTTCATCTTCCCCATTGCAATGGCCAGAAAGTCATCATCGGCAAACGAGAAAGTGACATCAGGCTTCCCCTTGTATGGCCCTGAATTTAAATCATTCATAATACAAGAAACAGCAAATTTCCACATATAACCTAGAGAGAGAGAGAGAGAGAGAGAGAGAGAGAGAAGAACCATGTTTATTCAGTGTACTGCTGCTCAAGAGCAGCTTTGTGGTATTAAACAGGCTGAACTATTCTTATCCAATGTTGATGCACAATCTATTTTTAGGAGAGAGGAAGTATCAAGAAAACAAAATTTAAGAAGAGTGCTTCTAGAGACCAATATATCATACAGCATTGCAATCATCTGGCTTTGGTCGGATTCGGTGGAGTTGGCAACTTAATTTAAAGTGTAAGTGTGGTTCATCTTCATCCAAGTCTTCTCCCATTAGAATAGGGTCGACTATAGAGCAGAAGAAAGCTTCGAACAAGATTTGACAAAGTTTTATAACCGTTTGTCGATCTAACGTCGACCTTCCATATTGGTGTCAAATTCCTATCGGTAGCTATGAGAATCATGACATAAATACCTAGGTGGCCATTTGGCAGTTAGATATACATACCTTTTGGGTTATAGTTTAAGCTCATGCAACCTAATAGGCTCTTGATAAAGGCACTACAAAATTCACTCGGATCAGTCCAAATTTTCACCATTGATAATTACAAATTTGTCACTCCCAAAAATTACTCACCGGGCTGCCCACTTCCTTTTGATTTTTTTATAATCAGGACTGTCAAAATTTTGACATTGGTAGGACTGTCAAAATTTTAACAGTCCTTTCAATTGGTAGTACTGTCAAAATTTTGACAGTCATAAAAATATATGTTGATATATGTTGATTTTTTAGGACTGTCAAAATTTTGACAGTCCTCCACGATGCTAGAGTGGAGGACCTGGGGTAGCGGCGGAGGAAGGAGGGGAGGGAGGAGCGACGGACGCCAAGGGTGCCGATGTAGTCGAGGACCGGGATCATGTTCTTCTTGACGTTGCAGCCGAGGACGAGCGGGTAGGAGTTGATGTCGGCGACGGTAAGGCCGAGGGAGCGGAAGAAGTCGACGAGCTTACGCATGACCTCGACGGTGACGGGGAGCTCCAGGCCGTCGAGCTCGTCGGGGAGGATGCCGAGGCCGTGGAGGAAGTCGTAGACGCGGGAGCGGGTCTCGGCGGAGTCGCGCTTGAGCTGGGCGAGGGTGGGACGGGGGTAGAGGGAGGTGGAGGATGGGATCGGGTGGTGGATCCTGTGCGGAGGCCGAAAGGGGGAACGAGGCGGAGGAGCGGGAGGGAAAGGAGGCGGCGGAAGGGGGGGGGGGAGGAGGCGGCAGGAGGCGGCGGTAGAGGATGGGGTAGGAGGCGGAGGCACACGCGCAGTGGAGAACGGGGGCGGCGGCGAGCAGTGGAGCAGCGGGAGGGGGAGCAGGAGGAGGAAGGTGAAGAGGGTGGGCAGCCCTAGTAAAATTTGGACGTAAAATTTCTTCATAACTGATCTAGTCCTGAGTGTACTTTGTAGTGCCTTTATCACAAACCCCAAATAACACTCTCGGCTATAAAGAGTAATAGAGTAAAATGATACAATTTGCTATAGAAAATTATATTAATCTCTATGACACATTACGCCAAATGTATAGACGTGGTTGGAGTATAATTTTCTCTATATTAAGGAATTAAATATTTTTTCGGATCTCCCAAGCATCCTCGATATTCTTAATTAGAGTCTCAAAACTAAAAAATAAACCTAATACCAGAAGGATGAAGAAGGGTAAGAAAGGGAAGGGTACCTTTGGTGAGGTTACCCTCTTTGAGGTCGAGGACGAAGATCTCCTCGTCAACTCCAAGCTTCTGAAGAAAATTAAATTACAAAGAAGTTGTTAAGAAAGAAATAATGAAGTAAGCAGCAGCAGCAGTAGAGGAGAGAAAGGGACCTTTGGGGCGATGTTGAGTTGGTAGACGGTGCCGACTTTCTTGGCCATCTCCTTGCCAGCGTCGGTATCGAGATGTGCCTTCATCTGTTCCAGAATTGCTGCAGATTTCAGAGAGCTCGATGACCCATCCATATTGTGTATGACTCCTTTATTTTTTCTTCCCTCTAGTCTTGCGGCTGGAGCGGCGGTGTGGTGGTGGTGATGTTATTTTATAGATAAAGAAGGTTGCCCGAGGGTTTGGGTTTTCTTTCCTAACCGACAATAGAAGCCTATGTGGCCCGAGGGTTTGGGTTTTCTTTCCTAACCGACAATAGAAGCCTATGTGGCCCACTCGGTAGTATGGAATAGCAAACAATGCCTCGGGTGGTTAGTCTTATGTCATTTATTGATCACCCAACTTATTTGAATACTATTTATTATAGGGTTTTAATTTAAATTTAAGTCATATGTATATCATCAACCAATTAATTTAAAAACTAAAAAAAAAAAATATTCCGTACTCGTAGTTGCTTCAGAAGAAAAAAAAATTAAAATCCTAAAATTATCCTAACTACCTCAATATGTGTAAATCCTAAAATATTTTAAAATTTAAATTATATTTAAACTAACTAAATGATATTATATAACTAAATACATATCCAAAAAATTTAAAACATATTTATAGTAAATCATAACTAAAATATATTCAAATTATATTTAAAATATTCTAATATAATTTAAATTTCTATATTTCAATAATATCATAGTTTTTTTTTCTTTTTTGTGCACGTGAAAGTAACTAGTTCACCAGTAACGTGTACGTGCTTAAAAAAATTGCTAAATAATTAAATATAAAATTATTATAAAAACTATCGTTTCTAGAAATCGAACTCAAGCAACCAAGAAAAATACCTCCTACCTTAACCACTTGAGTTATAATTATTTAGTTGTAAATAAATAATATTAGGTAGTTAAATAATTAGTTATTTAAAAAAATAGTTAGTGGAGTTTTTACATACGGCTTAGACGGCTCAAGTTTGAACATTTTCAAGCTTCATTATAAGAGTAGAGATGTAGTACTGTGGTATAATGCTGATATAGGTCATATTTTCTCCTAGGGAGAAAGTTTGTGCACGCGTATTGTCACTCAAGGTACTAGAAAAGTTACTCGAGGCTATCCATATTTTTATTTTACAAGTATACCACTATTTTTTTCTACTAAGGAGCATCCTGTAAATCCCCTGATTTTCAAGAATTTTTAAATTTGGATTTTTCACAATTTTCTGAAATTTTCTGGGATTTTTCTGCAATTAAATTCAGGTATTTTAATTATTAAATAATTTTTAAATGATAATAAATAATATTAAAATATTATGAAAATAATATTTTATGGTGTAAAATAAAAAACTAGACATAGGATAATTTTTCGGGAATTTATTGGACCACGAAATCATTTTTAAAGCCCTAAGAAAAACTAATTATTTAATTAAACCAAATAAACCGGGTTTATTTTAAATAAACCAAACCAAACCAATAACTGAACCAAACCGGTCTAATTAAACTCAAATCCTTATTGGGTCGGATCCGGGCCCAAAACTGACCCGACCCGATTGGACCCGATCCGACCCGTATTCTATTATTGGATCGGGCCGGATCCACTAGCCCGACCCGACCCGTCCGCCCGACCCGTTGACTCCTTCTCTTCCAAACCGCTCAGCCACCCGACTCCTCACCTTCCGCCGCCGCCCGTATCGCTCCGTCTACTGGAACGTCCGCCGCCGGCCGTTACGCCGCCGTCGCCGATTGGCTTCCCCGCAACCGCCGCCGTTCCCTTTCCCATCTCCGGCCTATAAAACCCGCCCTCTTTTCCGTCATTCTCCTCCTCCGCCTGTTCTCCGGTGACCCCGACCTCGTCGTGCCGCCGCCCTCATCCGCCGCACAGCGCCACCGCCTCCCCTTTGCGCAGCAGCCTCGCCGCCGGCCTCCCTTCCTCCTCCTCCTTCTTCCCCAGCAGCACCCAAGCTCCGGCCGATCCCTGCGCCGCCGTCACCCGCTCCGCCCGGCCGCCTGCGCTGCTCCAACACGCCGCCGCGCCGCCTCCGCGACCCCAGCCTCCCTACGGCCCGCCTCCAGCCGCCAAGCTCCGGCCAGCAGCCAAACCCTAACCCTAGACACGAGTCCGACTCGGACACCGGACACGTCGCGGACACGAGAAAACGTCGTTTCTGGAGTCCTGTTCAGGTACCCATATCTCTCTCCTCGCTGCCCCGTTTTTAATTCTGTTTGTTGCATCGCGTAGCCTGCATGACCCCCTCGGTGCCCGTGCAAACCGCTCGGTGCATTGCGACCTGTGGTGATCGGGAACCGCGATCCAAAAACAGGAAAACCAACGCCATGTTTCACCCCGAAACTGAGTACGCCCCGCCAAACGGGACGACTTGGTCGCGTGCGGTCTTTACCGATACATGCGCGTCGTTGATACGGACGTGCGGGATTTCGCAGAAGTTGATTCGGATGTGCGTGCACACCGGAATCAATGCGTATCTGCCGACAACGTTCCGTATCCGTCCTTTCTGGATCTCGCTGTAACTTAGTATACATACGTCGGATCGAGACAAAACTTACGCCATCGGACTCGTAGCAATATGCTGGTCCTGTGAGCCAAGTTTGGTTCGATTCTGAGAACGTTGACAAAATCGCGTATCGTGGGCCCCACAGGCTCCACTTGACGGGCGATTTTGTGATCGGCTCATCGGAATCCAATTTTAGAAGTTCCGTTGGGTTCGTATCATCGTTCCTGACCTGTTGACACTAAGTTTGACAGATTTGGAGACCTTTGACCCTGATACATTTTTTGGTGCAAAGCGGCCCACATGTGGACCCACTTTGACCGAAAATGTCATTTTTGCCCCTGTGTCCAAATTGGACTCAAGGACAGGCGTTTCTAGCCCGACCCGACCCGTCCGCCCAACCCGTCCGCCCGACCCGTTAACTCCTTCCCTTCCAAACCGCTCAACCACCCGACTCCTCACCTTCCGCCGCCGCCCGCGTCGCTCCGGCTACCGGAACGTCCGTCGCCGGCCGTTACGCCGCCGCCGCCGATTGGCTTCCCCGCAACCGCCGCCGTTCCCTCTCCCATCTCCGCCCTATAAAACCCGCCCTCTTTCCCGTCATTCTCCTCCTCCGCCCGTTCTCCGGTGACCCCGACCTCGTCGTGCCGCCGCCATCATCCACCGCACAGCGCCACCGCCTCCCCTTTCCGCAGCAGCCTCGTCGCCGGCCTCCCTTCCTCCTCCTCCTCCTTTTTCCCCAGCAGCAGCCAAGCTCCGGCCGGTCCCTGCGCCGCCGTCACCCGCTCCGCCCGGCCGCCTGCGCTGCCCCAGCACACCGCCGCGCCGCCTCCGTGCCCCCAGCCTCTCTCCTGTCCGCCTCCGGCCGCCAAGCTCCGACCAGCAGCCAAACCCTAACCCTAGACACTACTCCGACTCGGACACCGGACACGTCGTGGACACGAGAAACGTCGTTTCTGGAGCCCTGTTCAGGTACCCATATCTCTCTCCTCGCTGCCCCATTTTCAATTCCGTTTATTGCATCGCATAGCCTGCATGACACACCGCCGCGCCGCCTCCGCGCCCCCAGCCTCCCTCCGGCCGCCAAGCTCCGGCCATCAGCCAAACCCTAATCCTAGACACGACTCCGACTCGGACACCGGACACGTCACGGATACGAGAAAATATCGTTTCTGGAGCCCTGTTCAGGTACCCATATCTCTCTCTTCGCTTCCCCGTTTTTAATTCCGTTTGGTGCATCGCGTAGCCTGCATGACCCCCTCGGTGTCCGTGCAAACCGCTCGGTGCATCGCGACCTGTGGTGATCGCGAACCGCGATCCAAAAACAGGAAAACCAACGCCCTGTTTTACCCCGGAACTAAGTATGCCCCGCCAAACGGGACGACTTGGTCGCATGCGGTCTTTACCGATACGTGCGCGTCGTTGATACTGACGTGCAAGATTTCACAGAAGTTGATTCGGATGTGCGTGCACACCGGAATCAATGCGTATCCGCCGACAACGCCCCGTATCCGTCCTTTCTGGATCTCGCTGTAACTTAGTGTACACACGTCGGATCGAGACGAAACTTGCGCCATCCGACTCGTAGCAATACGCTGGTCCTGTGAGCCAAGTTTGGTTCGATTCTGAGAATGTTGACAAAATTGCGTATCGTGGGCCCTACAGGCTCCACTTGACGGGCGATTTTGTGATCGGCTCATCGAAATCTAATTCTGGAAGTTCCGTTGGGTTCGTATCATCGTTCCTGACTTGTTGACACTAAGTTTGACAGATTTGGAGACCTTTGACCCTGACACATTTTCGGTGCAAAGCGGCCCACATGTGGACCCCACTTTGACCGAAAATATCATTTTTGCACCTGTGTCCAAATTGGACTCAAGGACAGGCGTTTCTAGCTGATTAATATTTTTTGGATCTGATGGTGATATCTATTTCAGCAACCGGAGTACTGCCTGCAATCCCCGCTGAAGCCAGAGCTACAATTGGAGTCAGAACCTCAAGCAAGTATACCTTGCCAAATCCTGCAGTTTTGCTACTTATTTCCTTGACTTATCTATACATTGTCGAGCAAGTGTACCTTGCCAAAACTTGCAGTTCTTGTTATTTATTTCCTTGGCTTATATATATATTGTGGTACATGCTTGACCTAGGACCGTGTGACTTACTTAGCGTCCGATTACTAGTCGGGTGCCAACTCCGTACGCGGAATTGTGTAACGTCACTTAGACATGGTTATCGAGACCCTATACTTCTTGTACTTGCTATATCAAGTACATTATACCCAGGACACCTGACACGAATCATGAGACAGAATCTTCCTGAAATATTCAAGGTGATTCTGTATAGGATACAGGTTTATGACTTATACATTTTACTTGCTTAGATTTTATCTTGACTTATTGCATTAGTTTTGATCCTGCGTGTCATGGACATGAGACATGAGATTACATTGGGTGGGGAGAGTATTACCATATCAAGGCTGATTATATTATAATTATTGTCATCTGGAGGTGTCTTAGTCTCTGATACAGAGCTTTGGCGCAAGTTTTGGCCCTTCGAGAAAATACTGCTATGGATTTCTCCGACACTGATCCTGTAGTAGTCTCAGCCTGAGTATGAATAAAACTCTCACTTGCATATCACTTAGCTGGTTTAATTATTTACCCCGATTTGCTTGTAGTCCTGTTTGATAGCATCATTGGTATGCCACTGTCTTAGACGTAGTAATTTCTTGTGTCTTATTTGCTTCTCTTGTGTTTAATTTCTTGTCTATCTTACATGTTCATTCACTGTATTTTGGCTCGTATTCTTCTGTATCTTGTTACGTCCCGCTGAGGACCTAGTTTTGTTCTCAATATTTAGGAGACGAGGAGTACCCGCAACTTACGGACCGACACCAGACGAGGGTATGATAGCAGTTGATGGCCCTGCTTATACTTAGTTACTTTCTAGCATATTTTAGTTATATTTTCTTGTCTTTATTCTCTCGTTTATCGGTAGTGGATTTGTCTTCACCCGACTTAGTATTATTTCTTACTGGATATTCGACAGTATCTTTAATTTCAGCATATATTCCAGTTTTCTATTTAGTTCATGCTATTCTGTAGATGAGAATAGTAGACCCTGATAGTTGTAATACAGCTTAAGTATGCTCCAATGGATCCATTAAATTGGGTTAGTCCATCGGTGCGTGCTGCTGGCCATTGCCACGTGGCTAGTCCCTCGATATTTTGGGACTGGGACGTGACACATCCCTCCTCTGACTTCCTATCGAAACCCTAACATTTGCTCTTCTCCTCCTCCTCCTCCTCCTCCTCCACCACCTCTTCCTTTCTCCTCGTCAAACCCTAACACTAACTCTTCGAGATGAGGACGACGATGGGGGGGATGAGGATCATGAGGATATAATGGAGGTCGACGTCGGCCGAGGAAAGGATCGCCGCCGACGAGGGCAGCGGAGGGAGAGGGCCTACAGGCTGCTCTAGTACAAGGACCTTGGCTGACACATTGTCGGGGAGTTCTCGTTCGCGGTGGTGTAGGCCAACGGGGTCTGCGACGTCTTCCGTCTCCTCCATGGACGACCTCTTCAGCAACATCTGCACCGTCGTCTCCACAGACCCCGACGTCGATGACCTCTTGGATCCAGTCAGGATGAACTGTCAAAATCTTTGACAGTCCTACTAATAAACTAGATTATCAAAAAAATTGACAGTCCGACATAAATCATAGATCCAGTCAGGATTGTAGAATATGTGTTGTTGCTAGGACTGTATAAATTTTCTACAGCCATGTATGATACATGACTATAGAATTTTTCTATAGTCATGTATGTTGTTTGGACTGTAAAATTTTTCTATAGCCGTGTATCCATTATGTAATGGGCAGCCCTCAATAAAGTTTTTGAGTGGCAAACTTGTAAATAAAAAAACCTCGACAAACTCGATTAACTTTTATAGTGCCTTGACTAATGCTCTAATGTCAGGTTGTAAACTTTTCTAGATTACGAATAGTCATGTATCTTATTTATATTTTGTATAGTTTCTATTTTTTTTCATCTACCAAAGTTAGTACAGATGTTCATCATTCCACAAAATCTTGCCATGTGTCCTTTTCATCTAAATTAAAATTACTTTGGAAGTGGTTTGGTGAATATCCATACTAGTTTTCACTACTAATTTGACACGTGACAACTCTGGAATAGAATGGTGAACATCCATACTAGTTTTGATGGAAGGACAAAAATGGACTCATTTTTTATCTACATTCAATTTGTTACCCATTTAGGTCATCCACCCTAATAACTAACTATTTTTTCTTGCCTTTTGAGGTGTAAATGTACTAATTAAGTTTTTGTATTCAATATTTTATAAAATATAAAATCATAGATATAGTCGCTAATATGCTTAATCCTTCTTGTGACATTGTAGATCTTAAGTAAGATTTATTAATTTTTATGCTAAAAAGCTTCTTTCTGCAGAAGCTACCATTACAGTTATAGTAATATTATTCTATATAATATAAATGCATTAGAAAAATAATCTATCCATTTTAAATAATTCAATACGTCAATTACATTTTTTATATTCAGTGGAAATAGCCATCTACACATTCAAGCGAACTCTAACCCGACTCGGATACATATAAGCTATCCAGATGATATCATAATCCATAAATCCATAAGTCACATCCACACACTAACTACAATGCTATAAACTAATGATACAAATAACTACAGTAGAATGATAAGAAGGCATCAACTAGCGATATATGAAACCAGAAGAAGTATCCCCATCCTATGTCAGATCTCAACATATACATAGAAGGAAACTAGGCTCTCAGAGGGACCACTACCAAAATAAGTTAATTTAGCGACACTGAGAAACGTCGCTACTATGTAAAAAAATATCGTTAAAAATAATTTATTGACGTATTTAGCGATGCAAACGTATAATCGCATATTCCTTTGTTACTGACGACATTTGCATCGTTATTCGTCACAATAGCAACGTCTATAGTGATGACTGGACGTCACTAATTTTTTTCCTGATTAGCGACGCTTAGCGTCTCATCTAATTCTGCATATTACCTGTGTTGCTAAATGTTGCCAAATTTGCTATAAATTTAGCTATATTTTTCTACGAGGCTGACATGGCAAATTTTGCCACATCAGCATTTTAGTACCGTTTAGTGACAAGTTAGCGATGTCTCTGATACGGGTAGTGACGCCTATATACAATGCACATCATTATTCATCGCTGAATGTCGCTAATCTGAAAAAATAATTTGGAAAAAATATATCTGTAGTCTATAAAAATATCTTTCTACAGTTTACAAAAATAGACCTGGAGCAACCCTACATTGAATTCCCTAGGTTCGTCGACTCCTTCGATAGAACACTCAACATCGGTAAATTCACATACAGTTAATATGGATAATAAAGTAAAGTTTAAGAAAAGAACAAATTGACATTACACTAAGTCCCAAGCAATAGATACATAAAAGTCTGAAAGTATGAAATAAGTATCCCCATTTCATTATACAATCTCACTAAAAGTATGAAATAAATAAATAAAAGACCCATGAATGGGCCAATACACACAAACACATGAAAAATGTCCAAAATAGGACTACCACTGATCAGGAGAATGAGGAGGAGCATCATCGAGCATCTAGGAGATGAGCGCGTAAAAATGCTCTTGTTAATGCGTCACAGAAATCGATGGAGGAGACAGTATAGTTAGTGTCGATGCTGATGGACCAGGAGGAATGCTGCCAGTCGAGATTTGTACAAATCCATAGAAAATACCAACTTTGAAGTACTCTGCTCCACTGACTGGATCGTACAAACCTGTGCCGCCTGCAGCCTCGTTATTGACTCGCTCATGGCCATATGTGACCCTTATATTATCGTCATGTTGCATTTTATTAACGTGGCCATATCTGTAATGCTCTACTGCATCGTCTAGCTCAGATCCCTAAGCTCCATAATGCTGCGCTCGAGCGTATCAAAATATGTTATAATCGTCGCGTCATCTGTTTGCGGTTGGGATTGGGTCTGCTCTGTAATTCTCCGTATCAACTAGCCACACAGAATACAATTTGACGGTCAACACTCTCCTGGACTCGTACCGACTCCTACGAAGGCTGTGGGGAATGCACACTGCTAAATGAGGCCCTGGAGGACTGCATCACAATATAGGTGTCGTAGGATCCCGTACCGTAGTACGTATCCCTCTGAAGACCACCAACGACGGTCATCCACAGCTTATCATCCGACGGAGCTAAGTTGGGCTGGGACTGCATGGAAGTACCAGTCTCTCCCTCGGTAGGTGCAATAGCAGCATGTTCTGTCGATCGCTCACGAAGCTTAAGATACCCATCCTAGAAAAATACGCATCTCTCGATAAGCATACTTCTTACTATCTACTCGCCAACCACATAATTGTTAATATCTAGGATACTTATTACTAATTAAATAGATATTTATTTGCACATTTTCTAAGTCATATTAAAATTAATAAAACGTAAAGTAATATACTTACATAGCTCTGTGTGGCCCTCTCATCGATGAGCTTTTTGCCCTTTCGATAGGTGGCCAGGAAGACGATCACCATTTTAGCGTCCTCACCCTTCTGTACCTATTAAAAATATATTATTTGTTATTAAAATTAAATATTTTATCCTATATTGATTAAAATAATATATATAATGAAATACATACTAGGCGACACAAATATTTCGTCATCGAAATTGAGCCACCACATCACTTCCATGTCGTCTTCCTAGCCGTCTTCGCCTTCTTCGATCTTTCCTTGTACTTGTCATCATTGAATCTAGCCCTCATCGTAATCCACTTCTCAGGCATGATCAAACCTTGGATTGGTTGTCCCAATCGATCGTGAGCCTTCTGGTCGTTGATCGCATCATAGACCCATTTGATGGAGACGGTAGAAAATATCTTCTCAATCATCTTAGCCAAGTATGAGGTACGGTAATACGTTTTATATAAAAAGTAATATATTAAGTTATATAATAAGCATAAATTAGATTATTGATATTAAATTCAAATATACTTTTACTTTGAAGTATACAAACCATAATGCATTTCTCTCGTCCGAAGCATCCGTGTAGTTGATCCAAGGGCCCCCAAAGTTGAACCTCATAAACTGCCTTAGTGCTCTCTGTACTTCTAGGAGACGATATCTATACAATGATAATTATATTTATGAAAAAGTATATATATATATATATGCGTATGAAATTGTTAACTAATTAACTTACTTTATAGGGCTGTTGGTCTAAATCTCCATCCTCGTCTCGTTTGGAGGCGCGCATTGTGGATCATTTTGATTTGGAGACAGATAAGGCGCAATTGGCTCAACCTCGTCCATCAGCTCCTTTGTCTCCTATTTCCATTACAAAAAAAAATTTATTTTTATATAAAACTTGATTGAGTACAAAATAATCCTAAGAATACAAGAAATTCTAAATACAATAAAAATCTGGAAAAGTGTAGTGGTGGAGATCAAGTCTGCAGTTGACTTCTCTACTCTATTGAAGATCCAAGAAAAGATTGTAAAACTTATAAACTCTATCTCACGGGCACAAATGGACAGTAAGGAGGCTCAACACTGGAAGCTTTTGATCTCACTAGATACAAAAGATGGTTTGGGAACCACATGTCCCAACTATTTATAGCAATTCACACTATAATAGCTATGCGCGCATGAAACTGAAAGAACACTATTTTTTGCCTGCATGCGCATAAGAACTACTTGTGCATAGAATTTTGCAATAATTCCAACGCATATAGTGGATCTCAACGTATGCCCACATCACGGTCAACTCAATACGTGGCATGCGTTATATTGATATGGCTATTGTTGTTTAAAACGTATGTACATTTAATATACATATGAACTTATGCGTATTAACATGCACATTTAATGCACATTATACCCTTGTATTCATAACTTCTCTCCTACGTATGGATGAGGAAAGAGAATTTCAAGGATTACATACATATGTATCCTTATGCGCATCTGGCCAAGCGGTCGTGCATAGTGCCACGTGGCATATAGATGATGTATAAAAATAAAGCATAATGATTACACTGACATGGGTGCTTATATTTTCTTGCTTTGTGTAACCTTCATTTACACGAATTACGAAAAGGCGTGACTTTTAATGAGCCTGTCGGTATATGTAATAACCATATGCACATAGGTTTGAGCGCATAGTCCAAAACTTACTAAAGAATAGCACATAGCTTATTGACTTTTTGACACATATACACCGGTGCATAGCTATTAGCGCGTATCGCATGGGTTTCCTCATAACCACAAAGCTCACTGTCTTTGGGTGTTGGCGCGCTTAGGTTATGTGCACAAAGAGTCGACTTCACTGAACCAGTAGCCTATGCTCATAGTAACCACGTGCATTGACTTGGAATTTTCCATACTTCTATAAGATCCATTTCAAAGTTTTTGAAACGTAACCAAGTTTGAAATACTTTGAAAAGAAGCATGGATAATAAGTTAATTCTGCGCATGAAAGAGCCCCGATCGCATAGTCTTCTTGTTAGGCTATATGCGCATAAGAAGTTTGGCGCATAGGCTAACAAGATTCCTGTCAGACTTGTGATCCTTCTCAATTTCTGTGCAGACTAAAAATCTTTTCAAATCTTAAAGCGACATCGGCTCCTGGGCACAAAAATTTAGGCATCTGTTTAGCACATGATCAACGTATGCCAGTCGTATCAAGGTGTCACATGCATATGAATGCGTTGTTTGTACATAGACCATCACCATTAATGTGCATACGAACACCAATGATAGTGCATAAGTTTAGGCTATAAATAGCTCTCTGTGAAGAGAGAGAAAACTCTACTTGCTCTCTACTATTCAAGCTCTTAATTTTTTTTTTGAACTTTTTGTTCTTCAAACTCAAAAACCCTTTACAATGGCCCCCAAAGCTTCCTCCTCCTCGGCCAAGAATTTCGACAAGGGCATGGCCAAGGTTGTCGAGTATGTCGTCGACCCATTACCACCAATAATCAAATACCCCAACATTTAGGCCCCAATAGAGGGTAGGGCTACTGTCCCAAATAACTATTTGGAAAAGATGACTCCACACATATGCGCATTTTGAACACAAAGATACAAGTACACAGTCATGCATATGGATGAGAAATTATCGTGAACATGTGCATACAAACTCATATTTGCTTATGCACATGGGCGTTGTTGAAAGGCTTCGTCACGAATATGCATGGGTAGCAAAATTTCTACTATACGCATGGATGCAGTTGTCTTTGGACGCTCATCATGAATCATGCATAGGAAATATATGTGCGAATGCTTCACGCATGGATGTGGTTGTCTTTCTAAAATGCTATACTGTGAACATGCGCAGCAGTCGTTATGTGCATAAGTCCAGAACACTTATTTCTATGCATGAGATAATATGCGCATAGGCAATTTGTCTCTGACTTAGAAAATTCCAGAGAATGGCTAAAAGTAGTGTGCATGGCTTTGTATGCAGATGACTATTTATGCTAATAGCTCCTTATAAGCATAAAGCTTCTCTTCTTGGAATTTTTCTTAAAGTATTTTAGACAACGTAGATATAAAATCAAATATTTCTAATAACTCTTTCATCTTCAATGTTGCAGTTTCACTTCTGTGGCTCCATTGGGCGAGACGCTCATGGGTTCTATAAAGGGATTAATCGGCATAAACTATATCAACGACATAGTCAACTCTGCGATGGCCCAAATCAACAAGGGCCAGCCTACTAGAAGACAGGCTATAATAGCCTAGCAGAACAAGAGTTTTCTTTTGGCACTAATAAACAATAACAAGCTTTATGGTGAAGGTTCTGAGACTTACAAGAAATTGGCCTTCTTGTTTGAGGATGTATTGACCATAATGACTTCTGAGTTTACCGCAATGAGACAAAGATGAACCTTCAAATTAAAGGACATATTGATGCACATGCCAATTATTGAATGCCACTACCCACTGTTAGTGTACACTTAAGTGACCAATGGAATGGGCCTTACTCCAAACCAGGGTAGGCAAGATTTGCCACAAGCTCAGCGACAACAAAAAGGGACTTATTTAAATGTACAAAGAATTCACTCTCTTTTACTACACGAAGATTGATGCCCTCGGGTCGATCGTCAGTAACATAGGACCTGATCTCCATCCGTATATCGCAGAGACTTCCACCAATATTGTACTAAGGAAAGGGATTCATATCCCGAAGGTGCTCTTCGTTTGACTGGTTGGGTTCACAACCATAAGTCCTGGAGTGACCTTACGTAATGGATGCTGAAGAAGTATGAGGATACCTTCAAGAGCATCGCTTGTACTATGCCATCAGGGCTACCTGCTACAACTTAAAATTGAACACCGCATGTTTATGGCATTGGCATAAATATATAATAGTTACACCATGACTTTCTTCACACCCATAGCAAGGTTGGTTTAGCCTTTCACGAGATGCAGGTGATCTCGAAATAGGGAGCCTTATGAGAAGCATACTTCGTGTAACAAGGAGCTGGCTGAGTTGGAAAAGACATATCGAAGACTTATAGAAGTCTATCAAGAGCAGTTGTGTCACCACTATATCTGACAAAAAGTTAAACGCACTGAGAAGATTGAAGGAGCCTCCCCGTACATAACTCGGTGGATTGGCTACCTGTTCACTCAGAACAAGGACACCACAAAAATCCACTTAATCCTTAACCCGATGGATGAAGACACCACCTATAACTTGATAAAGGAGCATAAAGTGAAGGATCTTGTGACATAATTGCTTGTCAGCAGCCATGCAACAGGGACCCGGATATACAACTACTTTTATCAAGCCCAACACAAGATATCAGACGAAGAGATCATAGCTAGATATATAATGATCTGACTCCACGACTGTGTGGTCCCTAGAGGCTCGAAAGCAATTGAAAGGCTGAACATGAACCTTATTCTCCCTGCTGTGAAGCTCATATTTGGTCATAAGCTTGCTCTGCTTTCGACTATTTTTATGCTCTAGTCCCAAAATATGCGGGACCAGGCCACGTGGCAATGGCCAACTATGCATCAAGCGGAATCTAGCCCAACTTTAGTATGTATACGCTATATAGGTCACTACAGCTATCCAGGTGAAACATCGAAATACATCCACAATACTATCTATGAAATAAAACTAAGTAACAAGAAAATACTACGAAAGAACAAGTGAAGAAGGTAACAATCTAAGTATACCTGAAACGTGAAGAACTAGTCCAAGAATCCCGCAAAAGCAGCTCAACAAATAACCCTGAAGGAAACTAGATCCTCAGAGGGACGTAGTAAGGTACATAATATACATGCCGAATGATAAACAGTAAATACCAACAAAAAATACCAAGTATCTCATGGCACAACTATACCTAACCAATCTATGTGAATGTAGTTGAGGAATACATTCACGCAGTGGCTTTCCTAATAAACAAATAAAATAATATACAACCATAATTTAGGCCTTTGTCGCTCTTCAAGTCGTACCCCATCCTCTGGATGATGTTCTTGGCAAGCGAACTTAACGATAAAGCTGCATTTTATCGCTGTCGGGTTCTGGTTCGACTAGGAGAAAGTTTTGGCAACCTTCCACCCTATCGAAGACGATAGGTTTTTCTCCCCACTTCCTTGCTGGAATTATGAAAAAATTACCGCTATACGGGAGTATCTTGTTGACTGCATAAGCCGCCGTCACTAGCATGTGCAGTTGTGGGCCTAAACCATTTTCTAAAGAATACATAGCTCTCATGTGTTTGAGATCAAAGTAATTTGAAAATAGCTCTTTATTGAGAAAATGGAGTATCTTCTTATCAGGGATTACATCATCAAAGGAAGGAACATCAGCATGAGCATCAACGTACTCTTTGAGCTCATCATCCTTATTGTTTGTTACTAATGCCGAAGGTGGGTTCGGGGCCTTCTTATTAGGGCGATGAAGGCTCAAAACTAGGGGTTTAGAGTTGTCACTCCTCGTTCCTGATATGCATATTTAGAACATATTATTTCTTGCTTGCATGATAATTATGTTGCATGGAGACTAAACCCATTCTTTGGTTCAACTTGGTTCATGCTTTATTTGTGTGGTTGGGTTTGGTCATGAGTTGAACTTATGGTCTAAATCTCAAGATCTAGCTTATATAAACCATTTTCCTTCTCTCTCTTCCCCCATTCTCTTTATTTCCTTTCATTCTTTATTTTAGGCAAGTACACATTGCATGTCATGGAGAAACATAGATTTTTAATTCTTTCTTTTCTTTTGTATATTATTAGTCTAATATGTATGCATTATGATTCTAAACACTTTTAATGCTAGGAGTTTTCGATTTTGATGTGTAGATTTAAGTAGATCTACATTTTTAGTTAAGGGTTTTTATGGGTTCTATGAGTTTTTCTTAGTTTTGATCTATTAAAACTTAGTATTTTGGAAAACCCAATTATTCCATTTGATAGAGCATTCAATTTCAGGCATTTTTGACTTTTGTTTCACTTAAATTTGATTTAAAATGAAGATTTTATGAAAATATCAAGTTTTCAGCTCTTGGAGCTTTTCTTATGGTGTTCTTGGTGTCCTTGGTGATTATTGGTGTGCTAGTTTTTTGGACGATAAAGTCTATGCGGCTGGGAAGGCCATGCAGCAAAGATGCTATGCAGCATGTGCATTGTGAGCACAGACTTTCTATGCGCAGAGAGGGATGCTCGTGACTGTTTCTCCTTCGCAGTGTGTGCATCTCTTATGACGCGCATGACTATTTGCATGCGCGCTCAGAGCCATGCGCCCAAACAATCCATGCGGCATGTCTTGTTATGGGCAAAATCTTTCCATGCACTTAAGGGTACATGCGCCAAGCCGTCATGCGCCTAGCACTGAAATCCTAACTTGCCATGTGCATTTCCATGCGCATGACTTGCTATACGCCAGGCCGCTCCGCTCTAGGCTCATCTTTATTGCGATATTGTATCCATACGCCATACGCTATGCGGCAGACTGCTATGAACTTGTATCTATGTGGCAGCTTTTCCATGTGCACATTTCCCATGCGCGCATGTCTAACCTAGCGACCCTTTGTTCCTATTTTGTTATTTTGTTTGATTTTGGACCTTTCATTGGATTTTGTGATTCTTTGTGTTGATTCTAGTAATTGCAAGTGTTATGGACTTAGTGACTATGTGTTAGACTTGACTATGCACCTGACTCGGCTATGTGCAGAACTAGACCATGCGCCAAGTAGCTATACTACATATGCGCATGACATGGCATATACGTTGCAATGTGATAGAACTCATGCGAATGACTAATGATTGGTAACTTAACTCGACTACTTATATCCGTACTGATACACTTACTACTTGTTTTGTGTTCCTACGTGTTAAGTGTTACATATGCACTAAGGTGCTCCATATCTTGCTACGTGTTATTTGTTACATGTTCTTGGTGTTTACCGAGTTGCCCCCTATCCTACGTGACATGTGATATTATATTATTTCTCCAATATTGACATAATAGTTGGTCAATAACCAAGCGTGCTAGGAATTATTTGATTGTTATATCACGCTTGGGTGAATCCAATGAATTATCAAATGACAAAGTGGATTTGTATCTATCATGCCCGTATTGCGGTACGACATATAAGGGGAGTAATATGTGACCACACCATGTGATTCTAGATAACCGTAGGCTTAACTAGGCAACTAAAACTTATAGAGTATTGGGAGGGATGGGATCCCGAGATCGTGCATGTGAGCCACCTGAGATAATCGTCATGACGTGCAAGGCTGGCCCCCATGGATATTGTGTCACTTCCGCACTAGTGGATGGCAATATCCGAATACTATATTGTATAATATGTTCTATACGATTTAGCATGGTGGCCTTACGAGGTACCGATGCATATACAACGTACTACGTGATTAACATGGCTCGACTAGCCCTGCTTAATAGCTCACAATCTGAGGACTTCTAGTTATGCATTAATTCTGGGATAACCCGGACTCCACCTAGTAAGCTTTACAAGTGATTGGCCTTTTTATAAGTAAGCTTGATTGTGTTTGCATCTTCTGTTAAGTAGCCTAGGGACATGGACTATCATGGTGCAATGGTCTAACCCTTGTCCTTGTTTGGTTGTAGGGTTAGATCATTGTGTCACGATAGGCTATGGACCAAAACTAAGAAACATATATATATATATATATATATATATATATATATATATATATATATATATATATATATATATATATATATATATCATAGCTTAGTTTTTTCTTCATTCGTGCTTCCTTTGTGGTACTTGCTATTTGGGGTCTAACCCCACTGGTTTTGTATGGCAAGGTTTAGAGCCAGCACCTGAGGATCCAATTTACTCCCCCATAAACAATGACGCGCACCAGACTGATAGCCGCTGAAGGACATAAGTGGGTTTCTTTTTACCTGCTCGTCATTGTATATTTTACTTTTTTGAGCATTTAGCCACCGACATCTGTTAGCCGACATATCTGGACATTAGCTTCCTTTACATGATTGTAATTAATCAAAATGCTACTGATCATGGTCGTATACTTTTGCTACTCATCTTGCTCCTTATTTTGTACAGCTAGTTTCCAGAATATTTTGAGAAAGCGTTTGTGACGCCTTTCTGTATTATTATACATGTTCTATGTTACTACTTCTTGTTTTATTGATTGAGATGTAGATGCTCTAGGTGACCCTAAGTGACTTGATTGTATTATGCACCCCTTCGTCTAGTTACAACCGTGATCATCATACGATATTCTATACCTTGTACAGGATAGTTGGCCATATCCGTCTCCATATTTCGGTACTAGGGCAAGGCAAGGTTTTAGTGGTGGCCATGCAGGTCTGTATTTTTAGACTTGTGAGGTGTCATGATCATAAGAGTCTCAACCAAGCATGTGTCTTTAAAATCCTGAATTCGTTCCTCTCCGTGCCCAGCTTGACCATCGAATCAATTATTTCCTTGATCCTTACCGTCCTATTCTTGATATTTTTTGTTCTTTTCCTTTAGGGATTCTTCAGTTGTAGGTACAACAAATCTGGCAGGTCATGATTCCTTAGGGAAGAATGAGGTAGCACATGCTCTGAGTCATATCCGGATTGAGCCAATGGTTGAGCAAGTTGACCCAGTAGAACCAGTAGTTGGACATGTGGAGCAACAGGTCCCAGAAGTTCTAGTGCCCCCAATAGTGCTAGCAGTGCCTGTGATACTTGATACCCCGACATTGCTAGAGATTATCAGAGGAATGATGGCTGCACAACAACACCCGATGTTTCAGCAACAGGAGCAAAATATTTTGTTGAATCAAGGATTACATATGACTTTGGAAAGGAACGGACGGACTGATTCGGGAGAATCAGTAAGGTTTTGTTGACTTAACCCGAGGTACTACGATGGCACAGAGGATGCATTACATCAGACATATGGTTGCCAGATATTGAGGTTATTCTAGCGACGACAAAGGTTTCGACTGACGAACAAGTTGACCAGGTCCGACTGCAGCTTCAGGACTTTGCTCGTGATTGGCGGGCATCTGTAGAGGTTGGCTTGAGACATTATATTCTTTGGAACAGTTTCAGGACCCGGTTCAGGACCATGTATTTTGGAGTCATAGCGCAATATGAGCTCGATCAGAGGTTTATCGGTCTCAAGCAGGTCGGTATTACTATGGACGAATATGCAGCAGAGTTCTACAGGTTAGTAGGTTCACCCCGACGACGGTAGATACGGATTCTGATTGAGCGATGTAACCTCCGATTTCCAAATTTCTGAAATATTTAGATTTTTATTTTATTTTAAAATATCAAGTTTATAAGATATTTTCTCCTTGAATTTTAGTATTAGATTTTTGAATAATGTTTGATTTTAGTAGGTGATTTGAAATCTTTTATAAAATTTATTTTCCTAAATGTCGATTTATTATAAAATAAATAGATAAATAATGATACATATATAGTACTCTTGCTTCAATATTTATTGGCTTGAAATCATAAAATTATTTAAAGGACTAGTTATTTTCTTCATAATAAATTTTGTAATCCATTTGGGATAGTAAATAAATAAATTACATACTTTCTAAGATTTTGGAATATGGGTTTAATTAGTAGCTAATTGGGAATCAATTAGCCTTGGAAGCCTCTTAAAATATTTTCTTAAAATATAATCTTTTTCTTTTAAAATTTTACAAGTTTGCCATCTCCCATTCACACCCTCATTTCCCACATGAAAAACTCATTCATATCTAATCTTGGCCATTCATTAATTGGGCCAATCCTCACCCTTTATCCCACAACCTCTCTCCCTATTTAAAGTCTCTCACCCACACCATTCCCAAGAAACCCTAGCTAGCCCTCACAAATTCCCACAAGCCAACAAGCTATCACCATTATTTTGTGTGCTCGTGTCCGTGTGTCCAGCATTGCCGTGTCAGCCGTGTTGGCCTCGGGTCCGACCCCGGGTGTCCTATCGTATCCATTCATTCCTGTGTCCAGTTATTACAACTTTACAACCAGATTTTGTGTTCGACACCATCTGGACACAACCACCACTGTACAAACCCCCAACCCTGTGTCCAACACCCGGACACGTCCGCCCCCACACCACAGTACACCCAATCCTCGTGTCCAGCCTCGGACACGATCCACCCGACTTATACAGAATTCAAAAACCTAACCCTATGTTAAACCCTAACCTAGATCCGTCGACCGCCGCCGGCGACTGGGACCTCCTCCTCTGAGTCGAGCTGCCGTCCCCTCCTTCCGCCGCGTCGAGCTCGAAGATCCGCCGCCGCTGCAGCCAGATCCGTCGACCGCTCTCGAGTTTCCACCGCCGCCGCCCCGAGACGAACGTCGACCACCGCCGGCTTCGACCACAGCAGATCCGCCGACCGCCGCTGAGCTTCGCTGCCGCCCTGAGCTCCCAGATCCCGCCTCGAAGTCGTCGACCGCCGACGCCTTGCCCGCGTGACCCCGGCGGACTTCCCCGCGCCGACGCCGGAGAAAAACCCAGCGTAAGCCCTCTTTTCCCTCTTCCCTCTTTCTTTCGATTCACTGAATATGGTTTAGTACCTATATTAGTTAAATTATAATTAGTTTAGTTATAATTAGATTAATTAGTTAATTATTAATCAGTTAGTAATTTCTTAATCAGTTAGTTAGTATGTAATTGGTTTAGTAAATAAATGTAATTAGTTTAGTAATTAAATATATTTAGTTTAGTAATTTTATTAATTAGTTTAGTTAAATTAGAATATAATTAGTTTTATTGTTTATAATGTATGAATTTAGTTATTTATTATGTGTAAAAATTTGGTTATATTAATATGTAATTAGTTAGTTTTATGTAATTAGTAGTTGCGTAATAATTATAAGGGTTTTGATTATACAAAAATATAATAATTTGTTGGGGTTTATATTATTATTTAAGAAATAGTTTCAATAATAAAAATTAGTTCAAATTTGGTTATTTTGGACTGGTAACCGATTTCACTATAGATATAAAAAAATATATTGGCTTTTACATAAATTCTAAATTTTATAAATAAACTTTATTTGGTAATTATTGTTCAAAATAATTTTGAAATAATTTTCATTAAATTAAGGTGTTACCTTAATTACGAACAATCAACCCTTTTCTCTTATTAGCCTGGTATCCTTATCTCGATTTTCGTGTCGAACTTCGATCTTGGACTTCTTTATATAGTTTCTAGCTATTTGGACTGCTCCGGACTCATTGGAACTAACTACTACTTCATTTGGGATCACCTTGTGAAGTGTGGTATTATGTACATTCTCTGATTAGTTATTATATATATAAAAATATTTGATTGATATATATACAAATATGTATTTTGGTATATAAGTATATATTTATATACATCTATTTAGTGTATATACACATATACGTATTTTGTACAATTACTAATAGACACTTATATATATATATTATATACGTTTTTATTGGTATATACTCTGAGTGTAAATGTGTATTATATACGTATCCCTACTAGATGACCCTAGTTGACTAGAGCCATGCCTGGCATAGCCCTGAGGCCAGTGTATTTCTATTGTGTGTTAGTGTAGCATCTGATACAAGTGATATTATTATATGTTTATAGGACTGTCGGATTCTCCAGACGATACTCTGGGATAGGACATTGGTATTGACAGCTAAGGACCCAAGGCAAGTACATTCTCTGATTAGTTTCTAATTTATGATATCTCCTATGTTCACTGTATCTAGTGTAGATATCCATGCTCTTGACACGTTGGTTACACGGATTGGTATACACGGATCTCGTCATGAGATGTTATTCCTTTTTTATGGTGTAGCTTGTACAAGACTTGTTTCCTTGTTATCTTGTGCATGTACAGACACTGATTCCCGGGGAGACTTGCTACCTCCCTAGGGAATCCCGTGCCATAGCGTACCATGATTGGATCTACTATACCAGTCGGGGGAGGAAAGTATTTTAGTATAGATATGTGATCATACCCAACTCTACATGCATCATAGCTCACCCCATATCTCACGTCGGGTGCGGCCTGACCATTTACATGCTTCATAGCTGTTACGTGTGATTAGCCTGACCTCTACATGCATTATAGCTAACCAACGGTTAGCCTGACCTTACATGAATTATAGCTAATCACATGTAACCAGCCTGATCAAGTTCCCAAACCGATCACATGTTAAAGCTAGTACTCACACACATAGTCATAGAATTCTTGCTCGTTGACATATTATTTCTTTTCCTGCATTTACTTACAGTATTCCCAGTATTTCTTTTATTGTACATTTCTCGTACCTATACATGCATCTCGTATATTTCCATCTAGAACTGCTACATAGTTTATATCATTAATATAGAACTACTATTTAGAGATGTACTTTGCTCCTTCCTGACTGGAAAAATATTTTCCAGACTATGCCTAGAGGACTGGTATCAGACACTGGTGGACCACAGGGTGAGTAGCTGAGACTTGGATTATGTTGAGTTAGATTATTTACAGTTTAGACTTGTGTTGTATCTTCATTTCTTTTCTTCGATTTCTTATCGTGCTGTAGTTGTGATTGAGTATGTTGTTCATTTATTTTTGTTATCCGTGTCTCCTTATGGAGTTGGATACTAGTGTGAGATTGATTAGATAACATTTGACCTAGACAGCGTTCTACCGCCGATGCTGCGGCGTAGGCTGGATGTACCCACGCTCTCGTGCCCCTAAATCGGGTGCGGGTCGTGACACGTTTTTAGTGGTGGCCCATGCAGGTCGACTTCGCAAGTTGTGCGATGTCGTGGTAGTGCGACGTCATAGTTGTACTACTGCGTACCTGTTATAGAATATAGGACATAGGATACTAGGATGAGAGAGGATACTCAATCACAAATTCTTGAGAGATTCTTGGGACGACCCCTTGAGAATCTTATTATAATTTCTAATTTTTAAATCCTTCGCCTTGTTTCCGTCTGTCCTCACTCGTTGATATTGAGTTTGATTCCTGTTGATCAATTATTAAATTGGGATCTTGGTTTCATTGTAGAGTTGATTTTATACCGAGATGAATTTTACGGACTAAATTTTACGATATCATCTGATGACATATATGGATGAGAAAAGTAAGAAAGGTGAAACGTCTGCTTGGGTTATGGAACCTAGAGTTTTCGCAGCCGTACCGGTTAGCAAAAATTCTAGATAACATGACTGTAGGGTTGCGTACTTTAGTTACGGAACCTGTCGTTTACCGCACCTATGCTTACTGGCATGGCGAGGATTCTTAGCGTCATGATTTTTGACCGACGTGTATGATTATCAGGTTGAGTCTTAAAAATTTGTTCTTAAAGTGTCATCTCAACACTTATCTATTACTGTTATACAAGACTTTATTCCATCGTTCTTTTGGTTGCTAGCAGTAGAAACACCTTCAGTCTTCAATCCAGACTTTTTGAGCTCCTATCCTTGAGGATTCCTTGTTAAGTATGATAATTAATGACTTGTAATTTTGGCTGTGTCTAGAGTATTAGTATTGACTGAGTGAAGCTAGTGAGTTGTAAGTGTTTCCTAGTTGGACATGTGAGCAGTAGGCTTTAATCTAGAGTTAACCCATAGCATAGTACCTTGTAACAATGGTTCTAGGAGAAGTGTCATTAGAGACTGAGAGTAGAAGGAGAGCATAGAGTATCAGTGATAGTTCTCAGAGTTAGTATCAGAGCCAATATACCGTCCTGGATAATCATGATTATGTAATTAAGTGATCTATGTAAACAATTAGGTATCAAGGAATTATGTTAAGGATTAATGGAGCATAATATTCAATTTGATAATTGATATCGGAATTGGTAATGAAAATAGTGAAGCGTATCACGGATTAGTTTAACAGGCTTTAAAGGGTTAAAGGGAAATACATATACATCAATTGAGATGAGGAACCATATGCATGCCCATGAGAGTAAAGAAACATGAGTGTTATAGAAGGTACAGGTAATCATGAGTTCTAATGAGCTTGATGAGATGATCCATTAATGAAGCTAGTGATATAATACCAAGAGTGCTAATGGTTCTATATCGAGGATTAGTCGAGAATGACGCTAATAATAGTAAGCACTCTGTGTGATGAAATTGGATGATATACCAGTTAATATAGATCGAAATCATGAAAGAAAATACAGGTGATGATAACTTTGATCATTGGAGGTAATAGTACAAGTGATTCAGGCAGTACAATTTTTGTACACAGTTTAGACAATAGAGGTATTGAGTGCACCTTGAGTATTAGAGACTATGAGCACTTACATGTAAAATTGTGGATTTATAAATTAAAGAGTGGAAATGAATTTTTACTTTGAGAATTATTGAGAAGTTGAGATTGTGTCAAAAAAAAAAAATTTGAGGATTTCAAATATTGATTCAATAAACAAGGTCAAGGCTACAAAGATTTTAGAAGTGATTAAAAATTTTATTTCGATGTTGAGTATCTGACTTTGAGGAGGTATATGCAATTTATTTTTAAGTTGATCGAGAAGTTAACCCTTGACGATTATTTTGAGGATAAATTTTATGGTAGATGAGAGATATGAATATTAATATATGAGTAGATGATATACATGTGTAAGGATCTGGTGACTTGAGCATGATTGAGATGGCACCGCAAACATACTTGGGTGTCCATCTAAAGTTGTATTAGAAAGAGCAGTACTTAGTATGGTGTGTTACACTTGGTGTGCACTTGAGTGATAAGAACAAATAGTATAGATAATTGTAGTAGGAACGAGAACTAGCAGTGGGTGTACTAAAGTAGAACAGGGGTACCTAAAGAGATAGAGGTATCAAACTTTACATGCACCAATTGACCTATAATCGTGTTAGAGGTTCTTGGTATCAGATTTTGGTATTAATAGACAGGTGTGTGCAATACGGATATATTCATGGATCTTGTGGATTAATGATTAGTTGATATGGGTACCAGTGTACATGAATAGGAATTAGTTAGTGAATGTGCTAGAGTTAAGTGTTTGTTAGAGATAGTAGATACTACAAGTAATATATTAGCAGGTTTTCTTTTTCCTAATGTTTCCGTCTCTTGATTGATTGATTTCCCTAGTGCTGTAGTTCGTATTCATGATTTTCTTGTTAGAATATAACTAGTAGTACACCCTGACAGAGACTGCAGTACCATGACAGAAGACACATGACCTATATATTTTCTTAGATTGCATGGCTGTAGGTAGAATTTTCTTAAACCATGATCATTAGGGTTTTGACCATAGCAAAGATCTATGACAAGGTTATGACTGACAAAAAGGGACAAGATGATTAAATTATGGATGAGCATTAATTTAAATAAAGAATTAAGGGTTGTTATAACAGAGGTGATGGATCATTGATTTTACGAAAATCGAGGTATGATTGAAATTCGAGGATAAACATTAACTTAAATAGAGAGTTAAGAAAATCACAGGGCAAAATTGAGGATTATTTTAATTTTTGGAAGGTCTTGATATGATTAAATTGGTTATTAAAATTTGAGAAAAATTAGAGAAATTATTATTATATCTATTTGATTGCAAGGTAAAAATTTGAAATTTTATATTATGAATGTTGCGTTGAAGATTCCGTAAGTATCACATTGTTGAGTATTTTGAGGAAAAAGGAAATCAGGAAATAAAATCGTTAATAGAATAGTGTCGAATTCAATTCTCGGGATAAGGATTTAGATTTGAATAAGCATCAATTGAATTTGAGTTAGAGGAGTAAGATGATTGATGGATTAGTGTTTAAAATTTAAATTTTGGGATACGATTTTTATAAATATGCATTGTTTGGATTTCAATTGGAGGATTAGATATTAAATCCTGGAGTATTTAGATACGAACTTAAAATTTTTGGAAGAGATTATAACAAAAAGGGAATTTGATTTTTAAACTTGAAGATTTTCAGGAATATGATGTTATAGAATTTTGAAAGGTTGTGAAATAACAATATGGAATTACTTCTTGATTATTTGGTTTAAAATTTAAAATTTGATAGAAATAATATAATGAGTAAAGGCAATTATTGAGGATCTTAAATTTCGAGGACGAAATTTTTCTAAGGTGGATAGACTTGTAACCTCCGATTTCCAAATTTCTGAAATATTTAGATTTTTATTTTATTTTAAAATATCAAGTTTATAAGATATTTTCTCCTTGAATTTTAGTATTAAATTTTTGAATAATGTTTGATTTTAGTAGGTGATTTGAAATCTTTTATAAAATTCATTTTCCTAAATGTTGATTTATTATAAAATAAATAGATAAATAATGATACATATATAGTACTCTGGCTTCAATATTTATTGGCTTGAAATAATAAAATTATTTAGAGGACTAGTTGTTTTCTTCATAATAAATTTTGTAATCCATTTGGGATAGTAAATAAATAAATTACATACTTTCTAAGATTTTGGAACATGGGTTTAATTAGTAGCTAATTGGGAATCAATTAGCCTTGGAAGCCTCTTAAAATATTTTCTTAAAATATAATCTTTTTCTTTTAAAATTTTACAAGTTTGCCATCTCCCATTCACACCCTCATTTCCCACATGAAAAACTCATTCATATCTAATCTTGGCCATTCATTAATTGGGCCAATCCTCACCCTTTATCCCACAACCTCTCTCCCTATTTAAAGTCTCTCACCCACACCATTCCCAAGAAACCCTAGCTAGCCCTCACAAATTCCCACAAGCCAACAAGCCATCACCATTGTTTTGTGTGCTCGTGTCCGTGTGTCCAGCATTGTCGTGTCAGCCGTGTTGGCCTCGGGTCCGACCCCGGGTGTCCTATCGTATCCATTTATTCCTGTGTCCAGTTATTACAACTTTACAACCAGATTTTGTGTCCGACACCATCTGGACACAACCACCACTGTACAAACCCCCAACCCTGTGTCCAACACCCGGACACGTCCGCCCCCACATCACAGTACACCCAATCCCCGTGTCCAGCCTCGGACACGATCCACCCGACTCATACAGAATTCAAAAACCTAACCCTATGTTAAACCCTAACCTAGATCCGTCGACCGCCGCCGGCGACTAGGACCTCCTCCTCTGAGTCGAGCTGCCGTCCACTCCTTCCGCCGCGTCGAGCTCGAAGATCCGCCGCCGCTGCAGCCAGATCCGTCGACCGCTCTCGAGTTTCCACCGCCGCCGCCCCGAGACGAACGTCGACCACCGCCGGCTTCGACCACAGCAGATCCGTCGACCGCCGCCGAGCTTCGCTACCGCCCTGAGCTCCCAGATTCCGCCTCGAAGTCGTCGACCGCCGACGCCTTGCCCGCGTGACCCCGGCGGACTTCCCCGCGCCGACGCCGGAGAAAAACCCAGCGTAAGCTCTCTTTTCCCTCTTTCCTCTTTTTTTCGATTCACTGAATATGGTTTAGTACCTATATTAGTTAAATTATAATTAGTTTGGTTATAATTAGATTAATTAGTTAATTATTAATCAGTTAGTAATTTCTTAATCAGTTAGTTAGTATATAATTGGTTTAGTAAATAAATGTAATTAGTTTAGTAATTAAATATATTTAGTTTAGTAATTTCATATAATTAGTTTAGTTAAATTAGAATATAATTAGTTTTATTGTTTATAATGTATGAATTTAGTTATTTATTATGTGTAAAAATTTGGTTATATTAATATGTAATTAGTTAGTTTTATGTAATTAGTAGTTGCGTAATAATTATAAGGGTTTTGATTATGCAAAAATATAATAATTTGTTGGGGTTTATATTATTATTTAAGAAATAGTTTCAATAATAAAAATTAGTTCAAATTTGGTTATTTTGGACTGGTAACCGATTTCACTATAGATATAAAAAAATATATTGGCTTTTACATAAATTCTAAATTTTATAAATAAACTTTATTTGGTAACTATTGTTCAAAATAGTTTTGAAATGATTTTCATTAAATTAAGGTGTTACCTTAATTACGAACAATCGACCCTTTTCTCTAATTAGCCTGGTATCCTTATCTCGATTTTCGTGCCGAACTCCGATCTTGGACTTCTTTATATAGTTTTTAGCTATTTGGACTGCTCCGGACTCATTGGAACTAACTACTACTTCATTTGGGATCACCTTGTGAAGTGTGGTATTATGTACATTCTCTGATTAGTTATTATATATATAAAAATATTTGATTGATATATATACAAATATGTATTTTGGTATATAAGTATATATTTATATACATCTTTTTAGTGTATATACACATATACGTATTTTGTACAATTACTAATAGACACTTATATATATATTATATACGTTTTTATTGGTATATACTCTGAGTGTAAATGTGTATTATATACGTATCCCTACTAGATGACCCTAGTTGACTAGAGCCATGCCTGGCATAGCCCTGAGGCCAGTGTATTTCTATTGTGTGTTAGTGTAGCATCTGATACAAGTGATATTATTATATGTTTATAGGACTGTCGGATTCTCCAGACGATACTCTGGGACAGGACATTGGTATTGACAGCTAAGGACCCAAGGCAAGTACATTCTCTGATTAGTTTCTAATTTATGATATCTCCTATGTTCACTGTATCTAGTATAGATATCCATGCTCTTGACACGTTGGTTACACGGATTGGTATACACGGATCTCGTCATGAGATGTTATTCCTTTTTTATGGTGTAGCTTGTACAAGACTCGTTTCCTTGTTATCTTGTGCATGTACAGACACTGATTCCCGGGGAGACTTGCTACCTCCCTAGGGAATCCCGTGCCATAGCGTACCATGATTGGATCTACTATACCAGTCGGGGGAGGGGAGTATTTTAGTATAGATATGAGATCATACCCAACTCTACATGCATCATAGCTCACCCCACATCTCACGTCGGGTGCGGCCTGACCATTTACATGCTTTATAGCTGTTACGTGTGATTAGCCTGACCTCTACATGCATCATAGCTAACCAACGGTTAGCCTGACCTTACATGAATCATAGCTAATCACATGTAACCAGCCTGATCAAGTTCCCAAACCGATCACATGTTAAAGCTAGTACTCACACACTTAGTCATAGGATTCTTGCTCGTTGACATATTGTTTCTTTTCCTGCATTTACTTACAGTATTCCCAGTATTTCTTTTATTGTATATTTCTCGTACCTATACATGCATCTCGTATATTTCCATCTAGAACTGCTACATAGTTTATATCATTAATATAGAACTGCTATTTAGAGATGTACTTTGCTCCTTCCTGACTGGAAAAATATTTTCCAGACTATGCCTAGAGGACTGGTATCAGACACTGGTGGACCACAGGGTGAGTAGCTGAGACTTGGATTATGTTGAGTTAGATTATTTACAGTTTAGACTTGTGTTGTATCTTCATTTCATTTCTTCGATTTCTTATCGTGCTGTAGTTGTGATTGAGTATGTTGTTCATTTATTTTTGTTATCCGTGTCTCCTTATGGAGTTGGATACTAGTGTGAGATTAATTAGATAACATTTGACCTAGACAGCGTTCTACCGCCGATGCTGCGGCGTAGGCTGGACGTACCCACGCTCTCGTGCCCCTAAATCGGGTGCGGGTCGTGACAAGCGATGAGGTTCCAATAGGGACTCCACCTAAAAATTCTTTAACTGGTAGAGGGGAACGACTACCAGGCATGAGCTTATCATGCAGAGGTTGTCAGTGAGGACTAGAGGCCATAAGAGGTCTCATGCTTAGAGCGGAGGAGGATGAGCAGTACCCCGAATGTCAGCACTATCACTTGGCATTCGTATCCATGATTCAGCACCGCGAAGGACAATAATTTTAGCAGTAATAGCACCGGCTCGATAGTAGCAACAGCGCCAGGGAGCACCGACGGGTTATACTTACTGTGGCAAAAGAGGCCACCCTAGAGATGTATGTAGGGCAGCCAATGGTTTGTGTCTGAGATATGGTAGTCCAGATTAGCGGATTTCTACTTGTCCTTTGATACATAGGCTAAGAGGGTTGGTTCAGCAGTTTCCAGCATTACCTGTACTAGGGACAACTCAGTACAGAGGACCGACAATAGCAGTACAACCATTAGCTCAGCGCCCATTATCGACGCAGTCTAAGATGTTCTGGCAATGGGAGTAGCAACAGGGTCAACATAGGCCACAACAACATTTCCAAGGGAGGCAGCAGCAAGGAGCTCAGCAAGGCCAGGGGAAAGCATTCACTTTGTCTCCAGAGGAGGCTTTGTCATCGAGCGACATGGTGGCAGGTAACATCTCAGTCGTATCTTTTCCTGCTGCAGCATTGTTTGATTCTGGTGCATCTCATTCCTTTATATCTATACGATTTACGATATATATTGATTGGAGTTCAAGACATTGCCAGAAAGGTTGAATATAATCACTTGTAATGGGTTCATAGGAGTTAGTATGGTGTGTATAGAGTGTCCAGTCGAAGTGTACGGGCGCTTATTACCTGCACGATTGATCGAGTTTTCTATGGGTAACTTTTACGTTATCCTAGGCATGGACTGGCTGAGAGACAGTCATGCTATGATATATTGCCATAAGGGTAGGGTATTGTTTAGTATCCCTGGCATGAAAGACTTTATTTTTGATAGATCTCTGGGAAACCAGCATGAAGAGAGGATCACATTGGCAGTGATAGCAGAAGAACAGCTTCCTGAGATAGTCAAGGAGCTCCTAGATGTGTTCCCAGAAGAACTTCTAGGGTTACCACCCATAAGGGATATAGAATTCTGTATAGAGTTGACTCCCAGAGCAGGACCGATATCTTGTAAGGTTCACTAGATGGATCCATCAGAATTGGATAAGCTGTACCAATATGTAGAAAAGTTGAAGGCAAAAAAGTTTATCCGAACCAGTAGATCACCTTGGGGAGTGCCTGGTTCTAGTGAAGAAGAAGGATGGGTCAACACAGTTGTGTATCAACTACAAGCAGCTAAATACGATAACACTAAAGAATAAGTACCCATTACCAAGGATATATGATTTGTTTGATCAGTTGAGTAAAGCTAAAGTTTTCTCCAATATCGATCTCCGGTCAAGATATCATAAGGTGAGAGTTCGAGAGCAAGATATATCCAAGACAATATTTAGGTCGCGATATGGACATTATAAATTTCTAATGATACCATTCAGATTAACTAATGGTCCAGCGGTGTTTATGGATTTGATGAACTGTATTTTCATGCCATACCTAGATCAGTTCGTGGTGGTTTTTATAGACAACATTCTTGTCTATTCAAGTAGCGAAGAGGAGCATGAAGAGTATCTTTGTAAGGTCTTGTAGATTCTGAGGGAACACTAGTTGTATGCCTTAGCAAATGCTAGTTTTGGTTAGATCATGTCTTGTTTCTGGGGCACATCATCTAGGGAGTAGGAGTGGAAGTAGATCTGAAGAAGGTTGAGGCCTTAGAGAGTTGGCTAGTTCCGAAGACAGTAGCAGAGGTACGTAGTTTTTTGGGTTTGGGAGGATACTACAGGAGGTTTGTGGCAGACTTTACAAGGATTTTAGCACCATTAACCCCGTTTGATGCATAAGGAGACTAAGTTTGTTTGGTCAACAGAATGTCAAACAATATACGAAGAGTTGAAGAAAATATTGATTTATGCACCAATTCTCATGCTTCTAGTATGTTTTGAAGGATTTACAATATATTGTGCTGTATTCGGATAGGGACTTGGGTGTGTTTTGATGCAACATGGAAGAGTGATAGCTTATGCATCTTGGCAGCTTCAAGATCATGAGAAGAACTACCCGACTCATGATTTGGAGTTGGCACCAATAGTATTTTTGCTTAAGCTATGGAGGCACTACTTATATGGTGATCGAGTAGAGATATTTACAGATCATAATAGATTGAAGTATGTATTCACCCAGAAGGACCTGCATATGAGGCAGAAAAGGTGGTTAAAAATGTTTAAGGATTTTGTTGTAGAACTTCAGTACCATCCAGGCAAGAAAAATATAGTAGCAGATGCTCTTAAGAGGAGGGAAAGCACACTGATGTTAACAACACAGTGACATATATTATAGGATCTTCAAAAGATAGGTATCGAGATAGTACTTCCGCAGGACACATAATTTTGGCCAGTTTACAGATTTAGTCTACTTTGGTTGAGAGGACTAAGGAAGCTCAGGCAGAGGATCTGAAAGTTCAGAAGCTTCGAACAGAATGTGAGTCTGGTCTCAGGAAGGAGTTAATGATTCATAATGATGGAATACTTAGATTTGGAAATCATCTCTGTGTACCTAGAGAAGATATCCGATAGGAAATTATGATCGAGGAGCATAGTTCCCAATATTCAATACATCCAGGAAGGACCACGATGTATCAAGATATCAAGCAATATTTCTTGTGGAACATGGTGGAAAGGAAGATAACGCGATTCATTTCTCGATGTTTGGTATGTCAGCAAGTGAAGGCCGGCCAACAGAGATCAGCAGGGTTATTGTAGCCGCTTTCTATCCCAGGGTGGAATTAGAAGCATATCACAATGGACTTTGTGACCGATATACCTAGATCCCCGACTGGTCGTGATGCAGTTTGGATAATAGTGGATCATCTCACGAAAGTAGCTCATTTTCTTCTTTTTCGAGTAGGATAGATCATATAGCAGTTGGAAGAGATGTATATGTGACAAATATTGAGACAATATGGTGTCCCGGTGAGTATCGTATCAAATTGAGACACTCGGTTTACTTCTCATTTATGGAGACGCTTGCGTTAGAGTTTGGGCACCAAGTTAAGATTTAGTACCGTTTACCATCCTCAAACAGACGGGCAGTCAGAAAGAACCATCAAGATATTAGAAGACATATTATGAGCTTATACTTTGGATTTTGGAGGGTCTTAGGAGGATCACCTTTATCTAGTTGAGTACAACAACAATTAACAAGCAAGTATTCAGATGGCTCCCTTCGAGGCGTTATATGGAAGAAAGTGCAGGTCACCATTATCATAGGATGATATTGGTGAGCGAAAGATGTTAGGACCCAAGATGATCACTTAAACAATAGAATTTATCAGGAAGATGGAGAACGACTTTGGGTTGTGCAGGATAGGCATCGTCATTGGTCATATCAGCATCGTAGGCCTCTAGAGTTTTGCGTCGGCGATCACGTGTTCTTATGGATTTTGCTGACCCATCGAGTCATTGGATTCGGAGTCTGCGGGAACCTTTGTCATGCCCTAAAACCAGAATATTGGAGAACGGGACTGACAATGCCAGCTACATATACTTAGAGCACTCCGATACTCCATATATACGGTAAAGCTGTAAAATATGAGAGGTCACTACAAACCAACAGTCAATCCTAGGTCTAACAAACCATAATATCTTAATCACAAGAACAACAGTAATAATAACAAGATGTAAGATCAGCAGATATATAATAGTAAAGTGTCCCAAACTATAATATATAGATGATCATGAAGCTAGTGAACACAAAATGAATAAACTAGCTAGAATCTAAATCATACATGATCAACCATAGGATGTCAAATATGCTAATGCCCGTAGGCTAACAAGTCAAACCAAAACATGAGCTAAATACGTGCTCGGTGGCTAAACGCCAACAAAATTAGAATGTACATTAGAGTGGGAAAGTAAGAAAATGCATCAAGTGGTCTGGTGCTCCTAGTGGTCACCATCCTCAGGAAAGTATGAAAGATCCTCCGATGTTGCTACTGGATCTGGCCATGCAAAACCAATGGGGTCATACCCTAAATAATAAGTACCACAAAGGAAGCCAATCTAGGAACTTAATCTAACAACACAAGTAATACAAATACTGAAAGTAAAGACAAAATGTAAATGATCTCATGATAATAAAGAAAATACTGTAAACTTGCAATGAGACATATCCTGAACTGATAAGCAATAGAGTAACAAGTACAAAAAAAGGTATGATCATGTAAAGCCTAGACTAACGATCATCCATAAATCATGACAAATAATATAAGTATGGCTTGATACTTTAACTAACTAGGGTTTTCACATTCCTAATTACTAACAATTATAATGGAACGCGATACTAGAGTTCCTTCTGATCACAAGCCCCTGCAGTCCGTCCGGAATATCCATACACATAAACCAGTACTAGATACTCCTCAAAATACTCCACAAGATAAATTACTGGATACTCCATAAGATACTCCACAAGATAACCAAATGAATAATTGGTACTGCATGCAATCTAGGAAATTTTTTGGCCATGTACTAAGTGAATATTTAGTTAATAATCCCTAGTAGTTTCTTATATGAATCCGAGTATGGTATTCCGCAGAATCTATCCTAGACATGATGCAACAAAATAATTTTTAATAGTAAAATAAACAAGTTCTAATATATATTGCACAAACGGCCTCATCTAAGCCACGGCAACAACCAAGCCATGTGAATCCAAGTGAAGCCAGGTAAAGCCATATGAAGCAAGGTAAAGCCATGTACAACCATGTAAAGCAATGTCCATCCAAGTGAAGCTAAGTGAAACCAAGTCAAGCCATGTCCGATGAAGCCATGTAAAGTCATGCCAAGTCAAGTCCAGTCAATCATGTCATCACGTATAGCCGGGCAAAGTCGGGTGAAACTGAGTAAAGCCAAGTCAAGTCATCTGAAGCCATATAAGTTCATGTCTAATCAGGTTAAGTCATTGAATGTCCAAGCGAAAGCCAGAAGAATCAAAATAAAATCATAAAAAATCAAGAATTCCTTAAGAAAGAGCACGATTGGTATACCGTCAGTACAGTCCAGTACACCGTTGGTATACCGGTCCAGACATAGAAAAAACACAGCAAGTTCTAAATTCCAATAAATTGCTATACTGTTGGTACACTATAGTATACTGTCGGTATGTTGTTCCAAGTATGCAAGAAAGGTTATGGAAAACAAAGTAACACGAATCGGTATATCGTTGGTATACTGTCGGTATGCCGACCAAGACAAATATCCTGAAGTCAGTTAACAATGTCGACAAGGATCGGTATACCGTCGGTACACTGTAATACACCGTTAGTATGCCGATAGGGTTCACAAAAAATATTTAGAAATCCAAGTCGGTCAAAATTGGTATACCGTCGGTATACTGTAGTATACCGTCGGTATGCCGGTTTCCAAGGATAAACATGGTTAAAGTCGAGTCTAATTTTTGGGACCCAAATCAAATCCCGAAAATACCAGAATCAAATCTAACAAGAAGTCAAGTCTAGGATAAGTCTCATATCACAATATGGACTAAATCTCACGGTCACAACTCATGTACTATATCCGATACCGAGTTACCAAAAAGGGATGGAACAAGATTCTACCAAAAATCAAAATCGAAATGGTCACTAGGCTAGATATCACGATATGAACAACTATAGTCAAATATGTCTAGCTGAAAAGCAATAACCAAGGCTCTAGGAAAAAAGATGACATAAAGTAAAAAAGTTTACGAAATTGGCAATGTATACTTGCCTAAAACGAGCTCCCAGCCTAAACCTTCTAGTCCACCACCACGAAGGAGTTCAGAAACCACACTCCAGGTCTCAAGACCAAGCTCTAAGCTCGAGAGAGAAGTGAAGAAGAGAAGAGAGAGAGAGAAAAAGAAAGAAAAGAAATGAAACTCAAGTACTATTTATAGAGAAATTCTCAAAAATATCTTGAAAGGTAAAACAAATATCCGTCAGGCAGTATACCGTCAGTATACTCTAGTATACCGTCGGTATACTCTAGTATACCGTCGGTATACCGGTCAGTAGTAAAGATTCAATTATAAGATTTTTTGAGCTTCCTCGAGAACCAATAAGATATAATAAATAGTACAAAAATATGTATCCATATAAAATACGAATACTGTGAGACGAGTCTCATAACTCTTCCCTCGTTAGAAAAATTTTGTCCTCAGAATTTTTATAAGGATCTAAAATCAACTAATAAGAAAATCCAAGAAAGCAAGTACGAAACTAAAATGAGCAGGAAACTCATGTGAGCATGAAATTTCCTAGGCAATAACAAGAAATCAGAAAAGAAACAATAACAGACATAAAAAATGAGCTAACAATCAATCATATGCACATGATAAGATAGGACACGGGTATACGAATAAGTATACCTCCCGAGTCAAAAAAAAGGATAATGAGTATCATATTATCCTCGCACTCCCACGTCGACTCGCCCACTGAGTGATGCTCCCAAGTAAATCGAACTAATCTGATAGTCCGGTTCTTGAGAACCTCCCCCTCTAGTCCAAAATAGACACATGCCTCTCCTCATATGATAGTTCGGTACCAATGACTAACTCAGAATGATCTAGGATATGGCTCGGGTCTGGAATATACCTGCATAACTGAGATATGTGAAAGAGGTCATATATCTCATGAAGCGATGCTAGAACACTACTAAAATTTATGGGGTTAGCGACACTACAAAATATCGCTAAATTGTAAAATTACGTCGCTGAAATAAAATAACGACGTTATTAGCAACGTTTTCTAATTATCGCGGTCTGGCTAATCGCTGGCTGAAAATACGTCGCTATATATCGCAACTAGTGACGTATCTTAGTGACGTATGAATATCACAAACTTTTCACCAATTAGCGACGTTATGCGACGCAACGTCAGTATATGGGCGACACAAATTTAGTCGCAAAATATTGCTGATATTTCTATACTTAGTGACGTTTACTGTGTTACTAAACGTCGCTGACATTCTTCTGTTAGCGATGTTTAGCAACACATATATTTCGCTAATTTTTTTTGAATGTACCGATGTTTAGCAACGTATTTTAGTTACGTCTTGATGACATGGCAAATATTGCCAAGTCAGCAAATTAGCCACATATTTGCGACGTCTTGGTACACGGATAGCGACGTTCTGATACCTCTCTGCGACGTATTTGTACGTCGATAAACGTCACTAAATTGCTGTAAATTTTAAAAAAAATGCAGATTGTTACATAATAATTTATATAACAATATTCAACCTACAATTTATACAAATATATTCATAGTTTATAAAAATAGATTGTCACACATAAACAAATTATTAAACACCGATAAATTCAAATATACTATGACTATTGGCTAATGTCATACAAATTCAAACATACATAAAAGTCTAAAATAAATATCCTCATGTCATAAAAGAATATATACAACAGACCCAAAAATGGGCCAATGTCACACAAATTCCAAAAAATAGGCCAAATTCACATAAACTCACAACTATCTGTCCAACCTAGGACTAATGCTGATCAGGAGGAGGAGGAACACCGCCACGCAATTGGGATATGATAAAGTCCAACTGGCCCTGTGAAAGCGCCATCGATGTATAACTAGGAGGTAGTATCGTCGGTGGAGTCGGTATCGATGCCGGTGAACCAGGAGGACGTATCTGCTCCAGTGCTGATAGACGATCATTGTATGAATCCATGACCTCTATAATCCGAGTGACGGAATGCTGTGTCGATAATGCCAGATCCGTAATGTCCTACTTTGTCGCCTCGGTCATAGTCCTGCGTTCCAAAAGGTTTTGCTTGAGCGCATCAAAACGTGCTAAGATCCTCGCATCGTCCATCTGCGACTGGGATTGGGGCTGCTGCAAAATCAGTCTCATCATCTTATCACACAGAGGCGTAATCTGATGGTCAACTCTCTTCTACTGGACTCGCACAGACTCCTGGAAAGGCTGTATGGTATATGTAGGGGCAGAGGGGCTCATAGAGACCTACGTCGCAACATAGGTGCCATAGGATCCTGTACCGTAGTAAGTACCCCTCTGAAGACCACCAATGGCGGTCTGCCATAACTCGTCAACCGACAGAACTGGGTGGACCGATGGCTGCGAGAAAGTACCGACCTCTCCCTCGGGATGTGCTGACGCAACATATTGTGTCGACTGCTCACGGAGCCGTAGATACTCATTCTAGAAAAAAATAAATCGCTGGATAAATATACTTGTTACTAACTACATGGATATTTATTTGCATATTTTCTAAGTTGTTCAAAAGCAGGGGTATCCGGTATTATAAACCAAAAATATAGGGATAGTTAGTATAAATAACCCTATTATGTAAGCCACTTATTAGTAACTACATGGATATTTATTTGTATATTTTCTAAGTTATATTAAAATAAAAAATGTAAAGTAATACTTACGTAAGTCTGCATGGCCCTATCATCGATGAGCTCTCCGTCCTTCCGATGGGTGGCGAGTAAGATGGTCACCATGTTAGCGTCTTCACCCCTCTAGACCTATTAATTACAAATAGATATATTATTACTAAAATTAGCCATTTTATCGTACTTTGATTAAAATAATATATATACGTTCAAATACTTATCATGCGACAAAAATGTTTTGTCATCGGAATTGATCCACCATACCACTTTTCTGCCTTCTTCCTAGCCGCCTTCGCCTTCTCTGACTTTTTCTTGTACTTGGGATTGTCGAATCTAGCCCTCATCTTATTCCACTGCTCAGTCGTGATCCAATATTTGATTGGTTTTCCCAAATGATCACGGTCCTTCTGATCATTAATCGTATCCCGAATTAGCTTGGCGGTGACAGAAGAAAATATCTCCTCGATCACCTTGGTTCGGTGTGGTGGGTAGAAATACGTGTCCTACAAGAAGTAATATCGTAAGTTATGTAATATAAATAAATTAGATGATCGATATTAAAACCAAATATATTTTTACCTTGAAGTGCTTAAACCAGAACGCCTTCCTCTCGTTTGGAGCAAAGGAGTAGTTGATCCAAGGGCCACCATAATTGTACCTCAGAAATAGTCCCAGACGTCTCTGTACCCTCGACGGAAGATATCTATTTGTATTCATGGAAAAGTCTATATATATATATATATATATATATATATATATATGCGTAAGAAAATGTTAACTAATTAACTTACTTTGTGCCATTGGCCCAAATCTCCATCTGATGCTCGTTCGGAGGCATGTATAGAGGATCTCTCTGATACTGCGAGGGCTGGACCTCGCCCCTCTCCTCCTCGGTCTCCATGGTACCTTCAGTAGTAGGAACGGTAGACGGAGGAGTAGTAGGCTCCGGCCTGAAACTGCTCGTCCCAGGAGTACTATCATGAGGAGGTGCAAGTGGTCGGAAGAGTGGAGTACTGTTCATCCTAGGAGTGTTCGTCCTAGGAGTACTGTCATGAGAAGATACAAGTGGTCCGGCCCTAGTACCCGGTACCGAAGGAGTGTTACTGCTCGGAGCATGGTGTCCTCAAGATGATCCTCTACGTCCGAAGCCTCCGCGTCATCCTGTCACAACTGATAACAATATATGATGATAAAACAAATAAACACACACACGCACACACGCACACACACACACACACACACACACACACATACACACACACACACATATATATAATATAAACAAAATTAAATGAAGAAATAAAATAAAATAAATCTCATAGTCATAATGGAATTGCATACAAAAATGTCTAATCTAGAAAAATGTATAAATAGTCCCTGAGCAACCCTCCGTTGAATTGCACATAAAAAGTCTAGATAACCAAAAAGTCTAGAGTTTTGGCATAATATCCAAGAAGTCTAATCCAGAAAAATACAGTACATGTAACAATATTAAATGGATTTAATTTTATTTTTAATCTTTTTCTGAAAATTTATCTTCTTCGTTTTCTTCGTCCTTCTCTTCTTCTTCACTTTTATATACTTTGTCTTCCTCTTCGGATAATTCTACATCTTTAACACGATTAGCCGTATAATGAGGAACTTTTGTTGAGTCCACCTCTACAATATTTGTTACAAGAGGTATCTCATCCTCCTGATAAGCTATTTAGTAAACATCAAAGGTATTTCTAGCTTTGGTCTTGCATACTGCCCACCAGTCCAACCTCGTTGTTCTCCGTTTATGATAAGTTGTAAAGTACATGAGTTGAGCCTGACTTGATAGGACAAATCGGTAGTGGTTAGGCCGTCAGTACCAGGTTTTGTAGCCCAATCTGTAGCGTAGTTCTTTCCTTCTCTGTTAACTATGGTTCGTAGCCTTGATATCGATGCCGGTAGTTTATATCCACAAATGGATCGGATCGAACCATTTACACTTGAATAACATAATCTTAGCAGGCTCTGTTCTATAATTATATATCAGCTCCACAATCTTCCGTAAGATGCCATAGAAATAATTGTCTATGTCGATATCTTTATAGTTCGAAGATTTGATACACAAATAACTGTTTTTGGTGTCCTCGAGATCTAGGAAGTTATCTCTGATCGGGGCAGTTGTTAACTTGAACCTAAACCCATTTACATAATAGCTTGGCTAGATTTTAACGGCATAAATTGGCCCCTAAGCTAGAGTTCTAATAGATTCATTCTCAAGTATTGCGTCTGGACGATCGACCAAAATACCAAAAGATAAGAAATTAAGTTCAACGTTCCATTAATTATTGTGTAAAGTGCATACACAAAAAGTAATCACCAAGCTCCTCACATATGCGCTCAACCAAAAAAAAATTGACGTCTCATTTCTTGTTTTACTTCTTCGTCTGTTATGTAGGGTCTAACCGACCTCAGCTCATTATTATATATGCTGAAAAATAATGAAGCAACCGCCGATTAGTAGCATAACATTACTGAGCTTATACTATTATATTGAGATGACGTAAACGTGAACGTATTAATTACTTACCCCTTTAGCTTCTCCACTTTATCCTCGTCGCAATTGAACAATATATACAACTGAGTAGCCCTTAGCTCGTCGTCATTCAAATATCTCTTCTTTATTTTTCACGAAAGCTTTCCGAACGCATTGAATACTTTTAGTATTGCATTATTAGATTCCTGATATCCGTCATTGTTTCTCAGAGCTCTTATTCGATTAGTAGAAACATGAGGTTTGAAATATGCTGAGCAAAAGTTTGTAATCTCTTCGAGCACATAAGCTTCACAAATAGAATCCTCAACCCGTGCCTTATTTTTCACCTTCTGTTTAGGTGGTTCAGATGCCGTTCGAATGAGTACATCCACCGATAACCGACATACCCACCAATACGTGCCTCATATGAAAGATGAATTGGCAAATTCTCCATGGAGTCGAAGAATTCAAGAGGAAACACCTTCTCGAGCTTGCACAATTTTCTGCAATGTCCTTCTCTTGCTTTTCTAGATGACCGACGAGCAACTTAGTAGAACAAAGATCTCTGAAGAATATACTGAGCTCTGTCAATGAATCCCAAATGACCTGTAGTAAGAATTTTCAAAATACAATCGAAATTAACCTCTCCATAAATACGTGACAATCGTAGCTTTTCATACCCATCAGTTTGTTCTCCTTGAGGTCGACACATCTTCTCAAGTTCGACACGTACCCGTCTGGAAATTTTAGGCTCTGAATCCACCTACAAAGTCTTCCTTTATCCTCCTTCTCCAGTAAAAAAATTGCCTTAGGCTGCTTTAACTTTCCATTCCCCTCTTCTATCAAATGAAATGCAGGATGTCTACATATTTCTTCGAAGTCCAAACTGGCATTCGAATTGTCTTTCGTCTTCCTCTTTTTGTCCATTATCATATTAATTATGTTGTCAAACATATTCTTCTCGATATGTATGACATCAATGTTAGGTATGATCAGATTGGTGCTCCAATATGGCAGATCACAGAATATACTCCTCTTCGTCCAGTTATGAGTGCGACCAAATCCGTCACACTTGTACCCCTTAGCAGGCTCTTCGATAACACTTGGTAAATCTTTTACCTCTTCCCATATCGTGTATCTGGGCCACCTTGGTAGCAGATTGGACTTCTCCACAATGCTAACACGAAAAGCATTCATGTTCCTCCGGTACCGATGATCCTTCGGCAGGAATTGTCGATGACAATCGAAGAAGCACAGTTTACCTTCGTGTTTCAAATGAAAAACCTTAGTGCAGTCCATGCAATATGGACATGAGAGACGGCCATGAGTACTCCATCCCGATAACATTTCATAGGCCGAAAAGTTATTGATGGTCCACATAAGTGCTGCCCTCATGTAAATATTTTGCTTTCTAGAAACAACGTACGTGTTGGAACCTACTTCCCACAGCTGATTTAACTTATCTATCAACGACTGTAAATACACATCGATGTTCATTTTCGGATTGTTCGGACCGGGATACTAATTGTTAGGAACATAACTGGAGTCTTCATGTACATCAAAGGTAGTAGGTTATACGAAGTGACGATCATAGGCCAACACGAATATTTGGAGCTCGAAAGTTCGAATGGGGTAAAACCATCGGAGGGGCGCCCCAATCTGACATTACGCGAATCCGAGGCAAAATTTGGATACTCTTGATCAAAGTGCTTCTATGCTTCTCCATCGGATGGATAATCCAACACTCCTTCGATCTGTTCCTGCCTGTGCCAACTTATGTTTTCTGCAGTCTCCTTCACCATAAATAATCTCTGCAACCATAGCATCAAAGATAAGTAGTGCATCAAATCGGTAAGCTTTTTTATTCTAACAGACCTTCCTCTACCAGTGACCATGTAGCGATCAGCACCACAGAATCTGCATGCGTCTTTATCCTTATCGTCTTTGTAGTACAACATGCACCCATTGCGACATGCATCGATTTTCTCGTATCATATCCAAAGTGATCTCACCATTCTCTTAGATCGGTAGAAGTCTTTAGGTAACTTATCACTCTCTAGAAAGATCTCTATAATGAACTCCATCAGTCGGTTGTAGCATTCTTACGACATATTAAAATCAGACTTGATGCTTAACAGTCTTATAACCACCTCTAACGGTGAATGATCCCCACAACCAGGATATAATGGAGTCCTTGTATTCTCCAGTAACTCTATAAACTTTGTAGCATCGACATTTGATGCCTCCTCAGCTACATCATGATTGTCCGGATCGAAACTAGGTCCGACAGCATCGAAAACTATGTTCACGCATCCGTCGTTGTAATCAACGTGGTTGTGGTCATCCATATAGGGCTCCACATAAGGCTTTGGATCCAATGCTAAAGATACAAGTTCTTCGTGTGAGATCCACTTATAGTAATTTGGCATGAAATCCCTCGAATATAAATGATATGTCATATCCACTTCTGAGTGATATTTTAAGTTGCGACATCTCACACACAGACGCTTAATTTTGATATCATCCATGTACTGAGGGAACGCCTTCACGAACTGCTGTACACCCTCTATGAATTCATCCTATTCACTGCACATGTCATCAGGATGGCGATTGTACATCCGCGAACGATGACGTATGTAGTATTTCATCTCTAGATATTTCTGAAAAGATGAATAGACATCTTTCAAGTATATATCGTTTAAATGGAGGCAAAGATGAATTAGAGGCATTTATTTACTCCTCTAAAAAAATTATCTAGAAATATATTTACAAATTGTAATAGCCTGAAAAGGCTTGCAGAAGTAATTTTTTTTCCAGAGATATGAATACGTGGACACTCACATACTCAATATACTCATTTGTATCTTGACCTAGCTAGATACCTAATAAGAAATAGGTAAATGAACCTAGAAGCCATGAGACCTTTGGCTCTACCAATTACTTCTAAGTTATCTCGATACGTAACTTACATACTATATGTAAAGGCATCACACACACACACACACACACACACTCTCTCTCTCTCTCTCTCTCTATATATATATATATATATATATATATATATATATATATATATATATATATATATATATATATATACACACACACACACACACACACACACATACTAATACACTCACTAATACTTGGTTTGAACACTCCTACATCCACTCACTAAACACACTCTCAAACTAAATATATATAAACACTCACCAATAGATATTTATACATATACTAAATTAAATACTAAACACATTTCCCTTAACATCCTGCAATGCCCATACCCGAGCTTCCCCCTCTTTACGTGGCACACATACACACAAACCAAATTCTAACCTACACTAACAGTCGTTGTACTGGGCACACCCTTACTGGAAATGATATGATACCAATCCTCATTCCTATACTACCTGACACTAAGTCGCAAAAACCAACCTACTCTTGAACACCCAAAGTCTATAGTACAAACACTCAACACATATACTCATGTATCTAACTGATAACTAAAAGATAACATATACTAACTTACATCATGTATATATCCATAGAACACGTACACTTATGCAATATCTAATACTTAAATACTCGTACTGCCCCTAACTTGCAATTGATATTACACTGCAAGATACCCTACCTTGATACACATCCTACCCTCTGAAACAAAACCATATACTTACATTCATGGTTATGCAACATAAGTCCAAATCTAAGTACAAAAATTAATATTTTTTTACTATACTAACATCTAAACCAAGTAAAAATTTAAAAAAATATTTAAAATAAAAATTAAATACTAATTACTTGTTCATTAATTAATACTAGGAAAATCTAATTTTTAGTATTAAAGTAAACCTCGACAAATAGGGCAAATCCATGAACTAATTTAGGGTAATTGTCTATGTGTGTGTTGAGTGTCGTGTCTGTGTGTGTTGTGTCTCTATACCCATTATGCATAGTGACTGTGATATATATATATATATATATATATATATATATATATATATATATATATATATATATATATATATATATATATATATATATATATATAGAGAGAGAGAGAGAGAGAGAGAGAGAGAGAGAGATAGGTTTAGGGTTTACCTAGAGGTGGCCGGAGCTGTGGAGAGGTCGTCGGAGGGGAGGAATTGCGCCGAGGGGGGTGCTCTAGGGGAGGGGGTTATGCCGGAGGGGGGCAACCGTGCTAGGGGAGAAAGCCGGAGGGGGGGCACTCGGGGGGAGGGGCACTGTTCCTGGGGGGCAGCCGCACGAGGGGGGGAGCTCGGTTCAAAATTTTGGGTGATCGAATGGGAGGAAATATGAAGGCCAAACCCTATATTAAAAAAATTAGCAATGTCCAAAATATACGTCGCTAAACGTCGCAGATAAATAAAAACTTAGCGACAAAATAAATATCGCTCAATATCGCAGATAAATAAAAAAAGTAGCGACAAAATAAATATCATAAAATGTCGCTATAAAATAAAAATTTAGCGATGTTCAACAACCTTTACCGTCTTATATTTTTTATAATAAAATGATGTTGCTGAATGTCGCAAAAAGGTCACTATATATTAAAACTTTAGCGACGTTCAGTATCCTGTATCGACGTGTATTTTTATAATAAAATTATTGTCGCTAAACATCGCTAAACGTCGCTAGTCGACGTTTAGCGACATGTATTATTGTAGTCGCTAATATTACAAAAATTAGCGACGTCAATATCTGGAGTCGCTAAAAATATCGCTAATCGCTCATATTTTGGTAGTGGAAGAGCTAAACGATATGATACGTCGCCAACTCGTTCGAGAATATCAAATGAGCCTATATATCTGGGACTAAGCTTTTTCCGTACTCCAAATCTGATAACTCCATGGGTAGGCAAAATCCTCAGAAATACATGATCGCCAATAGAGAACTCAAGATGACGACGGTGCTGATCTGCCTAATGACGCTAGCAATCCTGAGCCACTCTGAGATACTCTCTGATCTGCCTAATCACTCCAACCGACTAAGCAATCATCTCTGGACCAAGCATCTACCTCTCGCCAATGTCATCCCAAGCTAACAGTGATTTGCATCTCCTACCAAACAAAGCCTCGAAGGGTGCCATATGAATGCTCGCCTGGAAGCTGTTGTTATAGGAGAACTCTACTAAATGCAAGTTATCCTCCCAAGATCCACCAAAGTCAAGTGTACAAGCTCTTAGCATATACTCCAAATTCTGAATAGTATGCTCTGACAGCCCGTCTTTCTGCGGATGGTAGGCTGAACTGAACTTCAACCTAGTACCCAAACTCTGCTGTAGGCTCTGCCAGAAATGAGATATGAACCGCGAATCTCTATATGAGACTATGCTAACTGGCATGCCATGTAATCTGACTATCTGTCTCATGTATATCTCAGCTAACTGCTCTGTATACCGGCCAAATCTGAAAAAAGAAAGTGAGTAACATTCGTAAGTGGATCTACTATAACCCATATAGCATCTCTGCAAGACGGGAATCTAAAAAGATCGGTTACCAAGTCTATAATAATATGGTCCCACTTTTACTCCAAAATTGGTAAAGACTGAAGTAGTCTGGCCAGTCTCTGATGTTCAGGTTTGACCTGCTGACAGACTAAACACTGAGAAACTAACGGAGCTATCTCCCTCTTTATACCATTTCACCAGAAGTGTTGACGAATATCCTAATATATCTTCGTCCCTCCTGGATGCACCGAGTACTGAAAACTATGGCCACTGACCTAATCTCCTGTCGGATATCTCCTCTCGGCACACAAAGTTGACTCCCAAACTAGAGAGTTCCATCCTCATGAATGCTCAACTCTAGTCTACGTCTTGACTCACATGCTGCTTTGAGCTGTTGAAGCCTGACATCACCAGTCTGCTCTGCTCTGATCCTATCAACTATAGAAGACTAAACCTGTAGACTCGCCATAAAACTGATATCACCAGGTAATACTACCTCGTTACCCATCTCATGCAAATCCTCTAAAATGTGGCATTGCTCTGTAAAGAAGTAAGCTCCTCCTCTCCTGTTTAACACGTTTACTATGACATTTGCCTTTTTTGGATGATACTGAAGGTCAAGATCATAGTCTGACAATTACTCAAGCCACCTCCTCTGACGCATGTTGAGTTTCTTCTGTGTCAACGCATACCTTAAGCTTTTATGGTCTGTGAAGATCTCTACTCGATCACCATATAGGTAATGCCTCCAGAGCTTAAGTGCAAACACTACTGCTGCCAACTCAAGATAATGCGTTAGATAACTCTTCTCATGGCCTCGAAGCTATCGAGATGCATAAGCTATTACTCTGCCATGCTGCATAAGGACACACCCTAGTCCCACTCCTGAAGCATCACAATACACTAATAACCTACCTCGTCCTACTGGAAGTGTCAGAATAGGAACCAAAATCAAACTCCGCTTGAGCTTCTCGAAAGAATTCTGACAAACATCTAACCACTCAAAGTGCACATCCTTACATGTCAGCCGGGTCAAGGGTTTGGAGATCCTAGCAAAGTCTGCCATAAACCGCATGTCTGCTAAACCCAGAAAAATGTGCATATCTGAAGCTGTATGGGGTACTTGCCAACTCTTAATAGCCTCCACCTTCTTAGTGTCACGCCCCGATCCCGTGGAATCGTTAGTCGTCCCCCGGGCGTGACCGCCGTGCGGGCCTAGGTGGCGCACCGCACAAGGCTAAGTATTTTTGTTTCGCATAGCGAGCACATATTCAGAGTACGCAGATAATTGAAACACATATTAAAACATGGAAAAGTTCTCTTTTTATTGATAATATGAACATCTATTACAAACTCCTTGAACTGAGTCATAAGGATTGCCTCTATGGCTTACAAAAGTGTTGACACAAAATGAGATAGCAGTCCTTTTACATTACATCCTTTTACTAAACTCAAAATATAAGACCTTGGGTCGGAATGACTGCTTTGCCATGAAGTTGCATGGTTGCTTGGTGGCTAGCTTCTAACTTCAAAATGCTTCTTCTTCTTCAAAATGCTTCAAAGGTTGGCATGGTCGAGGCGTGCCTACAGCTGGACTGGGTTGGGGGTTTGTCTCCTGCTCCTCGCTCGGCTCTCCTTAGCGCGGGAAACCTGTTTCAACGAGGGTCAGTACATCGAAACGTACTGGTGAAGGCAAGCTATCCCAACTATACCAATCAACACGTTGTTTAAATGAAGCATGCATATTTGTGGGTTTCTATCTTGCCTTAGTTCATTTACAGCAAGACATATATATAGAATCATTGAAATAACTCGCCACCGTTCGGTGATATTTACCTGCCCGTCTGAACCACCTGCATAATACTTACCTTGCCTTCCCTGCCAAGAAGACACAAGTTAGTAGCAACAGGTTTAAATATACAAGGGGGATCACTGGCACGTTGCCATAATGGACGGGCTAGTCTCAGTACGGAGTGCCGTGCGACGCATAGATCAGGACGTCCCAAGGCATTCCGTCCTATAGCAGGCGACTATCATGAGTTCTGTCCGGATCGGATCGGTGCCGGTGCCCCAGCGACCGTCCGCAGGAACTAAGACCTTGTGCACAAGTTGTCCGTGATCAACGCAGTACACTAAGTTAGCATCGAGGCAAATCAGGGCGTATCAGGAGCATGGCAGTAACAGGCAAGATTTATTTTAGCATAGTCTTCCTGTTGGGTTATTGCTTTGAAAATGAGTTCTATACATAGCACAGTTTTAAGAAGAAATATACATTCTAACTTATATTTATGCATATGATGAACATTCCAAACGAGCAAGCATATAAGTAAGTAACCATTCACAAGTTTCATTTGACAAGCAATATTTCCCAAGTCTATTCCCTTATTATCTTGATATCTTTTAGTTATTTACTTGGTATCGTTTGATCGGGCAAAGCACGAACACGAGATTTAGATGTGAAGACTAGCAAGTAGGGCTAGCTAATCGGGTTGGTAGCCACTCACTTTGGTAGTTGGAAGGAAAAGGAAAGAAGTGCTTTAGGAGTCCGCTCGAGCGACGACTACAGCTGGTTCACCTGTATTGACACGAACAGCTGATCAGTACTTCTTCCTCTCTCTTCCTTATCGGAATTGAAGTGCAGTCCTAAGAACGAAAGTAATGAAATCCATCGAAACCGTTCAAGAAAACCCAAACAAATTCGAAACCAACTCAAGGCACGAAAGCAACAAGCGACAGCGAAAACTAGGCAACAAAGAATGCAGCGGAGAGGTCCCTCCTGACTCTGCCGCTAAGTCGATCCCGGGGGCACGGTCCACTGAATATGGGAATCGATTCCGAAGAGACAAATCCATAACGAGGATGAGTTCTTGATTCAATCTATCCCGATCGAACGATACCGTCTAGTATTTCTTAGCCGCGCTCCCCGAATAGGGGGAACGGGGCACCACATCCTACCCAACTAATTGGAAGTTTCGTCCCAAAACTTAAGGAATAAAACCTACCACTAGGAAATAATGAGGGGAACCGTTCCCTCATATCGGATTCGAGCTCCCAAGTAGATTCTTCGACAGAGTGATTCCGCCAAAGCACGCGCACTAGAGGAACCGAACGGGTCCGAAGCAGCTTTTCTTTTCTATCCAAAATTTGTACCGGCTGTTCTACATACGTCAAGTCGGGCTGAAGGTTCAGTTGTCCCAGGTCTACCACGTGGCTTGGATCGTACACATATTTTCTAAGTTAGGAAACATGGAATATATCATGTACGTCAGCTAGGGATGGTGGTAGAGCGATCTGATAAGCAACTGAAGCAACCCGCTTTAGTATTTCGAACGGGCCGACAAATCGTGGACTTAGCTTTCCCTTCGCTCCGAACCTGCTGACCCCTCGCATGGGCGAGACCTTGAGGAATACCCGGTCACCTACTTGAAACTCTAGCGGTCTCCGATGAACATCCGCATAGCTCTTCTGACGACTTTGAGCTATCTTTAATCTGTCCCGAATCAGCCGAACCTTCTGGACGGTCTGCTCCACGAGCTCAGGGCCAAGTACTTGCCGCTCCCCGACTTCGTCCCAACAGATAGGAGATCTACACTTCCGCCCGTATAATGCTTCATACGGCGCCATTTGAATGCTTGATTGATAACTATTGTTGTAAGCAAATTCGGCTAGAGGTAGATGAAGGTCCCAACTAGTCTTCGTGTCCAAGGTATAGAGTTGCAGCATGTCTTCGAGGATCTGGTTGACGCTCTGTTTGGCCATCGGTCTGTGGATGGTAGGCGGAGCTGAATTTCAACTTCGTCCCCATTGCTGACTGCAGGCTTCCCCAGAAATGTGATATGAATCGACCATCTCGATCGGAGACTATGGTTACGGGCACGCCGTGGAGTCGGACGATTTTGTTGAGATATATCTGAGCCAGGCGGTCGGCACTCCAAGTAGATTTGATAGGCAAAAAGTGAGCTGACTTGGTGAGTCGATCGACGATAACCCAGACTGCATCATGTCCCCGTTGCGTCCTCGGCAAGCCAACAATAAAGTCCATCGTTATATCATCCCATTTCCACTCCGGAATAGCAAGGTTCTGAAGCTCTCCGCCTGGTTTCTGGTGTTCGGCCTTTACTCGTTGACAAGCCATGCAATGCGACACAAACTGCGCCATATCCCGTTTTAAGCCATGCCACCAAAATGTCGTACGAAGATCCCGATACATCTTAGTGCTACCTGGATGAGAAGTATAACTAGCATAGTGAGCTTCCGTGAGTATCTCTTGTCTGAGGGCCGCGTCGTTCGGAATACATAGTCTTCCCTTTACTTGAAGCATCCCATCCGCGCTTACCGCAAAGTCGGACGCCTTTCCTGCCAAGATGAGGGCATGTATCTTCTGCAGGAACGGGTCGTCCTTCTGAGCGGCCTTCACTTTGTGTAACAAGTCGGGCTCGAGGCACAGTTGAGCTACTTGCGCCCACTTCTTATATCTTATTTTCAGTGTGATACCCAGTGATTCAAGATCTCGGCGCAGCCTATCATCAATAACCAAACTCCCTACAAACACTCGACTCAACGCGTCAGCTACTACGTTTCCCTTCCCAGGCGTGTATCTGATCGTGAGATCGAAGTCGCTGAGGAGTTCAAGCCATCGCCGCTGTCGAAGATTTAAATCCTTTTGAGTGTACAAGTATTTCAGGCTCTTATGGTCCGTATAGATTTCGCACGGCACGCCATAAAGATAGTGACGCCACAGCTTCAATGCAAATACTACCGCGGCAAGTTCGAGATCATGCGTTGGGTAGTTCTGCTCGTGAGGCTTTAGCTGTCTAGACGCGTAGGCTATCACCTTATCGCGCTGCATCAGGACACATCCTAGACCCTTTCCTGAGACATCACTATATATTTTAAAGTCATCCGGTCCGTTCGACAGAGTGAGAATTGGGGCAGAGATGAGGCGCTGCTTTAACTCCGTAAACAAAGCTTCACAGTCCTCTGTCCAAGTAAACTTCGCACCCTTTCGTGTCAACTGAGTCAAGGGCGAAGCAATCCTAGCAAAATTTTGTATAAATCTTCGGTAGTACCCTGCCAGACCAAGGAAACTTCGGATGTCGCTAGCTGACTCCGGTCATTTCCACTGCGTGATTGCTTCTATCTTCTTCGGATCAACTGAGATGCCTTCCGAGGAGATGATATGCCCCAAAAACGAGATACTGTCCAGCCAAAATTCTGATTTGCTTAATTTGGCATACAACTTGTGGTCTCGAAGGGTTTGCAGCACCATCCGCAGGTGTCCTGCGTGCTCATCCCTAGTCTTCGAGTACACTAAGATGTCATCGATAAACACCACCACGAATTTATCGATGAAGGGCCTAAAGACACGGTTCATCGTATCCATGAATGCAGCAGGAGCATTCATCAGTCCAAACGGCATCATGGAAAACTCGTAATGGCCGTAGCGGGTTCTGAAAGCAGTCTTGGGCACGTCTTCTGGCTTAATCTTCAGTTGGTGGTAACCCGAGCGAAGATCAATTTTAGAAAGCACCGTTGCCCCTTGTAACTGATCAAACAAGTCATCTATCCGTGGCAGAGGATATTTGTTCCTGATTGTGACTTTGTTTAATTCCCTATAGTCTATGCAGAGGCGTAGAGTTCCGTCTTTTTTCTTCACAAAGAGCACGGGAGCGCCCCAAGGAGACACGCTCGGACGGATGAACCCGCGATCAAGTAGTTCCTGGAGTTGGCGCTTTAATTCATTCAGCTCTGCAGGTGCCATTCTGTACGGAGGCTTTGAAATCGGCTGTGTATTTGGAAATGTGTCTATAGTGAATTCAATCTCTCGGTCTGGCGGCATACCGGGTAGTTCGCTCGGGAACACATTGGGGAACTCTGCTTCAACGGAAGTTGACTCGACGTTTGCGTAGTCCTGCCGTGTATCCCGAACCGATGCTAGGAATCCCTCACAGCCTGTGTAGAGCATTCGCCGAGCAGATTTTGCCGAAATCACCATGCAGGCCCTGGTCGCATTGTTCGCTGGTCTACTGGTGTAACAGAACACGGCTTCTCCGGGCAGACAGAAAACGACTCGCTTCTCTGCACACTCAATAGTTGCCGCACACGCGCCTAGCCAGTCCATTCCCAAAATGATATCATAGTCCCGTACATCAAGAACTAAAACATCAAGTGACAGCTTTCTCTCCCCAATACAGATATAACCGCCTAGGCATGCTGAACAGACAGGAATTTTTGTACCAGACGGGGTGCTAACGCTTAAATCTAAATGCAACGGAGTCATTTTAACATTGTTCTCCGTGGCGAAGTTTGTAGAAATAAAGCTATGGGTTGCACCTGAATCAAATAGAACGCGAGCAGGTATATTATTGAAAAGTAAGGTACCTGACACGACGGTATCCGAAGCTAATGCTTCTTCCCATGTCATGGTGTAGACTCGGCCTTGAGCTTGATTACGCCCTTGCTGAGGCGCCGCTCGATTTGCCTGAGGAGCCGGAGTCTGATCTGGTTGTTGCGGTGGACGACGCGGACAGCTGCTAATCTGATGGCCTGGATCGCCGCAACGGAGACAAGTCCCAAGCTTGCGGCGACAATCTTTTTCGATATGCCCTGGCTTCCTGCAAAAGTTACAGGTCTTGCTATTGTCTCCATGCTGTTTATCGCCGTTATTTGGACGCTTTACAGCGTTGTCTCCTCTATCATTGCCTTGGCGTTTGTGATTGGAAGTTTGCACAGCGTCGGCAGCAATGTGAGGATACTGCGGTTCCAGGGAGAGGGCATGGTTTAAGACTTCCCTCATCGTCTGATACTGCGGAACGGACATGTGCCCGTGAATACCAGGATGTAGCCCTCCTTCGAATCGTCTGGCTCGACTCGATGCATCCGGTAGATAAGCGCTAGCAAATTTGGCCAGTTTGTTGAATTCTGCCGAGTATTGCTTCACCGTCATACTGCCCTGCCGGAGTTGAACGAACTCATTTTCCCGTTGACGTCGTAGAGGTGGGGGTATAAACTCCTCCTCGAACGCGGCACGAAAAGTCATCCACGCGATCGCCTCCTCTCCATGGCCAAGTTGAAGAGATCGTCGATGCACGTCCCACCAGTCGTGCGCGTTGAGGCGAAGCAATAGTTGGGCACAGGTGACGCACTTGTCTTTCGGCACTTCTAGGAGAGAAAAATGATCTTCAAGCTCGACGAGCCAATCTAGGGCCACGATCGGGTCCTCAGTCCCATTAAACGGCGTGTTACAGACCTTCTTGAAGTTGCCAAAGGTAAAGGCAGTCACTTCCCTCGTCCTTGGTGCGGGCGGTGGTTCGACTTCAAGCACTGGCTGCTCCACTGGTGTAGCTATCGTTGCGGCAGAATGGTTGGAGGCCAGGGTCTAAACAAGCTGTTGCAGGGTATCTACCTGCTTTTGTTGGACTGAGAGCCGGGCCTCTAGGTTGCTCTCGAACTTGGCTTGGCGGGCATCATCCCTCTGTCATTGCTCCGTGAACATTTGTATCACCTGCTGAAGGGAATCTGATTGAGACATGCCCCGTTGGCTCCGAGAGCTTCCTGAAGTTCCGGAACTGCTCTCCTGAGTCCTTGTCTCGCCTGGCGCCAGCGCTGATGGTTGCGCTTGCGTCATTCCTTAAAAGGAAGGTAAATTACATCAGGATCATAATGTATTATGGACTTATTGCATAAACGTATCTCATTTTGGCCCTAACGAGTTCAGGAGTTCGCACAGGGATTTATCGTTAAGGAAACTTTTCCAGTTCAAGTCAAAGGAACTTTGAAGCTGTGCTCTGATACCAACATGTCACGCCCCGATCCCGTGGAATCGTTAGTCGTCCCCCGGGTGTGACCGCCGTGCGGGCCTAGGTGGCGCACCGCACAAGGCTAAGTATTTTTGTTTCGCATAGCGAGCACATATTCAGAGTACGCAGATAATTGAAACACATATTGAAACATGGAAAAGTTCTCTTTTTATTGATAATATGAACATCTATTACAAACTCCTTGAACTGAGTCATAAGGATTGCCTCTATGGCTTACAAAAGTGTTGACACAAAATGAGATAGCAGTCCTTTTACATTACATCCTTTTACTAAACTCAAAATATAAGACCTTAGGTCGGAACGACTGCTTTGCCACGAAGTTGCATGGTTGCTTGGTGGCTAGCTTCTAACTTCAAAATGCTTCTTCTTCTTCAAAATGCTTCAAAGGTTGGCACGGTCGAGGCGTGCCTACAGTTGGACTGGGTTGGGGGTTTGTCTCCTGCTCCTCGCTCGGCTCTCCTTAGCGCGGGGAACCTGTTTCAACGAGGGTCAGTACATCGAAACGTACTGGTGAAGGCAAGCTATCCCAACTATACCAATCAACACGTTGTTTAAATAAAGCATGCATATTTGTGGGTTTCTATCTTGCCTTAGTTCATTTACAGCAAGACATATATATAGAATCATTGAAATAACTCGCCACCGTTCGGTGACAATTACCTTCCCGTCTGAACCACCTGCATAATACTTACCTTGCCTTCCCTGCCAAGAAGACACAAGTTAGTAGCAACAGGTTTAAATATACAAGGGGGATCACTGGCACGTTGCCATAATGGACGGGCTAGTCTCAGTACGGAGTGCCGTGCGACGCATAGTTCAGGACGTCCCAAGGCATTCCGTCCTATAGCAGGCGACTATCATGAGTTCCGTCCGGATCGGATCGGTGCCGGTGCCCCAGCGACCGTCCGCAGGAACTAAGACCTTGTGTACAAGTTGTCCGTGATCAACGCAGTACACTAAGTTAGCATCGAGGCAAATCAGGGCGTATCAGGAGCATGGCAGTAACAGACAAGATTTATTTTAGCATAGTCTTCCTGTTGGGTTATTGCTTTGAAAATGAGTTCTATACATAGCACAGTTTTAAGAAGAAATATACATTCTAACTTATATTTATGCATATGATGAACATTCCAAACGAGCAAGCATATAATTAAGTAACCGTTCACAAGTTTCATTTGACAAGCAATATTTTCCAAGTCTATTCCCTTATTATCTTGATATCTTTTAGTTATTTACTTGGTATCGTTTGATCGGGCAAAGCACGAACACGAGATTTAGATGTGAAGACTAGCAAGTAGGGCTAGCTAATCGGGTTGGTAGCCACTCACTTTGGTAGTTGGAAGGAAAAGAAAAGAAGTGCTTTAGGAGTCCGCTCGAGCGACGACTACAGCTGGTTCACCTGTATTGACACGAACAGCTGATCAATACTTCTTCCTCTCTCTTCCTTATCGGAATTGAAGTGCAGTCCTAAGAACGAAAGCAATGAAATCCATCAAAACCGTTCAAGAAAACCCAAGCAAATCCGAAACCAACTCAAGGCACGAAAGCAACAAGCGACAGCGAAAACTAGGCAACAAAGAATGCAGCGGAGAGGTCCCTCCTGACTCTGCCGCTAAGTCGATCCCGGGGGCACGGTCCACTGAATATGAGAATCGATTCCGAAGAGACAAATCCATAACGAGGATGAGTTCTTGATTCAATCTATCCCGATCGAACGATACCGTCTAGTATTTCTTAGCCGTGCTCCCCGAATAGGGGAACGGGGCACCACACTTAGGACCCACCTCGACTCCTTCATCAGAAGTAATATGTCCCAAGAATGAGATACAATCAAGCCAGAACTCACACTTGCTAAACTTCATGTACAACTCCTGCTCTCGAAGAATCTGAAAAACAATACGAAGATGCTGCTCATGCTCTTCCTTATTCTGACTATAGACCAAGATATCATCAATAAACACTATAACAAACTGGTCTAGGTAAGGCATAAAGATGCCATTCATAAGAGACATGAATATAGCTGGTGCATTGGTCACTCCAAATGGCATAACTAGGAACTCCCAATGACCATATCTAGATCTGAACGCTGTCTTGGGTATGTCCTATTCTCTGACTCTGATCTGATGATACCTAGACCGCAAATTGATCTTAGAAAATATATTTGCCCCGCTGAGCTGATCAAATAAGTCATCTATCCTGGGCAAGGGATACTTGTTCTTAATAGTTGTCGTATTTAGTGTTCTATAATTAAAACTAAACGTGATGAACCATCCTTCTTTTTAACAAGAAGTAACGGGGCTCCCCAAGGCGATGCACTAGGTCTAATGAATCCCTTGGCTCTCAACTCCTCAATCATCCAGTACAAGATCTCCAACTCAAATGGTGACATCCTATAAACTCTTTCTGAAACTGGATCTGCTCTCGGGATTAAATCAATGTAGAATACCACATCTCTAACTGGTGGTACACCTGGTAGCTCGTCAAGAAATATGTTAGGAAAACTCACAAACTACTCTAGGAAACTATGCCTCCTCAGCCTCTACCATCATCAATGTAACCTCCGGTGACTCTACTGTACCTCTCAAGAATAAGAACTCCTTCCCACCAGGTATATGAAAGATAATATTGCCACTATGGCAATCTATCGTCACGTGTCTCGCACTCAACCAATCCATCCCAAGGACGAAATCATAATTGTCCATAGAAGACTCTATCAGCCTTACGAGAAACTCTTTTCTAAATACTATAACTCTACATGTAGGATATACTCTATCTAGTCCTATGAGACCGTTACCAGTGAGTATATTCAACCTTATAAGTAAGGACTCGGATTCAAATCCAACTCGTGTCATAAAGCGTACAGATATAAATGAATGCGATGCACCAGAATCAAATAAAACTGAAGCTGAATGAAAGTGGACGAGAATGGTACCTGCTACCATGTCTTCTCCTGCCAAAGCCTCCTCCTTCGATAGCAAGAAGGCTCGACCCTGCCCTCTGGGTGCTGGTCCCCTCTGATGCTAACCTCTAGGTCTCGCTTGTTCCTGGGCCTACGCATACTGTTGTAGCCTCTACTGGAATGCCTAAGCCTATAGAGGAAAAGGCCTCTGAATCTTCTGCTACTACACTGGTGCTGGTGTCCTATACTGTAGTGTTGTTGTCCGAACTGCTGACTAGGCTGATGACGATCCAGTCTAGTTCCTCCTAGGACATGCTCTAACCATATGGTCTGATGCCCCACACACTAAGCACAATTCCTGTGCTCTATATCACTCTGATACTATATCCCAGGTTTCCCATAATGAAAACAACTACGGAAAGAAGAAGAAGATGTCTATCTCTGCTGAGGGAGTGTCTGGGAAGACAACTGAGATGATGTTGTCCTCCTCGAGGATCCAATCGTCAGGGCTCGAACTGCTGGAGCTGGTACTGCTGACTGGGATGCTGATTCTCCTAAAATATTGGGCCTCTTCTGGCTCCCAACTCGATCTGTAATCCTCTGTGATGTGTTCTCATACCTCCTGGCTGCCCGCATTACCGCATCAAAGATCCAAAACTCATGCTGCTCCACCTCCAAGATAATCTCTAAATTGAGTCCTTGTTGGAACCTCCTCGCCCTCTCTAACTCAGTCGCTACCAAAGTGGGAGCAAACTGACTAAGCCTCACAAACTTTATCATGTAACCATCGACGGTCGTGCCCTCCTGCCTGTGGTTGTTAAACCTCTACTGAAGCTCGTAATGCGCCATCGTATCAAAATACCTTGCCTGGAATCTCTTACTAAAAACTTCCCATGGAATCGGTACTGTGAGAGAACCCTCATGTGCTGCCCACCAATCACGAGCCAAGTCTAAAAATTGTAGCCTCACTACTACTATACGCTCTCTAGCCAGAGTTCCTACTGCCTCTAAGATGGCTTCAGTGTCCTGCAGCCAAGCATCCGACGAAATTGCATCCTCTGTGTCATAGAAGTATGGAGGACTAAGACGCATGAAGCTGGTCGTAGAATTATGAATCTGAGAACCACCTAGCTCCAATGCTGTCTGGACCGACTAAGTGAATATGTCACTCTGGTGCTGCTGGTTCATCATGAAACCTCGAAGGACATCCATCAGGACTCGGACAATATTCTCTGGCTACTCAGGCTGAACTGGGTGCACTGGCTGCACCGGTGCTGCCTGCTCTTCCGATAGTGCCGATCGATCTGCCTCGGGATCTACTCTAGACTCTGCGCCTGAATGCTGAGGTCGGTCTCCAGGAATACGCTGGCTCTTGAATGCTGACCCTCCTCTTACTACACTCGATCCATCTGGTCGATAGTAACATGAACAGTGCCCCTAAAAGTTAATGACACAAGAGTCAATCGAAGAACATGATAGATCAACGAATAAGCAGATATTAGATCAAGAATCAGGGATGGAGAAAATAACTAGAGATCAAGGGGAACATTTTTGGATTAAGACATCTAAAAACAGCAACAACGCCTACATATCTGTAAAAATCAGATCAAATCTCCTCAGACAGACATAATCAACTCAGACAGACCTGCATGGGTCACCACTAAAACTATGTCATGCCCCAAAACTAGAATACTGCAGAGTGGAACTGACAAGGCTAGCTACGTATACTTAGAGCACTTCGATAATCCATATATACGGTGAATCTGTAAGACATGAGGGGTCATTACTATAAACCAACAGTCAAGCCTAGGTCCAACAAACCCTAATGTCTCAATCACATGAACAACAATAATAATAATAATAAGATATAAGATTAGCTGAAATATAATATTAAAGCGTCACAAACTATAATATACAAATGATAATGAACCTAGTGAACACAAAATAAATAAACTCGCCAGAATCTAAGTTATACATGATCTACCCTAGGATATGTTAATCATGCTAATACCCGTAGGCTAACAGATCAAACCAAAACACGAGCTAAATACGTGCTCGGTGGCTAAACGCCAACAAAAGTAGAATGTACATCAGAGTGGGAAAGTAAGAAAATTTACTTAAGTGGTCTGGTGCTCCTGGTTGTCACCATCCTCAGAAAAGTACGAAAGATCCTCCGATGCTGCTATTGGAGATGGCCATACAAAACCAGTGGGGTCAGATCCTAAATAGCAAGTACCACCAAGAAAACCAATCTAGGAACTTAAAACAACAACACAAGTAATACAAATACTAAAAGTAAAGACTGAATGTAAATAATCTCAGGATAATAAAGAAAATACTGTAAACCTGCAATTAGACATAATCCTGAACTGATAAGCAATAGAGTAACAAGTGCAAAAAATAAATGTGTGATCATGTAAAGCCTAGACTAACCATCATCCATAAATCATGGTAAGTTATATAAGTATGGCTTGATACTTTAACTAACTAGGTTATCACAATCCTAATTATAATATAATTACAGTACAACACGATACTAGAGTTACTAACAATTACAATACAACATGAATCCATGTAAAGTTATGCCAAGTCAAGTCCAGTCAATCATGTCATCACGTGTAGCCGGGCAAAGCCGGGTAAAACTGAGTAAAGCCAAGTCAAGTTAAGTCATCTGTAGCCATGTAAGTTCATGTCTAATTAGGTCAAGTCATCGTATGTCCAAGCGAAAGCCATAAGAATCAAAATAAAATCACAAAAAACCAAGAATTCCTAAAGAAAGAGCACGATCGGTATACCGTCTGTACAGTCCAGTATACCGTTGATATACTGATCCAAAGATAGAAAAATACAGCAAGTTCTGGATTCTAACAAATTGGTATACCATCGGTACACTGTAGTATACCGTCGGTATGTCGTTCCAAGTAGGCAAGAAAGATTCTGGAAAATAAAGTTCTATGAATCGGTATACCATCGGTATAATTGTAGTATACTATCGGTATACCGGCTAAGACAAATATCCTGAAGTCGGTTAACAATATCGGCAAGGATCGGTATATTGTCGGTACACGGTAGTATACCGTCGGTACGCTGATAGGGTTCAAATAAAAATAGAAATCCAAGTCGGTCGAAATCGATATACCATCGGTATACTGTAATATACCGTCGGTATGCCGGTTTTCAAGGAAAAATATGGTTAAAGTCAAGTCTGATTTTTGGGACCCAAATTAAATCCCAAAAATTACTAAAACCAAGTCTAACAAGAAGTCAAGTCTAGGGTATGTTTCATATCACAATATAGACTAAATATCATGGTCACAACCCTGGTACCATATCCGTTACCGAGTTATCAAAAAGGGACGGAACAAGAATCTACCAGAAATCAAAACCGAAACAATCACTAGGCTAGAAATCATGATATAAATAACTATAGTAAATCATGTCTAGCTAAAAAGCAATAACCAAGGTTCCAGGATAGAAAATGACAAAAATAAAAGATGTTCACGAAATCGGCAAGGTATACTTGCCTAAAACGAGATCCCAGCCTAAACCTTCTAGTCCACCACTACAAAGGAGTTCAGAAACCACACTCCAGGTCTCAAGACCAAGCTCCAAGCTCGAGAGAGAAGTAAAGAAGAGAAGAAAGAGAAAGAAATAAAATTTAAGTACTATTTATAGAGAAATTCTCAAAATTATCTCAAAAATATCTCAAAAAGTAAAACAAATATCTGTCGGGCAGTATACCGTCGGTATACTATTGTATACTGTCAGTATACCGGTCAGGTAGTAAAGTTTTAATTTTAAGAATTTTTGAGCTTCCTCGAGAACCAATAAAATACAATAAATAGTACAAAAATACGTATCCGCATAAAATACGAATACTGTGAGTCGAGTCTCACAAGCTTAGTCCGCGATACGTTGGTTCGTTCAATATCCTCGAGCATGTAGGCGATATTACTTATCGTCTTGCCCTTCTTCCTTCGCTACATGAGTTACACGATGTATTTTATGTTTCTCAGTTGCGTAGGTATGTCCCAGATCCGAGTCATATCCTCGATCATTCCGAGCTAGTTGTTGATATCGACTTGTCTTACGAGGAGTAACACGTATCTATTTTAGACTGGAGGGAGAAGGTGCTCAAGAACCGGACAATTTGTCTGAGTTGCTTAGGGGCATCACCCTTTGGAAGAGTCAGCGTGGGAGCACGAGGATGATATCCGGTCTCGGTATCCATACCTATTCGACTAAGAAGGTATATTTTTTATGCCTTCGTATCGCGAATCATGTGATTCACTTACCAATGTAGTTAATGTTGCTTTTCTTCATTATATAATTGGATTTGATTGTGTGTAGATGTGCTTGTAGTTAGCATTGCTTAGTTAGCATTGCTTGTTCTGATTTCTCTAGCTAACCTTGGGTTTGAATTTCGAGGACAAAATTTTTCTAAGGTGGATAAAGATGTCATTCCCCGTTCCCGATATGCATATTTGGAACGCATTATTTCTTGTTTGCATGATAATTAGGTTGCATGGAGACTTGACCCATTTTTTTGTTCAACTTGGTTCATGGTTTATTTGTGTGGTTGGTTTTGGTCATAAGTTGAACCCATGGCCTAAACCTCAAGCCCTATCTTATATAAAGCCTTTCCCTTCTTCCTTTCTTCCCTCATTCTCTTTATCTCCTTTCTTTCTTTATTTTAGGCAAGTACGCCTTCTATGCCATAGAGAAACATGGTTCTTATATTTTCTTTCCATTTTATTAGTCTAATATGTGTGCATTATGATTCTAAACACTTTTAATGCTTGGAGTGATCGATTTTAATGAGTGGATTTGAGTATATCTACATTTTTAGTTAAGGGTTTTCATGGGTTCTATGTATTTTCCTTAGTTTTGATATATTAAAACTTAGTATTTTGGAAAAACTAGTTATTCCATGTGATAGAGCATTCAATTTCAGGCAGTTTTGGCTTTTGTTTCACTTGATTTTGAGTTAAAATAAAGATTTTAAGAAGAAAACAAGTTTTCGGTTCTTGGAGGTTTTCTCTTGGTGTTCTTGGTGATTCTTGGTGTGCTTGTTGTTCTGGATGATGAAGTCCATGCGGCTGTGATGGCCATGTGGCAGAGATGCTATGCGGCATAAAGCTTCCCACTGTAGTCCCTTCACAGCATACGCGCTGTGCACACAGACTTTTTATGCGCACAGAGGGATGCGCTTGACTGTTACCCCTTCACAGCGTGCGCATCTCTTGTGATGCGCATGACTGTTTGTATGCATTCCCTGAGCTATACGCCCGAACAAGCCATGCGACATATCTCGCTATGGGATTGATCTTTACATGTGCCCGAGGGTATATGCGCCTAGCACTGAACGCCTAACTTGCCATGTGCATTTCCAGACCCATGACTTACTATGCACCAGGATACTATGCTCCAGGATTATCTCTATTGCGATGTTGTGTCCATGCACCATGCGTTATGTGGTAGACTGTTATAAACTTATATCCATGCACATGTTTCCATGTGTGCATGTGTAATCTCGTGACCCTATGCACCGATTTTGTTGTTTTGCTTGATATTGGAGCCTTTCATTGGATTTCGTGATTCTCTGTGTTGATTCTAGTAATTACAAGTGTGATGGACTTAGTGACTATGTGTTAGACCTGACTATGCGCCTGACCCGACTATGTGCTGAACTAGACCATGCGCCAAGTGGATATACTACCTATGCGCATGACATGACCTATGTATTGCAATGTAACTCATGCGAATGACCAATGATTGGTAACTTGACTCGACTACTTGTATCCCTGCTAATACATTTACTACTTGCTATGTGTTCCAACGTGTTATGTGTTACATATGTACTGAGGTACGACATATCTTTTTATGTGCTATGTGTTACATGTTCTGGGTGTGCACCGAGTTGCCTCCTTTCCTAAGCGACATGTGATATTATATTATTTCTTCTGCATGGACATGATAGTTGGTTAATAACAAAGCCTGCCTAGGAATTGTTTGGTTGTTGCATCACGCTTGGGTGGATCCAAATTGAATTATCAAGTAAAAAAGTGGATTTGTATCTAGCGTGGCCGTAGTGCAGTACGACATATAAGGAGAGTAACATGTGACTATGCCATGTGATTCCAGATAACCGTAGGGTTAACTAGGCAACTAAAACTTATAGAGCATTGGGAAGGATGGAATCCCGAGATCGTGCATGTGAGCCAACTCAGATAATCGTCATGACGTGCAAGACTGGCCCCCATAGATATTGTGTCACGTCCGCACTAGTGGATGGCAATATCTGAATACTATATTGTATAATATGTTCTATGTGATTTAACACGGTGGCCTTACGAGGGACCGGTGCATATACAATGTGGTATGTGATTAACATGGCTCGGCTAGCCTGGCTTAACAGCTCACGATCTGAGGATTTTTAGTTATGTATTAATTCTGGGATAACCCGGACTCTACCTAGTAAGCCGTACAAGTGATTGGCTATTTTATAATTAAGCTTGATTGTGTTTGCATCTTCTGTTAAGTAGCCTAGGGACATGGACTATCATGGTACGGTGGTCTAACCCTTGTCCTTGTTTGGTTGTAGGGTTAGATCATTGTGTCATAATACGCTATGGACCGAAACATCGAAACAGAATTATTTATATTTGTATATCATAGCCTATTTTTATTTCTTCATTCGTGCTTCCTTTGCAGTACTTGCTATTTAGGGTCTAACCCCCACTGGTTTTGCATGGTTAGGTTTAGAGCCAGCACCTGAGGATCTAGCTTACTTCCGCCTAAATAATGGCGCTCACCAGACGGATGGTCGCTGATGGATACAATTAGATTTCTTCTTCCCTGCTCGTCATTGTATATTTTACTCTTTTAGGCGTTTAGCCACCGACATCTATTAGCCGGCATATTTGGACATTAGTTTTCTTTATATAATTATAATTAATCAGACTGTAGATAATTACGATCTTGTACTTTTGTTACTCAACTAGCTTCTCATTTTGTACCGCTAGTTTCTAGAATATTTTGACAAAGTGTTTGGGACACCTTTCTGCTTTATCATACATGTTCAATGTTACTGCTTCTTGTTGATTGATTGAGATATAGATGCTCTGAGTGACCCTAAGTAACTTGATTATAGTATGCACCCCTTGTCTAGTTACATCGTGATTGACTTATGACGTTCTACATCTTATACGGGGTAACTGGCCATGTCCATCTCCGTATTTGGGTACTGGGATGTGACAAGAGACCTTTATAGGAGGGAGGCCCTTCTTTGGTGGGCGGTCCATTATTTCTCCGCGAGATGTCTTGCGAAGGTTGACTATAAAAGGCTCTACGGCTTTCTTATGAATCTTGGCAACCAAGGGGGCCGAAGTATTGGGAGTACATTCTTTGATGCGAATCCTCAGAGGTTTTTTGGAAGCAGAGTCTACTTCAGCTTCATCGTTAGCGTCAATGTCCCATTCCTTCCAGTGCATCTGCTTGTAGAGTACGAAGTCTGAGTAGTAGGCTTCTACTCCTTTAAAGGGGTCGATATCAGCAAACTATGTTCTGACGACTCCTTCACTATCAACATACTTCAGGCATTGATTAAGAGTTGATGATTTAATAATATGCTTATGTGGATGCCCCAAAAAGATGTTATAAGATACATTTACGTCGATAACATAGCAAGTGACCTCGTTTCATAGATCGCCTATTTGATACTTCAGGCGGATCTTGTCCAGGGGGTAACTTCTTCCTACATTGAAGCCGCTGATGGTTGTGTTGGTAGTAGACAACCAGTGCATCAAAATTCCCATGGTCTGGAGCAGACTTCACGGGATGATATTGAGAGAGGAGCCAAGGTTGATATACATCTGGTCTACTTTGATGGCACCGATGTACCCTGTATATTACAGAAGTTGGTCACGCCTATTATTCTATAACAAAATATCTTATTGAGAGAACTTGATGCTCGAAATCCTTTCCATCACGCTGTGGCAGTAGGGACATGCAGCGGGGTCCTCTGCTTGCTTCTTGATTTGGGACAAGTAGGATCCGACATGCTGTAATGCCTCACTAAGGGCATCCCGGATCTCTTTGGAGAGACGAAGAAGCTCGAAGAGTGATAACCTCGCTAGCGTATTGGTTAGTTGTGCCAATATATCGAAGTTGTAGCTTGTCCAATCCTGGTGCAGAGTCTTTCTTCAATGACTTTTTGAAGCAGTCTCCTTTTGCTTTTGTTTGTTCATCACAGAAGGATTGGACAGACCTGCTTCAGGTACTACTAGAGCAGCAGGTATGGTAGTTAAAGGCGTAGCATCCACCTAAACCGAATCATAGTTGCGGAGGTAGTTCTTGCCTATCTAGTATTCCCGCCAAGGCTTCATCAGTCGAAGGTGAGACCATGTGACATGACTTGGGCCTTTTTCCCTTAGACTTGGCAACTGGCTGTGTTGCTTGCTGCTTCAGATCTTGAGCGATGTCTGGGTGAACCCACATGACGTCACCTCGTGGAGTTGTAAGGGTTACTAGCCCTGCTGCTTGGTTACGAGCTGGTAGGAGGTTAACGACCTCCAGTGTCGACTTTGGAATTGGGATGGCGCCGTCTTGAACCTTGATGCCGAGGAGGTTGTCGAATTAGAGTGACACCAAATTGGTGGTGATCGCCTTGTCCTTGAAGTCGAGGGTGATGGACTTAGCATTGATCAGCTGTTGGATACGTCTCTTCAACACATAGCAGTCTTTTATGGAATGGTAGACGTATTAGTGGAAGAGGTTGTACTTCAGTTCGTTGACCCTGTTCACCTCCTCAGGACGTCTGATGTCAGGCAGCCGTAGCTTGTTGCCTTTTATCATCACATTGAAGAATTTGACAACATCATCGTCATCGAAGAAGAAGGTCTCCTTTGGCATGGGTTCCTTCGTTGGCTTTTGCTTGGACGAAGATGATCCCCTAGATACGTTGATGGTAAAGGCCTGGTTCTCTTTGCCATTGCAACTTCTGTTATGATTCTGAGAATATTTCCTTCGATCGGGCTAGGAATATGGATTCTGGACAAATGGACCTCATTTGCGTTCTTTTTATCTATGTCTGCTCACAATGAAGGATAATCAGTCAACATGTTGTGCAGTGCCCACATAGAGTTTCACTACCGGTATGAGATTTCGTCAACAAGTGTCCATAAGAACGGACTCAGGGATGCTGGAAGGCATCTTCAGGGCTGTCTGTCTGAAGTGTTCTATGTAGGCACATGCGGGCTCCTTCTCCCTTTAGGTTAATGTCAATAAGAGATGAGATAGTCATATCTATTCCGCCATCATAGAACCGAGAAAGAAATAGTCATCGAAGGTCATCAAATAAAAAGATGTAGTTGCTCGGGAGGCATCAAAGCCATTCATAAGCCACCTCAGTCAGAGTCCCGATGAAGAGCTTGGTGAGCAAAGCATCGTCTCAGGGTAGATGTCCTATCATGGACTCGAAGTAGTTCATGTATTGACGGGTTGAACAAAATCATAGATTGTGATTTTTATTTAATGGGAAATACCACATTGTTCCATTCCGGGGGATAAGGTTTCCTTGTCCCGAGATTTTGCAGCTTGTCTCGGTTGTTCATAGAGTCCAAGCGAGCTCGCAATTTGTCATGCCCCAGTACTGAAATACGGAGACGGACATGGCCATCTCCCTCGTACAAGGTATAGAACGTCGTACAACGATAATGGCTGTAACTAGACAAATGGGGTGCATACTACAAGCAAGTCAATTAGGGTCACACAACACATCTATTGTCTCAATCAGTCAAGTAAGAACAATAAATATAGAACATATATGACAAGGAAGTAAGGCGTCCCAAATGCCCTACTATAATATTCAGAAAACCATTTATGAAAAAATAAGAAAGCTGGCAGAGTAGCAAAAGTACATGACCATGATCAGCTACAGTTTGATTAATTACAATCATGTAAGAAAACTAAATGTCCAGATTTACGGCTAACAAGTGCCGGTGGATAAACGCTCAAATAAGTAAAATGTGCAATAACGAGCAGGGAAGAAGAAACCAACTCATTTTCCTTCTGGCCATCCGTCTGGTGCACAACATTGTTCAGGGGAAAGTACGCTTGATCCTCGGGTGCTGGATCTAAACCTGGCCACGCAAAACCAGTGGGGTTAGACCCCAAATAGCAAGTACCACAAAGGAAGCACGAATGAAGAAATAAAACCAGGTTATGAATATATATATATATATATATATATATATATATATATATATATATATATATATATATATATATATATATATATATATAGTTTTGTCTCGTAGTTTTGGTTCATAGCCTATCGTGACACAATAATCTAACCTTACAACTAAACAAGGACAAGGGTTAGACCATCGCACCATGATAGTCCATGTCCCTGGACTATTTGACACAAATATAATACACAAACAAGCTCAGTTACATAATCGGTCAATCACTTGTACAGCTTACTAGGTGGAATCTGGGTTATCCCAGAGGTATTATGCATATAATAGGAATCCTCAGATTGAACCATGTTCTAGCAAGGGCTAGCCGAGCCAAGAATCGCTGCATAGCACATAGTAGTATGCACCAGTCCCTTGTAAGGCCACCGTGCTAAGATCGCATAGAACACATAGTATAATATAATAGTCGAATATTGCCATCCACTAATGAGGATATAAACAATATCCATGGTGGCAAGCCTTCACTCCCCATATAATGATTGAGGGTGGCTAGTTAAGCACGATATCAGGATTCCATCTCTCCTAATGCTCTACATGTTTTAGTTCCCTAGTTAACCCTATAGTTAGCTGGAATCATATGGCATGGTCACATGTCACTCCCCTTATATATCGTACCGTAGTACGGGCATGCTAGATATGAATCCACTTTGTCACTAAGTAGTTCAATTTAGATTTACCTGAGCGTGATGCAACAGTCAACAAATCCTAGCCACGCTTGGTTATTGGCCAACTATCATGTCCATGCTGGAGGAATTTGATTACATCACATATCGCTTAGCACGTAGGCACACCTTGGTGTGAACATGTAACATAATAACGTAGAAATACTTAGCACGTAGGAACACATAACACGTAGTAAGTTTATCAATACGGATACCAATAGTCGAGTCAAGTTGCCAATTCTTGGTAAATTGCATGGGTTCTAGCACCTAGTCAGGTTTAACACATGGTCACGTAGCTCACGTACATTAGCAATTATTAAAATCACACAAGGAGTCAAAAAATTCCACAAATCATTAAAACCAAGCAAATAAATAAAACGTGCACATAGGCAGCATGAGGATCAGGGTCACATAGAGTTAGTGCCGTATACGTCGGTGCCGTATGGGAAGTCTCGGCCGTATATGGGTCGGTGCCGCATGGGCTCAGTGCCGCATAGGATAGGGCAAAGTTTACTCCTTGGGATAAGTGTTGAGTGACGTATATTAATATAAAGTGTTGAGTGACGTATATTAATATAAAGTGTCAATAAAGTGATAATAAAGTGATTGAAGTGACTGATGTGACATTATAATAAAATATGACATAGAAAAGACAGCATCAGAAAAAGACAAGATAACATAATTATGTGCTAAGAATTTAGGGTCATGTGTCCAAGGAAAAATGGCCGCATGCTCTGCTTGCCGCATGGAATCAGGCCGCATAGATGCCTTTGGACTTAGCGGATTTTTCATTCGTTCAGCGAGTGAAAGCACAAGGAGTTCAAGGATTAGCTCTAGAACACTTGTGTAATAATCAGTCATGCTTCCAATAAGATGGATGCATGCTGGTCGGATATGCGACAAGTGTCCAGGCTGCATAAGGATCATGCTGCATGGAACTCTCGGCCGCATATGTCGATGGCCGCATGAGAACTTCGTTTTCTCTAGACAGTAAGTTCGGCCATGACAGAAAGCTCCAAAAACCAAAATAATGTTTTCTTCATAAAAACTTCATTTTAACTCCAAATCAAGAAAAACCAAAAGCCAAAACGCCTGAAATGGAATGCTCAATCACCCAAAAAAACTGATTTTCTAAAATACCATGTTCTAATAGATCAAAACCAAGAAAAATTTTGGAACCCATAAAACCCTAAACTTTAAATGTAGACTAATAAAACCGATAACTCCAAGTACTAAGAGTGTTTAGAATTATCATGAGCACATAATAGACTAATAAAATACAAGAAAAGGATAAGAATAAAAAATCAAAATGTTTCTCCATGTAGTACAAGGTGTACTTGCCTAAATGAAGGAAGGAAAAAAAAGAGAGAATGAGGGAAGAGAGAGAAAGAAGTTAACTTATATAGCTAGGGTTTGAGGATTAGACCATAGGTTTGACTCATGACCAAACTAACCCAACAATTAAACCATGAGTCTAATTGAACCAAAGAATGGGTCTAGTCTCCATGACATACAACCTAATTACCGTGCAAGCAACAAATAATATAAGCATAAAAACTAATATGTTCCAAATTATTTATCGGGAACGAGGAGTGACACAATTTCCGGATAGCCTCTTGAGTATCGTCTGAGGTCGTAAGAGCAGAGGAGCATGGCAAGAGAGGGGTGCCTGTTGGGCGAGTAGGAGCAGGTGCATTAGACTCTCCATTGGTCCGGATTCTGGATTTCATGTCCTGGGGTTCTCAGTTATGGTAGGACCATGTTTTCCCGTATATCCAGTATTGCCTCAATTAGGGTTTGTATCGAGGCTCTTATAGTCTACATCATTGCTTCTAGTGCCTTGAGGTATTGGCGATCATTGTAGCCCCCTTTGTCATGCCCCAGTCCCAAAATACCGAGGGACTAGCAACGTGACAATAGCCAGCAGCATAACTCCAATGGACAAACCCAATTTAATAGACCCGTTGGAGTGCACTTAAGCTGTAATAAATAGATACAAGTCTAAACCATCTATCATAGTATAATTCTAGTCTCATCCACAGAAAGTAAACACAATTCAATATGATAAAACAGTCAAGATAATAGATAAAAAAAATTAGTCCATCATCAAGTCCACAAAGTAGTGTCTCAAGGAACAACCCGATAAAATAAGAAAAGAGAATATCACTAATACATATGTCCATAAGTCCATATATGAAATATCACTAAGCATAAATATTGAGTAAGTAACTGAATATTCAGGAGAAATCCTCTGATACAACCTCGTCCTTTGGTGCCAATACTACTCCAACTTTAGCTCATGTCCCGTATATCTCGGGGTAATCCTCCTCTACTGTACCTGGGGATAAAATTCGGATCCAGGTCCACAGGGGACATAGCAAGGTACAAGAAACACTCAAGCTAAATAAAATATAGTAAATATAAACAAATCCTTAGGGCAAGCTATGTAACCAGCTATGTGAAATACAAATGAGAGCATCACTAGTACTCAGGCTGAGACCACTACAGGCTCTGTGTCGGGGAGCCCATAGCAGCAAGTAGTATCACGACTCCAGTATATGTGCCAAAATAAGTAGTATCACGACTCCATTATATGTGCCAAAGCAAGTAGTATTAAGTATTCCAATAGTATAGTATATATATAATCAGCCTATAGCCTATGTGTCTCTCCCCACCCAATATAACCTTATGTCTCATGTCCACGATGTCTCATGTCCATAACATGCAAGATCATGCTCTAGCTTGTACAACGAGTTATAATGATATCTCTATATATGCAAGTCTCATATCACGAATCCTATAAGCCTATGCAGAATCACCATAAATAACTCAGAAAAGATTCTATCACATGAAATAGTGTCAAGTTTTTTACGGTATGACGTACTTGGTAAAACAAGCACGTAAAAATAGGATCGTGAATCAACTCTCTAAATGACGATACACGACTCCGCGTACAGCATCGACACCCGAATATTGTTCGGACGCTAAGAAATGTCTCACAGTCCTAGGTTAAACAGATACATCACAAGAGTATATATATATAGAAAGAACACAAGCAAATAATATTACAGGATCTCTGCAGGTTTGGCAAGGTACACTTGCCTGGACTTTAAACTTTGTCAACTACTCCGATAAAAGTGGAATCTCCAAGTACACCTCCGGATGCTGTAACAAATATCACCATTGCTCTCAGAATATTTCAAATAGCTAGGATTGACTACCCATAAGTCCAATTTGGACATGGGCAGAATTGACAGTTTCGTTTCAAAGCGGGGCCCACATGTAGCCTACTTCGTACCGAAAAATGTGCCAAAGATAAAGTTCTCCAAATTGGTCAAACTTGGTGTTTACGAGTACAGAACGATGATACGAAACCAACAGAATATCCAGAACTAGACTTTGATGAGCCAATTACGAAATTGCCCATCAAGTAGAACCGTAGGGCCCACAAAACGGTTTTGTCAATGTTCTCAGAATCGAACCAAACTTGGGTCATAGGACCAGCGTAATGCTGCGAATCAGATAGCACAAGTTTTATTGTAAAATAACAAGCACTCATAAAGTTATGACAAGTGTCAGAACAGGCCGATACGATATTTTTCGACGGATACGCGTTGATTTCGGTGTGCACGCACATCCAAATCAAGTTCTGCGAAATCTCACATGTCCGCGTTAACGATACGCGTCTTTCGATACAATTTACACATGACAAAGTTGCCTCATTTGGCAGGACGTACCCCATATCGAGAAAATTTAGTTTTACAAAATCAAGTTTTTGGCAGATTTGAACATAAATTAATTCAAAGTATACATCAAATTAAAAAAAGTATTTATAGAGATTAAAAGTAGGTTATGTTGTCTACATTATTATTTAAGTAGAATTTTAAAATATTAACTAGGATGGAAGAAAATTAGACACGAACATGGAAGGTTGGAACAGTTTCTGATCTTAAAATTAAGTTATTTTTTCTGTTTTGTGTCGCTATTTGCGATTGACACATGATACGATAATCCAAACTAATTAAACAGGGTTCATGGGGGTCATGTGGTCTTCACATAGGATTCGACGATTCGTTATTTGGTTTACTATGCAGGAAGAAAAGGAGATGGGAAGAAGGGTACCTCACTTTGCTCTGCGGCTTGTGATTCTGGACGGGCTGTTCACGGCGGTGCGCGATGGCTGTCGACGGCGGCGGTCGACGGTGGTCGGCTGAAGGCAGAGGAGAAGGTTGGTGGTGGTGGTCTGCTCTGTTGGGTTATATATAGGGTGTGAAGGAAGGTTTCGTATTCGAAAACGAGGGGGTCGCGGGGGGGGGGGGTTTCAGTAGCCGAAGGGGTCGGAGTAAAGTTAATATAGCCGAAGGGACCAGGGTAAAGTTACTATAGCCGAAGGGTTTCAGTTCAGAAGCTAGGGATTTGGGTTTCGGGTTGAGTTGGAGTTAGGGTTTCGGGTATGATTCGGTTTTGGGTTTAGGGTATAATAATTATTATATATATGTGTGTATATATATGGCCATAAAAATAGGTTCTTACCCTAAATAATTTTTAGGAAAATTCTACAATTCTCTAATAATAGTTGTACATCCAAAAATATATTTTTTTGCATAATATTAGTAATTAATTACATATACAAAATATTAATCCATAAATTTATATTTATTTTAATTAGCTAAATTACTGAAAATTTAAAAATTAAAAAAATAGGGGTTTTATAATCTATCCAACTTAAAAGAATTATGTCTACGCAATTAAGAATTAAACTACTAAGAAATTTATAAAGATAAGGTAATCTATAGGTAGTTCTTAGGTCATACATGCATGTTCGAATAAGTGAGGATAACCTTGGCGTATGACATCCTCTCGCTCCTTAGTGAATTCGCCTAGGGAGTGATGTTTCCAAGCTACTCGAACCAATCTGATTGCCTGTCCCCTTAATATCTTCTCACTAATGTCAAGTATACCAACTGGCTGCTCCTCATACCTCAAGATCGGTCCTGCTGAAATCTCAGAATGATCGACTACGTGGTTTGGGCCAGTCACGTACCTCCTCAGCTGTGAGACATGGAATACATCATGCACTCCCTCTATAGATGGGGGTAATGCTAGACGGTACGCTACTTCACCAATACGCTCCAAAATATCAAACGGTCCAATGTACCTCGGGCTCAGCTTGCCTCTGCCCCGAATCAAATAGTACCTCGAGTAGGTGAGATCCTCAAGAACACATGTTCACCCTCCTTGAACTCCAAAGGTCAGCGGTGTGTGTCAGCCCAATGCTTTTGTCTGTCCTGAGCTATACGAAGATGACTCTGAAGTTGCTTTGCCTTCTCAACTGTTTGTATCACTAACTCCAGAACGAGTATCTGACGCTCGCCAATGTCACTCCAATATATCGATGACCTGCACTTCCTTCCGTATAACTCCTCAAAAGGTGCCATCTGAATGCTCGCCTGATAGCTGTTATTGTAAGAGAATTCTACCAAGTGCAAATGGTATTCCCAAGAACCTCTGAAGTCTAACATACACGACCTCAGCATATCTTCTAGGATCTGAATCATGTGCTCTGACTGACTGTCTGTCTGTGGATGGTAAGCAGTGTTGAACTTGAGTCGGGTGCCAAGACTCTCCTGCATGCTTTGCCATAAATGGGATATAAATCTTGAGTCACGATCAGACACAATACTAACCGGTACTCTATGTAACCTTATGATCTGTCGTATATACATATCGGCTAGAATCTCTGTGGATTGTCCAACTCTAAACGACAAAAAATATGCTGATTTGGTGAGTGGATCCACAATAACCCAAACTGCATCCTTTCCACTGGGATTCTTAAAAATCCTGTAACAAAATCCATAGTTATATGTTCTCACTTCCATTCGAATTTGGAAAGCGGTTGTAACATACCAGTAGTTCTCTGATGCTCGGCCTTAACCTGCTGACAGACCAAATATTTTGCCATAAATCGCATAATCTCTCTCTTCATCCCATGCCACCAATAGTACTGCCTCAAATCTTGGTACATCTTCATACCTCCCGGATGAATAAAGTACATGGAGCTATGTGCCTCAGACATCAACTCATGTCTCAACTCTCTATTCGGAACATATAGGCGATTTCAGCACCTTAACGTCCTGTCCTCATGGATTCGAAGTCCCATCTGCATGTCGGCTTTCGTCTTTTCTTTAAGTCTCTGGAACCTTGCATCTGTAGGCAGTGCTTCCTTAATCCTCTCTACTAGTGATGAGTTAACTTCAAGATTCACCAATTTCTAACTCTATCCTGGCAAAATAACCTCTATCCCGAGCTCCTATAGGTCCTCTAATAGCTAGGGCTACATCGTCAAGAAATAAGTTATGGGCTTTCTGCTTAGTGCATTTGCTACGACATTCGCCTTGCCCGAATGGTACGGTAAATCTATATCAAAATTGACCATCAACTCTAACCAATACCTTTGCCTTATGTTGAGATCTTTCTGAGTATAGACATACTTCAGACTCTTTTGATCAGTAAAAATTTCTACCCTCTCCGTAAAGATAGTGCCTCCAAATCTTTAATACAAATATTACCACAGCTAGCTCGAGATCGTGCATCGGGTAGTTCTTCTCATGAAACTTCAGCTGCCATAATGCATAATCAATAACTTTGCCATATTGCATTAAAACACATCCTAGTCCACTGCCTGACGCATCACTATAACTACGAATCCACCCAATCCTGAAGGAAGAGTCAAGACCGGTGATGTCGTCAATCGTCTCTTCAACTCCTCAAAGACCTTTTGGCAATCTTTCTTCCATGCAAACTCTTGGTCCTTACGCTTCAACTGCGTCATAGGCTCTGTAATCCTTGAGAAGTTCTCCACGAATCTCTGATAATATCCAGCAAGTCCGAGAAAACTTCTCACTTTTGCAACCGATGTAGGTGTGGGCCAAGTCTCTATTGCAGCAACCTTCTCTGGATCAACTAAAAGTCCTTCTCCCGAGATGATATATCCCAGGAAAGGCACCATATCCAGACAAAACTCATATTTGCTGAGTTTGGCATACAACTTCTTCTGTCTCAGCATCTCTAGCACGATTCTGAGATGCTCCCCGTTGCTTTTGGAGTATATCAAGATATCATCAATAAACACAACCACGAACTTGTCCAAGTACTGATAGAAGACTTTGTTCATCAAACTCATGAACATAGCTGGCATGTTGGTTAAACCAAATGGCATAACTAAGAACTCATAGTTTTTGTACTTAGTCCTGAAGGCTATATTTGGTATATCCTCTTTCCGCACTCTAATATGATGATAACCGGATCTGAGATCGATCTTTGAGAATATACGAGCACCACTCAACTGATCGAACATATCATCTATACATGGCAAGGGATACCGGTTCTTTATGGTTACATTATTCAGTGTCCTGTAGTCAATACACAGGCGTACCATTTCATCCTTTTTTGGTACAAATATTATGGGTGCTCCCCATGGTAAAATACTGGGCTAAATAAAACCCTTCTCTAGAAGATCATCAACTTGCTTCTTCAATTCCACCAACTCCTTAGGTGCTAGCCGGTACACTTATGAAGTGATAGGTTCCACTCCTGGAGTTAAGTCTATTATGAATCTATTTCCCGATCAGGTAAGCCTGGAAGATCATCAGGAAATACATCCACAAAATCAGATACAACCTTTGGATACTCGGATACCCCTTCTACAGAGAGTACCTTAAGTATAGGCTGAACACCTTGCTCTTTGGCTCTCTGAAGAAACTCAAACTTCGAAAGTCCAGGCGGTCTAAATATAACCTGTCCATGCCGGCAATCTAGAGTCGCATGGTACTGACTCATCCAGTCCATACCAAGTACAACGTCATAATCCAGCATAGAAAAGATCAAAAATTAAGCTCGCTTCTCTCTCCCACATAATACAACCGAACAAGATCTATAAATGCTACAAACTGGGATAATTCTATCTCCTGTAAGAATTCTTATAGTCTTCGGAAGGGGTACGATAGCTACTCTATGAGTGGCTATGAAGCTAGTAGCTATAAATGAATGTAATGCTCCAGAATTGAGTAAAGTTACAGCAGGTAATGAAGTTACTAATATAGCACCTGTGATAACCTCTCCAGCAGTAGCTTTCTCTTGAATAGCCATGGCAAATGCCTATCCTCGCCCATGAGCTGGTCCTCTATGCAGCCGAGCCTGCTGGAATAGTACTGCCTGTGGTGCCAAAGGTGGCCTCTGCTGATACCCTCCTTGAACTGGTGGCTTGACTCCTTCAACTCCCGTATGTGGTACTCCTAGTGCTGGATAAGCTAGCCTAAGTGCCTGCTAGTCTGGTCTCGGTACTGGTAAAGCTGGTCGGTTTATCATCGGTGCTCTTTCTTGACGCTCAGGGTATTTCCTAGCTGAATGTTCGCTGGATCCGCAAACCAAGCATAGTCCCAACTTGCGTCTGTACTCGCTCTCATAATGACCTCGTTTGCCATAATATTGATATGTAGACAGTGTCTGTGAAGTTGCTCTAGGTGGCTGGTACATGTGAGGTCTCTTTGCAGCTCCTTCTTGTAGTGCTCTTACTAGTGCTAATATAAACGACCATTTTTGGCTGGACTCTCTCCTCGTGATGCGCTCTATGCATTGGGATACAGCAAGGACGTCCATGAATTAAGTAGGTGCAACAAAGCCGATTAATCTCTGTAGTTCAAAGCTAAGTCCGTCAAAGAACTTCTCTACCTTCTCCTCTTTTGTCAAAATCAGAGTAGGGGCGAAGTGACTCAAACAGATGAGCTCTATATTGTACTTTTCTACCGTCATATTGCCTTGAGTGAGGCGATTAAACTTATCCCTAAGTTCTACTCTACATCTCTTCCTTTGTCATGCTCCAGTCCCAAAATATCGAGGGACTAGCCACGTGGCAATGGCCAGCAGCACAACTCCAATGGGCAAACCCAATTTAATAGACCCATTAGAGTGCACTTAAGCTGTAATAAATAGATACAAGTCTATACCATCTATCACAGTATAATTCTAGTCTCATCCACAGAAAGAAAACATAATTTAATATGATAGACCAGTCAAGATAATAGATAAAAAGAAAATAGTCCATCATCAAGTCCATAAAGTAGTATCTTGGGGAACAATCCAATAAAATAAGAAAATAGAATATCACCAATACATATGTCCATAAGTCCAGATATGAAATATCACTAAGCATAAATACTGAGTAAGTAACTGAATATTCAGGAGAAATCCTCTGTCACAACCTCGTCCTCTGGTGCCAGTACTGCTCCAGCTCCAGCTGCTGTCTCGTATATCTCGAGGTAATCCTCCTCTACTGTACCTGGGGACATAATTCGAATCTAGGTCCTCAGGGGACATAGCAAGGTACAAAAAATACTCAAGCCAAATAAAATACAGTAAATATAAAAAGATCCTCAGGGCAAGCTATCTAACCAGCTATATGAAATGCAAATGAGAGCATCACTAGTACTCAGGCTGAGACCACTATAGGCTCTGTGTCGGGGAGCCCATAGCAGCAAGTAGTATCATGACTCCAGTATATGTGCCAAAACAAGTAGTATCATGACTCCAGTATATATGGCAAAGCAAGTAGTATCATGTATTCCAGTAGTATAGTATAGTATAGTATATATATATATATATATATATATATATATATATATATATATATGTAATCAGCCTGTAGCCTGTGTGTCTCTTCCCACCCAATGTAATCTTACGTCTCATGTCTACGACGTCACATGTCCATAACACGCAAGATCATGACCTCTAGCTAGTACAATAAGTCATAATAATATCTCTATATATGCAAGTTTCATATCACGAATCCTGTAAGCCTATACAGAATTACCATGAATAACTCAGGAAAGATTTTGTCACATGAAATAGTGTCAAGTGACCTATGGTATAACGTACTTGGTGAAGCAAACACATAAAAATAGGATCGTGAATCAACTCTCTAAATGACGCTACACAACTCCACGTACGACATCGACACCCGAATCTTGTTTTGATGCTAAGCAACATCTCACGGTCCAAGGTTGAACAGATACATAACAAGAGTATATATATAGAAAGAACACAAGTAAATAATATAACAGGATCTCTACAGGTTTGGCAAGGTACACTTGATTGGACTCTGAACTCCGTCAACTACTCCGGTAAAAGTAGAATCTCCAAGTACGCCTTCGGATGCTGTAATAAATATCACCATTGCTCTCAGAATACTTGAAATAGCTAGAATTGACTACCCATAAGTCCAATTTGGACACAGGGACAATTGACAGTTTCGTAACAAAGTGGGGTCCACATGTGGCCCACTTCGCACCAAAAAATGTGCCAAAGTTAAAGTTTTTCAAAATTTTCAAACTTAGTATCTACGAGTCCAGAATAATAATACGAACCCAACAGAATATTCAGAACAGGATTTCGATGAGCTGATCACGAAATCGCCCGTCAAGTGAAACCATGTGCCCGTAAAATGGTATTTCGTTAATGTTCTCAGAATTGAACCAAACTTGGATCACAGGACAAGCGTAACGCTATAAATCTGATGACATAAGTTTCACTACAAAATGACAAGCACACACGAAGTTATAACAACTGTCAAAACAGGCCGATACAGTATTTTTAGACGGATACACATTGATTCCGGTGTGCACGCACATCCAAATCAAGTTTCGCAAAATCTCACACGTCCGTGTTAATGATATACGCCTTTCGGTATAATTTGCACACGAAAAAATTACCTCATTTGGCGAAAAATATCTCGTATCATAAAAAATTGGTTTTACAAAATCAAGTTTTTAACAGATTTGAACATCAATTAATTCATAGAATACATCGAATTAAAAGAAAGTGTTTAAAGGAATTAAAACTAGGTTATGTTGTCTAAATTTCTGTTTAAGTAAAATTTTAAAATATTAACTAGGATGGAAGAAAATTAGACACAAACTTGGAAGGTTGGAACAATTTATGATCTTAAAATTAAGTCATTTTTTCCTGTTTTGTGTCACGATTTACGATCGACACAGGACATGATAATCTAAACTAATTAAACAGGGTTCATTAGGGTCATGTGGTCTTCACATAAGATTTGATGGTCCATTATTTGGTTTAATATACAGGAAGAAAAGGAGATGGGATGAAGGGTACCTCACTTTACTATGCGAGTTGTGATTCTGGGCGGGCTGTTCAGTGCGGCGCGCGGTGGCGGTCGACAGTGATAGCGGAGGCGGCGGTCGACGGTGGTCGGCTAGAGGTAGAGGAGAAGGGGGGTGGTGGTGGTATGCTCTGTTGGGTTATATATAGGGTGTGCTGATAGGTTTCGTAATAGGAAACGAGGGGGTCGCGGGGGGGGGGGTGGGGGTCTGTAGCCGAAGGGCTCGGGGGAAAGTTACTGTAGCCGAAGGGTTTCAGTTTCAGAAGCTGGGGATTTTGGTTTCAGGTTGAGTTGGAGTTAGGGTTTCGAGTTTAATTCGGTATGAATTTAGGGTATAATATATATATATATATATATATATATATATATATATATATATATATATATATATATATATATATTGCCATAAGAAATAGGTTCTTACCCCAAATAATTTCCAGGAAAATTTTATAATTTTTTAATAAAAGTTGTATATCCAAAAATATATTTTATGCATAATATTAGTAATTAATTACATATACAAAATATCAATCCATGAATTTATATTATTCTAATTAGCTAAATTACTAAAAATTTAAAAAAAATAAGGGGTTTATACCCTTAGTTATCGTCTTCTGCCATATATACCGACATTATATGTGGAGAGGTAGAAGGGGTTGTAGTCCCTTCACTTTCTGCCTTCGATCCCTCAGTCGCACTATCCTCGGGAAAGGTGGGAATCATTGCATCATCTTTAGAATCCGGGGGATTACTACCCCAAGCTTTGGATGCTGTGTTAACCTGTCGGGGATGGCTATCCTCAGGTACATTATTGTCAGTTTCCTGAGAATCACTATCTTCACGGAATGATGGGTTGGTATAGAAAACCAGAGGATTACTACCCCTTGCTTGTAAAGTTGCACAAGTCTCTCTTCAAAAAGACCTTTATCTTAGGCGAGTGCCTTGGAACAACCCCTCGGAAGGTACAACTAGACTGCCGCCTCATGGTCAGTTTCTCGATACACTGGCCGAGATCAGAGGATTGGACGAGCTAGCTTTTGAGTTCTTCTTCGTGAAAGGAGACCTCCAAGTTGAGCAGCATGAGGAAAAGGGCAATCCCTCATCCTCTTCTTTGAGATACTTTCAGATTGGTCCAACTGGTCGCAGTCGTTAAAATACGGATTCCTTGGCTGAAGGAGCTGCTACTTTTGGCACAAAAACAGTTAATGTGATGATACTAGCACATTGATGTCCTGGAGGGGATACTTCATGTGTAGTAGTTATTTTTCTCGTCTTGCATTTTTGACTTATAATGTCACGCAAATCTAACGAGAAATTTTTTACCTTTACACCCTCCTTATGCGGATGACCAAGCCGAGTGCATAGGTGTGTGAGTGAGATATTTGCTCCCTGACTTAGTTTATGCGCAGGGACTGCGCCCAAGTCATTTATGGAAGATTGTTGAAACTGACCGACTTCATACGCACATACATGCTGGGCGCATTATTTGCCATAAAAAAAAAGTTGTACGAACTTTGTTTTACAAACTCGAAAGAAAAAAAAGGGGTACAATCAATCATATACGAGAATATAAAGTACAATGATTCTAGGAAATTATAGCTATGGAGATCTGATCTGTAGTCGATCACTTTACTCCTTGGACTACTTGATAGTAAAGAAATGCAAGAACACGAGCCCGAGAACTTGAAGGCAAGAAGACTTTAGCAATAACAACACAAGAAGCTCTTCTTTCTTTCTATCTGCCTGTGTCTCTCCTCCTTTGAAAGAGGAACTGACCTTGTATTTATAACCTTCAGGAGCAGTTATAGAAGTGTGTCGCACTTTAGAAAATTTGAATTATAGTTTTAATTTTGTATGCATATTTAAGAATATTCTACATCACGTTCTGTTGAGTGGGTGCACAGTATATTGCCTGCTTGACACGCGGCTTCCTATACGAGGAAAGCGTAGGTTATGGGTGTAGAATCATGGAAACTCTCTACCATAAGGCAATAGTAATCAAGAGCCATGCGTAGTAGTGATCAAGATACATGTGCCAAATTAATCCAGATCCATGCGCCAAACTGCGTCATGAGTAGTGTTCCCATGTTCTAGCAGTGCCATGCACCATTATTTCTCTAGTATTTTATGTGCCAGCAGTGCCATGGGCCACTACTTCTCCAGTGTTCCCATGCGCCAGTAATGCCATGCGCTACTATCCCTCAGTGATCTCCATACGCCAAGTGGCAATGTTCCTAAGGTGTAATCATAACAATTTGGGTATGATATGTGTCACGAGTATTAAGGGCATTAGCAACCCCATATCTTGACTTGCCACGTGGCAGCCTTAACACAACATGCACTTGCAGGAGAATATGCGCCTATATGAAATTCGAGCATGTATGCGGCTACATGAAGCCTTATCAAGGCTATAAATAGTGGACATTTTTTACATCAGGACCAGAAGACCGCCGCTACACCAAAAAGAGAGAGGAAAAGAAGATAGAAGCGCCGCCCAAAGCCTCATCAACCTCCTTGGTCCTGGATCGTCAATAGAGTAAAGGAGCCGCTGCAGTGCTTGATGTCCACCATCATACTTGCCCAGATTATCTTTTATTGTTCTTAGATTATTCTTAATTAGAGATTCTTTTGTACTATTTGTCAATTCCCAATCAATACAAAAGTTCGTCCAATTTTCTCCTGAGTATTATTTTGTGCGACGTCGACAAAAATAGTGACTCTGCTGGAAAGAGCTTCTCCTCCAACAAGAAGATGGTGATACAATCCGATGTAACCAAGATGGGTTCGACTTAGAGGATGTTGGTCGTTCACTTTGAATAACAGGCATTCGAAGACATGTTGGACAAGCTGAGCTCTCTAATGAGGCCCGTACAACCCCGCAAGACTCACAAAAAATGGGACGCCAAGGTCGTTGCACCGTGCCCGAGGACGGCGCCTGATGTAGTACCAACCCTGCCATAGATGCACACGAGGTTGATATACATCCCACTGACATACCGAGCAATCCAATGAGGCCCGTACGACCTCGAAAGACTCGTAAGATTTGGTCATCAAATCCCCTGCGCTGAACTTAAATTTGTCCTATAAGCATTGCCAACCTCCGCTACAGGTGCACATAAGGTTGGTGCGCATCCTATCTCAATTTCTAAAGCCACTCTTGAGGAAAGGAGCACTTAACTCAAGAGATGCTCCTGCGGTGGGACCCGCACAAAAAGCGATGCACCATCTCGGAATATGCATAGAACCTTCAACGAACGATGCTGCCTCACATAAAGATCCCTATGGTCCTGACTTGGAATCCCTATACTATGCGCCTAAGGACGCTGGTTCAAGGAAACCCAAAATATTCCGAGCCATGCGCGCTCGAGGGGTTGCACCGCTAGCTCTCCAAAAGCAAGCATCGTTAGTCATCACGTACGCTGCTTATGGAAGACTATATAGGGCCAATCCAGGTACTTATGCGCCAAAAGTGGGTCAACTCCTAAAGCCTTCCCAAACTCAGTTAGATTCTACAGTTGCACCTAAGCCAAGTCGACGTACAAATATCGTGATGATAGACCCATGCGCCCGGCTTGGCTGCGTGCATAAAGTGGGTCCCTCTCATGTTAAGTCTTCCACTAATGATCCAATTATAGTTTCTATGGGAGAACTGGGTCAGGGAGCAAACATTCAATTCTCCCCTTCATGCACAAGGGTTTCCCGAGCATATGAAATGGTGGTGAAAGTGAAGCTTCCATCGCCAGATTAACGCAACGTAATTTTTTACAAGCATAAGATGAGAGAAGTAACCCTCACGCATGATGTGTCCCCTCATAGAAATGCTTGTGCCAACATCATCATCAACTATTATTGCTCCAAAGTACCAGTTCCTCTAACCAGACAGTCAGTGTTTCAGTGGCTATAACCCGTGGCGCCAACCCGACGATGTCCTCGAAGGTAACTACACAATGAGGAGGAACTACCCGTCACCTCATGTTGCTCAACATGGATGTCTCCTCCTATGAAGATCTAGAAGAAAATCTTGCCCAACCTGAGGACGTCGGTCCGTCGTCCACGGGTTAGCAAACAAATACCAACGGTTAGGGTATTTCAGGGCACGCGCTCGAGAATAAGGACTGAGGGTAGCCATGCCCTCCCAAACGAGGTTGTGATTGGAGCTGGGGGTGATAGTCCTCTAGTATTATATGTCAATCCATTATATCAAGTGGACAAAGAATCTCTGCACATGGATAACCGTTTAGCTGGGGGTAGCCATACCTTCCAGGATGAGCCCGCCACTGAGATTGGGGGTAGCAATCCCTTAAATAACAAAAGTGACGCAACACTGCCCACTCTCCCTTAGGACAACGATACTCAAACATCTGAGGCAAAAAGCGAGGAGTTCACTTTCCCGTCTACTTCTTCCCACGTAATGCTAGTATACATGGCAGGAGATGAGCATGACACAGGATCCAGTAATCAGCAACGACTTGATTCCCTTGAGGCCATAAAGAAGACGCTGAGTACCTCAATACAAACATTGACTCATACAATGTTGGAGATCAAAGAAAACTTAGTCCTGACACAACAAAGGACCCTGGGACAAACAAACCTGGACCAGAGAACCAACAATAAATCTGGTATGCCTGATCCGACTCCTCATGTCACAAGCAGCATGATCGTACCTCAACCCTCTATCGCTCTTCCGCCCACTAATATCTAAGAGACACTTAGGGAATTGTGCCCCCATGTTGATGCTCTTGATAATCAAGACAGGCTCCAGAAGCTTAGAATACAACAGCCTTATCCTCCAGATTGTGATAACGTGATATACCCTCCCAAATACAAGCCACTGTCTCTGACTCTATTTGACGAAAAGATGTTGTCCCGTTAATACATCAGATACTTTCAGTCTACAATAGGCCACAAACCTCCGGATGGCACTCTACTCACCAACTTGTTCGTCGGAGCTGTCACTACCATATTTTCTAGGAAAGGGTATTATTGTTATTTCATAATTTGTGCATGTTATATATTTATTTATTGTTAGATGTTGCATTATAATTTAGACTTGTATTAGTGGACCTAACTAGACAAGACTTGACTCATAGGCCAACATTTAATTTAGTTAGACTTAAGCCCAATAACTAGCCCAATTTCTTAAGTTAGTAATTTGATTAGTCAAACCATTAGGATTAGAACCTTCCTTCCTTAATCATTTTCTTTATAAAAACCCAATAGGGGTATTTGGGTCTTTGTATCATTGCTTGGGGAAGGGGTAAGTGGCCGGCCCCTATAGAGAGGGGAGATTCTCTCTCCTCTCTCTCATTTTATTCTAATTATTTTCTACTTGGTGTTCTTCCCCAATTCAACCCATTCCTCCACCAAATTCCCACCAAATAACTTCTAATTACTCTCATTTTTTTACTATTAGTAGATCTAGAACCAATGAGGAGGCAAGAAGCACCAAGGAGGAGGATATTGCACAAGTTGAGGGCTCTTTATGTCCAATTGGAGACTTGTATTGGGAATCCATCTTCCAATAGGTACAATTCAGAATTCCTCTTTTATTTAGACTCTAAATCTATAGTTTAATCATTATGAACCCTTCTATGTTAGGGCTACCTATAATAAGTAGAATTGACTCCTAAGGACCCATATTGTGAATGTTATGGTGTATTTTGTGCCCAATTTAGGAGAAATCTGAGATTGGTGCACCATGTGTTTGTCAATAGGTCTAATGGACCAAATTGACATGTGTTTTGTTGTGTGAGACTAGTGTCGTGTCCATAATTAGATACGAGTAGGCCGTATCATGGCAATTTAGTGATACAAGTTAATTTTGAGGTTTTCTCTCCGACTCAGGAGCTACACATATCATATTTTGCCATAAGCACATAGATAGGTAGCTAGGAGTTAAGATATTAGGATATTGGGTTAAGTTTGAGTTGGACTAAGTAAGGAGTATTAGATATGATATTAGGTATTAGTTTTGGGATATTAAGGGTAGTTGATTAGTACTAAGGTAGTACTAATGGTAATTATAGCTAGTAGATTAGTATATGCATAGTACTTAGTATTAAGAGATAATATAAGTCATATATTTTAATAGTTAGTATATGGTAATCTATTACCTAGTATTAAGTAGGTTGTATATTGATATTAGCCTATATGGCATCCTAGTATCTTAATGTAGCTAGTATGACCTAGATAAGTAAGGTATGGATCCAATAACCTAGATGTGGGCTCATATAACCTAGAAATAGTTAGTTTGACCATGTTTGACCTAGAGTTGACCTAGTTTGACTATTTTGACCTAGACTTGGCCTAATGACCTAAAAATGGACTAGTTTAACTTGTATTTATTTCAAAATCTTGTATTGATATAATATTCCATATTTAGGTCTCCGAGGTACCATTTTGGACATCCTTGATACTGTTTACCGGATTTCAAGCGAGTACATTCTCTGACAGTTTACCGTTTATGATATCCTCTATGTTTCTTGTATTTAGTGTAGATATCCTTGATTTTTATGACACTTGGTTTCACGGATTGGTATTCTTGGATCCCATCATGAGATATTATTTCTAGTAGTTTCTGGCATAATTTTGTGTGAGCCCGTTGTTCTTGTACATGTATGGACACTGATTCATGAGAAGATTAGCTCCTTTCTTCGGTTATTCTGTGTCATAGCGTGTTATGTTTGGATCCACAATACCAGTCGAGGACGAGGAGTATTTAATGTAGATATGTGATCATAACCCGTTGCTCTTGTTTTTCTTGCATAGTGTTAATCATATACACACGTATGATTAACTAGGCCATGATTCCCGAGTAAGTTCTCAAGCCGATCATATGTTGTGACTAGTACTCACTCACTTAGATAGTTGTATCTCCTTATTTTCAAATATGATGTTCGTACATCTTGTATGTATTTCTCGTATTCCTATATGTTTCTGCCAAGCATATTCATCTTGTATATGCTCTCTATGTACTACTACATAGTTTTTATTATTCATTGGAATTGCTGTGAGAGATATACTTTGTTCCAATCCTGATTGAATATTTTTTTCAGATGACACTGAGGAGTGGTATCCCACTAACTACGGGCCTCAGGATGTAGTTGGCTTTGATCTAGAGATTGTGGCTCAGCAGAAACTCATCCCAGTTGAGACAGATGATACTTTACTTGTAGCTCAGTAGATAGGTTATATTGTACTGGATTTGTCTTCAGCTATTAACCGTTAGTATTCTTTTCATTTGGGACTTATTGGATTTAACTTCTTTCTTGTGAGTTATATTTTGACTCTTCAGTTTTTTATATCATATTCGTGCGTTATTCCATCTTATAGTTCTGTGATTGAGTATTCATATTTTATTAGTGGCATTATATATCTTGATGATCATTATTATTAGATAATATAGTTTACCTAAATAGCGTTCTATCGCTGATGCTGCGGCGTAGGCTGGACATACCCACGTTCTCGTACCTAAATAGCGTTCTACCGCTGATGCTGCGGCGTAGGCTGGACATACCCACGCTCATGACAGATTTTTAGTGGTAGCCTATGAAGGTCTTCGAGGTCGCAATTAGTGCGATTCATAGTGGTGATCTGATTTGAGTGCTATTACGAGCCTGTTTTAAGATATAGGATATAGGATATAGGTTATAGGCTGGGAATACTCAATCACAACTAGGAAAAACTTTATTGATCATTTTAACTGTTCTTCCTTGATATTTGATAATTGAGTTTTACTTCTTTGGAATATATTTTATCTTGTGCCATATTGATTCTTTTTTTTGCTTTGCCTCAGGATGCCGCCTAAGACTCGATCACAGCTTCTAAGGGATCTGTGACTTCCCGAGAGCCTGCACCAGTCAATTCTTCAGTGATTAGCGTATCAGCTACATTCGGGTATCAACCTCCAGTACAAAGGACTATTCCAACTGTGTATGAGGGACTTTCACCTCCATCTCTCATGTCGGCAAATATGACTTGGATGTTAGCATTATTTTGCGAGATAATGGAGGCTCAGAGGGCCCAGTCAGAGGCTCACCAGAGGTAGGCTGAAGTGATGCGACAGGATATTAAGAGTGCTCATCAGCTTGCCTTTGTTGTAGTAGAGAGAGAAGCTCTGGTCCAGCAGCAGGTTGCTCCGCAGGTTGCCCAGCTTAGGCTGGGTAATATCCAGGACTTCAAGAAATTAGAATCTCGGGGTTTCAAGGGGATCGAGGGCATCATCTACGCTGATGATTGGCTAAAGGATATCGAGCGTCTCATGAGGGTGTCCCTATTTGCTGAGGATATGAAGGTTGAGACAGTAGGACTTCAGCTGTTCGACATCGCCCGTACTTGGTTCAGGAATGAGCCAATTCTTAATGATGTGGGGCAGTCTTAGGAGGTGTTTAAGGGCCTCTTCAAGAGGAAGTTATTTGCTCGGATGGACAGATTGACCTTGGGAAGGCAGTTTGAGGGTCTTACTCAGGGGAACATGTCCGTAGAGGAGTACGTTGCAGAGTTCAGGAGATTGAGCCAATTTATGGAGTACTTAGTGAGGGACCCAGAGGTTCGGGCTATCCGATTCTGTGAGGGTCTAAAATGGGAAGTAAAGATCCTCATTCTGTCTTTCTATGAGACATATTCTGAGATACTTGCGGAGGCACGCAATGTTGAGCGAGAGTTGAGCTTGAAGCCCAAGAGAGACCGTGATTCTTTTATGGGGGCTAGTAGCAGCACAGTGCCTGCTAAGTATCTTCATCTCTACTCTAGGCCTTTTCAGCAGCCACAACAGTACCTGACTCCAACTAGGGCGCTGGTTCACCAGGCTTCTCAGCAGCAGTAGAGACACTCACAACATGCTTCCTGTCACTACTGCAAGAAGCTCGGCCATATCTGGGAAGTTTGCAGGAAGAGGTTGGGAGTTTTTTATATTATGGCATAAAGGGGCATCAGATGAGAGATTGTCCTTCCAACCCTCATCGTGCAGCTCAGGGAGCAGCTCTAGCTCAGAGAGCACAAGCGAGGCCACCTGCAGTACAGCCGAGGGGACAGCCATTTCTAACCTAGCAGCAGCATTATGTCCAGCACCAGCATCAGGGAGGTACACCTCAGGGACTAGCGTTTGCTATGACGGTCGAGGAGGCCGATCCTACCGGAGATGTCATCGCATGTTCTATTCTTCTTGATTCTATTTCAGCTTTAGCATTGATTGATTCAGGTGCTTCTCATAGCTTAGTGTTTGTTTCTTTTGCTCTGAAGCATTATTTGTTAGCTGAGTCTTTGCTTAGGACTTGCAAAATCCTGACCAGGGGAGGCATTATCCTGTTTATTGATGTCAAGGATCGAAGAGTTACTTTGGGAGGCCGAGAGCTGAGTGTTTGTCTACTTGTAATGCCACTTTTGAGCTACGATATTATACTCGGGATGGATGGTTGAGTAGGCACTATGCTATTATAGATTGCAGAGGAGATAGAGTTTTGTTTAGCCCCCAAGAGAGCCAAAGTTTGAGTTTTCTAGAGGAGCTTCAGAGCAAGGAGAAGGCATTATCTATGGAGCTTTCATGGAAGACAAGGACTTGCCACATCCCTTGATAGCAGAGTTCTTGGATATGTTTTCTAAGAAATTGTCAAGATTGCCGCCAGATCAAGATATTGAGTTATCTTTAAACTTGTTGCCAGGCGCAGATTCTATTTTACAGCATGTCTATAGAGTGAACAACAGCAAGCTGGTCGAGCTAAAGAAGAAAATAGATGAACTACATGATAAGGGGTTTATCAGATCCAGTTCTTCATCGTGGAGAGCCCCGGTATTGTTTGTACCAAAGAAGGATGGATCGGTGCGGATGTACATCGATTATAGGGCATTGAATAATCTTACTATCAAGAATAAATACCCGTTGCCACGGATTGACGATCTGTTCGATCAGTTGAGTGGCGCTGAGGTATTTTCCAAGATAGACTTGAGCTCAGGCTACCACCAGGTAAAAGTGAAACCGAAGGACATTATAAAGACTACTTTTAGGACTCGGTATAGCCAGTACGAGTTTATGGTGATGTTATTCAGGTTGACTAATGCCCTAGCAATGTTTATGAATTTGATGAGCAAGGTGTTCTACCAGTACCTTGACAAGTTCATGGTGGTATTCATCGATGACATTCTCATATACTCGAAGACGCCATAGGAGCACGAGGAGCATCTGTGGATTATGTTGGTTGAGTTGAGAAATGAGAAGTTGTATGGGAAGCTGTCCAAGTGTGAGTTCTTCCTGGACAAGGTAGAGTTCTTGGGGCAAGTTGTGACTGGTAATGGGATTTTAGTAGACCCGAAGAAGATCACAATAGTGGAGTCTTAGAAGACCCCGAGTTCAGTGGAAGAGATCAGGAGTTTCTTAGGTCTGACATGCTACTACTGGAAATTTGTGCAAGATTTTTTGAGGATTGCTGAGCCGATGACTAGACTCACCAGAAAAGATGCAAAGTTTGTTTAGACAAAGGAGTGTCAGACTAATTTTGAGGAATTAAAGACGATGTTGACGTCTGTTCCTATTTTGACGTTGCCATCTGGGTCTGTAGGTTTCACTATTTATAGTAATGCATCGGGAAAATGGTTGGGTTGTGTTCTCTAGCAGAATGGAAAGGTAATTGCCTATGCATCCAGGCAATTATGTCCTCATGAGAAGAACTATCCTACCTATGATTTAGAGTTGGCAGTAGTCATATTTGCTTTGAAGTTGTGGAAATACTACCTGTACGGAGAGCGTGTGGAGATCTTCAAAGACCATAAAAGCTTAAAGAATATTTTCACTCAGAATGAGCTGAACATGAGACATCATCAGTGGCTAAAACTGATAAAGGATTTTGATATATCCTTACAGCATCATCCAGGGAAGGCCAATATAGTTTGCGATGCCTTGAGCAGGTATCTGGTAGCTATATTTTTGACGAAGGACCCATAATTATTGGAGGATCTAGAGAGCTTGGGTATTGGGGTGATAGTTTCTGGGATGTTACGTAGATGTGGGGTTTGCAGATATATTCAGAGTTGATGGACATAATCAAGGCAGCCCAGTATGAGGATGTGTCTCTGAGGAGCATCAGAGTGCAGGTGAGAACATGATTGGAGGATGATTTTACTAATGCTAAGGATGGTTATTTGCGGCACGGTGCTAGATTATGTGTGCCTAGTGGGGAGATGCATGAGAAGGTATTGTAAAAAGCACATCTCTCTCAGTATTTCATGCATCCATGTGCCAACAAGATGTATCGGGATATGCGAGAGAGTGTGTGGTGGTATAGCATAAAGAGAGAAGTGGCACAGTTTGTATCCCGATGCTTAGTGTGCCAGCAGTTAAAAGAAGAAAGGCAGAGGCCGGGTGGTTTACTTCAGTCATTACCCAATCCAGAGTGGGAGTGAGAGCACAATACTATGAATTTTGTGTATTGACTTCCACGATCTCCATGAGGGAAAGACGCGATTTGGGTCATCGTTGACAGGTTGACCAAGTTGGCCCACTTTTTGACTTTCAAGGTGGGTTTGTCTATGAAGAAGCTGGCAGAGATGTATATGAGGTAGATCATTAGGATACATGGGGTTCCCATCAGCATAGTCTCGGATCGGGATAGTCATTTTATTTATTATTTTTGGAGGAGTTTGTAGGCGAGCTTGGGCACCCAGCTCAAGTTCAGTACTGTATATCACCACCAGATGGATGGGCAGTCAGAGAGGACCATTCTGACTCTCGAGGATATGTAGCACACCTGTGTACTAGATTTTGGGGGATCTTAGGAGGGCCATCTCTATTTGGTAGAGTTTGCTTACAACAACAACAACCAGGCCAGTATAGAGATGTCACCATTTGAGGCTCTGTATGGTCGAAGGTGTCGCACACCCTTGTCTTGGAACGATGTTGGATAGAGAGCTTTGCTAGGGCCAAAGATGGTGGTGGATGTAGCAAAGAAGGTCAAGTTGATTAGAGATAGACTTCGGGTTGCGCAGGACAGACAGCGACATTGGGCCAATAGCAACCAGAGACTCTTAGAGTTTGAGGTATAGTTTTAGGTTTACTTTGTGTTGTTTCTGGATGTTTGTTTTAGATTAAGTTCTTAAGGTTGTGTTTTGCTCTAGGTTGGAGGTCTGGTGTTTTTGAGGATTTCTCTAATATGAGGTAAGATTCATTTCGGTGGAGGTGAGAAGCTTAATCCGCGATTCATCGGACCCTTCAGTATTCTATAGAGGGTCGGTGAAGTTGCCTACAGACTAGACTTGCCACCGGCATTGGAGGGAGTTCACAACGTGTTTCACGTGTCACAGTTGAGACAGTACATAGTGGATCCTAGTCACGTATTGAATTACTCAGAGATAGAGTTGGGCCCTACTCTCAGTTATCCAGAGTAGCCAGTTGAGATTCTGGATCAGAGAGAGAAGGTGCTGAGAAACCAGATAATTCCTTTGGTGCGCGTCGCATGGAGGCATCACTCTCCGAGTGAGTCTACCTGGAAGAGAAAGGATAAAATACGAGAGCGGTACCCGTATCTGTTTGTGCCTTGAGATATATTCTTTCTTATTATGTTTTGCTTTTCATGGGGTAGTTTAGTCTTTGAATTTCAAGGACAAAATTATTTTAAGGCGGATAGACTTGTCACGACCACATTTTCTAGAAAATGGTATTATGATCATGTCATAATTTTTGCATGTTGTATATTTATTTATAGTATTATTTATTATTATTAGATGTTGTATTATAATTTAAACTTATGTTAGTGGACCTAACTAGACAAGACTTGACTCATGAGCCAACATTTAATTTAGTTAGACTTGAGCCCAATAACTAGTCCAATTTCTTAAGTTAGTGATTTGATTAGTCAAACCATTATGATTAGAACCTTCCTTCCTTAATCATTTTCTTCATGACAACCCAATAGGGTTATTTGGGTCTTTGCACCATTACTTGGGGAAGGGGTAAGTGGCCGCCCCCTATAGAAAGGGAAGATTCTCTCTCCTCCCTCTTATTTCATTCCAATTGCTTTCCAATTAGTGTTCTTCCCTAATTCAACCCATTCCTCCACCAAATTCCCACCAAATCACTTTCAATTACTCTCATTCTTCACTATTAGTAGATCTAGAACCAATGAGGAGGCAAGGAGCACCAAGGAGGAGGAGATTGCACAAGTTGATGGCTCTTTGTGTCCAATTGGAGGCTTGCATTGGGAATCCATCTCCCAATAGGTATAATTCAGAATTTTCCTTCTATTTAGACTCTAAATCTTTAGTTAACCATTAGGAACCCTTTCATGTGTTAGGGCTACCTATAGGAAGTAGAATTGACTCCTAGGGACCCGTATTGTGAATGTTATGGTGTATTTTGTGCCCAATTTGGAAAAATTCAAGATTGGTGCACCATATGTTTGTCAATAGGTCTAATGGACCAAATTGACATGTGTTTGGTTTTATGATACTAGTTTCATATCCATAATTGGATACGAGTAGACCGTATCATGGCAATTTAGTGGTACATGTTGATTTGGAGGTTTTCTTTTCGACACGGGAGCTACACACATCATATTTTGCCATAAGCACATAGATAGGTAGCTAGCACTTTGTATTGCTCTTAATTATGATATTTGACTTATTCATAGTCTTTGGGGAGAGTTTGGTGATGTGTTGGAACAATATCTCAAGCGTATCATAGAATTAGTGTGATACGGGTGCGATGCACTCCACGTGTTTGATGAAATGTTTAATACTCTAATTAGTGGTGTTTATATCTATTTTAGATTGATATTAGTAGAGAGTATCATATGTTTGTGGTGCACCATAGTGTGATGCACACTAGGTGTTTGATGGTGGTATTATATAGTTAGTTTTGTATCATAGGTTTGGTATGTATGGTGTACCATTATTCTTGTTCATATATGGATTATGGGGGGATATTGTGGAGTGATTATATAGATTAGATTTTGTGTATAGGTGAGTGATGTGTCTTAGTGATTTATGTTGTGTCTAATGCCTTAGTAGTTGTATCATTATGATACATTAGTTTATCTTGAGGATGCATAGGTGTTGTGCCATAGTAAATTAGAAAGGGGAGGGGTTGCACACTGCTGTGCAGTGCACATGAGAGGTTGCACTATTGTGCAATGCACATACGAGGGTTGCACAGTGCTTTATAGTGCACACGAGGGGTTACACTGCTGCGTATTGCACACACGAGGGGTTGTACGGCTGTACAATGCACATACGGGGGTTGCACTGCTGTGCAGTACACACACGAGGGGTTGTACTGCTATGCAGTGCATACGAAGGGTTGCACACTGCTGTGCAGTAGGTGGACTGATTAGTGTGTTTGGGCAGCTATGAGGCCATCCTTGCAGTCGGGTAGGAGTAGGTACAGTGATACCTTAAGTATTAGTTAATGTTTGAACTTAGATAGTTAAATTGGTTAGTTAGTTATATATTTGAGTTAGTATAATATATGAGGATATGTGAAGTATCAAGGTATTTGGAAATTGAGTATTGGATATTACCTTGAAGTTGAATTACTGGCTAGGAGTTAAGATATTAGGATATTGGGTTAAGTTTGAGTTGGACTAAGGTAAGGAGTATTAGATATGATATAGGTACTAGTTTTGGGATATTGAGGGTAGTTGATTGGTACTAAGGTAGTACTAATGGTAGTTATAGCTAGTAGATGAGTATATAGATAATACTTAGTATTAAGAGCTAGTATAAGTTATATATTTTAATAGTTAGTATAAGGTAATATATTACCTAGTTAATAACTAGTGTATGTTGTATATTGATATTAGACTATATGGTATCTTAGTATCCTAATGTAGCTAGTATGACCTACATAAGTAAGGTATGGACCCAATAACCTAGAGGTAGGCTCATATAACCTAGAAATAGTTAGTTTGACCAAGTTTGACCTAGAGTTGACCTAGTTTGACTGTTTTGACTTAGACTTGGCCTAATGACCTAGAAATGGACTAGTTTAACTTGTATTCATTTCAAAATCTTGTATTGATGTAATATTTCATATTTAGGTCTCCGATGTACCGTTTTGGACATCCTTGATACTGTTTACTGGATTTTAGGCGAGTACATTCTCTAACAGTTTTCCGTTTATGATATCCTCTATGTTTCTTGTATTTAGTGCAAATATCCTTGATTTTTCTGACACTTGGTTTCACAGATTGGTATTCTTGGATCCCGTCATTAGATGTTATTCCTGGTAGTTCCTGGTGTATTTCTTGTGCGAGCACATTATTCTTGTACATGTATGGACACTGATTCATGAGAATATTAGCTTCCCTTCTCAGGGAATTCTGTGTCATAGCATGTCATGTTTGGATCCACAATACCAGTCAGGGACGGGGAGTATTTAATATAAATATGTGATCATACCCCACAACTCTTGTTTTCCTTGCATAGTATTAATCATACACACACGTATGATTAACCAGGCCATGATTCCCGAGCAAGTTCCCAAGCCGATCATATGTTGTCACTAGTACTCACTCACTTAGATAGTTTTATCTTCTTATTTTCATATATGATGTTCGTACCTCTTGTATGTATTTCTTGCATTCCTGTATATTTTTGCCATGCCTATTCATCTTATATATGCTCTATATTTACTGCTACATAGGTTTTATCATTCATTAGAAATGCTGTGAGAGGTGTACTTTGCTCCAATCCTGATTGGATATATTTTTAGATGCCACTAAGGAGTGGTACTACTTACTACGGGCCTCGCGATGTAGTTAGCTTAGAGCTAGAGATTATGTCCTAGGAGGAACTAATCCCAGTTGAGACAGACGATACTTTACCTATAGCTCAGTAGATAGGTTATATTATTTTGGATTTGTCTCCGGCTATTGACAGTTAGTACTCTTTTCTTTTGGGATTCATTGGATTTTATCTTCTTTCTTGTGAGTTGTATTTTTACTCTTCAGTTCTTTATATCATATTCGTGCATTGTTCCATCTTATAGTTCTGTGATTGAGTATTCATATTTCATTGGTGGTATTATATATCTTGATGATTATTATTGTTAGATAATATAGGAAGTAGAATTAACCTATCTTGATGATTATTATTTTTAGATAATATAGGACGTACCCACGTTCTAGAGATTATGTCTTAGGAGGAACTAATCCCAGTTGAGACAGACGATACTTTACCTATAGCTCAGTAGATAGGTTATATTGTTTTGGATTTGTCTCCAGCTATTGACAGTTAGTACTCTTTTCTTTTGGGATTCATTGGATTTTATCTTCTTTCTTATTTTTACTTTTCAGTTCTTTATATCATATTCGTGCATTGTTCCATCTTATAGTTCTGTGATTGAGTATTCATATTTCATTGGTGGTATTATATATCTTGATGATTATTATTGTTAGATAATATAGTTTATCCAAACAACGTTCTACCGTCGATGATGCGACATAGGCTGGACGTACCTACGTTCTCGTGCCCTTATATCGGATGCGGGTCATAACAGAAGCACTATTTGGGGTTGCCTTTGAGTGGTTATGTAGTCTCCCAGATAAGTGTATTTTTTCCTTCAAGGATCTGAAGTCCCTTTTCCTCGCCCAAGTCTATAAAGGAGGGATAGATATGACTATGTCCTCTCTTATGGATATTACCCAAGGGGACAAGGAACTTGTACGAAATTATATCGAACATTTTTGACAGGCGATATTGAAACTGCCTTTCGATATCCCCGAATCTTCGTTGATGGACACGTGTCGAAAGAACCTCCTACCAGCAGTAAGACTTTGGACGGCATCTGGCCCATTCAGTGATTAGACGTTATTTATCATAAGTGTCGTTGCTACAGAAAAAAGCATAAAAGATGTCCTCTTATTAGGATTCCAAGCTCCCAGCATTTAAGATAAGGGAAAGCATCCTCTCACTACTAACAATAGTCGTTACAATAAAGGGAAGCAAGCCCTGACGGTTAAATTGTCCAAAAGTCCAACCTCACCTGTTACCAAGCCAACAGAGCCACCAAAATTATAGGAGACTTATTCCTTTGATGATGATAGTGTCATAGAAATCTTTAAAGTATTGATGAAGGGTAACAAGCTCCAACTACTTGACATCAAGTGCTCCAATAAAGTAGACAAGGTTGACAACCACAAGTATTGCCACTACCATCGATATATCCATCACGCCATGCGGGATTGTTACATATTAAAAAGGCACATACATCATTTAATTGACTCCAAAGTTCTCACTTTGGACTTCGAAGACAAGACAGTCACTGCAAACATGGTATCCCTCTAGTTCGACACCTTCCCGACAATAACGACCCAAGATGGTGTCGTCCCCATACCTAGGACAATAAGGGAGGTCGTTAATCTCCCTCTAGCCCGAGCGGATGGGTTGGTTTCCCTCACTACTTTAAGAGGTAAAGTCATGTGGATTCATCTAGATGTCGGCCCGGACATGACTCAGCCGACAGTGCCTCCTACTCCTAAGTCCAAGGGAAAGAAGATCAAGTCCTGTCACACGGTCTCCCTATCAATAGATAAAGCTCTATATAGAGTAACTAGGTCAGGCGTAGCTTATCAACGCGACTGTAATTCTCCCGATGATGCTACAACTCTGTTTGCCACACCTGCGACACTCACCACATCTAACTCAGGTCCATCCCATCTTTTCACATCGACCAAACAAAAGCAAAAGGAGACTCGTTATGATAAACTTCTGCAAAAAGACACCATGTAAGGGCCGAAGAAGCCTTACAACTTCAATATTTTGGCACAGTTGGCCAATACTCCCGCTAAGTTGTCACTCTTTGAGCTCATCCGTCTCTAAAAAAAACTCGAGATGCTCTAATTGAGGCATTACAAAATACTGACTCTTGCCTGGCCAAAGTCAAGCCACCGGCCGAGAATCCCGCCGTATGTCCCCACTGCAACAGTATGATGGAGGCGACCCCGAACATCATATTTTCTCAGCATGACATGTTAAAAAATAATTGGCACGATCGACCCATGTATTATACAGGGTACATCAGAGCCATTAAGGTGGACCGAATATATATCGACCCTGGATCATCTCTCAGCATTATCCCACGAGCCTGTTACAGACCTTAGGAATCCCGATGCACCGTCTTGCAGCCACCAATACCACTATCAGCAGCTTTATTGCAGAGAGAAGCTATCCACTACGAAAGATTTGTCTAAAGTGCCAAATCGGTGATCTTCGAACAGAAGTGACTAGCTATGTCATCGACGTGGATGTATCCTACAATATCCTGCTAGGACGTCCATGGATATATGAGTATATGATTGTCCTATCCATCCTCCACCAGTGCTTAAAGTATGTCAGCGAAGACGGTATCGTCAAGATATAATTCGTCGACATAGATCCTTTCAAAGGGGTTGAAGCGTACTACTCTGACTCGATCTTATACAAGCAAATTCACCAGAATAAAGTAGTTAATGATGCCGATGACAAAGATAACACTGTTACAGCTTCAAGCGATCCCCTAAGGGCCCATCTCAAAGGACGCCCAACCCAAACAACTACTCCCCTCATGGTGAAGCTTCGAAGAAGGGTACCTGAATCCTCAGTGGTTAAATCCCAGGGACAAAGATGCCTGCCAGACAAGGATCCCCTTGTTGTGAGAACACTAGGACATATGGTAATCAAGCTCAGCAGAAAAAATCCAGCACCGTCAACTTCACTAACAAGCCATTGATGAATATGAACTGGAGGAGTACGTCTTGGCGTCTACCAACATACCATCCCTCGATGATGTAATCCCTTTACAGAAAATACCATAATTCCTCAATAAAGGCCTATCATTGAGTTGCATTGTTGTTGCACACTGGGGCACCGTATATTCTTTGGAGTATGGTCTAAGTTTACACCAACATACGCAAGTGGCTGCAGTCCACGTAATAAATCGAATTCTCCTTAGCCAAGACCCTTGTTTCATCATTCCAACAAGGAAGAAAGGGGACAAGCTTATCATTTTTGGGAAGGTGGAAGGTCGCCGACACTCCGTCTCAAAAGAGCCAGAACAGAATAGTAGTAGAATGTAACTTCACCGCTACAGCATACAGACTAAGTGTATTCTCCAAAAGATGGGATACAATTTGAAGAGCGACCAAGGCCTGAAATATGTCAAGAAATGACGCTTACCACTACATCACTTTGCCCCCAAGGGTAAGCCTGAGACGTTAACCAACAAACCGGTCATGGGATGGGATATGTCATACTTTCTACAACTCCTGAAGACTCAGAGGAGAAAGACGAAAAATGGTCTCACTCTTCATAATGTTTTGCTTGGGACTTTGACACCAGCATCAGAGACATACTCAAGCAGACGTTGTCCACCAACATGGTATTAGCAGACCCAGAAGAGGACGATGAGTACCCTATTGAACTCTTTGAAGTAGAACCGTGGGCTCAAAAACTGGAATCTCAGTGGGAATTATGGTTCGAGCAACGAGAACCTCCTACTAAGGACGAAGTTGTACAAGTTGATTTGGGTGACGACGTTGCTCAATAACCCATCTTCATCACTAAAAATCTCTTAACAGAAGAGAGTGAATCCCTTGTCCAGCTGGTAAGGGAATACATCGACGTCTTCTCATGGAACTACGAAGATATGCCTGGATTAGATCCGTAAATCGTGGTGTACAAACTTAATATCCTGCGAACACCAAGCATGTAAAGCAATAGCAACGGCAATTCTGCCCAGACATTATGGACGCTATTGAAGTGAAGGTGAATAAGATAATAACGAGAGGCTTTATCCACGAAGAACAACATCTGGATTGGGTAGCTAACATTATCTCCATCATCAAAAAGAACGGTAAAATTCGACTATGTATCGACTTTTATGATTTGAACGAAGCCCAAAGGACAAATTTCCTCCCTCAATCACAAACATGATGGTTGACAACACTTGTGGCTTCGAGCGTATGTCCTTCATGGATGGGTTCTCAGGCTACAACTAGATCATGATGTTTCCGGACGATGAGAAGCACACGTCATTTCGGACGCCAAATGGGGTGTACTGTTACACCGTAATGCCCTTCGGTCTGAAGATTTCAGGTGCTACAAACCAACGAGCTATTTTACACCCATATTTTGCTCAGAATTGCTGACCTAAATACATTCTCATCATTCTACTCATATTCTCACACAATAAATCCGTCGATCATAATCACATTTTAGTACCTGTCTTCACAAATCTGTGCCACTTTTACAGGGTTAGAATCACCCATCTATACTCATTTTTACCAGTCTACGGATATTTCACACCATATTTCAGTTAGGATCACTCACCTGTACTGGTTTTCATGATTCTATCCCTATTTTATCCCATATTTTGATCAGAATCAACGATCTAAACTCGTTTTCATTATTCTACAATTATAGTATACCATATTTCAGCTCGAATCACTCATTTATACTTGTTTTTAGCATTTTATGAGCATTTGATACCTCTTTTGATTAGAATCATATTTGTATACTCGTTTCACCAATCTAGACGACTTATTACCATATTTTGGTTAAAATTACCCGTTTGTACTTGTTTTCGCTATTCTATGCCCATTCTACAACAAATTTTTGGTTAGTATCATACCTCTATGCTCGTTTTCACTCTCTACGCTTGTTTTACACCATATTTTGGTTAGATCTCCCATTCATACTCATTTTCATCATTCTGCGTTTATTCTATTACATATTTAGGTTATAATTACTTATTTGTACTTATTTTCACCTATCTAAGCTTGTTCTATACCATAATTTCGGGTAGAATTAACTATCTATATTTGTTTTCATCAATCTGCGCCTATTCTAAACCATATATCGATTAGGAACACCCATGGATACCCGTTTAACCATTATACTCTTATTTTATATCATATTTCAATTATAATCACCCATCTACACTCGTTTTTACCATTCAACGTCTGCTTTGTACCATATTTTGGTTAGAATTACCGATCTAAATGCGTTTTCATTATTATACGCTCGTACTTACGCACTAACATGTCGATTATAATCATATTTTAGTACTCATTTTTATAAATCTAAGCCACCTTTACTCCATGTTTTGTTTAGAATCACCCATCTACACTCGTTTTTACTAATCTACGCATATTCTACACCATATTTTATTTAGAATCACTCATCTATACTCATTTTAATAATTTTCCCCTATTTTATATCGTATTTCGATTGAAATCAAGGGTCTAAACTCGTTTTCATTATTCTACGCCTATGGCATTCCATGTTTCGGTTCGAATAACTCTTTGATTCTCGTTTTCACCTTTTTGCGAGCATTGATACCCTATTTCAGTTAGAATCAAAATTTCTACTCGTTTCACCAATCTTGGCCACTTATATACCATATTTTCGTTGCAATTGGCCAGTCTATACTCGTTTGCACCTCTATTTTGGTTAGAATCACCCATCCATACCAGTTTTCATCATTCTACGTTCATACTATTCCATATTCTGGATTGATTCACTTATTTGTACTCGTTGCACCAATCTAAGCTCATTCTATAGCATAAATTTGGTTAGAATTACCCAGCTATATTCATTTTCATCAATCGACTGTTCTAAAACATATCTCAATTATGATCACCAATCGATACTCGTTTAACCATTCTATGATTATTCAATTTTATATTTCAGTTAGAATCACCCATATGCAGCTCATTTTTACCATTCGACGTCTATTTTAGACCATATTTTGCTCAAAATTACTAACCTAAATACGTTCTCATCATTCTACTCCCATTCTTACACAACAAACCCGTCAATCTTGATCATATTTCAGTACCTATCTTCACAAATCTGTGCCACTTTTACAGGGTTAGAATTACCCATCTATACTCGTTTTCACCAGTCTACGGATATTCCACACCATATTTCAGTTAGGATCACTCGTCTGTACTCATTTTTATGATTCTATCCCTATTTTATCCTAAATTTTGATCAGAATCAACGATTTAAACTCGTTTTCATCATTCAACGATTATAATATACCATATTTTGGCTTGAATTACTCATTTTTATAATTTTACGAGCATTTGATACCTTATTTCGGTTAGAATCGTATTTTGTATACTCGTTTCACCAATCTAGACGACTTATATTTCATATTTTATTTAAAATCGCTCGTCTGTACTTATTTTTGCTATTCTATGCCTATTCTACAACATAATTTCGATTAGTATCACACCTCTGTGATCGTTTTCACTCTTTACGCTTTTTATACCACATTTTGGTTAGATCCCCCATTCATACTCGTTTTTATCATTTTACGTTCATTCTATTGCATATTTAGGTTATAATTACTTATTTGTACTTGTTTTCACCAATCTAAGCTTGTTCTATACCATAATTTCGGTTAGAATTAACTATCTATATTCGTTTTCATCAATCTATGCCTATTCCAAACCATATATCGGTTAGGAACACCCATCGATACTCGTTTAATCATTCTACTCTCATTCTATATCATATTTTATTTAGAATCATCAATCTACACTCGTTTTTACCATTCAACGTCTGGTTTGTACCATATTTTGGTTAGAATTATCGATCTAAACACATTTCATTATTATACGCTCGTTCTCACGTACTAACTCGTCGATCATAATTATATTTCAATACTCATTTTTATATATCTAAGACACCTTTACTCCATGTTTCATTTAGAATCACCCATCTACACACGTTTTTACTAATCTATGCATATTCTACACCATATTTCGTTTAGAATCACTTATCTATACTCGTTTTAACAATTTTTTCCCTGTTTTATACCGTATTTCGATTGGAATCAAGGATCTAAACTTGTTTTCATCATTCTATGACTAGGCCATTCCATATTTCGGTTTGAATAACTCGTTTAAACTTGTTTTCACCTTTTTGCGAGTATTGATACCCTATTTCAGTTAGAATCATAATTCTTACTCGTTTCACTAATCTTGGCCACTTATATACCATATTTCGATTGCAATTGACCATTCTATACTCGCTTTCACCAATCTATGCCCATTCTACACCATAAATTCAGTAAGTATCACTTCTCCATGCTTATTTTGACCTTTTATACTTGATTTACCCCACATTTAGGCTAGAATGATCCATTCATATTTGTTTTCTTCATTCTACGTTTATTTTATTCTATATTTTAAGTAGAATTGCTTATTGTACTTGTTTTCACCAATTTAAGCTCATTTTATACCGTAATTTCGGTTAGAATCACCCATGTATACTCATTTTTATCAATCTATGCCTATTTAAACCATATATCAGTTAGGATCACCCATTGACACTTGTTTTAACCATTATATGCTAATTCTATATCATATTTCAGTTAGAATCACCCATCTATACTCGTATTCCCCATTCTGTCTCTTTCATTCCATATTATGGTTAAAACGACCGACCTAAACATATTTTCATCATTCTACGCTCATTCTCACACTAACCCATTGATCATAATCATATTTCAGTAATTGTATCCATAAATCTACGACACTTTAACACCATATTTCAGTTAGAATCACCTATCTGTACTCGTTTTCACCAATGTACACATATTCTATACCATATTTCGGTTAGAATCACTCATCCATACCCGTTTTCATGATTTTACACCTATTTTATACCATTTTTGATTGAATCAAGGTTCTAAACTCATTTTCATCACTCTACGATTATATTACACTAATTACTCATTTATACTTGTTTTTACCTTTATACGAGAATTTGATACCTTATTTCGGTTAGAATTATATTTTTATACCCGTTTTACCATTCTATGCCACTTGCGTACCTTATTTTGGTAGGAATCACCCATGTTTTTACTATTCTATGCCAATTCTACATCATAATTTCTGTCAGTATCATACCTCTATTCTCCGTTTGTACCATCTATACTTGATCTAGACCATATTTAGGTTAGAATCACCCATCCATACCCGTTTTCATTATTCTACGTTTATATTATTCCATATTTTGGATCAAATCACTTATTTGTACTCATTTTCACCAATCTAAGCTCATTCTATAGCATAATTTCGGTTATAATTATCCAGTTATATTCGTTTTTATCAATCGACGACTATTCAAAAACATATCTCGGTTACGATCACCCATCGATACTCGTTTAACCATTCTACACTCATTCAATTTTATATTTTAATTAGAATCACCCATCTGCAGCTCATTTTTACCATTCGACGTCTATTTTAGACCATATTTTGCTTAGAATTACCGACCTAAATACGTTCTCATCATTCTACTCCCATTCTCACATAACAAACCCACCGATCGTGATCACATTTCAGTACCTGTCTTCACAAATCTATACCACTTTTCAGGGTTAGAATCACCCAACCAGTCTACGGATATTCCACACCATATTTCGGTTAGGATCACTCGTTTGTACTCATTTTCATGATTTTATCCCTGTTTTATCCCATATTTCGATCAGATTCAACGATCAAAACTTGTTTTCATCATTCTACGATTATAATATACCATATTTCAGCTCGAATCACTCATTTATACTCATTTTTACCATTATACAAGCCTTTGATACCTCATTTTGATTAGAATCATATTTGTATACTCGTTTTACCAAATTAGGCGACTTATATACCATATTTTGGTTAAATTCACCCGTATGTACTTGTTTTCGCTATTTTATGCCCATTCTACAACATAATTTCGGTTAGTATCACACCACTATGCTCGTTTTCACTCTCTACGCTTGTTTTATACTATATTTTGGTTAGATCCCCTATTTATACTCGTTTTTATTATTCTGTATTCATTCTATTGCATATTTAGGTTATAATTACTTATTTGTACTTGTTTTCACCAATCTAAGCTTGTTCTATACTATAATTTTGGTTAGAATTAAATATCTATATTTGTTTTCATCAATCTACGCCTATTACAAACCATATATCGGCTAGGAACACCCATAGATACCTGTTTAACCATTCGACTCTCATTCTATATTATATTTTAGTTAGAATCACCCATCTACACTCATTTTTACCATTCGACGTCTGCTTTGTACCATATTTTGGTTAGAATTATCGATTTAAATATATTTTCATTATTATATGCTCGTTCTCACGCACTAACTCGTAGATCATAATCACATTTCATTACTCATTTTCACATATCTAAGCCACCTTTACTCCATGGTTCATTTAGAATCACCCATCTACGCTCGTTTTTACCAATCTACACATATTTTACACCATATTTCATTTAGAATCACTCATCTATACTCATTTTAACGATTCTTTCCCTGTTTTATACTATATTTTGATTTGAATCAAGGATCTAAACTCGTTTTCATTATTCTACGACTATGCCATTCCATGTTTCGGTTCGAATAACTCGTTTATACTCGTTTTCACCTTTTTGTGAGCATTGATACCCTATTTCAGTTAAAATCATAATTTCTACTCGTTTTACCAATCTTGGCCACTTATATACCATATTTCGGTTGTAATTGACCAGTCTATACTCGCTTTCACCATTCTACGTCCATTCTTGTCATGACTCGCACTTGGATATTCGGGCACGAGTACGTGGGTACGTCCAGCCTACGCCACAACATCGATGGTAGTACATTGTCTGGGTCAACTCTAACTAACTAAATATCTCTAACAATATATATATGGTACCTGCAAATCATCTCAACTCTAAATGGAGGAACAATATGGTATCTCATAAATGTAACTATACTCAATCACAATAAAAACTTAGGAAGATAGAGCACGAATGGAATAATGAAGAAAAGAATCAAGATACAATCTACAAGTCTAAAATAATATACATGCCATGAATCTCAATAACAGTCTAATACAAATCCACCAAAATATAAACTAAACCTCCTCAGGCTCTGGTACTAAGTCCTCCTGGTCTACCAGAGTATCCTCTAATGGTATTCCCTCCTGAGGTCCGTAGAATGTAGGGCACTGATCTATGAGCCAATAATCTGAAAAAATATATCCAGTCAGGATTTGAGTAAAGTACATACCTCTGAAAACAGTTTTAAATACATAATCGAGCATATAAAACAGATAATAAAAAAGAATACAAGATAACTAAATAACAGAATAAAATGATCTAGAGTAAACAGGTAATGTACTAAAAAGAAGAACAAGCAATATTAATATCTGCAATATGGGAATAATTGAAATATAACTAATATGCCTTGGAATACAAGTTTATTATGTGATCGATTTAGGTTGAACACAAATACAATAAGGTAACTCGATTCCATGTGTGGTATGTAATCGATATATATACGAATATACTGGGGCTTGATCACATAATCAACTCCTACTCCCCCATTCCCAACTAATACCAATGGATCCAATCACGACATATTACGAACATGAATATGGGCACACTGAACATGAGCAGTGTGTGTAACAAATATAAGCACACTGAACACGAGCAGTGTGTGAACATAAAATATAATAAATTAATACCAGATACACACGATAAAATATATGTGAAGGAGTACCCGCTGAACATGATAGGAGATAACATCTCCTGAGAGGATCCATATAGTACTAGTCCGTAAAATTACTGTGTCAGAATTAAGTATACAGTCCTAGAACATGAGATATGTACACTATTATGAAATAAAAACTAACGGACAAATATACTCGCCTGAGGTCATGAGCAAGGTGTGTCTCTCGATGCCCAAGCTGGTCTCATACAAACATATATATGGTATATTGTATTAATACAAGATTTTGGAATAAAAATAAGTTAAACTAGTTCAATTCTTGGTCATAAATTCATTTCTAAGTCAAAACAATCAAACTAGGTCAACTCTAGGTCAAACTTGGTCAAACTAGCTATTTCTAGGTTGTATGAGTCTAACTCTAGGATATTAGATCTATATACTATGTAACTAGGCCTTACTAGCTATACCAAAATACTAGGATACCAACAAAATACCGTATCATAAGATACGCAAGTTATTAGATAGGAAAATACTAATATATATATATATATATATATATATATATATATATATATATATATATATATATATAGTACTCTCAGTCAAACTAAAGCTAAGTGGATACCTTGGCTTTCAACCAATGCGGTATCACACCACCTACACACCCATCTTGAAATACAAACTCAATACCTTGAGTATAAACTAATACCTTGACATTACCTTGGTATCACAAGGTAATTCAAATTCTAACATGTAATTAACTACCCATACACCTAACTATATACTAACATGCATTAAATTTGTACAATACTACACTAACTACCTACTAACATATCTCTATACTTAATACTACCCGTACCCAAGATACCTCAACTATCATTTCCTTGATATCAAACAAGGTAATCTAGAGATATACTAACCAAGGCTAACTAGTACTTATCTACATATATATCTCTCATCTATATAATATATAACTTACTAACCACCAATATATTTATATATACATATATATAACTAACTAGTTAACAATATGTATACATAACTAACTAGATAATCAATAAAACTAACTAACTAGACTATCAATCAAACTAACTAACCCTTGTACTGCTGTGCATCCCTCTAGCTGCTCTAGTTGCTGCTAATGTTGATGCCCTTGCTGTTGCTTGTTGCTGCAGTTGCCTTTGTTCTTGCTGATGCGTTGCTCTTGCTGCTGCAGCTGCTGCCCTTGCTGTGAATGCTGCTGCTCTTGATGCTGAATGTTGCAGCAGCTGCTGCTCTTGCATTTTCTGCTAATTGCTACTGAAGTTGCTGCTCCTCTTTTTGTTGCTGCAACAGCTATTTTTCTTACTATTGTGCTGAATACTGCTACTCGACCCCCCTCTCACTGCACACACTAACACTCTACACTCACTCACTCACACACTTAAATGCACACACATACACACACACACACACACACACACACACAGAGATATATATATATATATATATATATATATATATATATATATATATAGAGAGAGAGAGAGAGAGAGAGTTATATATATACATATACATACATGTAACTCTCTCTCTCTCTCTCTATATATATATATATATATATATATATATATATATAACCCCATATATATATATATATATATATATATATATATATATATATATATATGTATGTGGGGTTATATATATATATATTATAGTAATAATAATAATAATAATAATAATAATAATAATCATCACACTAGTAATGCATATGAACCCCCTATCTCTACCTCAAAAAGAAACATAGACATATACATATACATATACATATACATATACATATATATCATACAACCATTATAGATATAATATTCTAATAGCTCTAACCAAGGCAAATTGAATCTAAAAGTAAGGAATCAAACACGTGGAGTGCACCACACCCGTATCACACTCATTCTATGATACGCTTGCTATACGGCTCCAACACACAACGAAACATATTTCGAAGGATACGAGCAAGTCTAATATCATAATTATGAATAATACGAAGAACTAACTACTCAACTACGTGTCCGTGTCAAAATGTGACATGCTCAAACCCCTAGGTCGGAAGAAAACTTTCAAATCAATCTGTATCTCCAAATTGTCGGAATACGACCTACACGTATCCAATTGTGGATATGACACTAGTCACACACAATTAAACACATGTCAATTTGGTCTAATTGATCTATTAAAAAACACAAGATGTGCCAATCTAGGAATTCTCCCAAAATTGACACAAAATACCATATAACTTTCTCCCTAGGCCTCCTATAAACCTAATTCCAATTCTTATGGATAGCCTTAGCAAATGGGGTGGTTCCTAATGATTAAATTATAGATTTAGAGTCTAATTAGAGAGGAAAAACTGAATTGTTCCTATTGGAAGATGGATTCTCAATAAAATCCCTAAATTGAGTGAAAAGAACCTCCAACTTATAGATCCTTGCTCCTCTTTGTAGATCCTTGCTTCCTCCTTGTAGGTCCTTATTCTAATAGCCTCCAATGAAGAATAGGGAAGTAATTGGGAAGAAATTTGAGTAGGGTTGGTGTGGAAATAAAAAAATTAGAAGAGAGAAAATTCTAGATCTAGATTTGGAATGACAAATAAATAGAGAGAGTGTGAGAGAGAGAGAGAGTCTCTCCCCACTCCTATAGTGGCCGGCCATAACCCCTCCTCCAAGCTACTATGAAAAGTCCAAAATATCCCTTGGGACTTGTCATGCAAAAATAATTAAGGAGGGAAGGCTCTAGTCTAATTGGTTTCACTAATTAATTTATCCTCCTAATGAATGGGCTTACTATTGGCTCAATTCTAACTAGAATCAAATGTTGGTCCATGAATCTAATCTAAACTAGTTAGGTCCACTAACACAAAGTCCAAAATTAAATACTAACATCTAACAATAAATAATATAATAATTAATATTTACAACAAGCATAATATTTAATATTATATTCTAAAAATAAAAATACTCATACCCAATTACTAAATTACCCCTAGTTGGAAAAGTGAGGGTGACAATCCTACCCATTTAGAAAAATTTCGTCCTCGAAATTAAGGAAGAAACTAACTACTAAAAGCAATCAATACAAGCAAACAAAGAATTATACCTCACGGCTCAAACAGATAAGGATATCGCTCGCGCATCTCGGCCTCTCGCTCCCAGGTACTATATTCTGGCGAGTGATGCCTCTACACGATGCACACCAAAGGAATCGTCTGGTTTCTCAACACCTTCTCTCTCCGATCCAGAATCTTAACTGGCTGCTCCGGATAGCTAAGAGTAGGGCCCACCTCGATCTTCGAGTGATCCAACATATGACTAGGATATGCCACGTACCGTATCAACTGCGACATATAAAATATGTTGTGCACTCCCTCTAATGCAGATGGCAAGTCTAGTCTGTAGGCAACTGTACCAACCCTCTCAAGAATATTGAAAGGTTCGATGAATCGTAGACTAAGTTTTCTGCCTCCACCGAAACGAATCCTACCTCATGTCGAAAAATTCTCAAGAAAACCAGATCGCCAACCTAGCATAAAAAATAGCCTTAACACTCTAACAAAAATAAATAATCACAAGCAATACAAAACAAAATCTATACCTCAAACTCCAATGGTCTCTGGTGGCTATCGGCCCAATGACGTTGTCTGTCCTGCGCCACCCGAAGTCTATCCCTAATGAGCTTCACCTTCTCAGCTGCATCCACAACCATCTCTGGTCCCAATAAAGCACTTTCACCAACATTATCTTATGATAACGCAGTACGACATCTCCGTCCATACAACGTCTCAAATGGTAACATCTCGATACTAGCTTGGTAGCTATTGTTGTAAGAAAACTCTACTAAGTGAAGATGATCCTCCCAAGAATGTACAAAATCCAAAACACATGTGCGTAATATGTCCTCGAGAGTCTGGATAGTCCTCTCTAACTGCCCGTCTGTCTGAGGGTGATATATGGTACTGAACTTGAGCTGAGTGCCCAAACTAGCCCGCAAACTCCTCCAAAAGTGGGACGTGAAGCGACTATCCTAATCCGAGACTATGCTCATAGGAACTCCATGCAATCTGACTATCTGACACACATACATCTCCGTGAACTTCTCCGTAGACGTACCCACTTTGAATGGCAGAAAGTGGGCTAATTTGGTCAACCTGTCTACGATGACCTAAATCGCATCTTTACCTCTTGGAGAACATGGAAGCCCTAAAACAAAATCCATCGTCACATGCTCCTATTTTCAATCTGGAATGGGTAAAGGCTGAAGCAATCCACCAGGCCTCTGTCTCTCTGCCTTTACCTGCTAGCATACTAAGCATCTAGATATGAAGCTAGCTACCTCCCGCTTCATACCATACCACCAAATATGCTCTCTCATGTCCCTTTACATCTTATTGGCACCTGGATGCATAGAGTACTGAGATCGATGCACCTCCTGAAGAATCTTCTCGCGCAATGCTCTACTCGGCACACACAATCTGGTACCGTGCCGCAATGATCCATCATCTGTAATACTGAGTCCTCTGCAACCCTATCTGGACCTGTGCTCTGATGCTCCTCATGGACTTATCCTCAAACTGTGCGGCTCTGATCTAGTCCATCAACTCTGATTGTACCTGAAGTTCCTACATCTGTGCTGCAACTCCAGGAACTAATATCTCAATACCCAAACTAGCAAGATCGGCCAATAAATGTCTGTCCCTCGTCAAATATATAGCCATTGGATACCTGCTTAAGGCATCCGCAACTACGTTGGCCTTTCCTGAATGGTACTGCAAGGAAATATCAAAGTCTTTCATCAACTCCAACCATCGCTACTGCCTCATGTTGAGCTATTTTTGTGTAAACACATACTACAAGATCTTGTGGTCTGTAAAGATCAATATTCGCTCTCCATACAAGTAGTGCTTCCAAAATTTAAGAGAAAAAATAACTGTTGCCAACTCCAAGTCATGGGTAGGATAATTCTTCTCATGCCCGCGTAATTGTCTGGAAGCATAGGCAATTACCTTTCCGTTCTGCTGCAACACACAACCTAAACCCTTACCCGATGCATCACTATATATAGAAAATATTCTTACCCCTGATGGTAATGTCAATATTGGAGTGGTAGTCAACCTCTTCTTTAGCTCCTCAAAAGCAGACTGACATTCCTCAGTCCAGACGAACTCTACGTCCTTCCTGGTTAGTCTAGTCATCGGCTCCGCAATCTTGGAAAAATCCTAAACAAATCTCCGATAATAGCATGTCAGTCCAAGAAAACTCCTAATCTCCGCTACTGAACTCGGGGTAGACCATGACTCAACTGCTAAAATCTTCTTCGGGTCTACTGAGATCCCGTCTTCTGTAACCACATGCCCGAGGAATTCAACCTTATCAAGGAAGAACTCACACTTCGAAAGATTACTATATAGCTTCTCCTTCCTGAGGGTCTCTAGAACTATCCTCAGGTGCTTCTCATGCTCCTCCAGGGTCTTCGAATATATCAGTATGTCATCAATGAATACTACCATAAACTGATCCAAGTACTGATAAAATACCTTATTCATCACATTCATGAAACCGCCGGGGCATTGGTCAACCCAAACGGTATCACCAAAAACTTAATCTGTCCATACCGAGTCCTGAAAGTTGTCTTCAAAATATCTTCCTTCTTTACTTTTACCTGGTGGTACCCCGACCTCAAGTGTATATTTGAAAATACCTTCGCTCCGCTCAACTGCTCAAATAAATTGTCAATCTACGACAACGGGTATTTGTTCTTGATAGTGAGAATGCTGAGTACCCTATAGTCGATACACATACGTACCGACCCATCCTTCTTTGGTATAAATAATATCGGAGCACCCCATGGTGATGAACTGGAGAGGATGAAGCCCTTGTCCTGCAACTCATCCACATGCTTCTTCAACTCTGCCAGTTCGCTGTTATTCACTCTATAGACGTGCTGTGATATTGGCTCTGTGCCTGGCACCAAATCTATAGAGAACTCCACATCTCTGTCTATTGAAAACCTCGGAAACTCCTCTGAAAAGATATCTTTATACTCTGCAATCAATGGATCTGGCGGCTCCTGCTCTTCTACCAAAGCTCTACCGAAGTCTCCTTCGCTCTGCTCTGCTTCTCCTCTGACAAACTCAAACTCTAGCTCTCCTGCAGCCTAAAACAAAACTCTGCCTCCTCGATAATCGATACTAGAATAATTCCTACTAAAGCAATCCATCTCGAGTACTATATTATAGCTCGCAAGTGGCATTACGAGTAGACAATCGCTCAACTCTCGGCCTCCCAAAGTAACTCTTCGGTCCTTGTAAACATCACTGACCAGGATAATGCCACCCCCTGTCATGATCTTGTAAGTCCTCGCCAACAGTTCAGACTCAAGATGATATTTCAGAACAAAAAATAGAGATACAAAACTATGTGAAGCACCAAAATTAAAAAGAATCAAGATAGACTGAACCAGAGATAACGTCACCGACTGGCTCCTTCTCCTTAACGGTCAAGGCAAAAGCTTGCCCCTGTCACTGGGCACCTCTCTGCTACTCCTGGTGCTGAGTGAATTGCTATTGTTTTGGTGGTAGAAGAGGTCCTCTCTGCTGTCTTGCTGGTGGTCTCGCGGGTGCTCTCTGTGCCTGAGCTCCGCCTTGAGCTGGATGAGCTGGATGATCTGGAACTTTAGGACAAGCCCTCAACTGATGGTCTCATGATCCACAGAATAAGCACTGGCCCAATCTTATCCTACATGCATCCCATCCATGTCCTTGCTTCTTACAAAATGTGCAAGGAATAGCTGGCCTCTGAATCTGGTGCATCTGCTGTGCCGACGCTCTAGTTGGTCCATAATACTGCTGCCTCTGCTGCTAGAAGTGACTATGGTGCTGCTGCTAAAAATAAGGCTAATTCATTGGACCCATGTTGGTACTGGATCCTCCTGTGTCTCTTCGCCTCTTAGAGCCAAGCTCTAGATCATCCTCTGCCCTCTGTGCCTACCTCAGAATCTCCTCAAAAGTAGCGATAGGATCATCATTCGTATGTGATTTGATCTTTCAGTTCAGGCCTTCCTGAACTTCCAGGATCTTCCTTTGGGATTCTGTCCCTCTACAAAATGGCCTAATCTGTAATACTCTACCACAATCTCATCCACCATTATACCTCCCTGAATAAAGTACTGAAACTGGCTCTCTAGAGATATCAGAGCCACACTTGAAAAAAATGTTTCCTTGAAGAGCTCTTTGAAAGCTTCCCAAGTAAGCCCTGGTACTGAGATCCTGGGGTCCATCATGAACTAAGTTAACGCAATGTCAAACATCATGCTCCCCGCGGCCTCTATCTGTAACCTCTCTGGAATATGCGCCAGTCGCAGGTTTCGCTCAATGTCTTCTATCTAATCATCAGCATAAATGATCCCTTCAATGCCTTTAAAGTCTTTCGGCCCCATCCTCTTGAAGTCTATGATGGTCCCCGACCTCGGCTGCTGTGGGGTAAACTGAGATGGTGCCATCTGTGATTGGACTAAGGCGGCTCTCTCAACTGCTGCGAGCGTAATCTTGTGAGCATTCTCAATGCTCTACCGCGTAACCTCTGACTGACGTTGTTGTGCCTCCATTATCTGCTGAAAGAGAGCAAGCATCTGCATTTGATCGACTACGAATGGTGGGGATGGAAGATCCCCTGAAACTGTCGGCGTTGCCCTCTGTACCGAAGGTAGAGCACCTCCAAAATCTGCTGTAGAAATGCCCACCTAGATTGGTAAAACAAACCTCTGGAATGTAGCTGCTAGAACAGCAGCTGATGGTGCTGCCCTTATAGGCGACGATGTGACTGACCGCGCTGACATGGCACCTGAGCACTAGGAATGCATCTTCGATGGCATCCTGAAGATAGATGGAACAAAGGAATCAATATTGAGTAAGATATGATATCATATAAGAAGGATAGAATTTATTCAAAGCAACATTCAATAGATAAGGATAGCAAAACTAATATTGGAAGTGTTTTCTAGTTTTGATTTAGTATACTCTCAGCCTATATCCTATTTTCTAAAGCAGGCTCGTAGCAGTACTCTAGGTGAGCGCTACTACGATATCGCTCTAATTGTGATAGTTCGACCTGCATGGGCCACCACTAAAAATGTGTTATGATTCGTACCCGGATATTCGGGCATGAGTACGTGGGTACGTCCAGCCTACGTTATAGTATCGACGGTAGAACGCTGTCTGGGTCAACTCTAACTAACTAAATATTTTAATAATATATATATATGGTACCTGTCAATCATCTCAACTCTAAACAGAGGAACAATATTTTATCTCATAAATATAACTATACTCAATCATAATGCAAACTAAGGAAGATAGAGCACAAATAGAATAACGAAGAAAAGAATCAAGATACAATCCACAAGTCTAAAATAAAATACATGCCATAAATCTCAATAATAGTCTAATACAAATCCACCCAAATATAAACTAAACCCCCTCAGGCTTTGGTACTAAGTCCTCCTGGTCTACCAAAGTATCCTCTAATGGTATGCCCTCATGCGGTCCGTAGAATATAGGATACTAATCTATGAGCCAATCATCTGAAAAAATATATCCAGTAAGGATTGGAGCAAAGTGCATACCTCTGAAAGCAGTTTTAAATAAATAATCGAGCATATAAAATAGATAATAGAAAAGAATACAAGATAACTAAACAACAGAATAAAATAAACTAGAGTAAATATTTAATGTACTGGAAAAAAGAACAAGCACTATGAATATCTGAAATATGAGAATAACTGAAATATAACTAATGTGCCTTGGAATACAAGTTTATTATGTGATTGATTTAGGTTGAACACGAATACAATAAGGTAACTCGATTACAAATGTGGTATGTAATCGACATGTACATGAATACACTGAGGCTTGATCACACAATCAACTCCTACTCCCCTATCCCCAACAAATACCAATGGATCCAATCATGACATATTATGAATACGAATATGGGCATACTGAATACAAGCATTGTGTGTACACGAATATAAGCATACTGAATACGACCAGTGTATGAACACGAAATATAATAAATTAATACCCGATACACACAAGAAAATATATGTGAAGGAGTACCCACTGAACACGGTAGGGGATAACATCTCCTGACAGGATCCATGTAGTAACAGTTCGTGAAATTACTGTGTTGAAATCAAGTATACAGTTATAGAACATGAGATATATACACTATTATGAAAACAAAACTAACAGAAAAATGTACTCGCCTGAGGTCCTGAGCAAGGTGTGTCTCTCGATGCCCAAGCTGGTGTCATACAGACCTATATATGGTATATTGCATCAATACAAGATTTTAGAATGAAAATAAGTTAAACTAGTTCAATTATAGGTCATAAAGCCATTTCTAAGTCAAAATAGTCAAACTAGGTCAACTCTAGGTCAAACTAGTCAAACTAGCTATTTCTAGGTTGTATTATTCTAACTCTAGGATATTAGATCCATACACTATGTAACTAGGCCATACTAGCTATGCTAAGATACTAGGATACCAACAAAATACCGTGTCATAAGATACGCAAGTTATTAGATAGAAAAATACTAATATATATATATATATATATATATATATATATATATATATTTATATATATATACAAGATAATATATATAGTACTCTTAGTTAAACTAAAGCTAAGTGGATACCTTGGCTTTGAACCAATGCGGTATCACACCACCTACACACCCATCTTGAAATACAAACTCAATACCTTGAATATAAACCTATACCTTGATATTACCTTGGTATCACAAGGTAATTCAAATTCTAACATGTAATTAACTACCCATACACCTAACTATATACTAACATGCATTATATTTATACAATAATATACTAACTACCAACTAACATACCTCTATACTTAATACTACCCGTACCCAAGATACCTCAACTATCATTTCCTTGATATCACACTAGGTAATCTAGAGATATACTAACCAAGGCTAACTAGTACTTATCTACATATATATCTCTCATCTATATAACTTACTAACCACTAATATATTTATACTACATACATATAACTAACTAGTTAACAATATGTATACATAACTAACTAGATAATCAATAAAACTAACTAACTAGACTATCAATAAAACTAACTAACCCTTGCTACTGCTACGTATCCCCCCTAGCTGCTCTAGTTGCTACTAATGCTGCTGCCCTTGTTGTTGCTTGTTGTTGCAATTGCCATTGCTATTGCTGATGCATTGCTCTAGCTGCTACAACTGCTGCTCTTGCTGCTGAATGCTGCAGCAGTTGCTGCTCTTGCATTTGCTGCTAATTGTTACTGAAGCTGCTGCTCCTCTTGCTGTTGTTGCAGCCGCTGCTGTTCTTGTTGTTATGCTGAATACTGCTACCCGACCCCCCTCTCACTACACACACTGACACTCTACACTCACTCACTCACTCACTCACTCACTCACTCACTCACACACTTAGACACACACACACACATGTAAATATAAATATATACGTACACACATATATAAATATATATCACTATACATACATATATGCAACTCTCTCTCTCTCTCTCTCTCTATATATATATATATATATATATATATATATATATATATATATATATACCTCCTTATATATATGTACAACATACATACATATATATATATATATATATATATATATATATATATATAATAATAATAATAATAATAATAATAATAATAATAATAATAATAATAATAATAATAATAATAATAATAATAATAACCACACTAGTAATGCATATTAACCCCTACCTCTCATGACCATCAACACCTCAAAATGAAACATAGACATATACATATATATTATACAACCATTATAAATATAATATTCTAATAGCTCTAACTAAGGCAAATTGAATCTAAAAGGAAGGAAACAAACACGTGGAGTGCACCGCACCCGTATCACACTCATTCTATGATACGCTTGCGATACGACTCCACCAAATAACCAAATATATTTTGAAGGACACGAGCAAGTCTAAAATTATAATTAAAAATAATATAAATAACTAACTACTCAACTACGTGCCCGTGTCAAAATATGACATGCTCAAATCCCGTGTCGGAAGAAAATTCTCAAATTAACCCGTATCTTCAAATTATCGGGATACGGCCTACACGTATCCAATTGTGGACACGACACTAGTCACACACAATTAAACACATGTCAATTTGGTCTAATTGACCTGTTAACAAACACAATATGTGTCAATCTCGAAATTCTCCCAAAATTGACACAAAATATCACATAACTTTCTCCATAGGTCTCCTATGAACCTAATTCCAATTATTATGGGTAGCCTTAGCATATAGGGTGGTTCCTAATAATTAAATTACATATATAGAGTCTAATTAGAGAGAAAAACTGAATTATACCTATTGGAAGATGGATTTCCAATAAAATCTCCAAATTGAGTGAAAAGAGCCTCCAACTTGTAGATCATTGCTCCTCCTTATAGATCCTTGCTTTCTCCTTGTAGATCCTTGTTCTAATAGCCTCCAATGAAGAATATGAAAGAAATTGAGAAAAAATTTGAGTAGAAATTAGTGTGAAAATGATAAAATTAGAAGAGAAAAAATTCTATATCTAGATTTGGAATGACAAATAAAGAGATAGAGAGAGAGAGAGAGAGAGAGAGAGAGAGAGAGAGAGAGTGTGTGTGTGTGTGTCTCTACCCCTATGGTAGCCGGCCAAAACCCCTCCTCTAAGCTACTATGGAAAGTCCAAAATACCCCTTGGGGCTTATCATGAAGAAATAATTAAGGTGGGAAGGTGTAAACCCCGTCACCAAAAATAGGTATTTTGTGTGTATTTTATATTATTATATTTATTATAGATTATTTTAAATATTGAATTTCTTTAGATTATTCTCTTAGTTAATTAGAAAATAAATTTCTTAATAAATTTACTTATATAAATATTTATTTAGAATTATTTTTACGCTATTTTAGATTTTTGGAGATTTTTTCTAGAATTTTTAGGTAATTAAAATATAGGGAACGTAAATTTCTAGGACTTTCATGATTTACTATGAGACCATAATTGCATATTGTTCCTAACAAATATTTATTTTAGGTTAAAATATTTAATTACATTTTTCTGTAATTTATTTAGAATTTTAAAATATTTATTTAGATTTTTGAAGTTATTTAGGATTTATTTGGATATATATAGTCTTAATATTAGATAGATGCTAATTTAGTGTTAATAGATATTAATAATATTATATATAAATTATTTGTATTATCCTAAATTCTATTTAAGATTATAAATTATTGAGATGAACTCAAACTCTATTTTAAATTAATTCAAATCCTGAGCCTACTAGGAAAGAAACTTCATGCATATCCTAAGTAGTCTTCACCATTATAAATACCTATTAGACTTATGAAATAAACTAATATTTCATATTTTATTCCCCAAACTCCTCTCTTTTTTGTCAAAAAATAGTCGAAATTCGTCATAAATTCAGCCTCATTTTCTAGTAGTTATGACGACTTAAAAAGGCGATATCTCCTAGCTCTGGACTCCAAACATGCTCCTATTTTTTTGTTAGACCATATCAAGGTTAGTTTTCTGAATATATAAATTATTTTAATAATTTTTAAACATATTTTTCTAGAAAATTCTAAAAGTGCCAGCTGTCCGAAATCAGACGCATTTTTGTGTATTCGAGATTTCGAGAGATCCCGAACTCGAAATTACGAGCCGTTTGAAGTTTCAAAAATATTACATGATGAAGTTCCATAAAATTGTTTTTCTAAAATTTAACATGCAAGTTTAATCTACTGTAAAATTCGTGCAACGTAGACGTAAATAGGAAACTACCGAAAACTGTCATATGTGCGCCCTTGTGGCCATAACTCTTTACCGACTTGTGATATTATGAAGTCGTCGATTCCGACATTTAGGTAGCGCTAAAATCTATAGTATTTTACACATAAATCCAGGATTTGAGTTGGTTGACTTTTTGGTCAACAGATTGCCTCAATTTGCGTGCCACAGATCATAAATCCCTAAAGTTGACTTTCTTTGGACCAAAATTTGGGTTTAACAATAAAATTAGATTATAATAAGATTAAAATACTATTTTATATTATTTTATTCAAAATTAAAATAGATTAAAATAGAGGAACCTATTCACCCACTTTTGTAACCTAACTTGTTTAATTTATGTGACGGATAGATCGGACGATGCCTTGAGTTGGGACTTCATTCTTTTTCAGAGCAGGCAAGTATACCTTGCCAAATTGTTTACATTACTTTGCATGCTTATCATATTTTTATATATTCATTATATATGTGTTTTTTTCCAGTCATAATTATATATTATATATGTTGACACACACTTGACATATAGTATCATGGGAGGGGAGGACAATCAGTAGGCGTATGGGCTACCCACTCTGATAAACCATAGTAGCTAGCATGCACTATGGGAGTTGTGTCACGATGGTCGCTACCCTCGCAGTATGTCGGCTAATGGTGCCACGATGGTCGCTACCCTCGCGGTATGATGGCTGATGATGTTCATGGACGTGTGTGTAAGTTGTGAGAATAGATAGAGTATCCTACACCTACCCATACGTCGAAATGGTTGTCCTCACTATGCATTTTCATATAGATTGTCTAGTACAGCGTACTTATATATTTTTTGTCTATTATGCATATTTTACTGTATTTAATTGGCATGCTTCTATGTATCTTGTTACGTCCCTCTGAGGACCTGGGCCCTTTGCAGGTGTAGACGATCTTGACTATTCGTAGGAGCATGGATCAGGACTTGCTACTTATCTCCCTTTCGAGTAGGTCTTCTCTTCGAGCATCGTTGTTCATTAGATGTACTTATGTAGTTTCTCTTATATTCTAGTTGGTAGTGGATTTGTCTCCACCCAACTACTTGTTCTTATCAAGCATTTTATACTTAATTCAGTTATATAGTTGATTGGTTATTTGATTATGTGGATGAGATCTAGTTATGCCCTGTGACTTATGACATAAATCTATACCACTGGTGAATTATTATTCATAATACAGCGTACGTAAGTGTTATGGTTTCCATATATTGGAGTTGCCATATATATACGTCTGGCATGCTTACGTATTCCTACTCCTACGTATTTTGGGACTGGGGCGTGACATATTTTTGTGGTGGCCCATGTAGGTCGAGGGCATATTGTCTCGGTTACGTTACTGTACTGAGCAAGCATGCGCATAGGATTAGAATATAGGAATTTATCCACTTATTTAATTACCTCCCTTGATTTTATTTCGCATTCTTATTTGATTGCTTGCATTGCATCTTGTTTGATCCTTTCACAACGTCAATCTTATCTTTTCTTTCGTGCTTGATAGGGGTTAGGAGGGTGACTTATACTAGGTATATACACTCTATTGTTCAATAACACTATGTTAAATTCTTGTAAGTTGGGTAGTATGCCTCATAACCTAGTATCACATAGTCCTTTTGACCCATTAATGAAGTGTAATTGAATGACACCAACTATAGGCTTGTATACGAAGATAGTGTTTATCTAGACTGTAGAACTTAGAGGCCCATACCCCCATTTGGTTGACTATAGACTTAGACAAGAAGTTAGTATGACAACTATAGAGGCACAACACCGGTCTTCTTGATGAACTTAAATTATTTTGTACCTTCATCATAATCCAGCGTACTTATATTTTCTGGACTACCTCCGCTTATGATGCTATTTATAGCGTAGTTTTGCAAGCTTATTCTTTTATCGAGCTTGTTCATGACATATGTGTTATTGGGGACGTCTACTAATATATTGTCTAAATTAGAATCAGTGTATTATGGTCTGATCAACCTTAATGCACTTGGTTCGCTCTTCGCATAACTACTTTACGTGGATTAAGATATAGTTGACTCAGCATGTTAGACGAATATACTTGCCCTCTAGACATGTTTGAGCATATTGTATCAGTTACATAACTGTACTGATATGAGCATGCAAATAGGAATTTGCCAAAATAAGATTTCAATCCATAACTGCACTGACAACTCTCTTTTTAGATTCTTTAAATCGCCTTGAACCCCGTACTTGCATTCTATCACCTGCTCCTTGAATTCTTTATCATCGTTTTTCATCTTCCCCTATTTTGGAAAGACGAACGCTCGTGCTTAGTATAAGTCTGATATACAGATAGTACTAGATATACCCCATAGGCTGTAAAACCCCTAATTCTGAAAACCGTATTATTTAATTTATTTAGTAATTATGATCTAAATAGAGGGAATAGATTTTATTTAATTTTTATTTGAGGTATTTGTGCAATTAGAGGATTTATGGAGCCATTATAAATTTTCCTAATTTATTCCATAGAGGAGACCCTTTGGACAGTTGCTAGCTTAATGGTATGCACCAATATAATTTTTAGAATATTCTATATATATATATATATATATATATATATATATATATATATATATATAAAAGAATTTTCCCTGTTGGATCTCAACAGAAACCCAAACCCTCTATCCTAAACCCACTACCCGTTTAACCCCTACCCGAACCCGTTAGGAGAAGAAAATATCACCAGCAACAGTAGCAAAAACCAACTTTCCTTTCCCTTCTCCGCACATTTGAGCCATCTCATTCCACCGCTTATTATCTCTATTATTACTAAACTCTCCTCAACCAAAACCAAAACCAATGAAAGAAAGAAACGGCAGCAACATCCACCGCCTCTTTATCTCTATATATATTACAACTCTTCCAAACCCTAACCCACTTATTCCACCAAACGTAACACCATATTGGATGCTTGCACTATATAGAACTCTTGCTCGACAAGTATACCTTGCCATTGTACTATTATTTACATTCCACATGATGCCTGCATAATTTATTTTTGCTTATTTAGTTCATTTATTGCTATATAAATTGTGCATCCAAGGGAACTTGGGTGCAACGATGATGTTATCGTATTATATTTTATTTATGTATATTTTTGGACCTACTTTATGAGACCACCCCATTATTATGGAGCATCATTAGGTTCATTGGCCGTGACACAGTTGTTACACGAGTTGTGAGTCTCATATAGATCCCGGACTACGTGACAGGTTTGGCTTCCTGTACGCATGGACCGTGTGTTAGGGATGACTGCTGATAGAAACTTTGTATGCTAGTAGACCTGGCAGTTATTTAGAGGTTTCATCGTATCATGGATGTGGCATGCTTAGAGCATGGGGTGGGGAGAACAACAAGTAAGGCATTTGGGCTCCTTTGTACTTTTTTTTTATGTAACCCGGAAGCTTCACTGGAGACACGGGTGGTGATGACCCCATTTACTACTTGGCGGCCTCTGTCATTCAAAAGACGACATGCTTTGAGGCCCCTGATTCTCCGAGAGAGTCACGCCAATCCCATTTTTAGCCAGATAGCCCACTTGGTGGAAAGTTGTTCTCAAACTGCATTCACTTAGACGGTTAGGCGACCCATTGGATATTTATATTTCAGTACTTATTAGCATGTTATTATGTTTCTTGTTACGTCCCTCTGAGGACCTGGTCCCTTTCCAGATATGGACGAGCAGGAGTATCCACAGGAGTATGGTCCTGGACCTACTTACCAGACTGAGGAGTTTTTACCCTCGGAGTATCTGTGATTTTATTATCGCTGTTTAGAGATCCTTGTTGTTACTTCAGTATAGTCATTTTGTAGTAGATTTGTTTTCACCCGACTATCAGACTTGATACTCATCTTTGATATTCAATTATTATTCAGCTCTTGATTCCTACTTATTATTTGTGCTGTGGATGATATATAGATTGTGTGTGACTTGTTGTGACAATATATTACCACTAGTAGATTGAACATTCATGTACAGCGTATGTGTGTATATGGTTTCCATATATTGGAGTTTGTATACATACGGCTGGGCGTGTTACGTATTCCTAGTCCTACGTATTTTGGGACTGGGACATGATATATTTTTGGTGGTGGCCCATGCAGGTCAAAAATATATTGTCTTGGTTACGTAACTGTACCAAACAAGGCTGCGTATAGGAATAGAGTATAAGGATCTCATCCACACTTGACTAAAACCTCATTCTTCCTTTCAAACCATCCTATGTTTGGATAAACAAAGTTTTATGCCAAGAATCCTTTACCCTATGACCAGACCCTTTATCCTTGTTGGCGTAAAAGCCAAATGACTTATTGTTGGCGTAAATGCCAAATGAGTGCCTAGTTGGCGTAAAAGCCAAATGACTGACTAGTTGGCGTAAAAAGGCCAAACTATGAAGAAGATTGCCTCCTTTACGCTGCGGTTATGACAACTGCTACCCACGTCCAATCCGTGTATGACTCGTATCTCTTTATAAGATTATGGCATGCAAGTCACGTAGGTAACTACCCCTGCATAAACTTGATGATTCAGGAATAATAGATAACCAGCGTAAAGTAGCCTGATTAGGCGTAAAATATAAGGATGGTAATTTGAGCGTATTTGGCACAGCTTTAGCTTTCCCAGTCAAGAACAAATCTTGTGCATTAAATGTAGAAATATGCCTCAAGCCCTGTGCAAGAAACAATATTTTGACGTGGCATCTAATTTTGTCTTATCTTGGGCGTAAAAACTCAGTTCTGTCAATTTTGTCTTATTTTGAGCGTAAAAACTTATTTCTGTAGGCAGCATATTTAGAAGACTCTATTTTCTTCCTTTTGGATGCGTAAAAATGACTTGTATCAAATATGTCACTAAATGATAACCTGGGTCTCTGTGCAAAATCATTATCACAACCGTCCTCTCGATCGTCGTGCAGTACTTTTGTCAGATGTCAGGTTCACTGATTTATCGGACAAATTCATCCGAGGAATACGAAGAGTTCCTCGTACAGACTTTACGCACGCAAATTTTATGTGCAGATTTTTACGCAGACTTTACGTACGCAGATTTTTACGCAGCATTTACGCACGCAGATTTTACGCACAGACTTTTTACGCAGACTTTACGCACGCAGATTTTACGCGCAGACTTTTTACGCAAACTTTTACGTGACAGTTTTGAATCTCTATTTTATGCCAAACTCCCTTGAATATCTACTTTACGCGGACAACTCTACTTTACGCCAAACTTCCTTGAATCTCTACTTTACGCGGGCAGATTATCAGCCTGTTTTACGCAAACAACCTTGAAACCCTGTTTTACGCAGGGAGAGACTTCATGTATGTTGGGGGTTTTGACTGTAACATACGCAGACAATTCCTCAGCATATTTTATGCTTCTATATTCTATTTAATACTTGCATCCTGTTTGATCCCTGTACTTCTTCTAAACGTTGTGTATATCGCCTGCAAAGAGATGGATATGCAGAAAGGATGTACTGTCGCCGATGGCGACACAACTCCTGGAGTCAATGGTCAGACTCAAGGAGGGACCTCAACAATTTCTAGACTTCCAGGACCAGATGGACAGATTCACAATCCAGTTCCATCTGATCTTCCCGTTCCACCTAATGGGAACCTTCCAGTCTCATCGATACCGCAGGATGGCTAGGCACAACTGTTCTAATTCTTCCAGATGATGATGCAGGAACAGAGGTAACAGGCAGCCGAGCAAAGGCAAGAATTTCTGGCAGCATTTGAGAGGATGGCTGCACAGGCTACTGTACCAGCTCAAGCACTAGCTCCAGTACCCCGAGCTAGAGTTGGTTCAGTAAAGGACTTTATACAGATGGGTCCGAGGCCGTACAAGGGCATTGAGAGCCAGAGGAAACTACCAACTGGATCACTCTAACTCAGAAGTTATTAGAGGCATCGCAGCTACCTACAGACCTATGGATGATGGGTGTAAGGATGCATCTAGATGGTAATGCTCATCATTGGTGGGAATCCATGGAGCACCAGCAGGATACATACCAGACATGAGAGCAGTTCCTGGAGTGCTTTGAAAGAAATTACTTTCCGGACACCGTCAGAGATGCATTGTATGATCAGTTTCTCCACCTGGAGCAGGGGAACAAAACAGTGGACGAGTATGATGCTGAGTTTAGTCGCCTTAGTAAATATGGCGCTGCCCTGATACCAGATGACTTGGCCAAGGCTAAGAGGTTTTATCACGGACTGACTCAGGAGCTCCAACATTACACAAGCTTACAGTCCCGGATCTCTTATGCCGAGTTACTAACAGAAGCCAGATTGCAAGAAACCATCAGCAAAGAAAAAGGAGGTCAGCTGAGGACACAACAAGGACCAATAAGGACACAGCAAGGAGGACCTATCAGACGTCTTTCGGAACAAAGAGCCGGACCGTACCAGATTCCGGAGAAGCCCCAATGTAAATATTATGGGAGACGCGGGCACATTTTGAGAGATTGTCGGAACCGCTTAGGACAATGTATAAGGTATGGTTTTGAACAGTATTTGGTAAGAGAATGCCCAATGCAGCAGACAGTGACACTTTCACCACCAGTACAGGAGCTAGCACTTCCAGCACCGAAGCCAGCTCAGCAGGTAAATAGACTAGGAGAATCAACTTGGCAGCGCGAGGACGGCAGGCGCGAACATTTTCTGAACCTATTCGTTAACCAAGGTATAAATTTACTTTGTTAATTTATATCATTTGCCATCCTTGACTTTCTACCGTGACTTAGTTTTAATTTCGAGGACAAAATTTTTATAAGTTGGGTACAATGTAAAAGCCCTAATTCTGAAAACCGTATTATTTAATTTATTTAGTAATTATGAGCTAAATATAGAGAATAGATTTTATTTAATTTTATTTGAGGTGTTTGTGTAATTAAAGGATTTATGGAGCCATTATAAATTTTCTTAATTTATTCCATATAGGAGACCCTTTGGATAGTTGCTAGCTTAATGGTATACACCAATATAATTTTAGAATGTTCTATATATATATATATATAAAAGAAATTTTCCAATTGGATCTCAATCGAAACCCAAACCCTCTATCCTAAACCCACTACCCGTTTAACCCCTACCCGAACCCGTTAGGAGAAGAAAATATCACCAGCAGCAGTAGCAAAAACCAACTTTCCTTTCCCTTCTCCGCGCATGTGAGCCATCTCATTCCACCGCTTCTTATCTCTATTATTACTAAACTCTCCTCAACCAAAACCAAAACCAATGAAAGAAAGAAACGACAGCAGCATCCACCGCCTCTTTATCTCTATACATATTACAACTCTTCCAAACCCTAACCCACTTCTTCCACCAAACGTAACACCATATTGGACGCTTGCACTATATAGAACTCTTGCTCGGCAAGTATAACTTGCCATCGTACTATTATTTATATTCCACATGATGCCTGCATAATTTATTTCTGCTTATTTAGTTCATTTATTGCTATATAAATTGTGCGTCCAAGGGAACTTGGGTGCAACGACGATGTCATCGTATCATGTTTTATTTATGTATATTTTTGGACCTACTTTATGAGACCACCCCATTATTATGGAGCATCATTAGGTTCATTGGCCGTGACACAGTTGTTACACGAGTTGTGAGTCTCATATAGATCTCGGACTGCGTGATAGGTTTTGCCTTCTGTATGCATAGACCGTGCGTTTGGGATGACTGCTGATAAAAACTTTGTATACTAGTAGACCTGGCAGTTATTTAGAGTTTTTATTGTATCATGGATATAGCATGCTTATAGCATGGGGTGGGGAGAACAATAAGTAAGGTATTTGGGCTCCTTTGCACTTTCTTTTTATATAACCCGGAAGCTCCACTAAAGACACGGGCGGTGATGACCCCATTTACTACTTGGCAGCCTCTGTCGTTCAAAAGACGACATAATTTGAGGCCCCTGATTCTCCGAGAGAGTCACGCCAATCCTATTTTTAGCCAGATAGCCCACTTGGTGGAAAGTTGTTCTCAAACTGCATTCACTTAGATGGTTAGGCGACCCATTGGATGTTTATATTTCAGTACTTATTGACATGTTATTATGTATCTTGTTACGTCGCTCTGAGGACCTGGTCCCTTTCCAGATATGGACGAGCAGGAGTATCCACAGGAGTATGGTCCTGGACCTGACACTACTTACCAGACTGAGAAGTTTTTACCCTCGGAGTATCTGTGATTTTATTATCGCTGTTTAGAGATCCTTGTTGTTACTTCAGTATAGTCATTTTGTAGTAGATTTGTTTCCACCCGACTATCAGACTTGATACTCATCTTTGATATTCAGTTATTATTCAGCTCTTGATTCCTACTTATTATTTGTGCTGTGGATGAGATATAGATTGTGTGTAACTTGTTGTGATAATATATTACTACTAGTGGATTGAATATTCATGTACATCGTACGTGTGTATATGGTTTTCATATGTTGGAGTTCGTATACATACGGCTGAGCGTGTTACGTATTCCTAGTCCTACTTATTTTGGGACTGGGACGTGACATAGGCTAATCACATTACTTGGTGACTATCTTTTGTAATTAAGGACATAAAACATGTGAGATATTTTGTGGATTGAATAACACGATTAAATAATTTGAGAAAGTTTTTCTTAAATGTATAGCCTATGTGATAGATCGATAAGTAGAAGTTGCATTGTTAACTTGAGGTAAATTTTTTTTTGAATGTGATCAAGTAAGATTAGACTGAGAGATTTAAGTCGTTTTAATTTTGAGATTTTTTTGAAGAATGATTAAGATGATGGTGATTTAACTTTAAAGATAAGAATGCCTTATAGAATATATTGCGGACCAAATATTTATAATTTGAACACATGATTTAAATTTTGAATATTAAATATTGAATTAACGATTTAAAATTTTGAGAAAAAATAAATAAATAAATAATAGAACTCTAAACATGAACATTGATGGATTGAGTTCAAAATTTTACAATTTGATGATTTGAATTAAAAGTTAAATTTTGATTATTGGATCACCTATTTGAAATGTTGATAATAGAAATTGAATTTAAAATTTGAAGATTATAAAATTCTTAAGTTGAAATATAGGAATAAGATTTGGTTATAATTGTTTTAAAATCTATAGGAGATTATGATAGTTGAAAATCATGATGTAAAATTTGATGTTGATTATTTAAATCTTGAATATGTCATATAGATTTGAATTATATTTGGAAGTTGATTATTTAAAAATATAGAAGAGATTATGATAGGTTAAATTTTGATTTAAACAATAGTTATTTTAATTTTGAAGAGATTGTGATGGATTTGAATAAATTTTGTCATTTAAACTTTTGAGAAGATTGCGGTTGACTTGCCTTAGATATGAATGTGAAAGACTTAACAAATTATTCCTTATTTTTAATTTCAAGGACAAAATTTTAATAAGTTGGGTAGATTGTAAATCCCGTCACCCAAAATAGGTATTTTGTGTGTATTTTATATTATTATATTTATTATAGATTATTTTAAATATTGAATTTGTTTAGAGTATTCTCTTAGTTAATTAGAAAATAAATTTCTTAATAAATTTACGTATATAAATATTTATTTAGAATCATTTTTACGCTATTTTAGATTTTTTGAGATTTTTCTAGAATTTTTAGGTAATTAAAACATAGAAAACGTAAATATTTAGGACTTTCATGATTTACTATGAGACCATACTTGCATATTGTTCCTACCAAATATTTATTTTAGGTTAAAATATTTAATTATATTTTTCTGAAATTTATTTAGAATTTTAAAAAATTTATTTAGATTTTTAAAATTATTTAGGATTTATTTGTATATATATAGTCTTAATATTAGATAGATGCTAATTTAGTGTTAATAGATATTAATAAAATTATATATAAATTATTTGTATTATATTTAATTCTATTTAAGATTATAAATTATTGAGATGAACTCAAACTCTATTTTAAATTAATTCAAATCCTGAGCCTACTAGGAAAGCAACTTCATGCATATCCTAAGTAGTCTTCACCATTATAAATACATATTAGACTTATGGAATAAACTAATATTTCATATTTTCTTCCTCAAACTCCTCTCTTTTTCGTCCAAAAATAGTCGAAATTCATCATAAATTCAGCCTCATTTTCTAGTAGTTAAAAAGGCAATATCTCCTAACTCCGGACTCCAAATGTGCTTCAATATTTTTTATAACCATATCAAGGTTAGTTTTCTGAATATATAAATTATTTTAATAATTTTTGAATATATTTTTCCAGAAAATTCTAGAAGTGCCAGCTGTCCAAAATCAGACGCATTTTTGTGTTTTTGAGATTTCGGGAGATCCCGAACTAGGAATTACGAGCCGTTTGAAGTTTCAAAAATATGACATGATGAAATTTTATAAAATTATTTTTTTAGAATTTAACATGCAAGTTTAATCTACTATAAAAAATTTGCAACATAGACATAAATAGGAAACCACCGTAAATTGTCATATGTGTGCCCTTATGGCCATAACTCTTTACCGACTTGTGATTTTATGAAGCCGTCGATTCCGACATTTATGTAGCGCTAAAATCTATAGGATTTTACACACAAATCCAGGATTTGAGTTGGTTGACTTTTGGTCAACGGATTGCCTCGATTTGCATGCCACGGATCACAAATCCATAAAGTTGACTTTCTTTGGACCAAAATTTGGGTTTAATAATAAAATTAGATTATAATAAGATTAAAATACTATTTTATGTTATTTTATTCAGAATTAAAATAGATTAAAATAGAGGAACCAATTCACCCACTTTTGTAACCTAACTTGTTTAATTTATGTGACGGGTAGATCGGACGACGCCTTGAGTTGGGACTTCATTCTTTTTCAGAGCATGCAAGTATACCTTGCCAAATTATTTACAGTACTTTGCATGCTTATAATATTTTTATATATTCATTATATATGTATTTTCTTTCAGTCATAATTATATATTATATATGTTGACACACACTTGACACATAGTATCATGGGAGGGGAGGACAATCAGTAGGCGTATGGGCTACCCACTCTGATAAACCGTAGTAACTAGAACGCACTACGGGAGTTGTGTCTCTATGGTCGCTACCCTCACGGTATGTCGGCTAATGGTGTCACGATGGTCGCTATCCTCACGGTATGACGGCTGATGATGTTCATGGACGTGTGTGTGAGTTATGAGAATAGATAGAGTATCCTACACCTACCCATATATCGAAATGGTTGTCCTCACTATGCATTTTTATATAGATTGTCTAGTGCAGCGTACTTATATATATTTTTTCTATTATGCATGTTTTACTGTATTCAATTGGCATGCTTCTATGTATCTTGTTACGTCCCTATGAGGACCTGGTCCCTTTTCAGGTGTAGACGATCTTGACTATTCGCAGGAGCACGGATCAGGACTTGCTACTTATCTCCCTTTCGAGGAGGTCTTCTCTTCGAGCCTCGTTGTTCATTAGATGTACTTATGTGGTTTCTCTTATATTCTAGTTGGTAGTGGATTTGTCTCCACTCAACTACTTGTTCTTATCAAGCATTTTATACTTAATTCAGTTATATAGTTGATTGGTTATTTGATTATGTGGATGAGATCTAGTTATTCCCTGTGACTTATGACATAAATCTATACCACTGGTGAATTTTTATTCATAATACAGCGTATGTATGTGTTATGGTTTCCATATATTGGAGTTGCCATATATATACGGCTGGCATGCTTACGTATTCCTAGTCCTATGTATTTTGGGACTGGGGCGTGACAGAAGGTTCTAGTCTAATTGGTTTCCCTAATTAATTCATCCTACTAATGAATGAGCTTACTATTATCTCAATTCGAATTAGAATTAAATGTTGGTCCATGAATCTAATCTAAACTAGTTAGGTCCACTAACACAAGTCTAAAATCAAACACTAACATCTAACAATAAATAAATAATATAATAATTAATATTTATAATATGCACAATATTAAATATTATATTCTAAAAATAAAAATACTCATGCCCAATTACCAAACTACCCCTAGTTGGAAAAGTGAGGGTGACAATTCTATACCATAAATTCGGTAAGCATCACTTCTCTATGCTCGTTTTGACCTTTTACATTTGATTTACCCTACATTTAGGCTAGAATCATCCATTTATATTTGTTTTCTTCATTCTACGTTCAATATATTCCATATTTTAAGTAGAATCGCTTATTTTCACCAATTTAAGCTCACTCTATACCGTAATTTTGGTTAGAATCACCCATGTATACTCATTTTCATCAATCTATGTCTATTTTAAACCATATCTCGGTTAGGATCACCCGTTGACACTTATTTTAACCATTATGCGTTGATTCTATATCATATTTTAGTTAGAATTACCCATCTATATTCGTGTTCCCCATTCTACGTCTCTTTCATACCCTATTTTGGTTAGAACGATCAACCTAAATGTGTTTTCATCATTCTACGCTTATTCTCATACTAACCCGTTGATCATAATCATATTTCAGTAATCCTATCAAATCTATGCCACTTTAATACTATATTTTGGTTAGAATCATCCACCTATACTCATTTTCACCAATCTATGCATATTCTACACCATATTTTGGTTAGAATCACTCATCCATACTCGTTTTCACAATTTTATACTTGTTTTACACCATATTTTGATTGAATCAATATTCTAAACTCATTTTCATCACTCTACGATTATATTAGACTAGTCACTCATTTATACTCATTTTTACCTTTATACGAGAATTTGATATGTTATTTTGGTTAGAAGAACATTTTTATCCCTATTTCACCAATCTAGGCCACTTGCGTACCTTATTTTGGTAGAAATTACCCATGTTTTCACTATTCTACGCCCATTCTACATCATAATTTCTATTAGTATCACACCTCTATGCTCCGTTTATACCATCTATACTTGATCTAGACTATATTTAGGTTAGAATCACCCATCCATATCCATTTTTACCATTCTACATTCATACTATTCATTATTCTATATTGAATCACTTATTTGTACTCGTTTTCACCAATCTAAGCTCATTCTATAGCATAATTTCGGTTTAGAATTACCCAACTATATTCGTTTTTATCAATCGACGACTGTTCTAAAACATATCTCGATTACTATCACCCATCGATACTCGTTTAACCATTCTACGCTAATTCGATTTCATATTTCAGTTAGAATCACCCATCTGCAGCTCATTTTTACCATTTGACATCTATTTTAGACCATATTTTGCTCAGAATTATCGACCTAAATACGTTCTCATTATTCTACTCCCTTTCTCATACAACAAACCCGTCGATTATGATCATATTTTAGTACTTGTCTTCACAAATCTGTGCCACTTTTACAGGGTTAGAATCACACATCTATACTCGTTTTCACCAGTCTATGAATATACTACACCATATTTCGGTTAGGATCACTCGTCTGTATTCGTTTTCATGATTTTATCTCTGTTTTATCCTATATTTTGATCAGAATCAATAATATAAACTCATTTTCATCATTCTACGATTATAGTATACCATATTTTGGCTTGAATCACTCATTTATACTCATTTCTACTATTTTACGAGCATTTGATACCTCATTTCGATTAGAATCATATTTGTATACTCGTTTCACCAATCTAGGTGACTCATATATTATATTTTGGTTAAAATCATCTATTTGTCCTTGTTTTCGCTATTCTATGCCCATTCTATAACATAATTTCGGTTAGTATCACACCTCTATGCTCGTTTTTACTCTATACGCTTGTTTTATATCATATTTTGGTTAGATCCTCCATTTATACTCATTTTCATCATTATGTGTTCATTCTATTGCATATTTAGGTTATAATTACTTATTTGTACTTGTTTTCAACAATCTAAGCTTGTTCTATACCATAATTTCGCTTAGAATTAACTATCTATATTTATTTTCATCAATCTATGCCTATTCCAAACCATATATCGGTTAGGAACACCCAACGATACCTGTTTAACTATTCTACTATCATTTTATATCATATTTCAGTTAGAATCACCCATCTACACTCGTTTTTACCATTTGATGTCTGCTTTGTATCATATTTTGGTTAGAATTATCGATCTAAACACATTTTCATTATTATATGCACGTACTAACTCGTCGATCAAAATCAAAATTCAGTACTCGTTTTTACATATCTAAGCTACCTTTACTCCATGTTTCGTTTAGAATTACCCATCTACACTCGTTTTTACCAATCTACGCATATTCTACATAAATATTTCGTTTAGAATCACTCATCTATACTAGTTTTAACAATTCTTCCCCTATTTTATACCTTATTTTAATTAGAATCAAGGATCTAAACTCGTTTTTATCATTCTACGACTATGCCATTCCATATTTCGGTTCGAATAACTCGTTTATATTTGTTTTCACCTTTTTGTGAGCATTGACACCCTATTTGAGTTAGAATCATAATTCTTACTCGTTTCACCAATCTTGGCCACTTATATACCATATTTTGGTTGCAATTGACCAGTCTATACTCGCTTTCACCATTCTACGCCCATTCTATACCATAAATTTGGTTAGTATCACTTCTTCATGCTCATTTTGACCTTTTATACTTGATTTACCCCATATTTAGGCTAGAATCATCCATTCATATTTGTTTTTTTCATTCTATGTTTATTTTATTCCATATTTTAAGTAGAATCGCTTATTTGTACTTCTTTTCACCAATTTAAGCTCATTCTATACCGTAATTTCAATTAGAATCACCTATGTATACTCGTTTTCATCAATCTATGCCTATTTCAAACTATATCTCGGTTAGGATCACCCATTGACACTTGTTTTAACCATTATGCATTGATTATATGTCATATTTCAGTTAGAATTATCCATTTGTACTCGTGTTCCCCATTATACGTCTCTTTTATACCATATTTTGGTTAGAACAACCAACCTAAACGTATTTTTATCAGTCTACGCTCATTCTCACACTAACCCGTCGATCATAATCATATTTCAGTAATCATATCCATAAATCTATACCACTTTAACACCATATTTTGGTTAGAATCACCCACCTATACTCGTTTTCACCAATCTACGCATATTCTACACCATATTTCGGTTAGAATCACTCATCCATACACGTTTTCACGATTTACACCTGTTTTACACTATATTTTGATTGAATCAATGTTCTAAACTCGTTTTCATCACTCTACGATTATATTACACTAATTACTCATTTATACTCGTTTTTACCTTTATACGAGAATTTGATACCTTATTTCAGTTAGATCATATTTTTATACTCATTTTACCAATCTAGGCCACTTGCGTACCTTATTTTCGTAGGAATCACCCATGTTTTTACTATTCTATGCCCATTCTATATCATAATTTTTGTTAGTATCACACCTCTATGCTCCGTTTGCACCATCTATACTTGATCTAGACCATATTTTGGTTAGAATCACTCATCCATACCTATTTTCATTATTCTACGTTCATACTATTCCATATTATGGATCGAATCACTTATTTGTACTCATTTTTCCCAATTTAAGCTCATTCTATAACATAATTTCAGTTAGAATTATCCAGCTATATTCGTTTTCATCAATCGACGACTGTTTTAACTCATATCTTGGTTACGATCATCCATCGATACTTGTTTAATCATTCTACGATCATTCAATTTTATATTTCAGTCAGAATCACCTATATGTAGCTCGTTTTTACCATTCGACATCTATTTTAGACTATATTTTGCTCAAAATTACTGACCTAAATACGTTCTCATCATTCTACTTCTATTCTCATACAACAAATCCGTCGATCATGATCATATTTCCATACCTGTATTCACAAATCTGTACCTTTTATAGGGTTAGAATCACCCATCTATACTCGTTTTTACCAGTCTACGGATATTCCACACCATATTTCGGTTAGGATCAGTCGTCTGTACTCATTTTTATGATTCTATTCCTGTTTTATCCCATATTTCGATCAGAATCATCGATCTAAACTCGTTTTCACATTCTACGATTATAGTATACCATATTTTGGCTCGAAATACTCATTTATACTCGTTTTTACCATTTTACGAGCATTTGATACCTTATTTCGGTTAGAATCGTATTTGTATACTCATTTCACCAATCTAGGTGACTAATATACCATATTTTGGTTAAAATCACCCGTCTGTACTTATGGTCAAGAGTCTTAAGCTGAGCTAAGCATGAATTCACATGGACCAATGCTTCTCTCAAAGCATCATGGGTTTTCTTCGATAAATGGAGCAACTCAAATATGGAAAGTCGAGCCTGTGTATTGGCCAGCTGTGCCAAAATATTAAAGTTCTATGGTTTCTTAAGTCCCTGAGGTAGATTTAGTTCTACGATTTCTTAAGTCCCTGGGGTGGATTCTTCTTCAGAGATTGGTCGAAGCGCACCTGCTTCTGTTTTTTCTCTCTATTATAGTGGGTTTTAATGGACCAGATTCAACATTTATTGGATCAACAGGAGTCGAAGAGGTGGGAGTAGCAGCAGAAGTATCTTCCGGAGTAGACTCATAAGTCTTGAGATATTCTTTTTCGGACCTGGTGCCAGTCATTGATCCTTCTTCAGGCATTAGAGAGAGAAGGACAATGTGATAGGACCTGACCTTCCTCTTTGTATGTCTCTTCTTAGGACGAATTTGCTGGGTAACACCCTCGTATCCCAACCTATTGAGGGATTTGCCAGAACGCCCTTGGGGCCGTAAAGGAACACGCAGCCCTCTACCGAAGTTCAGACCTTCGGCCCTTTGGAAATCGTATCCCCTCTTTAGCATGAGATGGATGGACAGTCGGCTGTACCGATGAATTGAGGTCGCTTGTTATCAGCTGCACTGGTGAAGGCTAATATCTCAATTGTTGCAGACGAAGCTTCATCGGAGTGGTGATCGAGAGAAATAATGTTGCATGACTTATTTTTCTAACCTTTCTTCTTAGACTTAGAGCCGAATGATACTGCTTTCTGTTTTAAGTCTGGTAGCAAGTCAGGATAAATCTACATAACTTCACCGCGATGTATGGTAAATGGCACCAACCCTTTTATTTGATCTCGAGTTGGCGTAAGATTGACTATTTCCATGGTAGACCTAAGTATTGGAATGATACCATCTGAAACTTCTTGAGCTAGAAAATCCCTAAATTGCAGTGATACCAAGTTGGTAAAGACCGTCTTCTCGTCATTGTGAATAGTTATTGCTTTGGAATCTATTAGCTGATGGATCGTCCTTTTTAGTACATAGCACACTTTTATGGGGTGATGTACGTAATGATGAAACAAATAATACATAGGATCATCAGTCTTATTGGCTTCATCCGGCCATTTGATATCCGGCAACTGCAGTTTGTTGCTTTTTTACTAAGTAGTCAAAGATGTTGATGATATCGCCCTCATCAAAGAAATATTCTTCTTTGGGCTTTGAAGACTCTAGTGGTTTTTGTGCCGGCAGAGATGCAGGTCATTTAGAGACATTTATGGCAAGGGCCTCTTTTTGTCACTACCATATTTTTAGAAAAGAAATATTTTGTTATTTTGTATTATTATATATATTGTGTTTATATTTATATTTAATATATAATATGCATGATATAATGATATATATATATATATATATATATATATATATATATATATATATATATATATATAAAAATAGTATTATATTGGTTAGTGGATTAGACTATTTAATTAGACTTGACATTAGTGGACTAAACTAAACTTGACTTGACCCATTGATTCAATTAAATAGTTAGTCATGGTTTGACTCATTTGTTTAGGAGAACAAGTTAGTTATTGAGTTTAGACTATTTGACTTGAGTCATTACTTAGTCATGACTAGATTAAGTCTATTAAATCTATTTAGATTCAAGAATAGAATATTCTTTCTATATGATTAGTTGATCGCATTCATGAGAGAATGAGAGGAGCCTTTGAGTTAATTCAAATATTCCTTAACCTAACCCTAAGCCTATTATGAGGCTATATATATGCTTCTTTATTCATGAATAGCCTCCATTTGCTTTCCTAATTAATTTATCCCCAAATTTGGAAGCAAATCTTAATCCACCATTTTCCAAATCTCATCCCTCTAATTTTCATTCCAAGGAGACTAAGGAGCTTGGCATTGCTAGAGGAGCATTTAAGGAGGGAAGCATTGGCTTGAGGATTGTGTTCAACCTTTATTTATGTTTATTTGGTGGTGATACATTGGGAATCTGTCACCCTCAGTTTTTCAATTAAGGATAGTTTGGTAATTTTACATGGGTATTTTATTTTAGGATTTATTATATTAAATATTATGCATGTGTAATTATTTATTTATTGTATTATTTATTTATTATTAGTGTTAGATTTATTTTGGGCTTGTGTAATGGACCAAATAGTTAGTTTAGACCCATGGACCCAACATTTATTTTAGTTTAGATTGAGCCCAAGATTAAGCCCATTCATTAAGAGGATGAATTAATTAGTGAAACCATTAGACTAGAACCTTCCCTCCTTAATTAATTTCTTCATGAGAGGCCCCAAGGAGTATTTTAGACTTTATATTGTAGCTTAAGAGAGGGGGCAAGAGAGGCCTATATAAAGGGGGTAAAAACTTTCTCTCTCTTTATTTTTTATTCCAAATCTAGATCTAGAATTTTCCTCAACCAAATTCCATCAAATTCCTACTAATTTTTAGCCAAATTCCTTTCTTATTCTTCATTGGAGGCTACTACAACAAGGATCTACAAGGAGGAAGCAAGGATCTACCAGGAGGAGCAAGGATCTACAAGTTGGAGGCATTTTGTGGATTTTTATTAGGAATCCATCTTCCAATAGGATCTACCAGGAGGAGCAAGGATCTACAAGTGTGTGTGTGTGTGTGTGTGTGTGTGTGTGTGTGTGTGTGTCTCTCTCTCTCTCTCTCTCTCTCTCTCTCTATATATATATATATATATATATATATATATATATATATATATATAAACACTCATACATATATACATACAGATATATCAATACATATAGATATATACACTCTCACTCTCATCAATACATATATAACTATACCCCTCAGTATAGTTATATATGTATTGATGAGAGTGAGAGTGTATACATCTATATGTATTGATATATCTATATGTATATATGTATGAGTGTTTATATATATATATATATATATATATATATATATATATATATATATATATATATATATATATGTGTGTGTGTGTGTGTGTGTGTGTGTGTAGTATGGGTGGTGGTATATATATACATATATGCATAGATGAGAGGATTGATACCTATATAGATTAATATATAGAGGTGTATATATATATATATATATATGTATGTGTATTGATATATCTATGTATGTGTATATATGTTTGAGTCTATATATATATACGTGTATATGTGTGTTGTTTATATATATCTATCTATGTGTTTGTAAAAGTGTGTGTGTGAGAGAATAGATGTGTGTGTGTGTGTCTTAGTGTGGTGAGTGTTTGAGTGAGTGAGGGTGAGTGTATGTGTAAGAAGCGAAGGGTGGTGGTTCAGCAACAGCACTACAGCAACAGCGAGGCAGTGCTGCAGTAGTAGCGAAGCAGCGCAACAGCAGCAATGGGGTAGCGCAACAGCAGCAGCGAGGCAGCGCAACGCAGCAGCGAGCGTAGCAGAAGCTTCAGTACGAGCAGTAACAGCGCTACAGCAGTAGTGGCACGAGTATTTATCAGTGCAAACAAAACAAGAGCAGTAGCAGCCTTCAGGCATTATTTCAGCAAGGTGCAGCCATGTGCACAGCAAGTGAAGGTTATCAACAACAGCAAGGAGTTTCCAGTTGGCTAGTTAGGTGGGACAGTGGGTTAGTTAGTTTCTTGAGGATAGTTAATAGTTAGATATATAGGTTAGTGTATCAGTTAGTTTAGTGTTAAGGTTAGTTTTATACTTGTTAGTTGTATAATTAGATAGATGTACCTACTAGTAGAATATTAACTATATGTTAGTATGTAGGTATATGTATCATATGTTTGTTGTTAATAGTCAAGTTTGTTAGTAGTTTAGTGTTATGGCTAGTTTAATAGTAGTTAGATATGTATATTAGTATATTATATATGTTAGTAGTTTATAGTTTTAATAGTTAGTTATGATTAGTGTAGTTTAGTATTTGGGGGTATTAGCTATATATATTAGCTATATTCATGAGGTTTTGAATTACCTTAGGATACCAAGGTAATATCAAGGTAGTGGGTCGATACTCAAGGTATTGGGTTTGAGTATCGAGATTGGAGTGTGATAGTGTGATACGCATTGGTACAAAGCCAAGGTATCCTCCGTGCATTAGTTAGCGTAGCTACTATATGTATTGTCTTGTATATATATATAAATTACTATTTTCATATATAAAACTTGCGTATCCTATGATACAACCTTTTGTGTGTCTCCTAGTATCTTAGTATAGCTAGTGTGGCCTAGTTGCATAGTATTTGGACCCAATATCTTAGAGATGGACTCTTGCAACCTAAAAATAGCTAGTTTGACCAAGTTTGACTTGTTTGATTTAGAGTTGACCTAGTTTGACTATTTTGACTTAGAAATGGCTTTGTGACCTAGATGTTGAATAGTTTAACTTATTTTTATTCCTAAACCTTGTATTAATATAATATTCCATATATAGGTCTGTGTGACACCAGTTCGGACACAGTTTGACATTTATTGTTCTGGACCGCAGGCGAGTACATTCTCTGATAGTTTCCATTATTTGATAATTACTATAATGCAAGTATTTAGAAATATTTTACATGACTATTGACACATTGTTGCACGGACTAGTATACACGTGGATCAGTCATGGGATGTTATATATATTGTTTCATTGTTCCTCGTGTTCTCAATGTTTAACTTTGACAATGTTTAATGTTCAATGTTCAATGTTTAATGTTCAAGGTTTATTGTTTACAATGCCTTGAGTATCTTACATCGTAACGTGCCATGGTTGGATCCATTGTACTAGTCGGGGAAAATAGAAAGTGTTAGCTAGATATGTGATCAAATCCTAGACAATGTTCAATGTTTAACTTAGACAATGTTTATACAACATTAATTAGACAATGTTCACCAAGCTGATCACATATCTAACTAGTATTTCAAGCACTTAGCATAGTTACAGTTCTTTACCACATTCTAGTTCATTGTCTTATTCTATGGCCTTGTTTTAGTTCATCGTGATTAGTGTATACCATATTATTCTTGTTTACCTATTTCTTCTACCATAGTATGATATTGTTCATTATTTCTCGTCTTGTATTATATTCTCTATTTCTGTTTATAGCCATTATCAATTAACTAGAACTGCTATTGGGTTATACTTCGCTCCAATCCTGACTGGATATATTTTTCAGATGAATGGTTAGAGAGGATGTGTCACACTTACTACGGACCAACAAATGGAGTATCACCTGAGGATGTATTGCCAGATACTAAGGCCATTTAGATTTTCCTATCTTGTAGTAGTTATTTCTGTTTAGATTGTGGATTGTATTATTATTTGAGATCTTGAGTTGTGTTTTGATTTTAAGTTGGACATGTGATGTATTGAGACTTGTATTTTTTTTTTCTATTCCATATCGTGCTTACATCTTCCTTTAGTTTTATATGAGATTGAGTATCATTTGGAATTGAGATGGCATGATAGTATTTTATATATATTATGTAAGATATTCTCCTAAATATTCCTCTCCTGTAGAGTCACAACACATTCTGGCTACTTAGATAGTATAGTAGACCAAGACAGTGTTCTACCGCCGATACTGCGGCGTAGGCTAGACGTACCCACGTACTCGTGCTCTTATACCGGGTGCGGGTCATGACACATTTTTTGTGGTGGCCCATACAGGTCAGGCTTCACAATAGTACGATATTGTGGTAGTACAATGACTTAGTTGTACTACTGCGAGCTTGTGATAGGATAGGATATAGGACACTAGGATGAGAAAGGGATACTCAATCACAACTAGGAATTTCAAATCTGATTTAAAATTGCTACTTTTGATTCCTTCTGAATACTTTGGATATTATTTTCCTTCCTTGATAATATCTTATCTCATGTCGAATTGATCACTTTTGTTTCGATCTATCATCAGGATGCCGCCGAAGACACGTTCCCTGCACTCAGGCGCAATGTCAACACGATCAGTCACTCCATCGCCTATGAGGGTAGCACCATTCCGGCAGCTATATTCCAGAGGTCGACTTCACAAGTCCAGGTGGGCATTTTTGTAGCAGCTTTCGGAGGTGCTCCACCTCCGGTACAGAGGACATCACCGACAGTTGCAGGAGACCTTCCATTCCCACCACCCGCAGTCCATCAAATGTAGATGTTCGCACTCTTTCAGCATATGATGGAGGTACAACAACGACAGTTAGAGGTTATACGAAAGAGCATTGAGAAAGCTTACCAAATTATGCTCGCAGTAGTTGAGAGAGTCGTATTATTCAAGCCACTGTCATTAATAACCGCATACAGCAGCGGGAATTCACAGCAGTTGCGACGAAGACTTTGGTGACAGTTGAAAACTGTCACCAAAGGGGTGGCAGCAGTGCAAATACACAACAACAGTAGCGACGGCATTTCAGTGACAGCTTCAACTGTCATTGAAGGTCTGTTTACTGAAAAATCAGTGTTTTTCAACACTGCTTTCAGTGACAGTTAGGCAGTTTTAGTATATAGTTTATATATTATATTTATATATATATATATGTATATATATATGTATATATATGTATTAATTGTGAGATATAATACTAGTATTGTTATATTTCTTAATTGTATAATATTAGTATATATATATTATATTATGTATAAGGGTAATTACTATATCAAGGTATCTTGAGCATTACCTTGTGGAAACCAAGGTAAGTGGGATACTCAAGATACGGGGTTTGGGTATCAAGTTTGTGACTTTGTGGGAATACCAAGTTGGTTCAAAACCATGGTTCCTATTTGTTTGTAATTAATATTCTATATTATTATACTTTATTGTTGATATATGTGTATTGTGAGGTTTACCTTGGATTCACGTATCCGGAGATACGGTATCCTAATATTTTAGGATGTGGTTCTATGATTTAGATTTAATATTCTTGACCCAAGATTTTTGTGTTAGACTTGTGCAACCTAGAAATAGATAGTTGACCTTGGTTTGACCATAGTTGACCATAGTTGACTTAGAGTTGACTATAGTTGACTTTTGACTTAGAATTGACTTATTGACCTAGAAGTTGACTAGTTTAACTTGTTCTCTTTTCGGGACCTTGTATTGATGTTGTATTCCATATCTAGGTCTTCGAGGCACCGAGTCAGACATCTGTGAGACTATTTATTGGACTTCAGGCGTGTACATTCTCTGATAGTTTCTCATTTATGATATCCTCTATGTTCATTGTATCTAGTGTAGATATCCATGTTCTCTTGACCCTATGGTTACACGGATTGGTATATCCGGATCTCGTCATGAGATGTTATTCCTTGGTATATGGTGTATATGGTGCAAGTATTGTTTCATTGGTTATCTTGTACATGTACAGACACCGATTCTCGGGAAGACTAGCTATCTTCTTGGGGAATCTCGTGCCATAACATACCGTGGTTGGATCTATTATACCAGTAGGGGGTGGGGAGTATTAGTATAGATATGTGATCAATATCCCTATTGAATAAAGTATTGTTTACTGAATAGTGTTGATCATACACAGCACGTATGATTAGCCAGGCCACATTGCATCTTGCCCAAGCCGATCACATGTTAAGCTAGTACTCACACACTTAGTCATTAGTATATTTATTTCATTGGCATATTGTTCATTATTGTATTTATTTTTAGTATTTCCTTATTGTATATCTATCTCTTGTATCTATTGTGCATCTTGTTTATCCACAGCTATTTACTGTTACATAGTTTTTATCATTAATTAGAACTGCTGTTAGAGATATACTCTGCTCCTTTCCTGACTGGATATATTTTTTCAGATGACACTGAGGAGTGGTACCCTACCTATTATGGACCCCAGGATATTGTGGGTTTAGATTCTGAGACACTGGCTCAAGAGGGACTTATCCCAACTGAGACAGTTGACCCAGGAATTGTAGCTTCGTAGTATTCTTTGTACTGGATTTGTCTCCAGCTTATTTTGTTACTTCTTCAGACTCATTGATGTATTATTTAGACTCATGAGTTGTATTATGACTATTATATTCTTTATCTGATTCGTGCTCATTTCTATCTTAGTTCTGTGATTGAGTATACTATCATTATTGGTGGTTCATTATATTGTTAGATAGATTATCTAGACAGCGTTCTACCATCGATTTTGCGGCGTAGGCTGGGCGTTATTTCCGACTAGTACCCTTACACCGGGTGCGGGTCGTGACATGTTTTTGGTGGTGGCCCATGCAGGTCTAGCTTCACAAAGTATATAATGTCGTAGTAGTGCGACAAATTAGTTGTACTACTGCGAGCCTGCGATAGGATATAGGATGTAGGTTGAGATACTCAATCACATCTAGGAAAATTCTTTTGATTCAACTATTCTCCTTTGATATTGATACTTGATATCTTAATCTGTCCTTTCCTTAATGTCTTACATCTTGTGCCATATTAATTATTTCTTTCGCTTTGTCTCAGGATGCCGCCTAAGACTAGATTACAGTAGGGGAGAGCAGCTTCTGAGAGGTCTGCGACATCCCGAGGGCCTGCACCAGTCACTTCTCCGGTGATTGGAGTGTCAGCTGCTTTCGGAGGTCCACCACCTACTCAGATGATTATGCCAGCTGTATCTGAGAGGCTTCCACCTCCACCTCCTATGCCAGCAGAGGCATCACAGATGTTTACACTGTTTCGTGAGATGCTCGAGGCACAGAGGGCTCAGTTAGAGGCACATCAGAGGCAGACCGACGTTCTACGGCAGGGCATCGAGAGTGCTTATCAGCTTGCTCATGCTGTAGTTGAGAGAGGAGTTTCGATCCAGCAACAGGTTGTTCCTCAGGTTGCTCAGCTTCGTCCAGGCAACATTCAGGCCTTCAAGAAACTAGAGCCTAGGGTTTTCAAAGGGACAGAGGGCATCGTCTATGCTGATGATTGGCTCGAAGACATTGAGCGTCTTATGAGGGTGTCCCGTCTTTCTGAGGATCTGAGGGTTGAGGCGGTAGGACTTCAACTGTTCGATGTCGCTCGCACTTGGTTCAGGAATGAGCCGGTTTTAGTTGACACAGGACAATCTTGGGAGGTATTCAAGGACCTTTCCAAGAAGAAGTTTTTCGCCCGGGCAGACAGGCTAGACTTGGGGAGACAGTTTAAGAGTCTTAGTCAGGGGAGCATGTCTGTGGAGGAATACGCTGTAGAGTTCGGTAGGTTGAGACGATTTGCAGAGTATTTGGTGAGAGAGCCGGAGGTACAACCCATTCGTTTTCGTGAGGGTCTAAACTGGGAAGTAAAGATTCTCATTCCGTCTTTTTATGAGACATACTCGGAGATACTTGCGGAGACACGCAAGGTTGAGCAGGATTTGGGTTTGAAGACCAAGAGAGATCGTGATTCTTTTCTGGGGGCCAACGGCAGTACAGTATCTGCCAAACGTCCTCATTTCCAGTCCAGACCTTTCCAGCAGCCACAGCAGAACCAGACTCCAGCTAGAGTGCCTTTTCACCAGGCACCTCAGCAGCAGAGACAGTTACAACAAGCTCCATGCAACTACTGTAAGAAGCCCGGCCACATCTGGGAAGTTTGCAGGAGGAGGCTAGGAGTTTGTTTGTATTGTGGTACTGAAGGGCATCAATCGAGGGAGTATCCTCGTCGTGCAGTTCAGGGAGCAGCTCCAGCTCCGAGGGCACAGACGAGACCACCTGCAGCACCGCCGAGGGGACCGCTTCTGACACAGCAGCAGCGTTTTATCCAGCATCAGCAGCAGGGAGGTGCTCGACAGGGATGAGCGTTTGCTATGACCATCGAAGAGGAGGAACCCACCGAAGATGTCATCGCATGTTCTATTCTTCTTGATTCCATTCCAGCTTTAGCTTTGTTTGATAGTGGTGCTTCCCATAGTTTTGTATCTGTTTCTTTTGCTCTGAAGCATGGTTTGGTAGCTGAGTCTTTGCTTAGGACTTGCAAGATCATGACCGGGGGAGGCATTATCCTGGTTAATGATATTTGCAAGGATCGGAGAGTTACTTTGGGAGGCCGGGAGTTGAGTGCGTGTCTACTTGTAATGCCACTTCCGAGCTACGATATTGTACTCGGGATGGATTGGTTGAGTAGGCACCGTGCTAGCATAGATTATGGAGGAGGTAAAGTTTTGTTTGGTCCGCCAGGAGAGCCAGAGTTCGAGTTTGCTAGAAGAGCTGCAGAGCAGGGAGAAGGCATTATTTGTGGAGCTATGGTGGAAGACAAGGGGTTGCCGCATCCGTTGATAGCAGAGTTCTTGGATGTGTTTCCTGAGGAATTGCCAGGATTGCCGCCAGATCGAGATATTAAATTTTTTATAGACTTGGTGCCAGGTGTAGAACCAATTTCACAGCATGTCTATAGATTAAACAACAGCGAGCTGGTCGAGTTGAAGAAGCAGGTGGACGAATTACAGGATAAGGGGTTTATCAGATCGAGTTCTTCACCATAGGGAGCCCCGGTATTGTTTGTACCGAAGAAGGATGGATCGGTGCGCATGTGCATTGATTACAGGGCTTTGAATAATCTCACTATCAAGAATAAGTATCCTTTGCCATGGATTGATGATCAGTTTGATCAGTTGAGTGGTGCGAAGGTATTTTCTAAGATAGATTTGAGATCAGGCTACCATCAGGTGAAGGTAAAGCCGGAGGACATACCGAAGACTGCTTTTAGAACTCGGTATGGTCAGTATGAGTTTATGGTGATGCCGTTTGGTTTGACTAATGCACCGGCGATATTATGAACTTGATGAACAAGGTGTTCCACCAGTACCTTGACAAGTTTGTGGTGGTGTTCATCGACGACATACTCATATACTCGAGGACACCGGAGGAGCATGAGGAGCATTTGAGGATTGTGTTGGATGTGCTGAGGAAGGAAAAGCTGTATGGGAAGTTGTCCAAGTATGAGTTTTTCTTGGACAAGGTGGAGTTCTTGGGTCATGATGTGACTGGTGATGGTATTTCAGTGGATCCGAAGAAGATTTTAGCAGTAGAAAGTTGGAAGAATCCGAGTTCGGTAGCAGAGATTAGGAGTTTCTTGGGATTGGCAGGCTACTACAGGAAGTTTGTGCATGATTTTTCGAGGATTATCGAACCGATGACCAGACTCACAAGGAAGGATGTAGAGTTTGTTTTGGACGGAGGATTGCCAGGTTGCTTTTGAGGAGTTGAAGAAGAGGTTGATGTCTGCTCCTATTTTGACGTTCCATCAGGGTCCGGGGGTTTCACTATTTATAGTGATACATTAGGAAAGGGTTTAGGTTGTGTTCTTCAGCAGCATGGGAAAGTGATTGCCTATGCATCCAGGCAATTACGTCCTCATGAAAAGAACTATACTACCCATGATTTAGAATTGGCAGCCGTCATCTTCGCCCTGAAGTTGTGGAAACATTATTTGTACGGAGAGCGTGTGGAGATTTTTACAGACCACAAAAGCTTGAAGTACGTTTTCACGCAGAAGGAGTTGAACATGAGGCAGCATCGGTGGTTGAAACTGATGAAGGATTTTGATATCTCTTTACAATATTATCCTGGGAAAGCCAATATAGTTGTCGATGCTTTGAGCAGGTATCCGGTAGCTATGTTCTTGACGCAGGATCAATATTTGTTGGAGGACTTGGAGAGCTTGGGCATTGAGGTGATTGTTCCTGGTGGTGCTATGCAGATGTGGGGACTGCAGATACACTCAAATTTGATGGACAGGATCAAGGCAGCACAGTATGATGATGTATCTCTGAGGAGTATCAGAGCTCAGGTGAGAGCAGGATTGGAGGATGATTTCACTATTGCAGAGGATGGATCTTTGAGGCATGGAGTTAGATTGTGTATGCCTAGTGGGGAGTTGCGAGATGAGGTATTGTAGAAAGCGCATCACTCTCAGTATTCCATGCATCCAGGTGCTGATAAGATGTATCGGGATATGCGAGAGAGTGTGTGGTGGTATGGCATGAAGAGGGAAGTGGCACAGTTTGTATCCATATGCTTAGTGTGCCAGCAGGTGATAGCCGAGAGGCAGAGGCCAGGAGGTTTACTTCAGTCATTACCCATTCCAGAGTGGAAGTGGAAACACATTACTATGAATTTTGTGTCCGGATTTCCACGATCTCCAGGAGGGAAAGACGCGATTTGGGTCATTGTTGATAGGTTGACCAAGTCGGCCCACTTTTTGCCTTTCAAAGTGGGTTTGTCTACGGAGAAGCTGGCAGAGATATATGTGAGGCAGATCGTTAGGATACATGGAGTTTCCGTCAGCATAGTCTCAGATCGGGATAGTCATTTTACTTCTCATTTTTTGAGGAGTTTGCAGGAGAGTTTGGGCACTCAGCTCAAGTTCAGTACTGCATATCATCCCCAGACAGATGGGTAGTCAGAGAGGACTATCCAGACTTTCGAGGATATATTGTGCACTTGTGTACTAGATTTCGGGGGTTCTTGGGAGGACCATCTCCATTTGGTAGAGTTTGCTTACAACAACAGTTACCAGGCCAGTATAGAGATGTCACCTTTTGAAGCTCTATACGGTCGGAGGTATCGTACTCCTTTGTCTTGGGACGATGTTGGAGAGAGAGTTTTGCTTGGGCCAGAGATGGTTGTGGATGCAGCAGAGAAGGTTCAGTTGATCAGAGACAAACTTCGAGTGGCGCAGGACAGACAGCGGCATTGGGCCGATAGCCATCGGAGACCTTTAGAGTTTGAAGTATTGTTTAGATTTTGTTTTGTGTTTGTTCTTGTTTGTTATAGATTAAGTTCTTAAGGTGGTATTTTGTTCTAGGTGGGTGGTTTGGTGTTTCTGAGGATTTCTCCGACACGAGGCACGATTCGCTTCGGTGGAGGCGGAAAGCTTAGTCCGCGATTCATCGGACCTTTTACTATTCTAGAGAAGGTCAGTGCAGTTGCTTATAGACTAGACTTGCCACCTGTATTGGAGGGAGTGCACAACGTGTTTCATGTGTCGCAGTTGAGACGATACGTGGCAGATCCTAGTCATGTATTGGATCACTCGGAGATAGAGGTGGGCCCTACACTTAGCTATCCAGAGCAGCCAGTTGAGATTCTGGATCGAAGAGAGAAGGTACTAAGGAACCAGACTATTCCTTTGGTGCGCATCGCATGGAGGCATCACTCTCCGGGGGAGTCTACCTGGGAGAGAGAGGATGAAATACGAGAGCGTTATCCATATTTGTTTGTACCTTGAGGTATGTTATTTTCTAGTTATGTTCTGTTCATTAGTTAGTTGTGATTCTTTAGTTCTATTTGTGATTTTTTGGGGGTAGTTTTTTGTCTTTGAATTTTGAGGACGAAATTATTTTAAGGAGGGTAGACTTATCACTAGCACATTTTCTAGGAAAGGGTATTGAAGTCTTTTCCTATTTAATTAAATATTGTGCATGGTAAATAATTATTGTTGTATTATTTAATTGTTGTTAGATATTATTTATTTAATTTGGACTTGTATGAGTGGACCTAACTAGTTTAGTTTGGACCCATGGACCAACACGAATTAATTAGTTAGACTTGGCCCATTTAGAAAGCCCATTGTTAAGGAGATGGATTAAATTAATTAAATCATTAGACTAGAAGCTTCCTTCCTTAATTATTTCTTCATGAGAGGCCCCAAGGGGTATATTGGACATTTCATAATTACTTGAGGGAGGGGTAGGGGCCGGCCTATTAAAAGAGGGGGAAAATTCTCTCTCCTTTCTTTTTTATTCCAAATCTAGATCTAGAATTTCCCACTACCAAATTTTCTTCATTCCCATTTCATTTCCCTACCAAATTCATTCCAATTTCTTTCCAAATCATTATTAGAGAGTTGAGAAGCAAGAATCTACAAAGAGGAGCAAGGATCTACAATTTGGAGGCAAGTTCATCTCAATTGGAGGTTTTATTGGGAATCCATCTCCCAATAGGTATAATTCAGTTTTCTCCTTAAAATAGATTCTAAATCTGAGATTTAATCATGGAAAATCAACCCATATGTATGTACTACCCATAGGACTTGGTTTTGTGTTCATAGGAGACCCATGGAGAAAGTTATGGTACTTTTTGTGTCAATTTTGGGAGAATTCCGAATTGACATTTTGTTGTGTGTGTCAATTGATCCTATAGATCAATTGGGCATGTGTTTATGTGTTTGGGGCTAGTGTCGTGTTCACAATTGGGTACGTGTAGGTCGTATCCCAACAATTTGGTGGTACGTGTTGTTTTGGGGGTTTTCCCTCCGACATGAGACTTTGTACATGTCATATTTTGACACGGACACATAGATTTATATTTGACACTTTGTTTTGTTCATAAATAATATATGTGAATTGCTTGTGTCCTTCGGGGTGCAATTGGTTGTGTGTTGGACTCGTGTCGTGTGCGTATCCTAGAAATAGTGGGATACGGTGTGATACTCTCCATTTGTGGTGTGTTTATGTGTAGATCTAATTATTGTGCTTTAATTCTTGAATTATAATTAAGTATATATATAGATGTTATATATTTATTATAGTGTATTTATTATGGTATTTATGGTAGCATACATCTATGTATTATATGTGTACTAATATAATGTATAATATATATGTAGCTTTCTTTTACATGCATTTATATATGTTACAAATTATGTTAGGAATATAAAATATATGAAAATATTTTATAAAATATATATATATGTGTGTTTAATTAAGTATTATATTATTTATAATTATTATATGATTATTTATATATATGAATGGATGTATTTTTATTAAACATATTTATGTATGTGTATTTTTAACCATGTTGTATTATGTACTTTAGTATATAGGATATGTATTATAGCTATTTGGTATTTATTTGTATAGATGTATATAATATATATATGTATATTTATATATATTGATATATATATATATATATATATATATATATATATATATATATATATATATATATATATATATATATATATATATTACTATTTTTTGTGACAGTAGGATTAATGACAGAAGAACTGTCATTATTAGAACGGTTACAACAGCAGCCGCTGTAACAGTGGCGGCGGGGAATTAATGACAGAGCCGCCACTGTCATTAATAACCGCATGCAGCAGCAGAAATTCGCAGCAGTTGCGACGGAGACTTTGGTGACAGTTGAAAACTTTTACCAAAGGGGTGGCAGCAGTACAAATACGCAGCAGCAGTAGCGACGGCGTTTCAGTGACAGCTTGAACTGTCACTGAAGGTCTGTTTACTGAAAAATCAGTGTTTTTCAACACTGCTTTCAGTGACAGTAGGCAGTTTTAATATATAGTTTATATATTATATTTATATATACATATGTATATATATATGTATTAATTGTGAGATATAATACTAGTATTGTTATATTTCTTAATTGTATAATATTAGTATATATATATTATATTATGTATGAGGGTAAATACTATATCAAGGTATCTTGAGCAATACCTTGTGGAAACCAAGGTAAGTGGGATACTCAAGATACGGGGTTTCGGTATCAAGTTTGTGACTTTGTGGGAATACCAAGTTGGTTCAAAACCATGGTTCCTATTTGTTTATAATTAATATTCTATATTATTATACTTTATTGTTGATATATGTGTATTGTGAGGTTTACTTTGGATTTACGTATCCGGAGATACGGTATCCTAATATTTTAGGATGTGGTTCTATGATTTAGATTTAATATTCTTGACCCAACATTTTGTGTTAGACTTGTGCAACCTAGAAATAGATAGTTGACCTTGGTTTGACCATAGTTGACTTAGAGTTGACCATAGTTGACTTTTGACTTAGAATTTACTTATTGACCTAGAAGTTGACTAGTTTAACTTGTTCTCTTTTCGGGACCTTGTATTGATATTGTATTCCATATCTAGGTCTTCGAGGCACCGAGTCAGACATCTGTGAGACTATTCATTGGACTTCAGGCGAGTATATTCTCTGATAGTTTCTCATTTATGATATCCTCTATGTTCATTGTATCTAGTGTAGATATCCATGTTCTCTTGACACTATGGTTACATGGATTGGTATATCCGGATCTCGTCATGAGATATTATTCCTTGGTATATGGTGTATATGGTGCAAGTATTGTTTCATTGGTTATCTTGTACATGTACAGACACCGATTCTCGGGAAGACTAGCTATCTTCTTGGGGAATCTCGTGCCATAACATACCGTGGTTGGATCTATTATATCAGTCGGGGGTGGGAAGTATTAGTATAGATATGTGATCAATATCCCTATTGAATAAAGTATTGTTTACTGAATAGTGTTGATCATACACAGCACATATGATTAGCCAGGCCGCATTGCATCTTGCCCAAGCCGATCACATATTAAGCTAGTACTCACACACTTAGTCATTAGTATATTTATTTCATGGGCATATTGTTCATTATTGTATTTATTTCCAGTATTTCCTTATTGTATATCTATCTCTTATATATATTGTGCATCTTGTTTATCCACAGCTATTTACTGTTACATAGTTTTTATCATTAATTAGAACTGCTGTTAGAGATGTACTCTGCTCCTTTCCTGACTGGATATATTTTTCCAGATGACACTAAGGAGTGGTACCCTACCTATTATGAACCCCAGGATATTGTGGGTTTAGATTCTGAGACCCTGGCTCAAGAGGGACTTATCCCAACTGAGACAGTTGACCCAGGAGTTATAGCTTCGTAGTATTCTTTGTACTGGATTTGTCTCCAGCTTATTTTGTTACTTCTTCAGACTCATTGATGTATTATTTAGACTCATGAGTTGTATTGTGACTATTCTATTCTTTATCTGATTCGTGCTCATTTCTATCTTAGTTCTGTGATTGAGTATACTATCATTATTGGTGGTTCATTATATTGTTAGATAGATTATCTAGACAGCGTTCTACCATCGATTCTGTGACGTAGGCTGGGCGTTATTTCCGACTAGTACCCTTACACCGGGTGCGGGTCGTGACAGCAACCGAGGCCAGGGACTATCATTGACTTCAAGAGGATGGGGCCTAAGGACTTTATGGGCACCGAGGGAATCTTGTACGCAGATGACTGGATAGAGGACATTGAGAGGGACCTATGATTGTCACAGATTCTAGAGATCTTGCAGGTAGAGGCAGCAGGTAGTATGATGTTCGATATTGCGCTGATATGGTTCAGGACAGACCCCAGGATATCAGCACCGGGACTTACTTGGGAGGCTTTCAAGGAGCTTTTTAAAGAGAAGTTCTTCCCAGATGTGGCTCAAAGTACTTTGGAGAGTCAATTCCAGAACCTCATCCAAGGGGACTTGACGGTGGACGAGTATGCGGCAGAGTATTGCCAATTGGCACAATTTATTGAGGGACAGAATCCTCGGGCCAGGGCTAGAATATTCAGGAAGGAACTGAACAGTGAGATTAAGTCTCATACTAATGGAGACCGTAATGCTTCTTTTGAGGAAATTCTGAGACAGGCACAGCGGGCAGAGGATGATTTGGAGCTTGGCTCTAAGAGGCCAAGAGACACCGGAGGAGCGAGCAGTGGTGCGGGTCCAGTGAAGCGCACCCACTTTCAGCAACCGAGAGTATATCAACATTAGCAGTATCTTATGCCAGTTAGGGCACCAGATCAACAGATACAACAGTTTCAGAAGCCAGTGCATCAGGTACCGCAGCAGCCTCAGAGGCAGATTCAGCAGACTTTTTCTTGTGCCTATTATGGAAGGCATGGGCATGATTGGGAGAACTGTCGAAAGAGACTCAGACTATACTTGTATTGTGGTTCCCTTGACCATCAGGTGAAGGAGTGTTCCAACAACCCGTATAGACCAGATCGCGGTCAGAGAGGTGGATCAAGGCCACCTGTGGCACCGCAGACTGCTCAACACCCACATAGAGAGCCACCCCAGCAGGGCGGAGCATTTGCAATAGGAGTCGGAGAGGACGACACTTCAGGTGATAAGTTAGCTAGTTTCATATTGTTCTATTTATTTCCTTTTCATCTGTTGTTTATGTGTTTAGTTAGTACCTTATAGGCTACTTGTGTGTTATTGTATAGTTAGTATACCCTAACGGAGACTACAAAACTATGATGGACAGAGACCATAGTTAGTGATTTCTTTTAAATTGTATGTTGTATGTTTTAGTTTAGACTGGGTTGACCTAGAGGGGGGTACGATCATCTTTAATTTCGAGGACAAAAATTTTCTATGGTGGATAGGATTGTCATCCTCACTTTTCAATTAAGGGTAGTTTGGTAATTTGACATAGGTATTTTATTTTAGAATTTATTATATTAAATATTGTGCATGTGTAATTATTTATTATATTATTTATTTATTATTAATGTTAGATTTATTTTGGACTTGTGTAGTGGACCAATTAGTTAGTTTAGACCTATGGACCCAATATTTATTTTAGTTTAGATTGAGCCCAAGATTAAGCCCATTCATTAGGAGGAAGAATTAATTATTGAAACCATTAGACTAAAACCTTCCCTCCTATATTAGTTTCTTTATGAGAGGCCCCAAGGGGTATTTTAGACTTTACATAGTAGCTTGAGGGAGGGGACAAGAGAGGCCTATATAAAGGGGGTAAAAACTTTCTCTCTTTATTTTTCATTCCAAATCTAGATCTAGAATTTTCCTCAACCAAATTCCATCAAATCCCTACCAATTTTCACCCAAATTCCTTTCCTATTCTTCATTGGAGGCTACTACAACAAGAATCTACAATGAGGAAGCAAGGATCTACAAGGAGGAGCAAGGATCTACAAGTTGGAGGCATTTTGAAGATTTTTCATTGGGAATCCATTGCCCAATAGGTACTTTTCAGTTTTTTTCTCTTTAATTAGATTCTAAATATGAGATTGAACTATGAAAAACTACTCCACATACATAGGCTACCCATAGAAATTGGAATTAGGTTCATAGGAGGCCTATGGTGAAAGTTATGTAGTATTTTGTATCAATTTTGGGGAAATTCCAAGATTAACACATTTTGTATTTGTCAATTGGTCAATTAGACCAAATTAACATGTGTTTGATAGTTTGTGGCTAGTTTCGTGTCCATAATTGGATACGTCTAGGTTGTATCCCAATAATTTGGAGATACGGGTTAATTTGAGGGTTTTTTCTCCAACATGGGGATTTGTGCATGTTATTTCTTGACACGGACACGTAGTTGATTATATTATTGCTCATATTATTCGTAATTAGTATTCTAGACTTGCTCGTGTCCTTTGAGTTACGTTTGGTTATGTGGTGGAGCCGTATCGCAAGCGTATTATAGAAAGAGTGTGATACGAGTGCGGTGCACTTCACGTGTTTGCTTTATTGCCTTTAATTCTATGTGTGCTAGTGTAATATGCTATGTATGATATATAAATCTATGTATATGTGTATGTATCTATAGTATATGATATGGATGTGTATATAGCTATGTGTATATATAAGATATCTATTGCATATGTGTTTATATGTATATGTGAATATATACCTATATCTATATGTATATGTATGTTCGAATATATATATATATATATATATATATATATATATATATATATGAGAGGGCATACCTATATATGTATGTGTTTCTATATATATACGCGTATGTTTATATATATATATATATATATATATATATATATATATATATATATATATATATATATATGTATGTATGTATTAGTGAGAGTGTGTATATATATGTGTGTGTGTGTGTGTGTGTGTGTGTGTGTGTGTATATATGTGAATCTATGTGTATAAGTGTTTATATATATATATATATATATATATATATATATGTGTGTGTGTGTGTGTGTGTGTGTGTGTGTGTGTGTGTGTGTGGGTGTGGGTGTGTGGGTGGGTGGTGGTATATATATACATATATGCATAGATGAGAGGATTGATACCTATATAGATTAATATATAGAGGTGTATATATATATATGTATGTGTTTTGATATATCTATATATGTGTATATATGTTTGAATCTATATATATATATATATATATATATATATATATATATATATATATATATATGTGTGTGTGTGTGTTGTTTATATATCTATCTATGTGTTTGTAAGTGTGTGTGTGTGAGAGAGCATAGATGTGTGTATGTGTCTTAGTGTGATGAGTGTTTGAGTGTTTGAGTGAGTGAGCTTGAGTGTATGTAGCAAATGGTGGGGGTTCAGCAAAGCGCAGCAGCAGCGGCGGGGCAGCGCAGTAGCAGCAGCGGGGAAGTGTTGCAGCAAAGCAGCGCAACAGCAGCATCGGGGCAGCACGACAACAACAGCGGGCAGCGTTGCAGCAGCAGCGAGGCAGCGCAACAGCAGCAGCAAGGCAATGCAATGCAGCAGCGAGGCACGAGCAGTAACAGCGCTGTAGTAGCAGTGGCACGAGCATTTATCAGTGCAAATAGAGCAAGAGCAGCAGCAGCCTTCAGGCATTGTTTCAGCAAGTTGCAGCCATATGCACAACAACTGAAGGTTATCAACAACAGCAAGGAGTTTCCAGTTAGCTTGTTAGGTGTTGGCCAGTGGGTTAGTTAGTTTCTTGAGGATAGTTAATAGTTAGATAGATAGGTTAGTATATCAGTTAGTTTAGTGTTAAGGTTAGTTTTATACTTGTTAGTTGTATAATTAGATATATGTACCTACTAGTAGAATATTAACTATATATTAGTATGTAGGTAAATGTATCATATGTTAGTGGTTAGTAGTCAAGTTGGTCAGTAGTTTAGTTTCAAGGCTAGTTTAATAGTAGTTAGATATGTATATTAGTATATTATATATGTTAGTAGTTAATAGTTTTAATAGTTAGTTATGATTAGTGTAGTTTAGTATTTGGGGGTATTAGCTATATATATTAGCTATATTCATAAGGTTTTGAATTACCTTAGGATACCAAGGTAATATCAAGGTAGTGGGTCGATACTCAAGGTATTTGGTTTGAGTATTGAGATTGGAGTGTGGTAGTGTGATATGCATTGGTGCAAAGCCAAGGTATCCTCATTGCATTAGTTAGCGTAGTTACTATATGTATTGTATTGTCTTGTATATATATATATATAAATTACTATTTTCATATATAAAACTTGTGTATCCTATGATACGGCATTTTGTTTGTCTCCTAGTATCTTAGTATAGCTAGTGTGGCCTAGTTGTATAGTATTTGGACCCAATATCTTAGAGATGGACTCTCGTAACCTAGAAATAGCTAGTTTGACCAAGTTTGACTTGTTTGACTTAGAGTTGACCTAGTTTGACTATTTTGACTTAGAAATGGCTTTGTGACCTAGATGTTGAATAGTTTAACTTATTTTCATTCCTAAACATTATATTAATGTAATATTCAATATATACGTCTGTGTGATACCAGTTCAGATAGAATTTGACATTTATTGCTCTGGACCGTAGGAGAGTACATTCTCTAATAGTTTTTATTATTTGATAATTACTATAATGCAAGTATTTAGAAATATTTTACATGACTCTTGACACATTGGTGCACGGACTAGTATACACTTGGATCAGTCATGGGATGTTATATATATTGTTTCATTGTTCCTCGTATTCTCAATGTTTAACTTAGATAATGTTTAATGTTCAATGTTCAAATGTTCAATATTCAATGTTTAATGTTCAAGATTTATTATTTACAATGCCTTGAGTATCTTGCATCGTAACGTGTCATGGTTGGATCCATTGTACTAGTCGAGGGAAAGGAAAAGTGTTAGCTAGATATGTGATCAAATTCTAGACAATGTTCAATATTTAACTTAGACAATGTTTATCCAACGTTAATTAGATAATGTTCACCAAGCCAATCACATATCTAACTAGTATTTCAATCACTTAGCATAGTTACAGTTCTTCACCACATTCTAGTTCATTATCTTATTCTATTGCCTTGTTTTAGTTCATCGTGATCAGTGTATACCATATTGTTCTTGTTTACCTGTTTCTTCTACCATAGTATGATATTGTTCATTGTTTCTCGTCTTGTATTATATTCTCTATTTCTGTTTATAGTTATTATCAATTAACTAGAACAACTATTGGGTTATTCTTTGCTCCAATCCTGATTGGATATATTTTTTAGATGAATGGTTAGAGAGGATGTGTCCCACTTACTACGGACCAACAGATGGAGTATCACCTGAGGATGTAGTGCCAGATACTGAGGCTATTTAGATTTCCCTACCTTGTAGTAGTTTTTTCTATTTAGATTGTGGATTATATTATTATTTGAGATCTTGAGTTGTGTTTAGATTTTGTGTTGGGCATGTGATGTATTGAGACTTGTATTTCTTTTCTTTCTATTCCATATCGTGCTTACATCTTTTTTTAGTTTTATTTGTGATTGAGTATCATTTAGAATTGAGATGGCATGACAGTATTTTATATACATTGTGTGAGATATTAGATAGTATAGTAGACCAAGACAGTGTTCTACCGTCGATGCTGCGGCGTAGGCTGGACGTACCCACGTACTCGTGCTCCTATACCGGATGTAGGTCGTGATAGAATCCATCTCCCAATTGGTATAAATTATTTTTCCCCTCAATTTCTATGTTAATTTGTAGTATTGGACCCTGTAGCTCAGACGTGATTGTCGAAGGTCTAGCCGGAATAACTAGTTATATTAGTTAGTTCATGTTGGCATTTTGGTACCGAATTTTGTTTCGGCATATATTTGAGACTTGGATGTTATTGTTTGAAGTTTAGATTTAATATTGTTGTTTAGACTTTGTGGTTGTGATTTGAATTCTTCTTTTGATATCTTATCGTGCTTTAGTTCTGTGATTGAGTATTTCATATTATATTATAATATCTTTGTCTCCTTATGGAGTTGGATATTTGTGTGAGATTATAAGTTAGATAATCTTGACTTAGACAGCGTTCTGCCACAAATGTTGTGGTGTAGGCTGGACGTACCCATGTACTCATGCCCCTATATCGGGTGCGAGTCGTGATAATTTTTTATATGGCCCATGCAAGTTAGGCTTTGCAATTAATACGATGTCGTGGTAGTACAACGACTTAGTTGTACTACTACAAGCGTACAATAAGATATAGGATATAGGATGAGTGAATTCTCAATCAAAAATTAGGACTTCTTGAGAGATTCTTGGGATGACCCTTGGGAATCTTACTATAAACTCTACTTCAAAATATATTTGCACTTATTTTTGTTCGCTCTCACCTGTTATTGTTGAATTTTATTGATGTTCGTTGTCGACTTTGATCCTTGTATCGAGATAAATCTTATGGACTAAGTTACGGTATATTCTGATAACGTAAATAGATAAGAACAGTGGAAAAGGTAACCGTCTGCCTTGGTTATGGAGTCTAGAGTTTATCGCAACCATATTAGCTGGCGTGGCGAAGACATAGAGGCTGATTTTGGATATATTTCTCTTTGTTATGGAATTTATAGTTTTCGTAGCCACACATGCGGCAAGACAAAAAATTTAGATACCACGGTTCTAGAGGTATGTACCTTAGTTACGGACTCTATAGTTTATCGTAGCTATGCTTACTGGCACGACTAGGATTTTGGGTAACATAATTTTAGATAGTCGTGTATGATTATCTGATAGTATCTTAAATGGTTCTTAACATATCGTTTCTATTATTCAGCCTTGTTATATTTGATAAATTTTGTTCTTCTTTAATAAAATCTTATCTTGTGCCATATTGACTTTTTTATTGTTTCGATCTTTCTTCAGGATGCTGCAGAAGACCAGGTCACAGCGATTGGGAGTAGCTACATCATCGGAGATGTCATCGACTTCTCGACCTCCTACCCAGGGAGTGGCAGGGACTGTTCCTTCACCATTTATCCGTATATGAGTTTCAGCAGCTTTCGATGGTCCTCCTCCCCCACCTTTGTAGAGGGCTGCTCCAGCTGTTTCGGAGGACCTTCCTCCCCCGCCATAGTTTTCTTTTCCTGGAGGTGTGCCTGCTGACAGGACACAGATTTTTGCTTTGGTCCAGGGCATGGTGGATGCCCAGAGAATATTGGCGAAGGACTAGCGTGTTCAGGCTGAGGCTCAGAGGTTGCAGGCAGAGGCACACCAAGCATAGACTTTGCTGATGAGATAGAGCATGGAGAATGCTCACCAGGTGGCCCTATAGGCAATGGAGAGATTTGCCCAGCAGCATCTTGGCCAACCGCACCAGCAGAGGCCAGGCACTATAGTGGACTTCAAGATGATGACACCTCGGGAGTTCAAGGATACCATGGGGATGCTCTACGCTGATGACTAATTAGAGGATATAGAGAGGAACCTGCGATTGGCCCAGATCCCAAAGAGCTTGCATATCGAGGTAGCCGACAATCAGATATTTGATATTACATTCACTTGGTATCGCTCAGAGCCCAGGTTTACTGCACGAGGACTTATATAGGAGACTTTCGAAGAGCTTTTCAAGGAAAAGTTTTTCCCTAATATGGCCCTGGGAGCTTTGGAGAGTCAGTTTTAGGATTTAGTTTAGGGGAACATGTCGGTTGATGAGTATGCTGCAGAGTTATATCGTTTAAGCCATTTTGTACCATCTACGGTTCAGGACCTAGGAGATCGAGCCCAGAAGTTCAAAAAGGGGTTGATGAGAGAGATTATGTCGTGCACTTATGGTCGTCGCACCGCTATCTTTGAGGAGATCTTGATAGATGCCCAGATAGCTGAGGAGGATTTGGATTTCAGGCCCAAGAGAGGGAGAGATGTACCGGGTGGTGCTAGTAGCAGTGAGGGTCCAGCCAAGCGACCCTATTTTTAGCAATAGAGGACTTTTTAGCCGCAAAATCAACAGTTTCATATGCCAGTCAGGGCACCAGTTCAGCATGCATATCAGGTTCAGAGGCCAGCTCAACCGGCCCAACAGTATATCTATTGTAAGAAGCCTGAGCATGTATGGGAGGACTGTAGGAAGAGACTCAGAGTATGCTTGTATTGTGGATCTCCTGATCATCTTATGGGGAATTGCCTCACTAACCCGTAGAGTCTACCTCATGGTGTAGTCCCAAATTAGAGAGGTTGAGTTAGGCCACATGTGGCATCGCATATTGCTTATGAGCACCTTATAGAAGCATAAAAGTGTACCTCAGATAGATGGCACAGTTTTTTATAAATAAACCCAACAATGGAAAGATGGTGCACTTTCTACTTGTTTCAGAAGAAAGATGCGCACTTTCTTAAGTGCTCAAAACTTTGGCGCACTTTCGGAAGATGGCTCACTTTCTTAGTGTTACGAAAGCTCGCGCACAAATTATCTTTCCTCTCTTAGCATTTAATGCAGCAGACTGACAACTGACAAAGGAAGAAACCGAAGAGTCAGAAGTCATCATTATAGTGGAGCTGTAGCACGCAGACCCATGTTGTTGTTTAGCAACCCAGCCGCTATGATTTCTCCAATATTGTGCCGCAGTGCCATTCTTTCAAAAGTGCGCTGTAGTGCCATTTCTTCAAAAGTGTGCCGCAATGCCATTCCTTCAAAAATGTGTCGTAGTACCATTCTTTCAAAAGTGCGCCTTAGTGCCAATTTCTCTAAAAATGTGTCGTAGTGCCATTCTCACTAATAATGCGCCAATCTCCAGACAACTTTTAAAGTTCGCATATTATCCCAACCAACAATGAGAAGTTACAAATGGGTGTCATACATACCGTACTTCTCGTAAAAGTTAAAGAAATAACTGTCCTCCATGACCTATGCTTTTCTCGTATAGGAAGCTATGTGTCAAGCAGGCATTAAGTTGTGTACCCACTCATTCAGAACGTGTGGTGTTAATCCACAAAAAGTATGCACATAATAGTAAAACAGTATTGAATGTCCAAAGTGCGTGCAGACTCTCGTAACCGCTCATAAACTCTATAAAAAGGAGCACACAGGTAAACAAAGGGGGGGATTTTTCAAGTCTTTGAAATTTAAGAGCAAAGTGAGAGAAATAGAAGCTTCTCGTGCCATTGAGCCAGAGTTTTCTTATTTTCAACTCTCCAAGTTGTTCATAACATATTTCAAGTCTTTAAAATTCAAGAGCAAAGTGAGAGAAATAGAAGCTTCTCGTACCGTTGTGCCAGGGCTTTCTTATTGTTAAACTCTCCAAATTATTCGTAGCATCCCCTAAATTTCTTCATCGTCGAGTGATCAAAGGAATAAAGTGATCGTTTGCAGATCATATCTTTATAGATATACTTTCTTAGAATCAATTGTACTTAGATTCTTATTTAGGATCTCTTGTATTCTCTTTTTTATAGTTTACAACACAAAAGTTTCGTATAAACTTTTTCTTGCAAACAATATGGCGACTCTGCTGGGGAATACTTTCTCCTCTGACGAAAAGGTGATAGCTCAACTTGACACTTCTTCGGTCGGCTCAACAAGAAGACTTTGGTCGTGAAGTTCGACCAACAGGCATATGAAGAAATGCTCCACTTTGGGGGTAGTGCTTACCCATCATCTGCACTCAAGTCAAGGAAAACTCGCAAAGTATGGGTGCCCAAGCCTCGTCATGCATATCCTGAAGTCGCTGCCAACAAGGAAAAAATCATTTTGATTGACGATAGTTTCCCTGTCAATTTTATTCAGAACAATGACTCGGTGGACAAATCTCTTGCGTTAAACAAGGGATACAACTAATACAGCTTGCACAATTTTAAGCAAAGGGTGATCCATACCCCAAGCATCTGAATCCCTTGAGTTAAATAAGGGATACAATTTGCTATACTTGCATAATTTAGAGCAAAGGATAATTTACACCCAATCTTCTCAGCCTACGTATATTCGTTGTAATAAGCGAGGCAAGTAAGGCATGGACACCGCTATCCAAACCAACTAGCGCACAAATCAAGTATTAGTCAAGGAGAATCATTATCCTAAAATTTTGATTACGTGCACAATGGAGGGAAAATTATGTGCCACTCATGCGCCAGGTCAATACCTCCGTGCAAAATTAATAGCGTATAGACAAACTGCACCAACTTTGTCTACGCTATATAATGGCATCAAATATAAGCAATTTCTACACAACATACTGATTGTGCACGTGTGCATAAGAGTACTCTTAAAGGAAACTTCCTTTTCTCCCTGAAGATCAAAAACTCAAGATATGACGAATCACTTGCCAATTAAGCCAGCACATCACTCTATACACAAGGGACCAAAAATGTGCATAAAAGATTTAATATATCTCATCTAAAGAGGCAAAGTTTGCCCTCTTTCTCCTCTTCTATTCCCTCTGTCGATTTACATGAGATTATTATACAAAAGCATAAAGGGAGGGACCTTTCATACATTACAACGGTATTTCCTAATTAACATCATCGCAATTATCATAGACTTGTAATCGAATATTGTTGTACATCAGCAAAACAGTCTATGTTTGACCGATTGACCTACACTATGTCACCTAAGCCTCAACATACAAAGCAAATTGATAATCAGGAGTATGATGACAAACCGTTCTTTATTTTAGCATACATGGCTTCGTATCTTTCCCATGGCAGGAGACAATCAAGACGAAGTTCTTCAAGAACACCCAGCTAGAGAAGATTTGACCAACTCGTCAACTCCTTTGAAGGAGTATACCAAAATACTCGTTCTTGAAGATGGAAGCTCGATCATCACGAGAATCCCCATTCCTCATAATCCAAAGCTGAAGGTAGCAATCCCCTTGATTCTAAAACTGATAGTATAGACTCAAACTACACGGTTCTGTCTACCAATCCCTTTGTCGTACAAGGATGTTAACGTTTACGCCATCGGTGATGAACAAAAAACTTCTCCATCAGAAGCCACCGAACAACGCCTCAACTCATTAGAGGCAGCTCTCAAAGGCATGCACACCATGATGCAAAATATGCATCAAATAATGACAACGCAATATTCTGATACACCAGTACCTATCCAAGTGGCTTTATTCATACCTGCACAGACTACCCCTGGAGAAACACCATTGCAGGATAACACAAATCAAGAAGAAGTCAAAAACCAGGAGTCGGCTGGGCTAACTCTTAATCCTCTCAATTGGGGGTGGATCTCCTCCTTTGATGATACCTGTTCAACCAAGATCTTATCAATCTGCTATACCACTTCGACCAGAAGATCCTCTAGAAGCTATCCGAGAGTTGCGTGTATAGGTCAATGTTTTAAAGAACAAAGACCAACTTCACAAGTTGGGGCTGAAATAGCCTTATCCTCCTTATTGGGATAATGTTCTATTCCCTCCTAAATATAAACCCTAATCGATATTCTTATTTGAAGGCAGGACATCACCAAACTAATATATCAACTACTTTAATATGATGACGACTCATCTACAGAAAGCGGATGCTTTCCTTACCAGATTATTCATGGGATGCTTGGCCGGCATAGCCTACGATTGGTATCATAATTTACCTGATAACTTCATATCCTCGTTTGATGACATGAAATATCTTTTTCTCTCACGATTCTATAAAGGAAGCATGGATATGACAATGTCTTCACTCATCGATATCAAACAAAAGGAGAAAGAATCTGCTCATAAATTCGTTGAGCGTTTCAGACAGGCAACTTTGAAGTTACCCCCTGGTATTCCAGATTTCGCATTCATTGATACCTGCAAAAAGAACCTACTGCCTATAGTAGGACTCTAGACAGGTCCAACACAATTTCAAGACCAGACGACGTTCATCATCAAGGCCGAAGCTGCTGAAGGAAATACGAAAATGGTACCCAATTTTGGGTTACAAATGACCAATGCGGAAGGGAAGCATCCTTCCAATAGTGTGAATAATCATAATAGAAAATAAAATGAAGCCTTGGCAATAAATCTGTCAAAGCGACCATTTCTCCTCCAACACAAAATCCTACAGAGTCTTTCAGGCCTAAAAAAGAATATTCCTTTGACGGAAGCGATATCCCCAATATTTTCAAATGCTTGATAAAAAGCAAAAAACTACAGTTGCTTGATGTGAAGCGACCAAATGAGGCTGGTAAAACAGACAACCCAAAGTACTGCTTATACCTCCAATATATACATCACCCTACCAAGGCTTGTTATGTCTTGAAAAGAAAGATACATCAGTTGATAGATGTTAAAGCTATTACCTTTCACAAAGAAGAGAAGACAGTCACTGCCAATATGATGTCTCTTTAATTTGACGATTTTCCAACACAAGAAGTCTCGAACGGAGTCATCCCAATACCTTGAGCTATAATAGAAGTGATAAACCTTCTACCACCTAGAAGTCAAATAGAGGATCTGGTACATCTTACCACAGATCATGGCAAGATTATGTGGATTCATCCCGACCTGCTGCCAGATTGGAACCAGGGAGCGGTATCTTCCAATTCAAAATCTAAGCAGGGTAAGAAGTATAACTCATACAATGTTATTTCTTCGGATCCTTATTTAGACGGAGATCAAGACCAATGCTAGGAAGATGTATCTCTCGAGATCAGATTTTAAAATCTGAGCATTACTCCCATAAAATTCTACTTGCAAGCTTCGCTTAACGCACAGGCAATGGTCTATGATTGGCAGCGTTCCTCTGTATAGAGCACAACAAATCTTCAGTGGTTATGAAGGTGTTTCTACACAAATTTCTCCTTCTCCTTCTACAACCATAAGAGCATCGACTTTGACTCAGGTGCTTGAGGAAGATTGCCCCTAATTTTATCGATACAGCCAACAATATGTACGCTTGATGCAAAATATGGGATATAATTTCCAGAAAGCTGAAGGTTTGTTCTTTGGCAAGGGACGACGTATTCCTCTACAACTCTGATGACAATCTAATAAATCCTGTAGTGATTGGGCTACGATGAGATGAGCCCACATAATCGCTCTAAGAAAGGGCATGATTAAAGGAAACTCAAGTCCTGTAACATGGTACTTTTTTCTCCGATGCCCGAAGAAGAATCCATGACTGGTACCAGGTCCGACAAAGATTATTTTAGAAGATATTTCTGACACTCTTCCTACTCCGCCAACTTCTTCTGCACTGGTCACAACCGAACATGGTCCTTCGAAGCCTACTACGATAGAGAAAGAAAAACAAAAGAAAGTACGCTTCAACAAATCTTTAAAGAAGAATGTACCCCAAGGACTCGAAAATCCCTATAATTTTGACAAATTGGCACAACTGGCCAATACCCCAGCTCGACTCTTCATATTTGAGTTGCTTCATTTGTCAAAGGAGACTCATAAAGCTTTGAGCGAAGCTCTGATACATGCGAACTCATGCTTAGCTCAATTCAAGACTGCTAATGAAGAGCCATTAGCTTATCCATAATACCACAACGTGATCGAGAAGATTCCTAATATCACCTTCACACAAGATAATATGCTACTCAAAGATAATTAGCATGACATGCCTCTGTATTATACCAGTTACATCGGATCTATTAAGGTAAACCAGATTCACATCGACCCCGGTTCTTCCTTCAGTATTATTCCTAAAAGTCTACTGAGGGGATTGAAGATGCCGATGCACAACCTGTCTGCTACCAGTACTACCATTCTAGACTTCAATGTTGAAAGAAGTAAACCACTGGAAAAGATACGCCTAAAAATTTAGATAGGCGATCTACGTACTGAAGTCACATGCTATGTGATTGACTCTGAGGTATCCTATAACATTTTGCTGGGACGACCATGGATATACGACCATAAAATTGTATCCTCCACTCAACATCAATGCTTTAAGTATGTGAACAGTAGAGGAGAGGTCAATATAGGGATAGCTGACCTTAACCATTTTAAAGGTATCAAAGCCTATTTTGCTGACTCGGTACTCTATATACCAGAGTATATGAAAGAGGAAGCTAATCAAGCTAGTGAAGAAGCTGAAAACTCTCCAAAAGAAGAGCCTCTGATAATCAGAGTCAAAGAACGTACTACTCGTCCAACTCCTTCGAAGCCTCTCAGTATCGACCTGCATAAGTCATCTCCATTGGTCATCAACCTTCGATGCGATGACCAACCAATATTGGAGAATGAACCACTTGTTATCGACTTTATTGTAACAAACAATCAACATCAATGAATCAACCCCAAGTTATCAATCTTGCCAAGCCTCATGTCAAGGCTGAAGATTCTGTCGACTATGTCAAAGACAAAAAAATTTATATTTCATGAATAAAGAAGACTCTACTTCACACTACATTGATGTTGAACCCTTTGTTAAAAGATTCTTAGAGGCTCTTCACCTCTACGAACCTTTGTCCATACCCGTGGCATCTATATCCCAATATGGTTCATCATAGAACCATATGAGAAGGCATACTTCATAATCCCAGTGAGACAGATCAAGCAACGTCAGATAATTTTTGGCAAAGCTAGAAACAAAAAAATAGCACAAACTAATGGTTATGACGAAGATATAGTGCTAGGCTACAACTTAAAAACTGGTTTGGGACTAAATTATGGAAAATGCATACAAACTCTTATATGTCACCTATCTCCAAAAGGTAAACCAAAAATATACTACCAATGACTGGTCATGGTTTGGGATATGTTACACCACTAAGAATTCCTGAAAGTTCAGAATCGAAAGAAGAGACGCATTATCATTCCTCTGACTCATTATTGTGGTATTCCGACGAAAGCATGGGCGATGTATTCAAACAGGCTTTCTCTGTGAATATGGTGTTTACTGCCCAGGACAAGAGACGAGGTTCGCTACCGCAGAGGAGCTAGAGGTACTACCTTCAGAGTTCCCGTGATCACTTAGTAGGCCTTCTGCCTAGGATTGGGAGTATCTTTATCTAGTCAGCCGATGCCCTAGTCATCATCTTTTATCTATTATTTCAGTATTTTATTTTGTCATAGTAGTGGGTTTGCTCCCACCGGACATTATTGGTTGTACTATTATATCTTGAGACTGGTGTTTATCTTCCAATAGTTTATTTAGTACTTCTTGCTGTTTATATTGTGGATGAGATTAGTTTACCTGTTGTTGACTGATATTGGATATGTTATTTTAGGACAGCGTAGCACTCTTCGCTAGGATCTATTAAATTGGGATATCCTCGGAGACGTGACAACTGGCTATTGTCACGTGACCTGGTCCCGTATACTTTTGGGACTGGGGCGTGACATGGTTTTAGTTGTGGCCCATGCTGGTTGACTTTTTTGCTTGTGGTATGGTAACATGCCCAGCGAGCCTGCAGTAGGATAGAAATTTCTAGGTCTCATCCACTTTGATTTCGTCTTTGAATTTCCCTTGTATTGCTTCTAAATATCTGCATCCTGTTGCTTGATTCCGTACTCTTTTAATGAAATCCTGCCTCTTGCAGCAAGATGAACTTGCGCATTGGACGAGGAGCACCCAGTGCCGTGGTGCCGTCGGGCAACGAGACAGCAGAACAGATCTTCGATTGGGTCGCCAACACGGAGATGCTACTAGAGGCTTCACAACTGCACCCAGACCTTTGGATGACCGCAGTGAGGGCCCAACTAAAAGGCAACGCCCATCACTGGTGGGATTCTATTGAGTGCAGTGTAGGAAAGAACCAGACTTAGGAACAGTTCTTAGAGTACTTCAATACGAAGTATTTCCCAGCTACAGTTAGAAATGCCCTATACTCCCAGCTCCTACATCTAGAATAGGGGAATATGACTGTTGACGCCTATGACGCGGAGTTCAGCCGCCTTAGCAGATTTGGTGCCGTATTTATACCCAATGACCTAGAGAAGGCTCAAAGATTCCATCACGGCCTCACTTTTAAGTTGTAGAGATATACCACCACACAGGCGAGGATCTCTTATGAGGAGGTTCTTGTAGAGGCGAGGATCCAGGAGTCCATCGTCAGAGGAGCTAGATGTTCCAGCACGACCATGCCAGCCAGAGTCCAGCCCGGAGTAAGAGGGCTGATCCGTCATCCCGGAGCGCAGACACAACAGAGGATAGCACCACACCCACATCAGGAACTTTCGACTTGCCACTTCTGTGGTAAGAGAGGCCACTTCGAGAAGGACTGCCGAAAGAGACTGGGGACATGCATGATTTGTGGAGCGAGCCAGCACCTTGTCAGAGATTACCCACAGCGCAGGGAGGTAGCACCGCAGACCGTACAGAGGCCAGCAACACCAGTTCCGAGGATACAACTACCGCCAGGAGGTCAATGTCCACCAGCACCAGAATAATTTCAAAGGGGGACCTTTGGCCCCACAGCAAACACAGTTTGATCGGGCCCAACAGCAAACAGGAGGACAGAGGCACGGACAGGCCTTTGCATTAGCAGCTACGGAGGAGGAAACAGAAGGGAAAGCTATCACATGTACCATTTTAGTTGCATCATTACCTGCAACTGCATTATTTAATTTTGGAGCTACATTGTCGTTCGTATCTAGTAGATTCGTAGCAATGCATAGAGTAGCGACTTCTCCATTACCAAAGAGTTGGAAGATTCTTACCGGGGGAGGCATCGTGCCAGTTACCAGCACTATCAAAACGTGTTCGGTAGTCATATGTGGAAGAGAGATGAGAGCACGATTCTTGGTATTGCCCATGCCATACTTTGATGTTGTGCTAGGCATGGACTGGTTAAGCCAGTATAATGCCATACTGAACTGCCGAAAAGGTAGCATCACTTTTAGACCGTCAGATCAACCAAAATTTGAGTACATGCGAGGGACCGTCGAACAAGGAGTAGGACAGATAGCTGGAGCCTACATGGCTATGGAGATGGTACCCCCGCCAATAGTTGTAGAATTCGAGGATATTTTTCCTGAAGAATTGCCAGGTTTACCGCTAGATAGAGACGTGGAGTTCACTATTGATCTAGTACCCGGAGCAGCACCGGTATCTTCTAATGTATACCGATTAGCGAAGAAGCAACTAGATGAGCTGAAGTTACAATTAGAGGAGTTGCAGAGCAAGGAATTTATCCGTCCTAGTGCATCACCTTGGGGAGCACCAGTGTTGTTTGTACCTAAGAAGGATGGAACGGTACGCATGTGTATTGATTACAAAGCCCTTAATGCTTTGACTATCAAGAACAAGTACCCCCTACCGCGGATTGATGATTTATTCGACCAGCTGACAGGAGAAATAATGTTCACCAAGATTGACTTGAGATCGAGTTATCATCAAGAAAAGGTGCGATGAGAAGACATTCAAAAGACAGCATTCAGGACTCGTTATGGTCACTTCGAGTTCTTAGTGATGCCTTTTGGACTGACGAGTGCGCCAGCTATATTTATGAACTTGATGAACAGAGTATTCCACCAATACTTAGACCGGTTCGTGGTAGTCTTCATCGACGACATCTTGGTGTATTCAAAGAGCCATGAGGAGCACGAAGAGGATCTGAGACTAGTGTTAGAGACACTAAGGAGAGAGAGACTTTATGCTAAGCTGAGCAAGTGCGAGTTTCTCCTAGATTGTGTCGCTTTCCTTGGACACGTCATCTCAGGAGATGGTATTTCAGTAGATCCGGCAAAGATTTCATCGGTAGAGACATGGCCAACCCCTACCAATGTCTCAGAAGTGAGGAGTTTCCTAGGACTTGCCGGATATTACCGGAGGTTCGTGAAGAACTTCAAGAGAATCGCAGACCCGATGACCCGCTTGACCCGTAAGGAGCAGGAGTTCACTTGGATGGAGGAGTGTCAGACAGCGTTCGATGAGCTGAAGAGGCGGTTGACTACAGCACCTATCTTGACCATACCATCTGGAACCAGAGGATTCGTAATCTATAGCGATGCATCCAGGAAAGGACTAGGATGCGTCTTGATGCAGCATGGGAAGGTTGTAGCCTATGCTTCTAGACAGTTGAGAATCCATGAGAAGAACTACCCCACGCACGACTTGGAGCTGGCAGCAATGATCTTTGCTTTGAAGCTTTGGAGACACTACCTATATGGAGAAAGAGTAGAGATATTTACTGATAACAAAAGCCTAAAGTACGTCTACACCCAGAAGGACCTTAACCAGAGGCAGAGATGTTGGCTCGAGGTGATGACAGATTTCGAGATTGAGCTACAGTACCACCCGGGAAAGGCCAACGTAGTAGCTGACGCGTTGAGCAGAAGACCCATGGCATTCTTCTTGACTACCCAACAACATATGTTGAGAGATCTAGAACAGATGGGAATAGAAGTCGTTATGCCCGGAGTAGACGAACAGTTGTCGAGTTTTCAGTTGCAGTCGATATTAGTGGAGAGAATTAAGGCTGCTTTGCCGACAGATGCTAGATTTCAGAGGCTTCGATAGAGGACAGAGGCTGGATTACAGACGGGACTGCGAATACATAAAGACGGAACTTTGAGATGTGGAGACCGTCTCTATGTTCCAAATGGAGAACTTTGTCAGGAGTTGATGACAGAAGCACACATTTCCACCTACTCCATTTATCCAGGAGGCACGAAGATGTATAGAGACTTGAGACAGTACTACTGGTGGCATGGAATGAAGAAAGAGATAGCACACTTTGTGGCCAAGTGCCTGGTGTGTCAGCAAGTCAAGGCTGAGCATCAGAGATCTGCAGGATTACTTCAACCGCTCCCGATACCTGAGTAGAAATGGGAGCACATCACTATAGACTTTGTTATGAGCTTTCCGAGGAGTCCTAGTGGTCGAAATGCAGTATGGGTAATCGTGGATAGACTCACCAAGTTCGCACACTTTTTACCCTTCAAAGTTGGGCAATCAACAGAGGTCTTAGCAGATATGTACATGAGGGAGATCGTGCGACTGCATGGAGTACCAGTTAGTATAGTGTCTGACAGGGATACAAGGTTTACCTCTTACTTTTGGCGGAGTATGCAAGATAGCCTCGGTACCCGCCTGAATTTTAGCACTTTGTATCACCCGCAGACAGATGGCCAGTCAGAGCGCACCATTCAGACATTGGAAGACATGTTAAGAGCGTGCATGCTAGATTTTGGAGGATCATGGGAGGACCATTTATACTTGGTCGAATTTTCCTACAACAACAGCTATCAAGCGAGCATCCAGATGGCTCCCTATGAGGCATTATATGGAAGGAAATGTCGTTCTCCAGTATGTTGGAGCGATATAGGCGAGAGACAGATTCTCGGGCCAGAGTTGGTTGTTCGTACAGTGGATAAGCTGAAGAAGATCCAAGGACACCTGCGAGCAACACAGGACAGGCAGAAGCATTGGGCAAATACGCATCGATGACCCCTAGAGTTCCAGGTTGGAGATTACGTATTTCTAAAGATATCACCTACTCGAGAGACTATCAGATCTGGAGGCAGAGGAAAGCTGAGTCCGAGGTACATCGGACCATTCGATGTGTTAGAACGCATCGGAGAGGTTGCTTACAAATTGGCCTTGCCACAGACTTTGGAAGAAGTCCATGATATCTTCCATGTATCACAGCTAAGGAGGTACATACCGGATCTGAGTTATGTACTTGACCATTCAGATATCACAGTCGGCCCGAGCTTATCATACAAAGAAGAGCCCGTGGAGATTCTAGACAAAAGCGAGAAAGTACTACGAGGTCAGACTATTCCCCTAGTCTGCGTCGCATGGAGACATCATGCACCAGGATAGTCGACTTGGGAACGCGAGGAGGATATTAGACAGCGCTATCCACATCTCTTCGAAGGCATAGGTATGTAGTAGTTTTAATTTCAACCAGCAGTTTTCTACCATGCGTATGTTTTAATTTCGAGGACTAAATGCTTTAAGGAGAGTAGGTTGTAAACCCCCTCGACCAATCTAGGGTTTAATCTGAATTAAATCGAGAGACTAGGATCAATTTGGATTTAATCGAATAAGGTGCATCAAATCTGATGCCTTATTACCCCTTACCGTTGCTACGAGATTGGGACACTACACCAGTAGTTATCTTCCTCCCAAGGTCATGAACATTTCGTAGACATGCCAGACTACCCCTTCTGACCATTGTGTAACCTTAGATACTCGTCATTGCATCACATCTTAGCTACGCGATATTCGGGTAAAGAGAACGTCTAGGGCACTGCTTTTAATTAATTAAATTGAGGCCAATCTCACCTCAAACAGAACTTAACCAAGCCCATATACACTCTTCCTTTGGACCAGCCCCACCCCAACAAAGTCGGACAGGCCAAGTCCCTAGGCCAGCCCATCAATTCCCCATATAAATGTACATGCTCCTTGTATTAAACCCTAACTCATTATTTATCACCCTCCCTTCAAACCCTAGCCGATCTCCCCCACATCCAAACCGAGCCCTCACCCCCTCCGGCTTCACAACCACACCACCACCACCTAAAGCCGCCACTACCACTGCTCGAACGTCGCCTGACACCGCAGCACTGCCCTTAGGTCACCGGACCACCACCCTAACCGCCTGCAACCGCCATCACTGATCCCGTATTAAAAACTGACCCCCCTGTTCAAAACCCGAATGCACCGGTTCCCGACGACCCCCTCCGACACCCTCGATCACCCCTGCCAGGTGGAGCGCCACCTTCCCCGTGGTCGACAGTCACCCCCGCGCCGCCTTGGCCCTGCACTCGCCGCTGCCCAGAGTTGTTGCTGCTACTGCGGCTACCGCAGTGTTGTTCCAGCCGCCACCGCCGCTGCCTTGCTCGCCGGACACAGCCGGAGCTCCACTACTCGATGGAGGACGACCAGCTAGCGAGGCGACCCTCGTCCGGCCAGCTAGGTATTCACCCTATACCCTTTCCCCTAGTATCATGTTCTTATATGATCGTCGTATCGTCATGTCGAGAGATTTTAGTCTTGGACACAATTTTATTAACCCTAAACTATATATAAAATGGCAGGATGGTTAAAAAAATTAGAATTGGTTCAGTAACCAGCAATTACCTTAATCACGAGACCTGTCATCGAGGACCAGTATTTCATCTGGACATATGGACAAAACCCAAGTATAATGAACATAGAAACCAAGGACATGTGTTCGCACAGAACAAAAATCGTTGTCAACCCGTAACTCAATAAATTATTGTCTCAAGGCACATGATAATCGAGTACAGAACACGTGTATACCTTAGCTACGTGCACACGTGATGCTGTATTCGAGCAGCCGTGAACTTGCGACAGTATTCAAGTATAGCGTTGTAGTCGTGTGTATTTAATGTTTAGTGTCTGATGTCAATATTTGTTATATTATATTGTATGTCTAGGGTATTTGGATCAGCCAGGAGACGCTACAGGAGCAGGCTATTGGCATTTACAGCTTCAGGACCAAGGCAAGATACCTTGCTATATTTACTGTTTAATTTAGATTATGCATATGTTGTATGATTCTTGTTGCTTTATTTCATATGACTGTGTGCATCCGAGATTGACTCGGGTGCAGTCGATGGTTACGTCGATGATTTGTATACTTGACCTAGTCCTTAGCAGACTCACCCCAGTTAGGAGGATACGTTGATATCTTCCAAGACCTGACACTTTTACACGTATTCACTGTGACATTCATATTGGGATGCGGGTCAGCGTATTCGACTAGCTATCGGTACATGTGACATGCATCACAGTTAGTACATAACTCAGGATATCTTATTTGTAGAGACTGGCATATAGATGCGTGGTATGCACGTCGAGTATTCGACTAGTGTATTTATATTGGGCGGGGAGGACAACTAGTAGGCGTATGGGGTACACACATTGGAGCTGTGATTTCAGAGAAATCACGGATCCAATGACTTCCTTTAAACTGATGCCACGTTCTTCGAACCGATATGGACGATATACTATATTGATGCCATGTTCTTCAGAGTGATATGGACGATATACTGTACTGATGCCACTCTCTTCGGAGTATGGACGTTATGCCTATACCTACCCATACGTACCAGCATTGTCCTCACATTGCATTCACTTAGATGGTTAGCACACCTTTATTGTATTTATTTTATTCAGTATTTATATATGGCATGTTTCTATGTATCTTGTTACGTCCCTCTGAGGACCTGGTACCTTTCCAGATTTGGACGAGGCATATTACCCCACAGTATACGACCGAGGACAGGAGACGAGGTTCGCTACCACAGAGGAGCTAGAGGTACTACCTTCAGAGTTCCCGTGATCACTTGGTAGGCCTTCTGCCTAGGATTGGGAGCATCATTATATAGTCAGTCGATGCCCTAGTCATCATCTTTTATCTATCATTTCAGTATTTTATTTCGTTATAGTAGTGGGTTTGTTTCCACCGGACATTATTGGTTGTACTATGATATATTGAGACTGGTGTTTATCTTCCAGTAGTTTATTTAGTACTTCTTGCTGTTTATATTGTGTATGAGATTAGTTTACCTGTTGTTGACTGATATTCGACATGTTAGTATTTTAGGACAGCGTAGCACTCTTCGCTAGGATCCATTAAATTGGGATATCCTCGGAGATGTGACAGCTGGCTATTACCACGTGACCTGGTCCCGTGTACTTTTGGGCTGGGGCGTGACAGAAGGACCTCCATACGGCCTATTTTCCATGCGGCCTAGACTCCTCACTCCAAACTCAGCATGCAGCCATCTTATTGGACGCATGACTAAATCTGCACATACATCCCTTCACTAAATGCATGAAACTTGAACGAAAGAAATTTCTCTAAGTTCCTGATTCTATACGGCCCAGAGGAGCATGCGGCTAAAATTATCTACGCGGCCCGAGAAATGTATTCTTCTTTTTCTCTGATACATGACTCAACACTGCCTTGGCACAATTTCTCCTAAATTTGTCTTTTCTTCTCTGACACCCTTTATTGGACAGCCACATCGGTCACTTCTCTGACACACTTTATTGACTAGTCACTTCATTCACTTCTTGGCCTTATATTTATTCCCGTCACTCAACCCTTGTCCCGAGGAGTGGACCTTGCGATGATCCATGTAGCCAGTTTAATCCATGCGGCCTGCTTCTTACATGCGGCCAGTTTGATCCATGCGACCTGCTTCTTGCCTGCGGCCAGTTTGATCCATGCGTCCAGTTTGATCTATGCGACCTATTTATTTCCTGCGGCCAGCTCATCTCCTGCACTTCTAGCACTTATAGTACCAATGTTTTTCCTTGTTATATGTTCTCTTATGGATTATTTACTTCTCGAGCTTGGCCCATTTAGTTAAATTCATATGATGCATGTTATTTCTAAATTGCTTATAACCTGAATGCTACACTTACCAGAACATGGAATACTCGGGACATGGAATATAATAGCACTGTTAAACTAAGAACTCCCGGCACCTGTGTCACGCCCCAGTCCCAAAATATATGGAACTAGGCCACGTGGCAATAGCCAGCTGACACGTCTCCGAGGATATTCCAATTTAATGGATCCACGAAGAGTGCTACGCTGTCCTATAATACTAACATGTCCCATATCAGTCAATAACAGGTAGTCTAATCTCATCCACAAAATCAAGAGCAAGAGGCATTGAATAAACTGCTGGATAATAAATACCAATCTCAAGATATCATAGTACAACCAATAATGTCTGGTGGGAACAACCCCACTACTACGACAAAATAAAGTACTGAAATGAGATATAAAAGATAATGACTAGGGCATCGGCTCTAGATAGTGATGCTCCTAATCTAGGCTGAAGGCCTACCAACTGGTCACGGAAACTCTGATGGTTGTACCTCTAACTCCTCAGCTGTAGCAAATCTTGTCTCCTGTTCGGGGCCGTATACTGTGGGGTAGAAAGCCTCGTCCAAATCTGGAAGGGAACCAGGTCCTCATAGGGACGTAACAAGATACAGAGAGACATGCCATATATAAATACTGAATAAAGTAAATGCAGTAAAGGGTGTGCTAACCAATCTACGTGAATGCAATGTGAGGACAACTTTGGTACGTATGAGTAGGTGTAGGCATAACGTCCATACCGCTCCGAAGAACGGGGAATCTGCAAGTATATATATACGTCCATGCCACTCCGAAGAACGGAGAATCTGAATAGTATAACGTCCATACTGCTCCGAAGAACGGGGAATCTGCAAGTATATATACGTCCATACCGCTCCGAAGAACGGGGAATCTGAATAAAAGGGGTCATTGGATCCGTGGCTCCTTCGGATACTACGGATTCCAATGGGTGTATCTCATACGCCTACTAGTGGTCCTCCCCTTCCAATATAAATATGCAAATCGAATACTCGACGTGCATACCACGCAACTACATGCCAGTCTCTACCAACAATAAACATAGACCTGAATTATGTACTAACCGTGACGCATGTCACACGCACCGATAGCTAGTCGAATACGCGGACCCGCATCCCAACATAAATGTCACAGTAAAGCGTGTAAAGTGTCAGGTCTCGGAAGACATCAGCGTATCCTCCAATGGGGTGAGTCTGCTAGTGACTAAGCCAAGTATACTAAATCATCGACGCATCCGTCGATAGCATCCGAATCAATCTCGGACGCACACAGTCATATAAAATAGAACAGCAACTAACATACAACATATGCAGCATTTAATTTAAACAGAAATATGGCAAGGTATCTTGCCTGAGTCCTCAAACTATGAGTGCCAGAAGCATGTTCCTGCAGTGTCTTCCGGCTGGTCCAATGGTCCTAACACAAAACATAATATAACAACCTAATATCAGACACTAATAAATACACAATTAATTATGACGTTATTCCTCGATATTGTTACCGGTTTACTATTGACCGATTACAGCGTCATAGGTGCGCGTAGCTAGGGTGTACCCGTGTTCTGTCTTTGGTCAACGTGCGCCTTGCAACAATAAATTATCGAGTTAAGGTTTGACAACTACTTCTACTCTGCACGGAAACATGTCCTTGATTTCCTTGCTCAACATACTGGTTTATGCCCAGGGGTCCAGGTGAAGTACTGGTCATTAACGGCAGGTTTCAAGATTAATGCAATCGCTGGTTATTAGATGAGTTCTAATTCTTGCTAATTATCACCGTTATATATATAATTTAGGGTTAACTAGGTTGTGTCCAGAATACAACTCTCGCGACGACACGATGCTTACATACAAACACGATACAAAGAGTATAGACATTTACCTCACTGGTTGGACGAGGTTCTTCTCGTCGCCTGTTCGTCCTCCGACGAATGGGAACTCTGGCGTCGGCCGGCGAGCAGCTGCTCCGGCAGCGGCGTTGCTGGGTGGAGTCGCGCGGGGGTGGTCGTCCAGACGCGGGGCGGTCGAGCGGCGTTGGCCTGGGGCAATGCTCCGGTCGGAACAGTCGGGGGCTGGGGTGTACACCGGTCGGGAAGCAGTCGGTTGAGGGTGTGCTCCGGTCGGGTTAGGATGCAGTCGGTTGAGGGAAGTCCGACGGGATGGGGAGCAGTCGGCAGGGGCGTGTCCGGCGGGTTGGGGAGCAGTCGGCAGGGGGAAGTCCGACGGGATGGGGAGCAGTCGGCAGGGGGAAGTCCGACGGGATGGGAGCAGTCGGCAGGGGGAAGTCTGACGGGTTAGGGAGTAGTCGGCAGGGGGAAGTCCGGCGGGTTTTGGGGAGGAGGATGAATAGTATTTTATTAGGGTTTTATATGAGGGGGTTTTGTATTTATAGTTGGTGATGGAGATTATGGGCTGGACTCGAGGGTTGGGCCTGTCCGGCTTGTTGGGATGGAAATGGTCCACTTGAAAGGCGCATGTGGACTTGGTTTGGTTCTGCTTGAGGTAAATTGGCCTTAAATTTAAATTAATTAACAATTCAACTTGGTAATTCCAAATGTGTCGAAAACATAAAGATCTAGATTTTTGGGTGGTACACAGGAGTCGTGGCATAACAAGCTTGGTGTAGGCTGATACCCTAATTTGGGTACGTGGGATTTAGGTTGTGGTTGTATCTTAAAAAATAATTAAATAAATCCTATAGTTGACGAGGGGGTTTATAATCTACCCTCCTTAGAGCATTTTGTCCTCAAAATTTAAACATACGTATGGTAAGAACTAAAGACTGAATTTAAATGCTACTACATACCTAGGCCTTCGAAGAGGTGGGGTAACGCTGGCGAATATCCTCCTCGCATTCCCAGGTTGACTCGCCGGGTGCATGATGTCTCCATGTGTCACGACCCATACCCGATGTAAGGATACTAGTCGGAAATAATGCCCAGCCTACGCCGCAGAATCGGCGGTAGAACGCTGTCTAGATAGTCTATCTAACATAAAATGAACCACCAATAATGATAGTATACTCAATCACAGAACTAAGATAGAATGAGCACGAATCAGATGAGAATAGAATAGTCACAATACAACTCATGAGTTTAAAATAATACATCAATGAGTCTTGAAGAGTAACAAAAATAAGCTGGAGACAAATCCAGTACAAAAGAATACTATCATACTACAAAGCTACACTCCAGGGTCAACTGTCTCAGTTGGGATAAGTCCCTCTTGAGCCAGGGTCTCCGAATCTAAACCCACAACATCCTGGGGTCCATAATAGGTAGGGTACTCCTCAGTGTCACCTGAAAAAATATATCCAGTCAGGAAAGGAGCAGAGTACATCTCTAACAGCAGTTCTAATCCATGATAAAAACTATGTAACAGTAAATAGCTGTGGATAAACAAGATGCATAAAATAGATACAAGAGATATATAGACAATAAGGAAATACTGGAAAGAAATACAATAATGAACAATATGCCAATGAAACAATAATACTAATGACTAAGTGTGTGAGTACTAGCTTAACATGTGATCGGCTTGGGCAAGATACAATGCGGCCTGGCTAATTATACGTGCGGTGCATGATCAACACTATTCGCTTACCAATACTTTATTCAATAGGGATTTGATCATATATCTATACCAATACTCCCCATCCCCAACTGGTATAATAGATCCAACCACGGTATGCTATGGCACTAGATTCCCCAAGAAGAGAGTGACTCCTCCCAAAAATCGGTGTCTGTACATGTACAAGATAACCAATGAAACAATACTTGTACCATATACACCATATACCAAGGAATAATATCTCATGACGAGATCCGGATATACCAATCCGTGTAACCATAGTGTCAAGAGAAACATGTATATCTACACTAGATACAACGAACATAGAGGATATCATAAATGAGAAACTATCAGAGAATGTACTCGCCTAAAGTCCAAAGAACAGTCTTACAGATGTCTGACTCGGTACCTCGAAGACCTAGATATAGAATACCACATTAATACAAGGTCCCGGAAAGAGAACAAGTTAAACTAGTCAACTTCTAGGTCAATAAATAAATTCTAAGTCAAAAGTCAACTATGGTCAACTCTAAAGTCAACTAAAGTCAAACATGGTCAAACCAAGGTCAACCTCACAAAAAATCTATATAAATAATATAGAAAATAAAATACAACAATTTAGGAATCAAAATTAGATCCCAAAAGATACCCACACAAGAATACTAATAATACAAATAATGCACACTCTAAATAATGTATATACAAACTAATATTTATACAAATAAAATAATATATTATTATTAGTATTATACCTCACAAAAATACCTATATATATACATATATAAATTAAAATGCATATATATATATATATATAAACAATTTAATAACTATATACTTATATATACATACATATAAACTTACAAAATTAAAATACCAAACACATGCACATATGTATGTATTTTACATGGCTAGAAGCACACATAAAAATACATTCATTAAATTAACAATTAAATATATAATAATTATAAATAATATAATTACACATTTAAACACATAAATATATTTTATAAAACATTTATGTATAATTTATGTTATTAACATAAGTACATATATATTTGCATGCAAGAAAGCTACATACATATATTTATACATCACATTAGAACACATAGAAATATAGATCTATGCTACAATAAATACCATAATAAATACACTAAAATAATATATAATATCTATATATATTTACTAGTTATAAATGATGAATTTTAAAGTATAAATAATTAGATCTACACAAAAACACACCAAATTGGAGAGTATCACACCGTATCCCACTAGATCTAGGATACGCATGTGACACGAGTCCAACACACAACCAAATGTACCCTGAAGGACACAAACAAGTCACAAATAATATTTATGAATAAATCAAAGTGTCAAAAGTAGATCTATGTGTCCGTGTCAAAATGCGACATGTACAAAGCCCCGTGTCGGAGGGAAAACTCCCAAAATGATACGTATCACCAAATAGTTGGGATACGAACCACATGTACCCAAATATGGACACGACACAAGCCCCAAACGCATAATCACATGCCCAATTGATCTATAGGATCAATTGACACACACAACAAAATGTAAATTCGGAATTCCAACAAAATTGACACAAAAAGCACCATAACTTTCTCCATGGGTCTCCTATGAACACAAAACAAAGTCCTATGGGTAGTACATACATATGGGTTGATTTTACATGATTAAATCTCAGATTTAGAAGCTATTTTAATGGGAAAAACTGAATTATACCTATTGGGACATGGATTTCCAATGAAACCTCCAATTGAGATGAACTTGCTTTCAAATTATAGATCCTTGCTCCTCTTTATAGATCCTTACTTCCTCCTTCTAGATTCTTGCTTCTCAACTTTCTAATGGTGAATTGGGAAGAATTTGGAATGAATTTGGTGGAGAATTGGAATGGGAATGGAAAGAATTTGGGAGTGGGAAATTCTAGATCTAGATTTGGAATGAGAATGAGAGGAGAGAGAAATTTCCCCCCCTCTAATATAGGCCGGCCATGCCCCCTTCCCCAAGCAATTATAAAATGTCCAATGTACCCCTTGGGGCCTCTCATGAAGAAATAATTAAGGAAGGAAGCTTCTAGTCTAATCATTTAATTAATTTAATCCATCTCCTTAACTATGGGCTTTCTAAATGGGCCAAGTCTAACTATTTAATTCATGTTGGTCCATGGGTCCAAACTAAACTAGTTGGGTCTACTAAAATAAGTCCAAAATAATTAAATAACATCCAACAACAATTAAATAAAACAACAAAAATTATTTACCATGCACAATATTTATTTAAATAGGAAATTACTAAAATACCCTTTTTCCTAAAATGTGGTAATAACACCATGCGACACGAACTAGGGGGATGGTCTGCCCTCGCAATACTTTCTCACTTCGGTCTAGAATCTCCATAGGCTCCTTTTCATATGTTAGGCACGGGCCGACTGTGATTTCGGAATGGTCAAGCACGTGACTAGGATCCAGTATGTACCTCCTCAATTGAGATACATGGAAGACGTCATGGACTCCTTCCAAAGTCTGCGGCAAGGCTAATCTGTAAGCAACCTCTCCGACGCGTTCTAACACATCGAACGGTCCGATGTACCTCGGACTCAGCTTTCCTCGGCCTCCGAATCTGAAAGTCCCTCGGGTAGGCAAGATCTTTAGAAATACGTGATCTCCAACCTAAAACTCTAAAGGTCATCGATACGCATTTGCCCATTGCTTCTGCCGGTCTTGTGCTGCTCGTAGGTGTCCTTGGATCTTCTTCACCTTCTCCACTGTACAAACGACCAGCTCTGGACCGAGAATCTGTCGCTCGCCTATATCACTCGAATATACTGGAGAACGGCATTTCCTGCCATACAACGCTTCATAGGGAGCCATCTGGATGCTCGCCTGATAGCTGTTATTGTAGGAAAATGCGACCAGATACAAATGGTCCTCCCATGATCCTCCGAAGTCAAGCATACACGCTCTCAACATGTTTTCTAGCGTCTAAATGGTGCGCTCGGACTGGCCATCTGTTTGTGGGTGGTACGCTGTGCTAAACTTCAGATGAGTACCAAGACTCTCTTGCATACTCCGCCAAAGTAAGACGTGAATCTCGTATCCCTGTCAGACACGATACTCACTGGCACTCCATGTAGGCGCATAATCTCTCTCATGTACATGTCTGCTAAGACCTCTGTAGATTGTCCAACTCGGAAGGGTAAAAAATGTGCGGACTTGGTGAGTCTATCCACGATTACCCATACTACGTTACGACCACTAGGACTCCTAGAAAAGCCCGTAACAAAGTCTATAGTGATGTGCTCCCATTTCTACTCCAGTATAGGCAGTGGTTGAAGCAATCCTGCAGACCTCTGATGTTCAGCCTTGACTTGCTGACACACCAGGCACTTGGCCACAAAGCACGCTATCTCTTTCTTCATTCCATGCCACCAGTAGTACTGCCTCAAGTCCCTGTACATCTTTGTACCTCCTGGATGAATATAGTAGGTCGAACAGTGTGCCTCTGTCATCAACTCTTGCCGAAGTTCTCCATTTGAAACATAGAGACGGTCTCCACATCTCAAGGTTCCATCTTTATGTATAGGTAGTACTGTCTGTAATCCAGCCTCTGTCCTCTGTCTGAGCCTCTGAAATCTGGCATCTGGCGGCAAAGCAGCCTTGATTCTCTCCACCAATGTCGATTGCAACTGAAAACTTGACAACTGTCCATCTATTCCAGGCATTACGATCTCTATACCCATCTGTTCTAGATCCCTCAACAGATGTTGTTGGGTAGTCAGGAAGAATGCCATAGGTCTTCTGCTCAATGCATCAGCTACTACGTTGGCCTTTCCTGGGTGGTACTGTAGCTCGATCTCGAAGTTTGTCATCACCTCTAGCCAACGTCTCTGTCTCTGGTTCAGATCCTTCTGGGTGTAGACATACTTTATGTCATGCCCCAGTCCCAAAAATACGTAGGACTAGGATACGTAAGTATGCCAGCCGCATGGATATGGCAACTCCAATATATGGAAACCAAATCCACACGTACGCTGTAATATGAATATCAAATCCACAAGTGGTATAACTGTAATACAAGTCACAGGGTAAAATCTAAATCTCATCCACCAAAATCATATAGAAATAAATAAACTGTATCTATGAAACTAGATCTCAATAAGAAGTATCTAGGATGATAGTTGGATGGAAACAAATCCACTACCAACTCGAATGGGAAAAGTAAATACAATATAAGTACAACATAATCAAACCCAATATAAGTATACCAGCTATCGATCACGGCTCGAAGAGAAGACATCCACTAAGCATATACAACCATCCAATCTGCGCTCCTGTAAATACTCAAGAACAGATACACCTGGCAGCGGACCAGGTCTTCAGAGTGACGTAACAAGATACAGAAAATATGAGCCAATTTGAATACAGTAAACATGCATATAATTTGAAAATAAATAAGTATGTTGTATAAGACAATCTATATGAATGCAAATGAGGACAACTTTTCGACGTATGGGCAAGGGTAGTCTACTCGATCTAAGCCTCATAACTCACATACCCGTCTAGAACATCAAAAATCGACATACCTCTGGGGTAGCGACCAGCGCGACTCTACAGAAATCGACATACCTCTGGGGTAGCGACCAGCGCGACACACGCCCATAGTGCGAACTATATATTACAGTTTACCAGAGTGGTTAGAAGCCCATACGCCTAATGATTATCCTCCCATGATACTAGGTGCCATGTGTGTGTCAACATATCTAATACATAGTAATGACTGGAGAAAAACTACACATGCAAGAACTATACAGAAATGAAATAAATAAAAAAAAATATAAATAGCATGCAAAGTACTGTAAACAATTTGGTAAGGTATCTTTCCTGGGGTCCTGCTGCTGGTATGAATCAGAGTCCAAGTCACAGTCCAAATAGCCTATGTATTACAAATTTATCACGTCAAAAGATAATTTATTTTAATTTATTTAATTCTGGAATAATTACTCTAAAATCCTATTTTAATCTTATTATTCTGATTTTTATGTTAATTCCTAAATTTTGTCCAAAGAAACTGAATTTTATCAACTTGAGACTCATGGCACGCAAATGAGGCGATCTGTTGACCGAAAAGTCAACCGACACAAACTCAACTTTCATACATGATTTCCTGTAGATTTCAGTGTCAAAAATATGCTGGAATTTACAGCTCATCCGAATTCAAATTCGTTTGGGAATTATGGCACATACAAATTTTGTATTATGCACCGATGGTTAAATTCTAACCTAGAAGTTCTACAGAATTAACAGTATGTAAATACTTCGAATTAAATTCTGGAAAAAATATATGTCGATTATCTCGACATTAGCTTTCCGAAACTTTAAACGGTTCGTGATTCTGATTCCTGGTTCTCCCGGAATCGCAAAAACATCGAAACACGTCTATTTTCAGACATGCTGTGCTCTACGAATTTTCCAGAATTTAATACTCATAATTTAGTAAAAAAAATTTATATAAACAGAAAGCTAACCTCAATATCGTTCTAAGAAAAAAAAAACTAGGCCTCATTTGGAGTCCGAAACTATGCGAAATGGCTTCTGGAAGATGAAGGAACCCTAGATGGCAATTCTCCAAAAATTGGCTCAAAGAAAACCCTAAAAATTAATAACTAAACTAATATATATATATAGAGGAGAGAGAGTGCAGCCGCGGCTCGGAGAGCGCCACATGGCAGCCATCCGTGCAGCCCTGCCCAGATCAAACGGTCACAGTTCGATGCGGCTTGGCTCAGCTGAGTCCGAGTCGAACTCTGACTCGGCTCGGCTCGAGGTCGGCTCGGCTCGGCTCGCACCCACTCAGCGGTCACTGACAGGCGGGCCCGGCACTGTTCACTGCTGGAGGCTGACAGGTGGGCCCCCTATTTGCTGACTGGGCAGAATTAGTTACTTTTTGGGTTTTCTTTTTCAGAAATTAGTTTTTAATTCAGTTTTTCATAATTAACTCAAAATAAATGCTAAAAATAATCAGAAAATTCCCAAAAAATTCTAAAAAATATAATTTATTATTTAGAATCTAAAATAAAAGTTTGAGATATTTTTAATTAAGTTTGAACATAAAATAAATTCTTTAAAGTTCTAGAAAATTAGTGTTACTAGTTTTTTAATTAACTAAAAATTATGGAAAAATCCCAATAATCTAAAATAGCCTAAAAATAATTCTAAATAAATATTTATATAAGTAAATATACTAAAAAAAATTATTTTCTAATTAACTAAGAGAATGCTCTAAATAACTTCAACATCTATAATAAATATATGTATATAAAATATACACAAAATACCTATTTTGGGTGAGGGAGTTTACAATCTACCCAACTTAAAACAATTTTGTCCTCGAAATTAAAATAAGGCATAATTTGTTAAATCCTTCACATTCGTACATAAGGTACGTCAATCGCAATCTCTTCCAAAAATTTAAATAACAAAATCTATTCAAATCTATCGCGATCACTTCAAAATTAAGATAACCACTGTTTAAATCAAAATTCAACCTGTCGTAATCTCTTCTCGATTTTTAAATAATCAACATCCAAATCTAACTCAAGTCTATATGACATCCCACATCAAAATTTATATCATAATTTCCAACTATCATAATCTCCTCTAGACTTTGAACAATAAACAATTCTAATCAAATCTTATTCCTATTCTCAACTTAAGAATTTTGTACTCTTCAAATATTTAAACTCAATTTACATCCTCAATATTTCAAATAGGTGACCCAACGATCAAAATTAAACTTTTTTAATTCAAATCATCAAATTGTAAAATTTAAATCTAATTCACCAATTGTTCAAGTCTAAAATTCTATATTTATCCTCAAAATTTAAATCGATGGTTCATCCTTCAATATTCAAAATTTAAATTATGTGCTCAAAGTATAAATATTTGGTCCGTAATATCAAGATTTTAAAATTCGTTAAATCCTCATTACCTTAATCCTTCTTTTAAAATTTCTCAAAATTGAAATGGCTTGAATCTCTCAATCTAATCTTACTTGATCACAATCTAAAAGAAATTACTCTCAAGTTGACAATGCACTGCTACCCAACTTAGAATTTACCCATCTATCACAGAAGGCTATATACTTTAAGAAAAATATTCCTTAATTTATTTACTCATGTCATTCAATCCTCAAAACTTCAACGCCGATTATATCATATATGATATGTCCTTAATTACGAAAGAATAATCCTCAAGTATGTGATCGGCCTATGGGGTATATCTAGTACTCTCTGTGTATCAAACTTATACCAAGCACGAGGTTTCGTCTTTCCGAAATAAGGGATGACGGAGATCAATAAATAAGAGTTCAAGGGTGAGGTAATAGAATAGAAGTATCGGGATCAAGGCATTTAAAGAATTCAAATAGAAATTGTCAAAGCAGTTGTGGATTGAAGTCCTATTTTGGTAATGCCTATCCACATGCTCGCATCGGTACAGTTATGTAACGGATACGATATGCTCAGACATATCTAGAGGGCAAGTTCATTCATCTACTAATCACTAGATATTTCAATCCACGTAAAGTAGTTATACGAAGGGCAAACCAAGCGCACTATGGTTGATCAGACCGTAGTACACTGATTCTAAAATGTATTAATGTATACATCCACTAATACATATATAGTGAACAAGCTTGATGGAAGAATAAGCTTGCAAAACTAGGCTATAATAGCGGCATAAGTCAAGGTGGTACAACAATTATAGGTACGCTAGATGATGATGAAAGGACGTACAAGTCAATTCAAGTTCACAAAAAAAAAACAGAATAAGCAATAATAATAAAGACTCTACAAATCTCTATAGTTATCATACAACCTCCTTGTCTAAGTCGCTAGTCGTCCAAATAGGGCATGGACCTCTAAATTCTATCGTCTGAATAAACGTTGTCGTCTAATGCTAGCATACAATTAATGTTGTTCAATCATACTTCAATAATAGGTCAAAAGACTATGTGATACTAGGTTGTGAAGTATACTACCCAACTTAAAATAATAAACTAATACTGTGATAGTCTTAAGGGTACCGTAGAAGCTCCTGTTAAGGTCTTCGAGAAGGGGTCTTGGTACTTGTTAGGGTATCCTCTTATATTACATAGGTCATGGTCGTCTTTGTCTTAGTCATAGTGCTTATAGAACAAGTGTCAATAGTAAGGATAGAAGAGTTACTAGCCTCAAGGGAAAAGGGGATATAACTTATATCGAGGTGGGGGTACATGCTACGCAATTTAAAACTAAAGGATAATCACCAGGTCACAATCTACAAGAATAACTTAAACCATCAAGTTCTAACTACTAAGCACACAATTTCAAAATTTAACATTAACAACTATAATCCTAGCAACTATATGTCCTTAACACAGAATAAAATCATCTGGCCTACAATCAGAAGTGTCAGATGGCACGAGTTGAAAGATGAAGAGAAGAAACGTAATTAGTCGTCGCACAATAGCGAGCGCTATGGTCGCAAAGGAGCAATATATGAAATTAAAAATAGAGGGCTCTAGATAGCATCATGGTTTTCTAAGGGGATGGTATGCTAGTTGCTATGTTCGAGGTATGATCAAGAAAAAAGTGTTGATTATATTCTTCTAGGCTTCCTAAGGTGTTGTCTACTAATAATAAGACAATGATCTAAGTTTATAGTTCTCCAATACTATCTAACTATGAAGGTTAGGTTCAGTCCAAATTTTCAATTTTTGGTTTTCTATTGGTTCCTCAATACTAGGGTCAAACATTATGGCAAAACTTCTAACTAACTCTAGTAGTGTCTATACTACTCTCAAGTCCTCATAATACATCAAGGGGTAATGGTGAACCAATCTATAGATAAGAAATTCTAGGGTTCACTAGATATTCTAAACTTAGTGGTGTGTCTATATTCTCGTTGTATTCTTAATAGGTATGATACTCTAATTATCATCTAACAACAGGAACTTCTATATTATAGGAGAAGGCTATACTTAAAGAACTATTAGGGAAGCACATGAATCAAGCATGATGCAATTGTTCAAATAGAACAGATAGGAGGAAGATGAATCATAGTCAATGTGGATGAGATCCTATACTCTAGTCCTAGGTGCAGGCTTGTTCGGTACAGTAACGTAACCGAGACAATATACTCTCGACCTGCATGGACCACCACAAAAATATGCCATGTCCTAGTCCCAAAAATACGTAGGACTAGGATACGTAAGCATGCCAGCCGCATGGATATGGCAACTCCAATATATGGAAACCAAATCCACACGTACGTTGTAATATGAATATCAAATCCACAAGTGGTATAACTGTAATACAAGTCACAGGGTAAAATCTAAATCTCATCCACCAAAATCATATAGAAATAAATAAACAGTATCTATGAAACTAGATCTCAATAAGAAGTATCTAGGATGATAGTTGGATGGAAACAAATCCACTACCAACTCGAATGGGAAAAGTAAATACAATATAAGTACAACACAATCAAACCCAATATAAGTATACCAGCTATCGATCACGGCTCGAAGAGAAGACATCCACTAAGCATATACAACCATCCAATCTGCGCTCTTGCAAATACTCAAGAACAGATACACCTGGCAGCGGACCAGGTCCTCAGAGGGACGTAACAAGATACAGAAAATATGAGCCAATTTGAATGCAGTAAACATGCATATAATTTGAAAATAAATAAGTACGCTGTACAAGACAATCTATATGAATGCAAATGAGGACAACTTTTCGACGTATGTGCAAGGGTAGTCTACTCGATCTAAGCCTCACAACTCACACACCCGTCTAGAATATCAGAAATCGACATACCTCTGGGGTAGCGACCAGCGCGACTCTACAGAAATTGACATACCTCTGGGGTAGCGACCAGCGCGACACACGCCCGTAGTGCGAACTATATACTACGGTTTACCAGAGTGGTTAGAAGCCCATACGCCTAATGATTGTCCTCCCATGATACTAGGTGCCATGTGTGTGTCAACATATCTAATACATAGTAATGACTGGAGAAAAACTACACATGCAAGAACTATACAGAAATGAAATAAATAAAAAGAAATATAAATAGCATGCAAAGTACTGTAAATAATTTGGCAAGGTATGTTGCCTGGGTTCCTGCTGCTGGTATGAATCAGAGTCCAAGTCACAGTCCAAATAGCCTATGTATTACAAATTTATCACGTCAAAAGATAATTTATTTTAATTTATTTAATTCTGGAATAATTACTCTAAAATCCTATTTTAATCTTATTATTCTAATTTTTATGTTAATTCCTAAATTTTGTCCAAAGAAACTGAATTTTATCAACTTGAGACTCATGGCACGCAAATCGAGGCGATCTGTTGACCGAAAAGTCAACCGACACAAACTCAACTTTCATACATGATTTCCTGTAGATTTTAGCGTCAAAAACATGCTAGAATTTACGGCTCGTCCGAATTCAAATTCGTTTGGAAATTATGGCACATACAAATTTTGTATTGTGCACCGATGCTTAAATTCTAACCTAGAAGTTCTACAGAATTAATAGTATGTAAATACTTCGAGTTAAATTCTGGGAAAAATATATGTCGATGATCTCGACATTAGCTTTCCGAAACTTTAAACGGTTCATGATTCTGATTCCTGGTTCTCCTGGAATCGCGAAAACATCGAAACACGTCTATTTTCGGATATGCTGTGCGCTACGAGTTCTAATTCTTGCTAATCATCACCGTTATATATATAATTTAGGGTTAACTAGGTTGTATCCAGAATACAACTCTCGCGACAATACGATGCTTACATACAAACACGATACAAAGAGTATAGGCATTTACCTCGCTGGCTGGACAAGGTTCTTCTCGTCGCCTGGTCATCCTCCGACGAAAGGGAACTCCGGCGTCGGCCGGCGAGCAGCTTCAGCGGCAGTGGCTGAATCAGCAAGGGCAGGGACTGCAACAACAACAGCTGCTCCAGCAGCGGCGTTGCTGGGTGGAGTCATGCGGGGGTGGTCGTCCAGACGTGGGGCGGTCGAGCGACGTTGGCCTGCGACAATGCTCTGGTCAGAACGGTCGGGGGCTGGGGTGTACACCGGTCGGGAAGAAGTCGGTTGGGGGTGTGCACCGGTCGGGTTGGGATGCAGTTGGTTGAGGGAAGTCCGACGGGATGGGGAGCAGTCGGCAGGGGGTGTCCGGCGGGTTGGGGAGCAATCGGCAGGGGAAAGTCCGACGGGATGGGGAGCAGTCGGCAGGGGGAAGTCCGACGGGATAGGGAGTAGTCGGTAGGGGGAAGTCCGACGGGTTGGGGAGCAGTCGGCAGGGGGAAGTCCGGCGGGTTTTGGGGAGGAGGATGAATAGTAGTTTATTAGGGTTTTGTATAAGGGGGTTTTGTATTTATATTTGGTAATGGAGATTATGGGCTGGACTCGAGGGTTGGGCCTGTCCGGCTTGTTGGGATGGAAATGGTCCACTTGAAAGGCACATGTGGGCTTGGTTTGGTTCTACTTGAGGTAAATTTGCCTTAAATTTAAATTAATTAACAATTCAACATGGTAATTCCAATTGTGTCGAAAATATAAAGATCTAGATTTTTGGGTGGTACACAGGAGTCGTGACATAACAAGCTTGGTGTAGGCTGATACCCTAATTTAGGTACGTGGGATTTGGGTTGTAGTTGTATCTTAAAAGAATAATTAAATAAATCCTATATTTGACGAGGGGGTTTACAACCTGACTTATACTGAATGAACCTAATCCCTTACTCCAGATACCAGACATATACTGAGAAACCTGATAGTGGCTCGACGTACCTCACTCCTGACATACTAGAATCTCCAGAACTGAAATATTTGTACTGATAAGACAAATTCCCGTGGTTATTTTCTTGTCCCTATCCTGATTGTACTTGTCAAGTTATTGTCCAGTCTTGAATCATATCTAAGGCAGATTCATGAGCACCGCGGTCAAGAATCCTTGATAACTTGCCTAAGTTAATAACTAGAACAATTATCTAGAAGCATCTAGAGAGATTTCCTGGCTACATGCAATCCTGGTATCCCAGCGACACCTGATGGATTTGGAGCTCTCCGTCGAGAGGTGCACACTTCTAGCACACCACCGAGTGTTGTAGTTTACCAAAAAAGTACTTTATACTTAATTAATCTATGCTATGTACTCTTACGTCTGGATAACCTGGATAGTCTGTAGAGATGTGGCTGTATGGAATCTCAACTGTATTTGTTAGTAACAAGGATTATGATAACCCTAGTTAGTTAATGGTAGTAAGCCATAGGTCATGTTTGGCCGTAATTGCATGTTTTCTAGTCTTGTCTTGTCTTGTCATAGATTATCTAGCTACTAATCCTGAACTGTACCAGTTACTGATTCCTAAAACTGCTTAAATTGCTTATTTACATATTGCTCTTATTTATATTTTCTTATGCTATTAAACGTTTGCATGCTGGTCTTAGTTCCTAAGTTGGTTCCCTTGTGGTACTTCGTTGTTTTGGGGTCTGACCCCACTGGTTTTGTATGGCCAGATTTTGGAGCAATACTGCAAGATCTCCCATACATCCCGCCTCCAGATGTTGAATACGAGGAGCACCCGAAGACTTGAGTGGGTTTCTTCTTCATCACCCACCTGATCTTGTACTTATACTTTTGAGGCATTTAGCCACCGAGTATGTATTTAGCTTATATTTTGGTACTTGACATTCTAGTCTATGGGCCTACATGTAAAGTATATTCTAGACTATAGCTAGAGCTGATCATGTAATATTATACTATGCTAGTTCTTTATTTTTGTAACTAGTTTCATGATCATCTATGTATGTATAGTTTGGGATGCCTTACTATTATATATTTGGTGATTATACTTCTTGTAACTTGTTGCTTACTTGAGATTAAGACAACTAGGAATCTTGCCCCAGGAATGATTGTTGGACTGTAGAGTAAATCCGCACTTGTCTAGACAGTCGTGACCGTATCTCGGGCTATAGAGTACTTTGGTGTATGTAGATAGCTTTGTCCGCCTCCACTCTCTAGTATTCTAGTTCTGGGGCATGACACGATTGAAGTAGTGGCCTATGCAGGTCTAAAAATTTAGAAGTGTGGGGGTTTATCATTGTTTAGATTTCTCAATCATGCTACTCCTTGATCTCCTCCAGCGTTAAATTTGTATCCCATAAATCTTGATTCAATATATGCTTTGATCCTCGATCTATCATGTCCTTCAATTTGATCCTTGTGTTCTCTATCTTTCAGGAAAACTACTCCTGGTCCTTCCGATCAACCAGCTAGAGTTTTGCCGGTAGCGGGACAACTACCAGCTGGTTAGCATCTCTTTGCGGTTCAGCCACAATATTCTGAAGCAGAGTCCAGGATGGCTCAAGATATGGAACAGCAGGTCCATCAAGAACCACTAGTTGTACCCGCATTGGCAGTCCCGCTAGTACCGCCCAATACAGAAAGTGATATTCAAGCCCTGATGGGGATCATCAGACAGTTACTAGCATCTCAAGATTGACTGGGTGACGCTCTCACCCAGTCCGTATAAGAGGCATTAGAGAGAGGCGGGCATCATGCCCCCAACTCAGCAAGCAACTTCAAGCGCCTCCAACCATCATATTTTTATGGTACCTAAGATATGATTGCATCAGATGCATAGCTTCAGGACACTGGAGCTATCCTAGAGGCAACCGGAGTGCCTGACAGAGAGCAAGTATCAGTAGTTCGAGTGCAGTTGCTAGACTTGGCCCGAGACTGGTGGGCAGCACAAATGATTTCTCTGACAATACCCGTCCCTTGGGCCGTCTTCAGTGAGAGGTTCCAAATGAGGTACTTTGATGCGGTATCGCATTATGATCTTCAGCAAAGGGTTAACAACTTAAAGCAGATGGGCAGGACTGTCGATGGCTATACGGCAAAGTTCTGCAGACTAAGTTAGTTTTCTTCCACCTTAGTGGTGACCAAATTGGATAAAGCTAGAAGGTTCTAGCAGGGAATTCACCTGGAGATCATATTGACCATAGAACAGCATAAGTTCAAGACTTTTGATGTTGTATCACGAGCAGCAAGGAGGCATGAGTATACCTCCCAATGAATCATGGATAGAACTGGAGGAAGGAAGAGGACCCATACCTTAGAAGGTTCTTACTCCCAGTCTTCAGCACCAGCCCTGGCAGTTAGGGCGTTAACCATTGGATTTCTGAGGAGGCCAGCAACAACAGCCTCGGTCCAGCAAATAGCACCAACCCAGCTCCAACAATAGAGGATATCTTCTTCAGTAGGGTATTCTCATTGTGGGAAACCTGGGCACGTATTTTTTGAGTGCCACAGAGCACAAGAATTTTGTTTAGCCTATGGAACTCCAAGACACATAGTGGGATCTTACCCGCACAGAGCTAGTTCATCATCTCTTCCCCGGTAGGACCACAGTATAGGGCTCTAGTGCCGGCTCAGCAGAACCAGGGTCAGAGGCCTTTGCTGACCCAATCTAAAGTATACTAGCAACAAAGGCCACAGCAATATACTCAGGCCCAAACCCAAGTATTGGCCAGACAAGGAGGTCCACAGCAGAGAGGACCAGTACCGAGAGGACGAGGTTAGGCAATGGCACTCATTGTGGAAGAGCAGTTAGCTTCAGGTAAAGTGGTGGCAGGTACCATTCTCTTCAACTCTCATTCAACTTCAGTATTTTTTGATTCAGGTGCATCACATTATTTTATGTGTGCACAATTTATGATACGAGTTATTTTGGAACCTGAATCCTTATCAGAAGACTCAATATACTTACTGGTAACAGTATCGTGGCAATCGATAAAGTTTATGTATCGTGTCGAGTCATAGTGTGCTGGCGAGGATATCCCACCAGATTGCTAGAATTTCCTATAGGAGATTATGATGTCGTCTTAGGCATGGATTGGTTAAGTGCTCGATACACGATGATAGATTGCCATACTGGCAAGGTTATCTTTTGTATTCCCCGAGAAGAAGAATTCTTATTTTTTAGGGGCAAAATAGAGTCATCACCAGCAACCTTGAGAATAGCAGTAGCGAAAGAAGTATGATTCAGCAGAGTTATTGATGAATTTCCAGATGTATTTCCAGAAAAACTTCTAGGCATGCCACCATAAAGAGAGATTGAGTTTACCATCGATCTACTTCCCGGAACAGCCCCAATATCAGAGAGAGTCTACAGGATGGTGCCTTCAGAGTTAGAAGTCTTATACCGAATGATTGAAGAATTGAGAACCAAGGGATTCATCCGTGCTAGTGGATCTCTTTGGGGAGCTCTGATGCTACTTTTGAAGAAGAAGGATGGCACATCACAATTATGTGTTGATTATCGTACCCTCAATACGGTAACCATCAAGAATAAGTATTCGTTGTTTCGGATAGATGACTTGCTCGACCATCTTAGTGGAGCGACCATGTTTTTGAAGACTAATTTATGTTCTGAATATCATCAAATCAGAGTCAGAGAGAAAGATATACCCAAGATGGCGTTCAGATCAAGATATGGCCATTGGGAGTTTCTAGTAATGCCCTTTGGAGCAACCAATGTGCCAGCAGTATTTATGGATCTCATGAATCATATTTTTATGCCTTACCTGGACAAGTTCGTGATAGTATTTATCGACGATATCTTTGTGTACAGTCGGAGTGAAGCAGAGCACGAGCAGCATCTTCGAGCAGTTCTTCAAATTTTAGAGAGCATAGTTATATGCAAAGTTTAGCAAATATGAGTTCTGACTTGTTCGTATTTCCTACTTGGGTCACATCATTGCCAGAGGTGGGGTGGAGGTAGATCCCAAGAAGATAGAAGCCGTTGAGACATGACTAGTACCCAAAATAGTTGCAAAAGTTCGCTGTTTCTTGGGATTAGCAGGATATTATCGACGATTTATGGCATACTTTGCAAGAATTGCTGCACCCTTGACGCAACTACACGGAAGGATGTGCACATTGATTTGACATATGTATGTCAGACCTCTTTTGAGAAGCTTAAGCAAAAATTAATCATAACACCTATTTTGATGCTTTCGGATGGGACAGGTGATTCATAGTTTATTGTGATGTGTCCGGCAAGGCACTGGTATGAGTTCTAATACAGCATGGCAAGGTTATAGCTTATGCGTCCCAGCAGCTTCGGGATCATGAAAGAAATTATCCGACGCACGACTTGGAGTTAGCAGTAGATATTTTTGTACTCAAACTTTCGAGACATTACTTATATGGAGATCGAGTAGAGATTTATACCGATCACAAGAGTTTAAAGTATGTCTTTACCCAGAAGGATCTTAACTTGAGGCAAAGATGATGGCTGGAATTGATGACAAACTATGATCTTGACCTTCAATATCATCCTGGGAAGGCCAATGTGGTAGCGGATGCCTTGAGACAGAGAGTAGAAGCTTATTTTCTCACAGCACAGCGAGAGATTTTAGAAGATCTTCAAGAGATGGGCGTAGAAGTATTATTGCTTAGCAACGCAACATTGATGACAGGTCTACAAGTTCAGTCTAGTATAGTAAAAAGAATCATGGTAGCACAGTCAGCAGATGCCAAGCTTCAGCAACTTAAGGCATAGTGTGAGGCAGGACATAGACCAGAACTTAGCATTCCCAATGACGGAACTCTCCGTTTTGGGAATTGTCTTTGTGTACCTAAAAGAGACCTTCATTGTGAGATTATGTTAAAATCCCATAGTTCATAATATTCAATGCATCCTGGAGCAACCAAGATGTAAAAGGACATTCATCAGCATTTCTGGTGGAATGGAATGAAGCACGAGATAGCATGGTTTGTTTCTCGATGTTTGGTATGTCAGCAAGTTAAAGCTGAGCATCAAAGACTAGCATAACTTCTTCAACCTTTACCAATTCTAGAGTAAAAGTTGGAACATTGTTTGATAATAAACGAAAGAAATTAAAACTAGGTTTATACGAAACCCTTTCTTTGGTTTACAAACAAGAAAAAGAAGTACAATTAATCCTATACGAGGATGTTAAGTACAAAAATTTAATTCTGGGGAAATATTGATATAAGAGTCTGATCTGCGGTCGATCACTTTGTCCCTTGGACCACACGATGACGAAGAAGTGCTGTAGAAGACAAAAAAGAAGCTTCAAAGACTGCAGGAGGGGTTGAACTCTCGTTGCCAAAGCTCTCTATATGTGCTCTCTTGACCTTGAAAGATCTTCGACCCTTTCGACCCTTTTCAACCTTGGATTCGACACCCTGGACCTCCGTGGCCGGAGGTCTCTATTTATAGAGTTCAGCTACAGTCGGCGTAGAAACCGAACAGCGGAGAGAGTTGCACCTTTTACGTGGCGGTTATAATAATTGCTACCCACGTATGAATGATCTCCTGAATTGGCGTGTGACGCGTGTCCCATTATGAGGTAATGCATATAATCGCTTATCGAAGATCACGGCATACAAGCCACGTAGATAACTGTCCCTTGCGTAGAGATGGTTGGCATAAAAGCCAAATAACTATCTCGTAGGCGTAAAAGCCAAATAGATGTTCTAATGGCGGAAAAGCCGAGTAGATGTCATATTGGCGTAGAAACTAAATTGCTGTCATATTGGCGTAGAAGCCAAATAGCTGTCATGTTGGCGTAGAAGCCAAGTAGCTGTCCTGTTGGCGAATAAGCCAAGTAGCTATCATATTAGCGTAGAAGCCAAGTAGCTGTCATGTTGGCATAGAAGACAAGTAGCTGTCATGTTGGCATAGAAGCCAAATTCTGCGTAAAGCTTGATGCTACATGGATAGGTAACCAGCATAAAGATAACCAATTATCCTTCTTTGACTGAGGTTTTGAGCGTGTTCTGGGACAGATAGCCTTACCACGCACCTTTGCAAATATAGCCTGAGTTGGAATATTTTGAGGAGATAGCATACGGCGTACTCATATAGTTGAAAATAGCCAGGTCGGTGTATTTCAAGGAGATAGCGTACAGCGTGCTCCTATAGCTGAAAATAGCCTGGTTGGCGTAATGTACGGGGATGGTGATATGGACGTATTAGCCCTAATTATAGCTCACCCAGTCGTTAAAAGTAGAACCAAATCTCATGCATTAAATGCAGAGATCTACCCCCATCTCGCGCATTAATTGCAGAGACGTGCCTCGAGTTCTGTACGAAGAACAGCTTTTGACGTGGCGGTTGGTTTCGTCTCTTCCTGAGCGTAAAAGCTCATCTTTGCCTGTGTAAAATAGGCAGCATATTCCTTGAATGCGTAAACGATGTCTTATATCAAGGGTTATGTCACTAGACGACAGTCTGGAGCTCTGTGCATAATCATCATTGCAGCCGTCCTCTCGATCATCGTGCAGTACTCTTTGTCAGGAGTCAGGTTTACTGCTTCCACTGACAGGTTCATTTGAGAAATACGAAGAGTTCCTCGTACAACTTCCCGCTGCATTAAAAGCAGATAGGTTTTACGCCGAAGTGGCGATGTAGTAACCTTTTTACGCCAAAGCAGTATGGAAATACTGCTTTACGCGGGCTGTTCTGGAGCTATATCTTATGCTGAATAGCGTTGAAGCTCTGTTGTATGCCGATGGCTCTGGAATCATGTTTCACGACACCCAGTGCTGGAGCTTTGTTTTACGCGGACTTCCTGCATGTTGAGGGTTTTACGTGTATGATTCCCCAGCGTATTTTTTATGCTTCTACAAACATATTACCATAAATTTTGTGACAAGTCTACCTAGATCCCCAGCTGGCAGGGATGCGATTTGGGTAATAGTCGACCGACTCACGAAAGTTGCACACTTTCTTCCTTTCAGGATTGGCCAGTCCACAGAACAGTTAGCGAAGATATATATGAGACAAATTGTTAGACTACATGGGGTACAAGTTAGCATAGTTTCAGATAAAGATTCCAGATTTACTTCTCACTTTTGGCAGAGTCTTCAAAAGAGCCTAGACACCCGCCTGAAGTTCAGTACGGCTTATCACCCCCAAACAGATGGTCAGTCAGAGCAAACCAGCTAGACACTAGAAGATATGCTTCATTCATATATCCTTAACTTTGGTGGTTCGTGGGAGGATCACTTACACCTAGTAGAGTTCTCCTACAATAATAATTTTTAGGCCAGTATAAAGATGGCACCCTTAGAGGCACTGTATGGCAGGAAGTGAAGATCTCCTACAACAACACTTTATCCTCACGACAGTCTATCATCGTATGACTATCTCTCAGCCAGTCTATGCCTAAGATAATGTTAAAGTTGCCCATAGGAAACTCGATCAACTTTGCAGGTAATAAATGTCCACATACTATGACTGGCTATGCTAGGCACACCCTACTAACTTCTACAATTCTATTGCCAGGGAGTATATTCAGCTCCTCTAGCTATGCCTCAAACTCCAACCTAATACATGTCGTAAATTATGCAGATATAAATGAGTGTGATGCTCCTGAATCAAACAATGATATGGCAAGAAAAGATGTAACAGAAATATTATCTGCTACTATGTCATATAATACAAATCTACCTCCAGAGATAAGGTAAATATATCCCCTTTGCCTCGTCGAGCTCCCTGCTGCTGCCTTCCCTAGTGTCGTTGTTGTGGTCCTTGCTGATTCTGCTATTGTTTTTGTCGGTACAATTGAGCCTGCGTCGGCAAAGGATGCTGAGCTATGGGTCGCACTGTTGGTCCTCCTTGTTGTACTACCCTTAGAGCTGGCAATGCGGAAAACTGTTGTACTGGCCCTTATGGCCTCGATATTGATGGGCAAGTAGCAATCCTATGATCAAGACTTCCATACCTCAGGCATAATCTATTTGTTTCTTGACAAACATCCCGAGTATAGCCTCCCTTGCCACAATATGTTCAACCTATCAGTGTTTCCCGATGTTGTTGTTATTGCTGATATTGCTGCCTTGGCTGGAACCTCATTGCCCTCTCCAACTCCATTGCCATAATGGTTGGAGAAAACATCCTTAGTCGGCAAAACTCTATGGCATAGTCGTACACGGTCCTACCGGCCTGTTTGAAATTGACGAATCTCTGCTGCAGTTCACACTGAGCCACAACTCTAAAGTATTTAGGCCTGAACCGGGTCTTAAAATTGCCCTAAGGAATAGGATGCCTTAATCCTACCTCCATTGAGGCCCACCAATCTTGTGCAAGATCCTAAAGTTGTAAGCGGACCTGGTCAACTTGCTCTTCTGTCGGAACCTTAGCCACTGTAAGAATGGTCTCAATATCCTGGAGCCAATCATCTGCCATGATGGCATCCTCCGTGCCATCGAAATATCTGTGGTTCAATCTTCAAAATCTAACAGATGCCCCAGAATATGTTCTTCCGTCTCGTTCTAGGGCTATTTGTAACCCTTGGTTCAACAGAACATTCTGTTCTTATTGCTGAAGTTGTTGACGCTACTGTTGTTGTTGTTGTTGTTGTTGTTGTTATTGCTGCACCACCATCTGGTGTTGTTGTACAGCCAATATTCCTCGGATAATCTCTAGCAAGATCGGGGTATCCAATACTGCTGGTACTATATAAGGTACGTGAATATCTGGAGCCCGTTGCTCTGTCGCATCTATTATGGGCATAACTTGAAGCCCTGGCTGGGGTTCTACAGGATCTCATTCTTCTGGTAACTCTACATCTCTTGTTGCTTCAACATCTGGTGGAAAGGAAACCCAAAAGAAAAGCACAAAATATATCAAGTACACGACGAGAAGGAACAAGAAAACAACTAACTGGATAATTCAAGCTGAGTATCAAAGAGGACAAATTCAAAATTTCAAGAAGGATCATGTTTGATTGAGACTCCTATGACTATGACACCCCACAAGTCTGAAGAATAGACCTGCATGGGCCACCATTAAAACCTTGTCATGCCCCAATACCGGAATACGGAGACGGACATGGCAAGCTACCCCGTACAAGGTACTATTTGTCGCACGACGACCACGGCTATAATAAGATAAGGGGTGCATTCTACAATCATGTCACTTAGGGTCACACTGTTTGCGAAGAAAAGTTTATACGAAACTTTTATATTACAACCTATTGAAAATAAAGAAAATTACAAAAGATCCTAACATGAATATAAGTACAGTTGATTCTAGGAAAGTATAGTTGTAGAGATCTGATATGCGGATGATCACTTTACTCCTTGGACCACACAACATCGAAGAAATATAGGGAATATTATGAACAACTTGTTGAGTTTAACAATAAGAAAGCTTTGGCAACAACCGCACGATAAGCTTCTCACTCTCTCCTTCTGTTCTTAAATTTCAAAGACTTTAAAAAATCCTAATTTTTTGCCTCTTTAATGGATGTACCGATCCTATATTTATAGAGTTTAGGAGCAGTTATGAGAGTTTGTGCATACTTTGGACAATCTGCACTATTTTACCATTGTGTGTACACTTTTGGTGGATTAACACCCCACGTTCTGAATGAGTGGGTGCACAAATTGCTGCATGCTTGACACGTAGCTTCCTAAATGAGGAAAGCATAGATCGTGGGGGACAATCATTTGTATACTTTTTACGAGAAGCATGGCATGTAAGACACGCACTCATAACTGCTCACTGTCAGTTATGATAGTATGCGCACTTTAGAAGTGGTCTAGAGAATGCACACTTTTGGAAAGATTGGTTGTACAAGCGCTCTTTTGAAGAAGTAGCCGTGATGGCGCACTTTTGATAAAATTAGCCGTGATGGTGCACTTTTTTAGAAGTTGGCACAATGGCACAATTTTGAAGAAATTGGCACAACGGCACACTTTTGAAGAAGTTGGCTCAACAGCGCACTTTTGAAGGAGTTGGCACAACGGCGCACTTTTGAAGGAGTTGGCACAATGGTACACTTTTGAAGGAGTTGGCATAACGACACACTTTTGAAGGAGTTGGCATAATGGTGCACTTTTGAAGGAGTTGGAACAACGGCGCACTTTTGAAGAAATTAGCACAGCATCGGTTCGTTAAACGATAACCTGGGTCTGTGTGCCGCAGCCCAGCTGTTATGATGACTTCTGACTCTTCGATTTATATTCCATCCTATCAGATTCATCGTATTTAATGCTTGGGGGAAAAGCAAACATGTAAATTATACGTATGTCTACACTAATGAAAGCAACTTGAAAGTGTGCCACTTTTCTATTTTCTGAATAGTGTGCCACCCTTTGAAAAAGAAAGAAAGTGCGCCATCCTCTGAAGTTTTATGAAAATGCGTCAAAGCATTGAGCACTAAGAAAGTGTGTGTCTTTCTTCTGAAATAAGCATAGTGTGTGTTGTTCTTCCACTGTTGGATTTATTTGTAGAAAACTGTGCCATCTTTATAAGGCGTACTTTTTATGCTTCTACAAGACCCCCTTCAAAATTTTTGAATTCGTTCAGATGAAATCAAAATACTTTGAATTAGAAACATAAAAAAATTGAGATATTTTTGTGTGCATTTTGGGCAGAATTCCAACAGATTTGCTGACGTGGCTGGCATGCACGTATCTTTGACTTGCTTTTTGGTTTTGACGCAGCCTTTGGGGGAACACAGGTGACTTTTCAGGAACAATTTTGAGAGCTATGCCACACTTGGCATGTCATCTCCTAAAAATAGGAGCAAAACTTACCAACATTCTTAAACTTATCTCTATTTTATTGTGAGACTTGAGCATGGCTACCATAAAGTTTGAGCCTACGAAGATGATCGTAGCAGTATGGCTCCATCGGCTTTATTGTCCGCCGAGAAGATGCAAGAGGAGACACTTCTCAACGATGGGTGAGAGACTCGTCCGAATATTATTACCGTTGAGCTCTTTGTGTGATGGAGCATGAAAGGATATCATAGGTTTTGTCATTCATATTGAACTAATGAATTACCCATAAGACTGTTCATTATCTTCAAACCCAGCTCGCTGGAATTACTCTCTAAACATGGCCCCTGATCTGATTACAGGGATGAGATTGGAATCCCAACCAAGACTTCTAGCGGTGGCGCTGGATGGCGATAGCGGAACAGTTTCTGTTTGACTCACCATGTCCTCCATCGAGTCCTGACAAAAATGGGTACATGCTAATTTAAACAGGCCCAGTCATGTGTAGCGTCCTCGCTTGTCCACAACATGGAAAATTTTTCCCTGTACTTTGGTTTGCACTGAGGAGCTCATTTCTTCTGTGCCTTAATTCATCTGCATCAGGAGTAGACAGAACACAGAGATGGGGATAGCTCTGTGATAGATCCTCATCATATGAAAATCCAGATGTAATGAATTTCTATATGTATAATCATGATTTTAGAATAAAAATCTAGGTGTGATAGATCTCCATCATATGGAATCATTATTAAGCATCAATAAAATTTTATCATGACTTCATTATGCGTATTGCTGATGAGTAAATTTTGGTTGTTTTTGCCTCCACAAAAATGTGCCTTGAAACGAACCGAGTATTGTGCGCACTATGCCTCTTCTGTCGTCTAAATAGTGTGCATATTTACTCACAGTTATACCAACTGACTGATGCACATATTCTGTTAAGCGTATTATGACACCCTTTCTGACAGGAGATCAAATATATGCATGTGGGAATAGTAGAAATTTTGGACTAGTATACAGAATTCCAACAATCATACTTGGCGTTTCAAATTCTGTTCTTTGCTCGGGAAACTAACCATAGCCTCATTTCACTAAAGAGTCATGTTTGGGGATTCAAACCGTCATTTCCTAACTTATAAATATTGGAGTTGCTTGTTCCATTCTTACGAAGACTTATAAAATGACGTCTGAGGCTACTTCGAAGAAGAAAGACAAGGAATTTGATGAGACCATTGTTTCTTCTTCTTCTATCAAATCGTCTTTTTCTGAAGAAAAGAAAGAGGTGTCTACTGTCCAACCGGGTAAAACAGATGTCCTCCAAGATCTTATCAATCCTTCATTGGATGAACCTACCCAACCTTAGATTGATGTAAGTGATCCCCTTGTTTCATGTGCTGTCGTGGAGGAACGAGAAGATTAGGCCAGAATAATAGCTACCCGTCGAACATTTGCATATTCTGACATATGCATCCTTCACGCTCTTGCAATATTTGAAAATAATTTAGGAGATTCTGACTCATTTTTTCCCTGAGTATTTGTATTGTTCTTCCTTATTTTCCATAAATAAAGAAATTTTGTCTTACCTTAGTGATACTTTCAAATCGAGACCCATTGAATATATCTGCTCAGAGGTATTATGGACATGGCAGATAACTCTGTAAAAGAATTTGATAGATTTATCACCTAAGGCATACTCATGCTGAGTACAAAATTACAAATTTTATAGGATGCAATGATATTAAAGGTGATATTGACATGATAGCTCACTAGTTTACTCCACTAGGGAAGAGAAGAAAGAGTATTTCAAGGGTGAACTATTGTCTTCTCTTTAGGGAATAATAAATGGAATATGATTCAGAGATAATATGCACATGAATCATATTACACTTATTGACTGGTGAATAAATATGTGAGATTATTCCCAATCAAACTAGGGATCAGGAATAGGATATCCTTAAAACAACAGGGCTTTAAGAATATAATATTTTTGTTGGAGAGAATTATTTAGATGATCTCAACGAGAATATTCTATTGGATTTTAGTATCGTCCCCCGGGAAACTTTGAGGACCCATTACTCATGTCTTATTCAAGAATGAATATAGGTAACAGTTTGAGAGGCCGTGTAGGCTATGAGTTGTTGGAGATTAAAAAATGTATTTGCTATACATATTATTTTAATATGCTGGAAATGGAGAAGAATATGTCATGTTTAGAAAAAATACTTCTTGAATAATTTGTCATTGATAGGCATCATTATCAAATCTCCATTAGACTTAGCTAGCCTGTAGGCTCCGTTAGAGAATACTGTCTCCACTACATAAGGAACTTTCCATTTAGCTTGGAATTTGTCTTTACTCTTATGGGTTGTGATCATTGATCTTCTTACTGAAAGGACCAATTCACCAACCTGGAATATTTTTTTTATGACTTTTCGATTAAAAGCTCTAGACATGCGTGCTTGGTATAGCTCAATGCACTGTTGAACATGCAGACATTTTTCATCCAATGCTTCTAATTCTTGCAGGCATAATCGATCATTATCTCTGTTGTTAGCTTATTAGGAATAGCTATTCTAAGAGAAGGTATCTGGATTTTGAGCGAAATAACTACTTCACATCCGTAGACCAAAAAGAATGGTGTACAGCCAGTTGGAGTTCGAACTGTTGTACGGTAAGCCCATAAAAACTCCCCGAGTTTCTCATTCCAATTGTGTTTGTTAGATGAGACAAACTTTTTGAGGAGTATGATTATAGTTTTGTTGAAGGCTTTCGCTAAGACGTTGGATGTTGGATTGTAGGCCGTAGATGCAATATTCTGGTTCGATTCTTGTCACAGAACCGATAAAATGCTTGATTGGCGAATTATGGTCCAATTTTATGTATTATCCTTTGGGAAACACCAAAATAATAGATAACATAGTGTTTAACGAATTTAATTATGTTGGACGTATTAACTTCGATGGGTGGGACTGCTTCTGCCCATTTTGAGAAGTAATCGGTTATTGCAAGTATAAACCGATGTCCTCTAGAAGAAAATGGGCTGATCGGACCAATAATATCCATTATCCAAGCTTCAAAAGGCCAGGAGGTAGTTGTAGGGTATAAGAACTCTATTGGTTAGTGGATAAATTCAGCATGGTTTGGTATGACTTGCATTTAGGAGCGTAATCCACGGTATCTGCCACCATGGTGGACCAATAATAACCCATTCTCCTGAGACGATCTTATAATTTAGGACCTAACTGATGTGCTCCGCAGATGCCATCATGAGCTTCAAGGAGTGATTGTCTAGCTTCAGGGTTGGAAAGATAACGTTGCAGCAATCCCTCATAAGAACAACGGTATAATATTTTGGATGAGGCATCATAGTAGAATTGGAGTGAACGTCTTTTAATAGAAGTGGCTTCTTTCGAATTTTCTAGAAGAATCCCATAAGCAGTGTAGTCTATAAAAGGTCTCTCCAATCTTTATCCATAGAATTTGACTTTATGACATAATTATGTTCAACGTGCAAGTTATTTTTTGTACAGAATAATTCTCATCATGTTAGCATAATTGAGTGCCGTCTCTTTAGGAGAAGGACCATTGATGCTGCTTGGCTGGCCAAATCTGCTTCCATATTCTGTAACCGAGGCACAGGTTCAATGAAGAATCCTTTGAAAGTAAAACATAATTCGATTGTTGCTTGATGATAAAGGATGAGGTCTTCATGTCAAACCTCGTACGCTCCCGTGATTTGGTTGACTATCAGCTTGGAATCTCTGTAGGCTTCAAGATATTTTATGTCCAATTCTTTAGCTAATTGGAGACCAATGAGTAGAGCATTGTATTCTACCACATTATTAGAATATGGTTCCCTGAAATAATATGCTCGATGAATGAGTAGTTTGTCAGGAGATACTAGGACTATGCCAACTTCAGTTACTATATTGCCTTTGGGTCCTATTCTTGATGCGCCTCAAAAAATAGTTTCCAGGTGTCATCTCCTATTTCCATATTAGACTCTAAGACTTCATCTGGGATATCATCATAAAGTTTGGAAGTTTTCGGTACAGGATGAGCCGCCAAGAAATCAGCTAGCGCTTGACCCTTTACTGCTTTTTGTGGAACAAATACCATATCAGAAGGTGATAGCAATATTGACCATGTGGTTAAATAAGAATTGAGTGTGCTTGGCTTAGTCATCAATACTCGTAGAGGATTTACTCTGGATATGAGATGAAGGGTTTGACCTGACATGTAATATCGTATTTTCTGAATAGCAAACATCAAGACGAGACATTCTTTTTCTACCGAATTGTATCAATATTCAGCGTCGACCATCATGCGACTGAGATAATAGATCACATATCTATGGCCTTTGTTACTCTTCTGTGCAAGAAGAGCTCCTAGGGAGTAATCCATTGCTCGAACATACAGCCAAAAGGGTTTTCCTACGATCGAAGACACCAGAACTGGCAGATTTATTAAATATCGTTTGATGTCATCGAATGCTTGTTGACATGCTCCATTTCAGACAAAGGATACGCCTTTCTTCATTAACAGAGTAAAGGGTCGGCATCGTCCCGAGAGATTGGAGATGAATCTTCTAATGTATGCCAGACGACCTTGCAGACCATGATGTTCTTTGAGATTACGTGGAGGCTACATTTTGAGGATAGATTTGATTATATTGGGGTCAATATGAATACCTTTGGAAGTTATAACAAATTCGAGAAACTTGCCACTGGAGACTCCTAGAAAGGATTTAGTTTGATTCATCTCCAATTGGTGATGGCACATCAATTCGAACACAGTCTTCAAAACATGAAGGTGATCATCTTTAAGACGACTTTTGACAGCAATATCATCCACGTAGCATTCTACTATTTTCTTTAAATGCTTCTAGAAAATTATACTCATGGCTCGTTGATACGTTGCACCCATATTCTTCAAGCCGAAGGGCATGACTGTATAACAGTAAACTCCTAATGGTATACGAAAAGAAGTATATTTTTCTTCATCAGGTAACATCTTAATTTGATTGTATCCAGAGAACCCATCCATGAAAGACAAACATTCGAATTCGCATGTATTATCGAACATGACATCTACGATGGAAAGGAGAAATTTGTCTTTTGGACAGGCCAAGTTCAGATATCGATAATCTATGAAGACCCGGACCTTTCCATTTTTCTTCATGACTAGAACAACATTGGCTACCCAGTCGGGATGATGCTCTTCTCGAACGAAACAACATGCTATGAGTTTTTTAACTTATGCTTTAGTTGCATCCATCATATCCAGATAGAATCGCCATTGCTGCTATTTTATCGGTTTAGCATTCGGAAGAATGTTGAGCTTGTGTATGGCTATTTGAGGATCTAGTCCAAGCATATCCTCGTAACTCCAGGTGAAGACAGAGATATATTCCTTTATTAGCTGGAGTAAAGCGTGTTGATCTTCTTCAGTAAGACTCTTGCTAATAAAGATTGGCCTTGGAGAATATTATTCTCCTACATCAATTTAGACTATTTCATCCTCTATAGGTGGTTCATGTTTCTCAAACCGAAGCTCCTATTAAGTATCCATTTATTATTTCCATGGATCATTCTCGAATGGTTCTAATAGTTCAGTGTCTTTATCATTTGGGACAATTAACACCATATTTACAGAGAAAGCATGTTTGAATATGTCACCAATACTTTTGTCAGAATCCTACAATGATGAGTCAGAGGAATGAGAATACGTCTTTTCTTTCGATTCTGAACTTTCAGGACTTGTCTGTGATGTAACGTATCCCAAACCACGACCAATCCATTGGTAGTATATTTTCGGCTTGCCTTCTAGAGAGCAGTGACGTATAAGAGTCCGTCTGCATTTTCCATAATTTTGTCCCAAACTAGATTTTAAGTTGTAGCCCATCATTTGTATAATGTTCTTAGTTGGTTGGCTGTAATGATATGGTTGTATCTTCTCAATATCCTCGTTAGAGTCATTAGTCTGCATGCCTCTTTTGTTTCTAGCTTTACCAAAAAATTATCTGACGTTGCTTGTCCTGTCTTGTTGGGACTATGAAGTATGCATCCTTATATTGTTCATATAATGAACTATATTGAAATAGAGATGCCTCAGGTATGGATAGAGGTTCGTGGAGATGAAGAGCCTCCAAAAAAAATTTAGCAAAGGGTTCATCATCAACGTGGTGCGAAGTAGTGTCTTCTTTATTCATGAAATACAATATTTCTTCATCTTCCACATAGTCAACAGAATCTTCCGCTTTGACAGGAGGCTTAGCAAGATTGATGACTAGGGGTTGATTCACTGATGTTGGTTGCTTGTTACGATGAAGGTCGATAACAAGGGGCTCATTCTCCAATGTTTGTTCATTGTATCGAAGGTTGATGACCAATGGAGGTGATTTATGCAGGTTGATGTTGAAAGGCTTTAAAGGAGTTGGACGAGTAGTACGTACTTTGACTCGGATTATCAAAGGCTCTTCTTTTGCGGTGTCTTCAGCTTCATCATTAGCTTGATTAGCTTTTTCTTTCATATACTCTGGTGTATATAGTACAGAGTCAGCAAAATAGGCTTCGACACCTTTGAATAGATTAAGGTCAGCTACCTCTGTTTTGACTTCTTCCATATTATTCACATATATGAAGCATTGGTATAGAGTGGAGGGTACAATTTTATGCTCGTGTATCCATGACCGTCCCAAAAAAATATTATAGGATACATCAGAGTCAATCACATAGCATGTGACTTCAGTACGTAGATCACCTATCTAAATTTTTAGGTGTATCTTTTCCAGCGGTTTACTCCTTCCATCGTTGAAGCCTAGAATGGTAGTGCTAGTAGCAGACATGTTGTATATTGGTATCTTGAATCCTCTCAGTAGGCCTTTAGGAATGATGTTGAGTGAAGAACCAGGGTCGATGTGAATTCGGTTTACCTTAATAGATCTGATGTAACCGGTATAATATAGAGGTATGTCATGCTGATTCTCCTTGAGTGGCATGTCATCTTGCATGAAGGTGGTATTAGAAATATTCTCGATCACGTTGTGGCATTGAAGATACGCTAATGTCTCTTCATCAGGAGTTTTGAGTTGAGCTAAGCATGAGTCTGCATGTATCAGAGCTTCGCTCAAAGCTTCACGAGTCTCCTTCGACAAACGAAGTAACTCGAATATTAAAAGTCGGGCTGGGATATTAGCCAGTTGTGCCAATATGTCAAAATTGAAAGGCTTTTCAAGTCCTTGGGGTACATTCTTTTTCAAGGATTTGTCGAAGCGCACTTCATTTTTTTTCCTTTCTCTGTCGTAGTATGCTTCGAAGGACCAGGTCCGGTTGTTACCGGAGCAACATGAGTTAGCGAAGTAGGAAGAGTGTCAGGAACATCTTTCGGGACAGATTCGTAAGTTTTATGATAATCTTTGTCAGATCTGGTACCAGTCATGGCTTTTTCTTCGGGCATCAGAGAAAGAAGTATCATATTACAAGAGTTGAGTTTCTTTTTATCATGCCCCTTCTTGGAGCGAGCCTGTGGGCTAGTTTTATCGTAACCCAATCTACTACAGGATTTGTTGGACTGTCCTTGGTGTTGTAGAGGAATATGTTGTCCCTTGCCAAAGTTTAAACCTTCAGCTTTCTGGAAGTCATACCCCATGTTTTGCATCAAGCATATAGATTGATGGATGTATTGTTAAAATTGGGGACGATCCTCCTCAAGCACTTGAGTTGAGGTCGATACTCTAATTATTGTAGCAGGAGGAATAGGAATTTATATAGGAACACCTTCATAAGCAATAAAGATTTGTTGTTCCCTATACAGTGGAACACTGCCAATAATGGACTATTGTCGATGTGTTAAGTGAAGCTTACGAGTAGAGCTTGGTGGGGTTATGTTCAGATTTTGAAATCTGCTTTCGAGAGATACATCTTCTTGATGTTGATCTTGATCTCTGTCCGAGTGATGTTCTGAAGAAATCATGTTGCATGATTTATACTTCTTACCCTTCTTGAATTTTGAATTAGAAGATGTTGCTCCCTGGTCTCAATCTGGCAGCAGGTCGGGATGAACCTACATAATCTTGCCATAATCAATGGTAAGAGGCACCAACACCTCTGTTTGACTTTGAGGAGGTGGGCGATTTACTACTTCCATCATAGTTCAAGGTATTGGGACGACACCGTATGGGACTTCTTGTGTTGGAAAGTCGCCAAATTGAAGAGACACCATATTGGCGGTGACCGTCTTCTCCTCATTGTGAAGGGTGATAACTTTAGCATCTATCAACTGTTGGATTTTTCTTTTCAAGACATAACAAGCCTTGATAGAATGATGTACATACCGATGGTATAAGCAATACTTTGGGTCATCTGTTTTACCGGCCTCATTTGGTCATTTGATGTCAGGCAACTGTAACTTGATGCTTTTTATCAAGCATTCAAAAATATTGTGGATATCACTCTCATCAAAAGAATATTCTTTCTTAGGCATGGAAGACTCTGGAGACTTTTGTGCTGGAGGAGAGGTGGGTGGCTTTGACAAGTTTATTGCCAAGGCATCCTTTCCTTTGCAATTGTGATTATTCGCACTATTGGAGAGACACTTTCCTTCAGCATTGGTCATTATAACCCCAAATTATGTGCCACCTTTGTGTTACCTTCAATAGATTTGGCCCCAATGATGAACGCCATCCATTCTTGAAATTGAGTTGGACCTGTCCAAAGCCCTACTATAGACGATAGGTTTTTTTTGCAAGTATCAATGAATGCAGAGTCTGGAATACTGGTAGTAACTTTAGCGTTGCTTCCCTGAAATACTCTATCAATTTACGAGCGGATTCCTTTCTCTTTTGTTTGATATCTATGAGCGAAGACATTATCATATCCATGCCTCACTCTTAGAATCATGAGAGAAAAAGACATTTCAGGTCATCAAACGATTTATCAGGTAAGCTGCGATATCAATCGTAGGCTATGCCAGCCAAGCATCCCATGAATAATCTGGTAAGAAGAGCATCTTCTTTCTACAGATGAGCCATCATCATGTTAAAATAATTAATATATTAGCTCGGTGATGTCCTGCCTTTAAATAAGACTAGCGATTGGGGCTTGTATTTATGAGGGAATGGAACATTATCCCAATGAGGAGGATAAGGCTGTTTCACCCCCAGCTTGCGGAGTTTGTTTTTGTTCTTTAAAACATCGACCTGTGCACGCAACTCTCGTATAGTTTCGAGAGGATCTTCTGGTCGAAGTGGTTCAATTGACTGATAAGATCCTGGTTGAACAGGTATTATCACCGGCGGAGGTCCACTCCCAATATTGAGAGGATTAAGAGTTGGCGCTGCTGACTCTTGGTTTATGACTGTTTCTGGATTTGTGTTATCATGTAGAGGTATTGTTCAAGGAGTAGGCTGTGCAAGTATGAATGAAGCCACTTGGAGATGTACTGGTGTAGCAGAATGTTGGCCCGTCATTATTTAATGCATATTTTGCATCATAGTGTACATGTCTCTGAGAGCAGCCTCTAATGAGTAGAGGCATTGTTTGATGGCTTCTGATGGAGAAGCGTCTTGTTCATCACCGACGACATAAATGCTAGCATGTCTGTATACAACAGAGAGATTGGTAGAAAGAGCCGTGTTGTTGGAGTCTACACTGTCAGTTTCAGGATCGGGGGGATTGCTACCCCCAGTCTCGGATTCTGAGGAATGAGAATTCCCATGAAGACTGAGTTCACGTCTTCGAGAATGAGTTTTTGGTATACTCCTTCAAAGGAGTCGTTGAGTTGGTCAAATCTCTTCTGGCTGGGTGTTCTTGAAGAACGTCGTCTTGATTGTCTCCTGCCACTGGGAAGATACGAAGCCATATATGCTGAAGAAAGAAGAAGTTCATCATCATATTCCTGGTTGTCAACATACTTTGTATGTCAAAGTTTAGGAGTCATAGTATAGGTCAATCGGTCAAATACAGACCATTTTGCTGATGCACAACAACATGCAATTACAACTTTGTGACAATTGTAATGATGCTCATTAGGAAACATCATTGCAAGGTCGGAGGAATCTCTATCCTTATGTTTTTGTATAATAAGTTCGCGTAAGTCATAAGAGGGAAGAGAAAAGAAAGAGGAGGGCATACTCTGCCTCTTTACATGAGATACATTAGACCTCCTATACAATTTTTTAGTTCCCTGCGTGTAAAGTGAGGTGCTAACTTGATTAGCGTACGATCTGTCGTCTCTCGCACCTTTGTTCTTCACAGAGGAGGGGAAATTGTTCTGAATGTTCTTCACATGTTCAAGAGCACAAATAGCACGTCGTGAAGACGTTGGTCCTATTTAGCGAACATTCTGTAGCGCAGGAAGAGTTGGTATAATTTTCCTATGTGCATTTATTTTTGTACGCAGGTCTTGGATTGGTGCACCAATAACAGGTTCATAACGAGTGGCGCATAACTTCCCTTCAATTGAGCGCATGATCATAATCTTAGGAGGATGATTTTCCCTAACTAACTTTTTATTAGCGCCTGTGGAGAGAGTGGTTTGGACAGTGGTGTCCATGACTTGCTTGTCCTGCATATGACCACCAATATGTGTAGGTTCAGAAGCTTTGGTGTGGATCGCCCTTTGCATGATATTGTGCGAGTTGTGCGATTTATATCCTTTTTTTAACGCAAGGGAGTCAGAAGCTTGGATGTGGATCACCATTTGCATGATATTGCGTGAGTTGCGCGAATTGCATCCCTTGTTTAATGCAAGAGAGTTGTCCACCAAATTATTGATCTGAATTTAGTTGATAGAATTGACAAGAGAGTTTTTGTCAATCAGAATACTTTTTTCCTTATTGGCAGCAACTTCGGGATATGCATGACGAGGCTTGGGCACCCATACTTTACGAGTTTTCCTCGACTTGAGCGCGAATGAGGGGCAAACACTACCCCCAGAATGAAGCATTTCTTCATATGTGTGTTGGTCGAACATTACAACCAAGGTCTTCTACAACGAATCGACTGACGCAGCATCGAGTTGAACTATCGCCTTCTCGTCAGAGAAGAAAGTCGTCCCCAACAGAGTCGTCATCTTGCTTGCGAAGAAAAGTTTATACAAAACTTTTCTATTACAAATAATTGAAAAGAAAGAAAAGTACAAAAGATCATAAATAGGTATCTAAGTACAGTTGATATGGGGAAGTATAGCAGTAGAGATCTGATCTGCGAACGATCATTTTACTCCTTAGACTACACAACGACAAAGAAATATATGAAATACTGTGAACAACTTGGAGAGATGAATAATAAGAAAGCTTTGGCAACAATGGCACGATAAGCTTCTATCTATCTCCTTCTGTTCTTGAATTTTAAAGACGTAAAACTTCTCAGTTTTCTACCTCTTTAATGATTTACCAGTCCTATATTTATAGATTTTAGGAGCGGTTATGAGAGTGTGTGTGCACTTTGGATAGTCTGCACTATTTTACCAATATGCGCGCACTTTTGGTGGATTAACACCCCACGTTCTGAATGAGTAGGTGCACAACTTGCTGCTTGCTTGACACGTAACTTCCTATATGAAGAAAGTATAGGTCGTAGGGGCAGTCATTTGTACACTTTTCATGAGAAGCATGGCATGAAAGACGCACTCATAACTGCTCAATCGCAGTTAGGATAGTATGCGCACTTTAGAAGTGGTCTAGAGACTACGCACTTTTGGAAAGATTGGCTGTACAAGCGCTCTTTTGAAGAAGTAGTCGTGATGGCGTACTTTTGATGAAATTGGCCGTAATGATGCACTTTTTTAGAAGTTGGCACAATGGCACACTTTTGAAAAAATTGGCACAACAGCGCACTTTTGAAGGAGTTGGCACAACGGCTGGGTCGTTAAACGATAACCTGGGTCTGCGTGTCATAGCCCAGTTGTAATGATGACTTCTGACTCTTCAATTTTTGTTCCAGCCTATCAGATTCATCGCACTTAATGCTCGGAGGAAAAGCATAAATATAAATTGTAGGCATTTCTGCACTGATAAAAGCAACTTGAATGTATGCCACTTTTTTGTTCTCTGAATAGTGCGCCACCCTTTGAAAAAGAAAGAAAGTGTGCCATCCTCTGAAGTTTTAAGAAAATGCGTCAAAGCATTGAGTACTAAGAAAGTGCGCGTCTTTCTTCTGAAATAAGTAGAGAGTGTGTCATTCTTCCACAGTTGGGTTTATTTGTAGAAAACTATGCCATCTTCATAAGACACACTTTTTATGCTTCAACATACACGAACAACTATGTCTCAATCAATCAAACAAGAAACAGTAAGCATAGAGCATATATGATAAAATAATAAGGCGTCTTAAACTCTCCATCAAAATATTTTGAGAACTAAATATTACAAAATGAGTAAGCCAGTTGAGATACAAGCATACATGACAGTATTACAACTGCAGCCTGATTAATACACAGTCATGAAAAGGAAGCTAAATGTTCAGACATGTCGGCTAACAGGTGCTGGTGGCTAAACGTCCAAAAGAGTAAAATATACAATGACAAGCGGAGAATAAGGAAACCCACTCATTATCCTCAGCGGCCATGTTCCTGGTAAACGCCATGAGTCGAGGGAAGTACGCTAGATCCTTGGGTGCTGGCTCGAAACCTGGCCATGTAAAACCAGTGGGGTTAGACCCCTAATAGCAAGTACCACAAAGGATGCACGAAATAGAGAAACAAAAAACCCAAGCAATATATATATATATATATATATATATATATATATATATATATATATATATATATATATATATGTTCTGTATCGTAGTTTCAGTCCAAAGTCTATCCTAGCACAATGGCCCAACCCTACAACCAAACACGGACAAGGTTTGAACCATCACACTACGATATTCCATGTCCCTAGAATACTAACAGAATAATACAATCACAATAAAGTCCGGTTATTATAAACGGCTAATCAATTGTATGGCTTGCTATTGTGGAGTCTTAGGCTATCTCAGAAATAATGCATAATATATATCCTCTGATCACGCCATTGCCGAACGTGGGCTAACCGAGCCAATAAATGATTATACACACACTTCACAAATTATACCAGTTCTCGGTAGGGCCGCTGCGCTAAATCACGGTATTAGCGGTTACAGTGCTCCTATAGGGAACACTGGCTTGACATATTTATAATAGGTCAAATACTGCACTCCACTAAGGCGGATGATATACAATATCTGTGGTGGCCAGCCCGACGCCGGAAGGTTCGTTGGCATGATCTCGGAATACCGTTCCCTCCCCATGATCTACAGATTTTTGTTGCCTAATTAATCCTATATTGCATTGAAATCTCAAGACGTGGCCGCATGAGAATTTTCTTAAGATGTCGTACAGAGTACAAGCACGCTAGATATAGATACAAATCCATGTAAGGATCAAGAGTTCATTCTTGGATTCACCCGAGCATGTATACAACATTCAGAAATCAATATCCTAACCACGCTTTGGTACTTGACTCGCATATCCTGTCCGTGCTGGAGAAAATAATATAGTATCACGCATTCACGAGTTATAGGAGGCATTCTCGATGAACAACCTAAACATGAAATCACTTAACACGTAACACTTTATGTCATACCTCAGTGCACATTTAAATCATGTACACTTAGCACGCAATAATTGTATCAGCACGGATACGAGAAATTGAGTTAAGGTTACAAAACTTAGCAGTTGGTCACATGAAACATTATTACTTGTACAGGTAGCTCATGCCATGCACATGGCTGGTGAGTCACTTATCACATAGTCTAATTCATGTAAAATCATGTTCAACACATGTATATGCCATGCGCATAGGTAGTGTAGCCACTTGGCTCATGGTCTAAGTCTTCACATGGATGGGTCTAATACATGGTTAATTCTAGCACATAGTTACACTTAATCCATATACACTTGTAATTTCTAAAATTAACACATGAGATCACAAGGTCCAATAAAAATTCCAAAATCAAGATTCGACACATTTTAGAAAACTTGGCATAACTCTCTCATCTGAACTCCAAATGAGGTGATTCAAAAGAATTGGAAAGGTAAGACAGAGATTTACAACTTTTATGTTTTGAGTTTTACAAGATTCTATCTAGAAAATTAGTTAAACAGACAAAAAAGCCATCATGGTCATCATGTGCGCGGGCAGAAATCCATGCGCGGCGTACTGCTATACGACAAGGATTCCATGCACGACGCATTTCATGCGCATGGCCAGAAATTCATGCACGGTGCATTACGCGCGACAAGAATTCCATGTGTCGCAGCCAAAAATTCATGCGTGGAACATTGATACGCGCTGCAAGATGGTGCGGGCGATGCACTTCCATGCGCGATCAGAAATTCATGCACGGTGTACTATGCACGGCCAAATTTATGTTCACAGCGCACTGCGCATGGCACTGCTCATCATCCCCGTCAGGACAGGTTCAAGAATAAAGCTCTAAAATTTATTTTCTTCATGAAATCTTTATTTTAACTCCAAATAAGGTGATTCAAAAACCAAAATCATACAAAATTTAATGCTCTAACTAATGGAACTACTAGTTTTCAGAAACCAACAAGTTTTAATAGATCAAAACCAAGAAAAATTCTATGAACCAATGAAAAACCAAAGTTAAAAATATAGATCTACACTAATACATCCATTAAAACCGAAAGCTCCCAATATTAACCATGCTAAGAATCATACCACAAGCATAATAAACTAATAATTATGGAGGGTTTTTTCATTTCTCATGCAAGATGTACTTGCCTATGGAGGAATTTTGGTTTATATATGCTAAGGTTGAGGTTTGGAACAAGGGTTCAATTCATGATAAAATCAACTCACAAATGAACCAAGACCAAGTTAAACCAAAGAAATGGGTCTAGTCTCCATGCAACATGCAACCATGCTAAAATAAATTATGTTCCCAATTTGTATACCGAAAACGGCACTACCAGAATAAGTCAAATTAGCGACGTCTCGAAACGTCGCTAAATGGCCAAAAAATGTTGCTAAATAATTTTAGCGACGTCTGTAGCGACGTTACGTTGAAGTCGCCTTTAAGCAAGTCGTTGACCGAAAAAAATATCCAAAATGTCCCTATTCCGACGTTTTCTAGCGAAGTAAATGCGTCGCTATATTAGCGATGCGTAGCGACACAACATTGCTAAATTAGCGACGTTTAGTTTGTCTCTATATGTCGCTAAGTTTTTTCTTTTTAGCGACGTTGTGCGACTCATTTAGCGACGTTATATTGACCTGGCAATACTGCCATATCAACAATTTGTGAAGGGCAGCGACGTGTATAGCGACATGGATAGTGACGTCTATAGCGACGTACTCAATGACGTATTTAGCGATGTATGTAAACGTCGCTACAATCGTCGCTAAAGATACAGTAAAAAATAAAAAAATGAATATTGAATTATTTCCAAACCAATCTTCCTGTAGTTTATGAATTCACAATTTGTACAAATATACCCGGAGCAACCCTCCGTTGAATTTATTGGGTTCGCCGACCCCCTTCGGTTGAACACTCAACACCGATAAATTAACATACATTTAATATGAATAATATAGTAAAATTTTAAAAAAAAATATTGAGATTATATACCGAGTAAGGACAAAATTTTGTCGTAAAAAATACAACAAATATCCACACAACTGAGTCTGAAAGCCTCGTCCTAAAGAATACAAAAAATAATGTCTGAATGCCTCAAAAATAAAGAATATTCATAAATGACCAAATATCATAGGTCTGAAACACAAACAATGAATAAACGGTCCTAACTAGGACTACTGCGGATCTGTAGGAGGATGACCACTGACGCGCATCATGGATAAGAACAGGTCATACTGCTCCCGTAAAATTGATACTGATGTCAATGGAGAAGGCAGTGACGTTGGTGGAGTCTGTGCCAATAAAGGCGCATCAGGAGGACGTATCTGCTCCAACTCTGCTAGTCGATGGTGTATAAATCCTTGGTAGATAACAGCCTCGTACTGCTATGAACCATTGAATCCTGCATCATCGTCAGCCTCTCGCCCATGGACAGCTATGATGCCTGCAGCTCCGTCATACTGCGCTCTGTCGACGCTCTAAGATCAGCTGTCATATCTCGGAGCTCCATGATGCTGCGCTCGAGCATATCAAATCGTACGATGAGCGTCGCATCGTCCACCTGCGACTGGGACAGGGGTTGCTCCTTCATCCTTCGCAACAACTCATAAGGAGAGACGCAATCTAACGGTCAACGGTCTCCTGATCTCTGGCTGACGACTGCGAGGGCTGTGGCGAATGCGCACTTGCCGTGGAAGCCCTAGATGACTGCATCGCAACAAGGGCGCCATAGGATCCCGTACCGTAGTATGTACCCCTCTGGAGACCACCAGCGGCGGTCACCCACAGCTCGTCCGCCAACGGAGCTGGAGAGGGCTGTGAGGAAGTACCAACCTCTTCCGTTGTAAGTACACTAGCAGTTGCCCGCTTACGCAGCCTAAGATACTCGACCTAGAAAAGTTTAAATACTCGATATTGCCTAAGTTATATTAAAATTAACACAAATTAAAGTAATACTTACATAGGTCTGCGAGGCCCTCTCATCAATGAGATTCCCGTCCTTTCGATGGGTGGCCAGGAAGACGGTCACCATGTTTGCATCCTCACCCCTCTGTACCTATTAAAAATATATTATTTAGTACTAAAATTAAATATTTTATCCTACTACCATTTTATCGTACTTGCATTAAAATAATATATCTGAAATAAAAAAATATACGAAACGACAAAAATATTCCGTCATCAGTATCGAGCCACCATACCACTTTGCTTACTTCTGCCTAGCCACCTTGGCCTTCGAAGACCTTTTCTTGTACCTCGGATAGTCGAATCTAGCCCACATCGTAGTCTGCTGCTCAGGCATGATCCAACCTTGGTCGGTTTTTCTTCGCGATCACGAACCTTCTGGTTATCCAGAGCATCACGGATCAGCTTGGCGGCAATAGCAGGAAATATCTGTTCGATCAACTCGGCCCGGTGCGGTGGATAGAAATATGTTTGCTACAATAAGTAATTTAGTAAGTTATATAATATGCATAAATTAGATGATTGATATAATATACTTTTACCTTGAAGTGAGCAAACCAGAACGACTTCCAGTCCTCTGGAGCATCAGAGTAGTTGATCCAAGGGCCACCATAGTTGTTCCTCAAAAAGAGGCTCAGGCGTCTCTGTACCGACGAGGGACGATATCTATACAGAGATAATTATTTTTATCGAAAAAGTTAATATATCATGAATAAAGAAATACACGATATATATGATGCTAAACTATTTAATTAACTTACTTTGTACCGTCGGCCCAAATCTCTGTCCTCGTCTCCTCCGGAGGTGCGCATGGAGGATCTAGCTGATGTTGGGACGACGTCAGCTTGACCTCCTCCATATGCTCATCTGTCTTCATGGTTTCGTCAGCAAGAGGAACGCTGGATGAGGGAGTACTATCAGACCTGGAACTACTCATCCCAGGAGTGCTGCCATGTAACATCATCGCAGTCGGAGATGTGACTGGTCGATATACTGGAGTACTAGGCGCCGAGGATCCAGAACCAATAGTAGGCAGTACCGGAGTAGCACTCCGTCTACCTTGGGACCTGCCGAACGCTCTACGTCGTCCTGTCATACCTGATAACAACATATGATGAATAAAAAAATACACAGATATATAGTACATTCTACAGTCAAAATGTTATAAATAGTAGTGTCACAAGTCTAAATGGATAGTACATTCTATAGTTAAAATATAATACATATCATCGTCAAAATAGTACATTCTACAGTCAAAATATAATACATTCTACAAGCAAAATATTTTATTTTCAATCATCTTTAGAAAATTTATCTTGTTCGCCTTTCTCGTCCTCCTCTTCCTCTTTCTCCTCATCTTCACTTTTATCTACTTCGTCTTCATCTTCGGATAATTCTACATCTTCTACATTTTTAGTCGTGTAATGAGTAACTTTCGTTGAGTCCACATCTATAATATTTTTACAAGAGGTAGCTCGTCCTCCTGATAAGCTATTTCGTCAACGTCAAAAGTATTTCTAGCTTTAGTCTTGCATACTATCCACCAATCCGACATCATTGTCTCCCATCTAGGATAAGTTGTGAATTACACGAGCTAAGCCTGACTTGATAGGACAAATGGTTTGTAGCCTTGATATCTACGCTTGTAGTTTATATCCACAAGACCATGCTTGTCAATTTTCCAACCTTGATCTTGAATCGGATCGAACCATTCACACTTGAATAGCACGATCTTGAATCGCATCAAATCGGTAGGCTTCTTTGCACTGACAAACTTTCCTCTTCCAGTGGCCTTGTAGCGATCAGCACTACAGAATCTGCACGCATCTTCATCCTTGTCGTCTTTGTAGTACAACATGCACCCGTTGTGACATGCATCGATTTTTTTGTATCCCATCCAGAGTGATCTCACCATTCTCTTAGATCGGTAGAAGTCTTTAGGCAACTTTGCACCCTCTGGTAAGATCTCTATAATCAAATCCATCAGTCGGTTATAGCATTCTTGCGACATGTTAAAATCGGACTTGATGCTCAACAATCTTGTAACCACCTCCAACGGTGAATGATCTTCACAACCAGGATATAATGGAGTCATTGCATTCTCCAATAACTCTATGAACTTTGCAGCATCGGTATTCGGTGCCTCCTCAGCTGCATCATGATTGTTCGGATCGAAACTAGGCCCCGCCATATCAAAAATTATGTTCACCCACCCGTCATCGTAAGCAGCGTGGTCATGGACATCCATATACGGCTCCACATAAGGCTCCGACTCCGATGCTAAAGACACAAGTTCTTCGTGCGCAATGTCACGTCCAAATATCCCGCAAGCTCAATCGTCCCCGCTGAACGTGAATCACCACGTTGCAACGCTTCCGCAGGACAATCGTTCTCATCGGGACGTGATACCATACGAGCTTGGAGTTACGCTCACACAAGGCGATGTTGTCAAACACCAAAGTTATCATCGAAACTACCAAGTTGCAGTGAATGTCAAGTATTGTGTACCAAGCACACATCAGAGTATACGCAGCAAAGCTCTCGATAGGGTCCAAATAAAAATGCCATAAGGAGAATGCCATAAAAGCTAATGCAATACTCTTGCTCTTTCTCTTGCCCAAACGGTACATACCGTTCATACATTATGTCCCGTATATCCAAGCAGCGCCACTACACGTATGTACCTGAAATAATGCCCACAAATGTGGGTCAGTACACAGCCGTACTGGTGAGTGGGGTAACCCACTCGTCTAAGCCGACACTAAGTAGAATAGTGAATGCAAATAGTTATATGTTGATCTTTCTAGTTGAATCCTAGATTCATTTCATGGCAAAGGTATGACATGTTAAGAAAAATTGTAAAGCATGCAAGCATTCAACTCAAGCCAATATTCAAGCAAATATATCCAACTCAAAAGGAAACTAGCATGCAAACCGTCCTACTCAAACCTAAGCAATACGTGAACCTATCGAACCACAATCTAAGCCTCAATATCCATCATTAAACCAAGCCATAATTCAAGCCTCAATATCCATTATCAAACCAAGCCATAATCCAAGCCTTGTTAATCCAATCATCGATATGCACACTCTTGCCGAGGCAAAGTGGCCGCCGCCTACACGAAAAGCACAAACCAAACCAAAGTAAAGCAAACCAACTCTTATCTATATGAAGTCACTGGCCAAGCCATAAAGGACTGTTCAACTGCAGTTTTACCCGATCCAGACTGGGTAGCTAGCCCGCCTGGTCGTATCGAACTGCCGGCACCGCGCCCAAAGCACGTTACCATTGTCTCCTCCATGGCCGAACGGTCCCGGTGCTCCAGAGCCTATCCCGTTCGAGGAAACCAAACCATGTGAGCAACAGGTTATCCGTGACCGATGTAGACACCAAGTAGGTATGACGAGAGAATCGAGCATTCTCGCCCCTCCAAACGATACTCGCCTCAATCCAATCAACTATCCATAACCATTCTCCAACTATAGCCCAAGGCACCATCTCAAGTTATCCCCATAGGCACTACACCGCTTCTCGACACAGTGTTCCAAATGGTGCAACACCCCTCGCTCAGAATAATCTCGTCCCCAATAGTGGCACAATGCCCTCGCCGATGCAGTTGTCCGATTTTGAACCACAATTGCACGTTTTGCATGACAAAGAGCCCAACTGATACTCGTGCACGGATGCACGCTCGCTTGCCTGCCCAAATTGCCTCAATGTTCCAACCAAGATGATCCAATCAAGCTCCAACTGCCTACTCAAGCTCTAACTACCCAACGCGAAAACCAACTCAAGCCACAAATCATATCCATCCAAACGACGTACACTCTATGCACGCCATAATGTAGTGATTTTCAAGTTTCAGTCCAAGTTTTAAAGCCTTTACGTGTGTTCCATATTATTAGGCATGAAGGAGTAGAGGAGAAGGGACAGAGCCCACTCACAAATTTTGATTCCGTTAAGCACCTTGTCTTACTGATACGGCCGATCCCTTGAACCCATAGTCCGATGCAAAGCACAATCTACTCAATTGGTATGACCGTACGAGCAGGTCATGCTCTCAAAATCATCTGACTGATCGGACTAAGGAAGACGGCATTATCGCTCCAAATCCTGTTATTCCAGTACTGCTCTGAATGAACACCTGATTCCATCGAACTCCGCTTACGATCTGCACATGAAACCAACTCAAATCAATACTTGTTTCCAAATCCAACAAATTAAAATGTAACCAGCTATTGCCTCATTCGATCTGACTCAGCGTAATGCACCGTGCGGTTGCGGGGTATTACACGCGGTCCACTGATAGTAATTCGGCGTGAAACCCTTCGAGTACAAATGATATGTGACTTCCACTTCTGGATGATATTTCAAGTTATGAAATCTCACACACGGACACTTAATTTTGGCACCGTCCATGTACTGAGGGAACGCCTTGGCGAACTGCAGGAACTATTGTACACCCTCAATGAATTTATCCCGCATACCGCATATGTCATCTGGATGACGATTGTACATCCACGAACGATGACGCATATAGTAATTCATATCCATTTCTAGATACTTCTGCAAAAATGAATAGACATTGTTCAAGTATATACCCATCGTTAATACAGTACATGCACCGATACTCCTAGTCATAGCATATATACTCATCGTTAAATATAGTGTGATTCTCTTTAGGAAGGTAAGAACTGCTCTAACTTGATACACAATGCCCTTGAATATTTTATCAACCTCATCCCTTTACATCTGGTGTTTGTACTGACAATACCTGCTATTTGAAGCCCTATACACCAAGTCAGAGAAGGCTCCTTAAGTTAAGAAACTGCCACCATAGATACATATGTTGTGGAGCTGGGTTTCGATAAGGTAGAGGATCCTCAAGAGACGATTCTTGCATTGGTGATTAGGGAGGATCCATTGTAAGTATCGGCCTATAAATCAAATTACTACAAAGACTTAAGTTATTTTTGTTGTCAAATTTTAATATGAATCATTCTAAACCAAAATTTTACAAGACTTAAGTCATTAAACAAATTGGCCCAAATGTAACTATCCAAGTTGATTGTTAATTAATTTAAGTTGTAAACTTTAACAATAATTTAAGAGTTCAAAATCGAACTAACCGATCCGCAAAAAAGAACCGGCTGAACCTTCCTTATTATGGTTAATCACAAATACCCCTAACTCAATCTAAATAAATAAAACATAAGTCAGGGTTAGGGTGTTAAGGACGAATATCTTGACCATGACAAATTTATCAATCTACTTGGGCTGAAGCCAGGGCCGACCAATATTAGGGGGACAAGCTTGACGATTGTCCTAGACCCCTCAAACAGGCAAGGCCCCAAAACATGGTCCAAAGTTACTTACAAGACAATCCTTCCAATGGAAAGGCCCAAACATGCACTGAACCTACTTAAGTAGAACTTCATAGTAATGTGTCGTCTCTTGAGGATCGGGTTAGGGTTAGGGTTTACACCCTCTGTGACCGTCTGTGTCATATTTGTGTTAGTATGTGTGTGTCGTATCTTTGTCAGTGTCATGTCGTATGCATCTGTGAGAGAGAGAGAGAGAGAGAGAGATTGGGTTAGGGTTAGGGTTTACACCCTCTGTGACAGTCTGTGTCGTGTATGTGTCAGTGTGTGTGTGTCGTGTCTGCGTCATATGCATCTGAGAGAGAGAGAGAGAGAGATCGGGTTAGGGTTAGTGTCATGTCGTGTCTGTCATATGTGTGTGTGTCGTGTCTGTGTCTGTGTCTGTGTCTGTGTCTATCACGTGCGTGTCGTGAATGTGTCTGTGTCTGTGTTATGCCGTGTCCTGTGTGTGTGTGTGTGTGTGTGTGTGTGTGTGTGTGTGAGAGAGAGAGAGAGTTAGGGTTTACCTAGAGGAGGAGGGTGGACGCCGGACGCCGGAGGGTGGACGCCGGGCGCCGGAGGGTGCAGTTCGCCGGAAAGGGGGGGAAGAGGGGGGAGTTTTTGAAAAATTGGAAAAAGATTTCGACAAAAGGGGGAATCGTAACCTATATTAAAATTTTAATGACGTTTAGCTACGTCAACTTATGATGTCACTAATAAAAATATTTTACGACGTTATAGACGTCGCTAAAAGTGTCGGTAAATCATAAAACTCAGCGATGTTTAGCGACCTTAAATAAGCTTATAGCGACTATTCTTTTAAAAAACTGAATTACAGTCGCTAAACGTCGCTATATGTCGCCAAAGAGCGACTTATAGCGACGTTTTCTTTTGGAGTCACTGAAATCTTTAATATTAGCGACGTTTTACTTTGACGTCGCTAAAAACATCGCTATTTCATCATATTTTGGTAGTGCGGGGAGTGATAGTAGCATAGCACCGCACATAGGAAGGTAGCCTAATGTTGTAGAATGAAGAGTGGTAGGCAGCACTACAAAGAGGCCGGTGAACTCATGTTACAGTGGTGTGACACCACAAGTGGTAAACGATGTAAAGCCTCGACTATGCGAGCCATATCACAGCGGTGTAATACCGCAAGGAAGCGCAAGGCTTCATGCTGGGTAGTATGGCACTACAAAGAGGCTGGGACCTCATGCTATAGTGGCATAACGATGAGGTGTAGCCTTGACTTTGGGTCATGTCATAACGGCGTAGTAGCACCGCAAGGAAGCACAAGGCTTCATGCCAAAGACTCTTTAAAAGAACTCACCTAGAGTGTATGGAAAGAGATAGGCCGTCTCATGAGGGTAAGCTTGTAGACGTCCGATATACATACACCAAAATCAGGCGTGCACAGGGACTTTAATGTGCAACCGGAAGCACAGTTAATGTTATTGTGTGAGTGGGAAGAATTGCAGCTATGGTGCAGAATTCAAGGCTTAGTCCATTTTTGTATCATATTATTATTAGACACATGCGGGAAGATTCAACTTGAAGCGACATCTATCCTAATACATGATGGACAGTCACTGTGAGAAACGCTCAACCCATATATATTGAGATATGTGGAGGATTGTTGGTGTTGTTTCCTTTGGACTAGTGGGAATAGTGCCACATTAGCTACACTACCAAATGAGTATCTCAATATAATATTTTGTATAAGTTGAGGTGTGCACATGGGTGTGGTGGGGCACATGGATGTCATGTGGGGGTATTTTTATAGGAGAAAAATGATTAACTCCTCAAAGAAAGCATTTATGCTTTTTGTCACTGTCACGACCCGCACCCGATATAGGGGTACGAGAGCGTGGGTACGTCCAGCCTACGCCGCAGAATCGGCGGTAGAACGCTGTCTAGGTCATGTAACTATCTAATCAATCTCACATGAATAGCCAACTCCATAAGGAGACGTGGATATCATAAAATAATGCTGGAAATACTCAATCACATAAACTAAAGCACGATGAGATATCAAGGCAAGCAAGAATACAAAACAAGTCTAACGACAAAATAGTCATACCTGTAATCAGTAACATCCAATCCCCAAGTGTCAGAAACAAGTCCACTAAGGTCACAGTCTGGAAAATATTTTCCAGTCAGGAAGGAGCAAAGTATATCTCTAAATAGCAGTTCTATATTAATAATATAAACTATGTAGCAGTTCTAGATGGAAATATACGAGATGCATGTATAGGAACGAGAAATATACAAAAAGGAAATACTGGAAATACTGTAAGTAAATGCAAGAAAGAAACAATATGTCAACGAGCAAGAATCCTATGACTAAGTGTGTGAGTACTAGCTTTAACATGTGATCGGCTTGGGAACTTGATCAGGCTGGTTACATGTGATTAGCTATGATTCATGTAAGGTCAGGCTAACCGTTGGTTAGCTATGATGGATGTAGAGGTCAGGCTAATCACACGTAACAGCTATGAAGCATATAAATGGTCAGGCCGCACCCGACGTGAGATGTGGGGTGAGCTATGATTCATGTAAAGTTGGGTATGATCACATATCTACACTAAAATACTCCCCACCCCCGACTGGTAGATCCAATCATGGTACGCTATGGCACGGGATTCCCTAGGGAGGTAGCAAATCTCCCCGGGTCTCTGTGTCTGTACATGCACAAGATAACAAGGAACAAGTCTTGTACAAGCTACACCATGAATAAGAAATAACATCTCATGACGAGATCCGTGTATACCAATCCGTGTAACCAACGTGTCAAGAGCATGGATATCTACACTAGATACAGTGAACATAGGAGATATCATAAATTAGAAACTAATCAGAGAATGTACTCGCCTGTGGTCCTGAGCAAAATGTGAGGATCGATGTCCAAAGTGGGATCACAATGACCTATTTGTGGAGTATAAATGTTAGATACTGAATTAAGGAAATAAATATGTTTAACTAATTTAAATATGAGGCCTCTAGGTCATACTAGAACCTACTGGTCAATACTAGGTTAACTTGTCCATTTACATCATAATAGTCCCTTTGGATGAAACCTAACTAAAACTAGTTAACTTCTCTATCATACCAAGGTATCTAGTTTAATACTAGCTACTATTATATACTATATGCCATTGATACTAGGGTATCCACCTATACTAGCTAGTATTTATAATTTGTTCTATTTTAGTAATAGTATAGTATCCAACTTATTTTACCTTAGTTATATAACTATAGGTGATATACATATTAGCTAATCCTCCCTCATCAACCCAACTTACTAGTGAGATACCTTGACACTATACTTGGAAATCTCAACTCTCCTTCACTAACTGACACCAACTGATTTTTGGAACACACACACTATCACACATTATCACACAGGTATTGATACTGTAGGTATTACTGAGAGTTCTCAGTCTACGCACACAGACACACCTAATACCTAGACACTCTGATACAAGAACACACACTGCACACACTGAACTCACAGGTTCTCATACACTCACTCACATTTCCTGCACTTAACTGACTGATTGATACACATGCTCACTCACAGAAATCTGAGAATTTCTCACACACACAGGAACAACACTGAAACTTACACACAGATATCTGATACACATACACTAGAACTCAGGGACACAGACACTTAGAACTAACACAGTTCAAACACACTGAACCCAAACTGTACCTCACTCACACACTCAGATTTCTGGGACCAAACTGGTACCTTAGGTCACTTACTGCACTCTGCCTACACTGATATCTGGATTCTGATACACTAAGAATCCTAGAACAATACCTGCAAGACACTAGCACAGCACAGTCAACTACACCTAGATGATACACTTAATACTGGGAATTTCTGAGGCCATCACACTGATATCTCTCAGGTAGTTCTGGGGTACACTCACATCTAACTCACACACACTGCTAACACAGGTATTCACTCTCAATAATAGGGACACACACACACACACAGGTAATATCTGACTGATACACACCTAGGACCTAACACACCTACACACAGGTTATAATTGTACAACTGAACACTGCCCTCTCTTCTCACAATACCTCATACAATACATCATTGCCTAACCTATCTACTGATACACAGCCAAATAAAAACCCATATGCACAAAACACACACTGAGCAGAACCCTCCCTGCACACTGAGAAACACACAGGTATTGGCATACCTACACACACACACAGCCACTGAATACTGATACTCTAAACCTATACCCTACTGAATTACACACCGATCTCACCCCCCCTGCACACTGATACCTCACTGTGTTCACAGGTATCATCTACACACAGTACACACTGAGTACTAACCACCTCACTGAAGCATTCTCAGGATTACACACAGATAATAATTTCCTAACTAATACACATGTATTTCTGATACACACCTACTGTTCTTACACACAGAACATAGACACCCAGCAGTTTAAATTCCTACACACTAGATTTATACTGCACTGAACAATACACTCGACTGCACAGAATCCAAACTGATCACCACATATACTGCACACACTCGGGTAGCTATTCACAGTCATTCTTAGGGATACACACAAACTGGAATTCAAATACCTACAAACACAGGCATAACCCCAAACACCTAGTATGTGGAAATCGAGTTTCACCTAGTTACTCATGAATCCAAATTAAAACCCTAAAAATCAAGATCAAATCTATATGTATATGATGAAATCTGTCTACATGTAAACCCATATGATTTAGGGTCCACGAAAATTTAGGAAAACCAATGTTGGGACACCTAAACCCTAGAATTACCTAGGTCTTCATGTAGGACCTACGAAATCGAGATCCATACAACAAGGTAGGTTTTCTAATGGCCAACAACAAGAAAAACAGAATTAAAATGGATAGAAATTTGGATTTTACCTATAGGGAGATGGTTTCCCTATAAAGGTTCTTCTTCCCCAAGGTTCCTTGACCCAAGATCCTTGCTTCCCTTGCTTTGGAGGTGGAAGATGGAATCCTAGGGTTAGATTCTGAATTTGGGGTGGGGAAAATGGCTTTTTCTAATGGAGGCTAGGGTTTCTTTCTTCATAAAGGAGAAAAGGGTTGAGGGTGGCTCCCTTTTATATTAAAAACTAGGTTAGGGTTTCAAATACATAGGTTTAGGTTAAACCTCCATGTTAGGTCATGCAGAACTCAATTAACTCAGGTTTAGTCATTCTAGGGTTTGAGGTTCAACCCTAAAATTGGAATTCTAGGGTTTGTCTAGAATTTGGGTTTTCAAATTAGGGTTAGTCATTAGGTTAGTCCTAATGAGTTCTAGGGTTTGACCTAACCCAAACACAACTAACAATATATAAATAGTTTATAAAACTCGGCAGATTAATTAAATACATAATTATTCAAAATAGTAAAATTACACAAATGCCCTAATCTGGAAATGTGGTAGTGATAAGTCTACCCTCTTTAAAAGAATTTCGTCCTCGAAATTTAAAGTCCTCATAGTAGTGTTTACTCATACACATTATTATTTTCCATAAATAGTGAAATTCAACAACCCACATAATCCTGAAATAATCCACCTTGTCGTTTCACAATTTTCAAAAATTTCTGAAATTACTATATTCCTGAAATATCCTCAAAAATAAAAATCAGTTTCCTTTTCATCACAATACTCACCAGTGCGACACTTAGAGATCCTCCTAATGCAACGTCCAAAAAAATTTTATAACTTGCGATCAAACAAATATAATGACAATCTCCTAAATTTCTCAAAAAAAAAAATTTTTTTTTGATAAATTATATCATAAACAACCTTCCTAAGATTAATAAATCCTCAATTCTGCCATGTTTACATTTTTAATCCTTTATTTAATTAATATTTATCCTCGAATTTTAATCGTCTTGCCTCTCTTGTCAAGTCATAACCCCTTTATGAATCTTCGTCAGGGTCAAACCCCAATACTCATGGTCCAAAAATCTTTCCTACAATCATACAACATGCAACCTGAGGGGAAATATGTACGGTCATGATGTCTTTTGTCATGGTATTACAGTCTCTGTATCAGGGTGTACTACTAACTACATTCTAACAAGAAAATTACGAATACAAGCCACGGTGCTAGGGAATCAATCATCAGAAGACGAAAACAACATGAGAAAAAAGAAGAAACCTGCTAACATATTTCTTGCGGTACCTCCTATCTCTAACATACTCTTAACTCTGGCACATATACTAACTAATTCCTATTCATGTACACTGATATCCCTATCAACTAACCTTTAGTCCACAACATCCATGATTACATCCTCATTGCATACACCTGCTTATTAATACTTAAATCTGATACCAAGATTCTCTAATATAACCATGGTTCAATAATGCATCCAAGTTTGATACCTCTATCTCTTTAGTTCTACATTCTCTGTCAGTTCTCGTTTCTACTACAATTGTCCATACTATTGTTCCCATCACTCCAGTGCACACCAAGTGTAACACCATACTAAGTACTGCTCTTCCCAATACAACTTTAGATGGACATCCAAGTCAGTCTGCGGTGCCATCTCAATCATGCTCAAGTCATCAGATCCTTACACCTGTATATCATCTACTCCTATATTTAATATTCATATTTCTCATCTAGCATAAAATTAATCCTCAAAATAATCGTCAAGGTTTAACTTCTCGATCAACTTAAAAATAATTTGCATATACCTCCTCAAAGTCAGATACTCAACATCGAAATAAAATTTTAATCACTTCTAAAATCTTTGTAGCCTTGACCATGTTTATGGAATCAAAATTTGAACCCTCAAAAAAAATTTAATGACATAAATCTCAACTCCTCAATAATTCTCAAAGTTAAAATTCATTTCCACTCTTTAATTTTATAAATCCACAAATATACATATAAGTGCTCACAGTCTCTAATACTCGAGGTGCACTCAATACATCTATTGTCTACAACTGTGTACTAAAATTGTACTGCCCGAATTGCTTGCACTATTACCTCCAATGATCAAAGTTATTATCATATGTATTTTCTCCAATGATTTTCTATCTATATTACTTGATACACCAATCTAATTATCATCACACGAAGTACTTACTGTTATTAGCACCTTGCTCAACAAATCCTTGATATAGAATCACTAGCACTATTGGTATGGTAACACTAGCTCCATCATTAGATTATCTCATCAAACTTATTAGAACTCACGATTATTCGTACCCTTCTATAATACACCTGTTTCACTTTACTCTCATGGGCAAGTATATGGCTCCTCATCTCGATTGATGTATATGTATTTTCCTTTTAATCTTTTACAGACTGTTACACTAATCTGTGATACACTTTATACCTTTCATGATCAATCTTGATATTCCTCTACCCATGGCACACTCATTAATACCCTTTATGCATATACATTTCTTTACTCTTGACACATCAGGTATCAATCATCAAATTGAACATCATGCTCTATTAATCTTTAACATAATTCCTTGATACTTAATTATTTACATAGATCATCCAATTACATAATTCATGACTATCCAGGATGGGTATGCTGACTCTGATACTAACTCTTGGAACCATCATTGATACTCTTACTCCTTCTTCTACCTATAGTACCAATATTAACTATAATAACACCTATCATAGAACTATTGCTACAAGGTACTATGCTATGGGTATCTCTAGATTAATGCCTACTGCTCACATGTCTAACTAAGAAACACTTACAAACTCACAAGTCACACTCAGTCAAACTAATACAAGACACAACCAAAATTGCAAGTCACTAATTATCACACTAACAAGGATCCTTAAAGAAATAAGGCTCAAAAGAACTGGGTTAAGGACTGAAGGTATCTTTACTGCTAGTAAAGAAAAGAAGCGATGGAACCAAGTCCTGGAATAACAGAAATAGATAAGTCTTGAGATGATACTTTAAGAACCATTTTAAGATACAACCTGATAATCATACACGTCTGTCTGAAATCATGACACTCAGAATCCTCGCCACGCCAGTAAGCATAGATGCGATAAACGACAGGTTCCGTAACTAAGGTATGCAACTCTATAATCATGTCATCTAGAATCCTCGCCACGCCAACCGGTATGGCTACGAGAAATTCTAAATTTCATAACTAAAGTATGTACATCCAAGTCAGGTTCCTACGTTCTCGTCACGACATCTAATATGGCTGCGATAAACTCTAGGTTCCATAACCAAAGTAGACGTTTTATCTTTCTCACTGTCCTCATCAATATATGTCATCAGATGATACCGTAAATTTTAGCCCGTAAAATTTATCTCGATATAAAATCAACTCAACAACGATACCAAGAATTAAATTTAACAGCTGGTCAACAAGAATCAAGTTCAATAACAACAAGCAAGAGCGGACGGAAACAAGGAAAAAGATTTAAATTCGAAATTATAAAAAGATTCTCAAGGGGTCGTCTCAGGAATCTCCTAAGAATTTTTATGATTGAGTATCCTCTCTCATCCTAGTATCCTATGTCCTATATTCTATAGCAGGCACGCAGTAGTACAACTAGGACGTCGCACTACTATGACATCGCACAACTTGCGAAGTCTGACCTGCATGGGCCACCACTAAAAACGTGTCACGACCCGCACCCGATATAGGGGTACGAGAGCGTGGGTACGTCCAGCCTACGCCGCAGCATCGATGGTAGAACGCTGTCTAGGTCATGTAACTATCTAATCAATCTCACATGAATACCCAACTCCATAAGGAGACGTGGATATCATAAAATAATGCTGGAAATACTCAATCACATAAACTAAAGCACGATGAGATATCAAGGCAAGCAAGCATACAAGACAAGTCTAACGACAAAATAGTCATACATGTAATCAGTAACATCCAATCCCCAAGTGTCAAAAACAAGTCCACTAAGGTCACAGTCTGGAAAATATTTTCCAGTCAGGAAGGAGCAAAGTACATCTCTAAATAGCAGTTCTATATTAATGATATAAACTATGTAGCAGTTTTAGATGGAAATATACGAGATGCATGTATAGGAACGAGAAATGTACAAAAAGGAAATACTGGAAATACTGTAAGTAAATGCAGGAAAGAAACAATATGTCAACGAGCAAGAATCCTATGACTAAGTGTGTGAGTACTAGATTTAACATGTGATCGACTTGGGAACTTGATCAGGCTGGTTACATGTGATTAGCTATGATTCATGTAAGGTCAGGCTAACCGTTGGTTAGCTATGATGCATGTAGAGGTCAGGCTAATCACACGTAACAGCTATGAAGCATGTAAATGGTCAGGCCGCACCCGACGTGAGATGTGGGGTGAGCTATGATTCATGTAAAGTTGGGTATGATCACATATCTATACTAAAATACTTCCCACCCCCGACTGGTAGATCCAATCATGGTACGCTATGGCACGGGATTCCCTAGGGAGGTAGCAAATCTCCCCGGGTCTCTGTGTTTGTACATGCACAAGATAACAAGGAACAAGTCTTGTACAAGCTACACCATGAATAAGGAATAACATCTCATGACGAGATCCGTGTATACCAATCCGTGTAACCAACGTGTCAAGAGCATGGATATCTACACTAGATACAGTGAACATAGGAGATATCATAAATTAAAAACTAATCAGAGAATGTACTCGCCTGTGGTCCTGAGCAAAATGTGAGGATCGATGTCCAAAGTGGGATCACAATGACCTATTTGTGGAGTATAAATGTTAGATACTGAATTAAGGAAATAAATATGTTTAACTAATTTAAATATGAGGCCTCTAGGTCATACTAGAACCTACTGGTCAATACTAGGTTAACTTGTCCATTTACATCATAATAGTCCCTTTGGATGAAACCTAACTAAAACTAGTTAACTTCTCTATCATACCAAGGTATCTAGTTTAATACTAGCTACTATTATATACTATATGCCATTGATACTAGGGTATCCACCTATACTAGCTAGTATTTATAATTTGTTCTATTTTAGTAATAGTATAGTATCCAACTTATTTTACCTTAGTTATATAACTATAGGTGATATACATATTAGCTAATCCCCCCTCATCAACCCAACTTACTAGTGAGATACCTTGACACTATACTTGGAAATCTCAACTCTCCTTCACTAACTGACACCAACTGATTTCTGGAACACACACACTATCACACATTATCACACAGGTATTGATACTGTAGGTATTACTGAGAGTTCTCAGTCTACACACACAGACACACCTAATACCTAGACACTCTGATACAAGAACACACACTGCACACACTGAACTCACAGGTTCTCATACACTCACTCACACTTCCTGCACTTAACTGACTGATTGATACACATGCTCACTCACAGAAATCTGAGAATTTCTCACACACACAGGAACAACACTGAAACTTACACACAGATATCTGATACACATACACTAGAACTCAGGGACACAGACACTTAGAACTAACACAGTTCAAACACACTGAACCCAAACTGCACCTCACTCACACACTCAGATTTCTGGGACCAAACTGGTACCTTAGGTCACTTACTGCACTCTGCCCACACTGATATCTGGATTCTGATACACTAAGAATCCTAGAACAATACCTGCAAGACACTAGCACAGCACAGTCAACTACACCTAGATGATACACTTAATACTGGAAATTTCTGAGGCCATCACACTGATATCTCTCAGGTAGTTCTGGGGTACACTCACATCTAACTCACACATACTGCTAACACAGGTATTCACTCTCAATAATAGGGACACACACACACACAGTAATATCTGACTGATACACACCTAGGACCTAACACACCTACACACAGGTTATAATTGTACAACTGAACACTGCCCTCTCTTCTTACAATACCTCATACAACACAGCATTGCCTAACCTATCTACTGATACACAGCCAAATAAAAACCCATATGCACAAAATACACACTGAACAGAACCCTCCCTGCACACTGAGAAACACACAGGTATTGGCATACCTACATACACACACAGCCACTGAATACTGATACTCTAAACCTACACCCTACTGAATTATACACAGATCTCACCCCCCTGCACACTGATACCTCACTGTGTTCACAGATATCATCTACACACAGTACACACTGAGTACTAACCACCTCACTGAAGCATTCTCAAGATTACACACAGATAATAATTTCCTAACTAATACACATGTATTTCTGATACACACCTACTGTTCTTACACACAGAACATAGACACCCAGCAGTTTAAATTCCTACACACTAGATTTACACTGCACTGAACAATACACTCGACTGCACAGAATCCAAACTGATCACCACACATACTGCACACTCTCGGGTAGCTATTCACAGTCATTCTTAGGGATACACACAAACTGGAATTCAAATACCTACAAACACAGGCATAACCCCAAATACCTAGTATGTGGAAATCGAGTTTCACCTAGTTACTCATGAATCCAAATTAAAACCCTAAAAATCAAGATCAAATCTATATGTATATGATGAAATCTGTCTACATGTAAACCCCTATGATTTAGGGTCCACAAAAATTTGGGAAAACCAATGTTGGGACACCTAAATCCTAGAATTACCTAGGTCTTCATGTAGGACCTACGAAATCGAGATCCATACAACAAGGTAGGTTTTCTAATGGCCAACAACAAGAAAAACAGAATTAAAATGGATAGAAATTCGGATTTTACCTATAGGGAGATGGTTTCCCTATAAAGGTTCTTCTTCCCCAAGGTTCCTTGACCCAAGCTCCTTGCTTCCCTTGCTTTGGAGGTGGAAGATGGAATCCTAGGGTTAGATTCCGAATTTGGGGTGGGGGAAATGGCTTTTTCTAATGGAGGCTAGGGTTTCTTTCTTCATGAAGGAGAAAAGGGTTGAGGGTGGCTCCCTTTTATATTAAAAACTAGGTTAGGGTTTCAAATGCATAGGTTTAGGATAAACCCCCATGTTAGGTCATGCAGAACTCAATTAACTCAGGTTTAGTCATTCTAGGGTTTGAGGTTCAACCCTAAAATTGGAATTCTAGGGTTTGTCTAGAATTTGGGTTTTCAAATTAGGGTTAGTCATTAGGTTAGTCCTAATGAGTTCTAGGGTTTGACCTATAACAATATATAAATAGTTTATAAAACTCAGCAGATTAATTAAATACATAATTATTCAAAATAGTGAAATTACACAAATGCCCTAATCTGGAAATGTGGTAGTGACAGTCACTCTCTTAGAAAATTTTACTTAGGAGCTAAGTCCCAAAGGGGCTTAGCGACTCGGGCTCAGACTCGAACTCAGACTCGGACTCGAACTCGGACTCGGGCTCAAGGGCGCAAAGTGACGCTTTGTTAGAGCACTTTGCACTTAGCACGTCAGCATCGGCGCATGGCGCTTGTGCGCATTTGAAGCACTCAAGCGCGGGCGTTGAGCGGGTGTTGAGCGGGTGATGTGCGGGCGCATGCACAGGCGTATGTGCAGGCATTGTGCGGCTTTGCGTTGTTGTGCTACTACTCGCATGGACGCGTGGGGGCATGGGTTGCCGCCTATCTGCGTATATGCGCACAAGAGCATTTCGGTTGGGGTGCTACGCGCATGGACGCGTAGGGGCATGGGCCGCTACGCTGCTGGCTTATGCACGCAAGAGCAGTTCGGTTGGGCTGTTGTGTGCATATGCGTAGATAGTGCTGTTGGCGCACGAGCCCACTAATTGTGGGATTTGACGGTTATGGAAAGATACAATCAGTTATTCAGATCCTTTTTTAGGGATTTGAATTTAAATCGTTCCTATCTTTTCATAACTGATTGGCAACTAGGGTTTCCATCCTCTCTATAAATACTCTCTTCGTAGCCTCTTTGAGAACTGACTTCGAAATTAGAGAGACGAAGAGAGGATCTGCTACTGCCTCCATTGGAGCCATAGGTGTTCGTGCGAGTTCAGGAAAGAGGTGACAGCGAGCGTTCCAGAAGTTCTACGTGAACTTGTTGGTTCCTGGAAGCATATCATGTGGGGCGAATCTTGCTTTGAGCAACAGTGATCTTCATCACCCCAGCAAGCAGAGATCCTTCTTCTCCTTCCTCTTCTCTTCTTATAATCCGTTATGTCCGTCTGCAACTGCGATTGCAAGGAAGAACAGAGATAGCTTTTCTTATTATTGTTTTTGTAGCAACAAGTTGTAATCATAATCATTATATAGTTGTTCGTTGGATCGAGGTATATCAGTGAGAAAATTTGTGTGAACTCCTGATCTCAACTTCAACTTTCGGTTCTTTCATCTTTGATTAAGTCTCGGGAATAACATTTTCCTTAAGGTCTGCTTGGCAATTGTGGAGATAGTGATTATGAGGTATTTTTAGAGTACCGGTTTTAAAAGAGATACTTACACAGGAGAATGTTTTCTGCGGTACTCCCATATGGCTAGTCTAGTGGATATTTATATTAATAAGAGTTGTTCGTCCAAACCATTTCTTCTTACGTAATAGCTGACGTGACGATTAATGTGATAACTGACATAACAAAATTTTAAATTAAAATTAACATCAAAATTAATATTAACATTAGCATTAAAATTAATATTAACATTAAAAAATATGTATGATTTATTTTTTGGTTAAAATTTGTCATGTCATAATAGCTTTCAGAAAAGAAGGGATGGTTTGAAGCAACAATTTGAAAAGATAAATAGCATTTTTGTATTAATAATATCCAACAAATCTTACTTACACTATTCTTTTGTTGAGGTCATAAAATCTCAACAGTCCAACACACTCTTTTGTATGGTTGAGATCTACTATCTCCACAATAAAACAAACTCCTATACCACAGCAACAAAACAAAACACAGAAAGACATGGGAGGAAGGGAGGGTTTCCCAGCTTTATACACATCAGATACACATAGACAAACTGCTCGGCTGTCAAAGTTCAGGTGCAGATCGACAAAGCAGATCGACAAACAGATTGATAGTCAAAGTTTAGGTGCAGATCGGAATGGGCACCTTTCTATTTCAAATTTAATCCCCTGCAAGACTTCTGCAACTGTTTTCGAAGTTGAATTTATGTGGAGAAATTAAAGCCCCAACTCTTGATAGAATGTAAACGATTTGCTTGCAGTTTCAGTATGACAATTAACAGACCCCACTCTAGCATCCACCTCCACAATTTTGAAGGACAATTCCTTTCTGATTCTAGAGAATCAAATTAGACAACTTTTTCTAACACCTTTCTGATATCTAGAAAATAAAATTGCATGCTTAAAAACTCTATGAGGAATGGTAAGCTTTTCGATAAAAGGAAATGTCATGCTCATATAGGAAAGGAGAACTTAAAATTTATGTACACACATGGCCAGAAAAGTGTACACACATGGCCAGAAAAGCACATCAGTCAGCACTAGGAAACTAAAAACAAAATAAAGAACAGCAGATCAGTGTTACCAGATAGAAAGGAAAAAAAAAAAAAGGACATCCGAACATCATAATGACAAGAAGAACACTAGCCAGTAGGTCATACCAAAGGGATCTGCTCAATATCAGTGAATTAATGCAAACCACAGGCTCCTTGGATAGCTTGGGTAACAAAAGCATTTGGACAATGTAAGAGCAAAATGGAAAGACAAGAAGAAAATAGTTCGCTGAAAGGTTCCAAACTAAGAATCAATATACCATATGCTCCTGCTGGTTTTCCCTTTCATCAGGCCAACAAAGCATGAACTTTTCATGAGTACTAATGCAGGATGATTGCACAATTCATTTTCTTTTTGCAGACAGCAAAAAGTTGACACTGTTCAACTTGTTTGATTGGCCAGTGCCTACAATGAAAAAAAAAATTTGGAAATTGAAGCCTGCCTTTGAGTATGGGGCCTGTGGCGCCGGCCTTTGCATGCACGACCTATGGGCTAAGAAGCACGAGCCTTCTTTTTGTTCTCGTCTTTCTTCTCTCCCTCGGTAGCTTTCTTCTTCTCTTTCCGTTCTCTCTTCTTTAGTGCACTCATATGGGCTTTAAGAATGGTAGCATAAGAAGTTTGGAACTTTTGGTGGTCCTTCGCAGAGAGCTGCCATTACATTTTCCATGATGAGGAACAAAAATCAGGAATACTCCAAGAAAAGTATGCACAATGTAAAGGAAGAATTAACTTGTATCTCTCAAAATTATGATAAGCTCGGTTGAACATGTAGGCTATCCCTGCACCATTAACTGAAAAAAAGTTGCATACAGAAAAAATTATAGCATATATATTCCCACAAGATACAAATGACAAAAGCACAGCAACATCTACTTCTGTAAGTGTACATTGATGTGCACAGAATTATTTTATCAAACATTTATGTCTGTAAGGCGGGCATGTCTTCTGGGTGAAATTGTTGACGACACTTAAGGACTCCTAAGGTGTGATTACGACCACATTGATAGCATTGCCAAGGGACTCAACAACAAAAAATTTCAAAACTGCCCGGACATTCAGGAAACGGTTATCCTTATATGTTGCTTCTAAATATCTCTATGTAATAACATTAAATAAAGTAGTGCTTCAAATATACAAAAAGACAATAGAAACAGCTAGAAAGGTCTACATTATTTAATAGGGCGAGCCCAATGATTTCCTTTCAGACATTGTCTTTTCTTGTATATTCATAATTTCAGTGAAATCCTAGTATATAGATCCCATGATTTCTAATCACTTGACATGCATACATTTTCTGGAATACTAGTTTCCTTTCAGCCAATCAATCTGCCAGCTCAGTTGTTGTAAATCTCAAATTGCAACCTGGACAAGAATATCAGCTTCCAGATATCAGCAAGCATTGACTTGATTGACTTGAAGATGCTCTAAAACTGATAATTAAAAAAATTAACAATAATATATATCAGTATTATTATATTTACAATTACTATTAAAGAAACTCAACTAGGTTGATACCAAGAACATGATCCCGTTCGGGTCGTTAAATTTGACGACCTGCCCCGTTCGGGGTCATTCGTCCCAATTCGTGGGACGTAAGGTGGGTTGGTGAATTAGGCAACATTGTTTGTGTCCCTCCATGATTCCATGCAAAATATATTATCTGTGTTCAGGGATCCTGAATACGCAATGGATAATGGATCCACAAAAATTTTTCCAGTGGAGCATTTCTCAGGTCTAACGAAACGTTCTCGTTGAGACCACCCAAAATTGATTCCCTCCAGCAAAAAAAACTGTGTCCTCGAAAGCCCAATCGCTTCTAAGACATCTCATTTGCGATCCCCAGTCTCGATCGGAAATACCCCCCAGTAAGGTGGGATCACCCCAAGCAACAGTTTACGTCCATATTATCTTTGAATTATAATCATGTCATTCTCCTCAGTAGAGTGAATCTACCACCAAAAGAAGTCTATAGGGCCCATATTACCTCTGATAGCATCATCATCTTCCAACTTGCTACCCGTACTCAGTGTAAGTACGCTAGGGGTAGTAAGTCCCCAAGTTCATGTCCACATTACCTCTGAATTACTTTCCTTTATTTTTTTCAGCAAAAAAAATGATAGTTCATGTCCATATTACCTCTGAGCTACTTCTCTCCACTTTTTCCAGTATAGTGAATCTATCACCCCAAGAAAACGGTCACGTCCACATTACCTATGTCATGTTTTTCTTTATCCCCACAGAAGTTTATTTTACCATGTCTACATCACCTCTGTGTAAGATACTTCTAACGGAATTTGAATTTTCAGAACTTTGCCATGTCCATATTACCTCTGAGTAACGTTCTGCCCATCGACTTTCTACTATCACATTCGTACAACCCTTGATAGTACCAGTCATTTCAGCTTATTATCTGTACTTAAGGTACGCCACGGGTAATAAGTCCACAACCCAAGAGTTTGACATATCCACATTACCTTTGAACAAATATTATTGTTTATCGACTATCTACCGTCACGTCCATAATACCTCTGATGGTACCAGTCATTTCAATCAAGGATTAAAGTATCGGCCGATACCGATACGTATCGGCAGTATCGGATCGGTTTTGGCCACTGTCGATCCGATACTCCTCAAAATAATTGGTATCGGCCGAAACGTGTCAAAAAAATTGGTATCAGTCTGTATCAGCCGATACGTATCCGATACGGACTGATGCAGACCGATATTTCAGTATAGCAATTAAAAAATAAAACTCCAACAAAGCAGCAAAACCAGGAAGAATTGCATAAATTATCAGAGGTAGATCTTCATCATCTCGTCCTTGAGGGAGCACAGGAGGAGCACGTCGACTATTTGGTCCTCCACGGCCGCCCTGGCCTCGATCTCCACGGTCGCCTCGGCCAGCCGCGTCCGAAGCTTCTACGCTTGTGGCCGCCGGGAGTCAGTCTCGATGGTCCCCCCAGCCTCGGTCTCCATGGTCACCTCGGCCTCGGACCCCGCATCCTTGATTTTTTTTTCTAGAGGCGGTGTCAAAGAGTGGGGGAATTGTGGAAAAGGCACATACATACGTGGTGAGGAAGATGACACATGGCGGTAAAAAAATAAATGAAGGATGTAATTCAGGGAATCCAACGGCTATCCATTGCTTTGTTTGAAAAAATATATTATGTCTTGTCATTTTATGATATGAACCATTTAAAATATCAAGGATGTGGCGGTCTGCAAGGAAGCCTCTGGACTATGACTTTTGTTACACACAAGATAAGACAAGACAAATTTGTCATTATATATAGGTGGTCTCTATGGAAGCCTCTAGTACTTCTATATATTATGTGGTCTCTACAGAAGCCTTAAGACTTTTGTATATTATACACAAGATAAGACAAACTAGTCATTATATATATATATATATATATATATATATATATATATATAATATATATATATATATATATATATATATATATATTACTTGTATCTAATTTTTTTTATTGTATCTAATTTTATTATTGTATGTAACTTAATTATTGTAATATTATTGTCACCTTTTCTTGTAAGTGTAATACTATTAAATGTAATGTTTTTATAAGTATAATATTATTGTATGTAATATCTTTTATTATTGTATATAACATATTAATAATTATCTAATATTGCCGATAATGTCGATACCAAAAAATTTGATACCGTCGATACTGTCGATATCGATACTCATACAAAATGTCTGATACCGATACTGATACTTTGAACCTTGGTTTCAACTTGTCATCCATACGATTTAAGTACGCCAAGGATGATTAGTCTACAAAAACTCCCCAGCGAAATTATCTCAAAACAATAATGTCCATATTACCTCTGAATTATTTTCCACAAAAACGCCAGTCCCATATTTTACTATGTCCACGTCACCTCTGCGCTTCTAACGAAATTTAAGTTAGAGAAGTTTGCCAAGTCCATGTTACCTCTAAGTAAACATCCCTCCAAACAGTCTGCTATTACGTCGTTCTAGACCCCTGATGGTGTCAGTCATTTCAACTTATTATCTGTACCCAGTCTTAGGTACGCCATGGGTAATAAGTCTACCAAAATTCTCCAGTAGAATGTCCCAAGAGAATGGAATGTTCTACCACGTCCATATCACCACTAGTAGGATATTCATTCCCATATCAAAGGCTTTTTCCATGCTTCTTCCAAAGTATTTCAAAACTTGTTCAAGTTTTAAAAACTTTGAAGGGGGTCTTGTAGAAGCATGAAAAATCTCGGAGGAACATGCGCTCGTACATCAAGTCGCATACCGAAACTCATCCCAAGCAATGTGCCTAAGGAGAAGTACTCTCAGAACCTAACTTGGTGAAGGCTGGCCGCATAGAGCCCATGCGCCCTCGAAATGAAGACAAGCCGCATAGCCTGTAAAAGCATCCATGCGGCCCGAACAGCCACGGAGTTAGGGGCAGCATAAGATCCCCTGACACAGCATTTATTATCTGTCATAAAGTTCTGACATGACATTTATTGCACTGAACGTTTCGAGAATCGTGAAAGAGACGACACAAAGAGACAGAAAGTCACGTCATCACATTAATGACTTTGACAGGCGTGCAGTGCCACGTGTTCACTCGTATGCGGCCATACCTCTATGCGTCCTCATCCTTATGCCTCAGTTTGCATGATTTTCTGTTGCAAGCAAAAATATCTTCCAACAATCAGTATTGACCACGTGTCCAGTTGACCAAGTCACGCACACAATGGGTTGAAAACGACCCCGTCTCCCAACCGAGATGTCATCAACAGCATATCACAACCAATGTCACGTGGCAGCCCGACCGTGATATGCGCCCACAGTTGCAACCATATTCTATTAAGGAGCCTCATGCGGCCACCAAGCAGAAGCACATAGCATATGCACGCGCATGAGTCCATCAGCATGATAGCTATAAATAGGAGGTACATGGACGTCCCAGGGTCCTCTTTTCAGAGACCAGGCATACAGGACATACAGGGCCTGACACATAGATGCACAGGAGAGAGAACAAAAGAAAGCATTCTCATTCCCTCGTCGGACCGTCAACGAAATAAAGGAGCCACTACAGTATTCGATCTCCATCGTCCCACTCCTCAGAATAAAAAATAATTGTACTTAGATTTTCTGTCTAGGACTTCTTTGTACTATTTTTTTTTTGTTAAACACACAATTTGTTTCCACTTTGAATCAATGGCAAACAACTACGTCCATAATACCTCTAGTAGATGCACCACTGAAGAATATCGAAGTTGCTCTCACGTAGACTTCCTGAAGTTCATATCTACGAAGGCGAAAGCACCATCGTTCCTGCACTTAAAGTTAGATCGTCAAGGGAGTAAAGGAATCGCACATTGATTCGATGTCCACCGCTAAACTCTCCCAAACCTCAAGACTTTTTGTACTCGAATTTTGTATTCGTTGTAATTGAGTTCTTGTACTTGCATAATCTTTTTAAAGTTTTCATAGAAAGAATATCATTTCTTTTTTGTACGAAAACATTGTAGAGTCCAAGATATAATGACAAATATTTCAAGTGTGTATTTCTCCATAGTTCTGTATGTACATATATGATACCATATGTTTGAAATTGTCTGGTATATAGAAGAAATTAACTTATTACACGAGCATGATATAGCTTTAGTCAAGAAAGGAATAAAAAACACTATCTTGTAGACTTTTAACATTAAAGGTCCTCACATTTGCATGAAGGAACACCTCTCATGGAGAACAAGATTGTCATGACTTCCGTCAGGTAGAAAAGGTCCTAGAAATCTAGCTAGTCAGTAACCTCAAGCAGCATAATAGGTGTCCTTTAAAGCGTCTGAGCTAAGAGAACAGATCAGCTATAACGTTAAGGCGGTGCCTACGCAACCACAATCGCTCATAGTTTCCATGAGTTGTAAACAAGTACAATCAAACATACTACAGTAGTAATGGAGTGATTACACAAAATGTTCCCAGTTATGATGAGAGCAATCCAAGGTGTTTTTATTTCTTCCTTTTCTCTTCCTTTATCTTTTCTTCACTTTTTTTAGTATTCATTATCCTCTTCCCTTCCCCTTCATCATGTTGAGGGATGTCAACTGGTGTTGTGCTTCTTGTAGTCATCAACAACTACCAGCTGTAGCAGTTGTAGCAAAAGTAGCCAGCAGTAGCAACCGGCAGCAAGAGAATAGTAGAGGGAAGGAGGAAGGGGAATAAAAAATTTGAGAAAAGAGAAATATATACAACATTAATAATACAGTAGACGTGCAGTATTCCGGTGGGTGTACTGTCAAGTGCTCTGACCGGGTGAACATACATGATGCCGCAAGAGAAGTGAACATCCAATAATCCAAAGATTAGGGAAGTAGAGGACCCTATTTCGTTGTCACTGGGTTAATTGGGGATTCTAACATACCCCGACTAACTCATTATACCCATTATATATCTATAAGATGGTCATACATAACTATTAAAAGTGGAGACTACATTTTGCTAGAATGGCATGAATTTTATTAGGGTTCTTAGCCAACTTTTATCGAACTACAAAAAATGTGAAATGACATTTGCTAACCCTAGCTAGAAACGGAAAATGCATAAAGAACTAAATGCAAAAAATTAAGATAACTAATCTACTCTTTAACACGCTCCTGAAAGAAGGAACTTGGTTCAAGCAAGTCTAGTTTGGAGGGAGTTAGAAAGAAACTGAAAAATGTCTAAAAAACAACAAACAACAAACAACAAGGACTCCAAAACCGAAGATATCCCTGAAGAAATCGAAAAAAAAAATCATGTCAAGAATCTGGGACTCCGAAACCAAAGACATCCCAGAAAGAAAGCATCCAAAGTAGGTCAAGACTCCACAAGAAGAGAAATCCTAAAAAAAATATTCAAAAGTCTGTCGGAGCTTGAAAGACGAGAAATTCTGATAGAAAACATATGAATTAGGCCTAGACTCTATAGACGAGAAAAGCCAAAAGAAACTATCTGGTATAGCCTGTTGGTAAGGCTGTGGACATGGGGTGGGGAGGGCAGGGTTCGAGTCCTCCTGGGGGAGGGTATCAACCCAGCCTTTAAGGGGGGGGGGGGGGTAGGGGGTAGGAAAAAAAAATCTGAAGTGGGTAATGGCTCAGAAAATGAGAATCCCATTAAAAAATATTTGAAGTGGAGCCTCGAGTACTCCTGGGGGAGGGCATCAACCCAGCCTTTAGGGGGGGGGGGTAGGGGGTAGGAAAAAAAAGAAGTGGGTCGAGGCTTGAAAGTGCGAGAAATTTTGGGGGGAAAAAATCTGAAGTGGGTAATGGCTCAAAAATGAGAATCCCATTAAAAAAATATTTGAAGTAGATCGGAGCTATGAAAAGCAAGAAATTGTGGAAGAACATCTAAAGTAGGTCGGGGATTGAAAAGCAAGAAATCATGGAATAAAATATTTAAAGTAAACTGGGTCACGAAAAAGCAAAAAATTCTGGAAAGAAATATCTGAAGTGGACAGGACTATGAAAAAAATAAGAAATTCCAGATGAAACCAAAAGACATGAATTCGTATACGGAAAAAAATCGAAAGAAACATCCAAAGTGAGTCGGAACTTTGCGTATCGAAGAAATTCCAAAAAAAATTGCAAAAAACAAGAATAAATGTTCCACAATGTTGAGTAGGCCGGGGGTCAAGGGGAGCAGAGACCCCCGGCCGAAAGGTAGGGAGCAAAGCCCTCGAATTTTATTTTCTTTGTTTCTTTTTTTCTTTTAGTTACATTATAGCCCTCATCTTACATGGGATAAAAAAAAGGTGAAAATGAGTCTTGGATCTTGATCCAATAGTTATAATCAAAGGAGGGAGGAGTGAACCTGGATTGTTAGATTAGGAATGAAGGGTGGGGTTTGGTGTGTGTGTGGGTGGGTTGGGGTGGGGGGGGGGGGGGGGGGGGGGGTTGTTTTCTCTAAACCAAAGAAAAAATAAGGTTTGACTGTTGTTGAGAGAGACAACTAGATTATGTGACTAGAAGAAAGAGATTATTGATAGACGGGATTTTGATCACTCGGATCTGGACTATACGGCTAAGGACTAGGAAGGGAGTCTATAGAGTGGTAGTTGCTCTCTTGGGAGCCTTCGGATCTCTGTCATTGCAATGTGGTAATCGAGGGAGCAATCTAGGCAGAGGTAACGGATATTCATGGATAAGTGTCAGGCAATGAGGTCATATTTAGTAGTAGCGGCTAGAATTTGATCGGAGAAGTGGGGCTTGTTGTCGTTGGCAGAGGAGCGTAGCGAGGTGCCTAGACGTCGAGATCGAGGAAGAGAGGGATGCGGGAGACAACAAGGCGGGACGACTGCGCGGGGTTATACGTCGGGGATGGTCGGCAGTGAGAGAGAAAGATGATGGCTATGTCTACATCAGAGCATGCGTTCGCCGACAAGGTCGTCAAAATTGGGGCGGGGAAGTCAAGAAGTAGATGATGGTTGTGGCTGCCAAGAGTGGGTGCAAGGGAGGCGACAGTAATGTTGGTTGTTTGTGAAGAGGTGGCTTTGTCGATAGACTGATGAGCGATAGTGATTGCGGGGATGACAACAATGACAGCTATGATTTGGAGGAGGAATTATTTTTCTTTTTATTGAATGAAGGTATATGATTTATTTATGGAAAGATCAATGGTCGGGATCACCCTTGCCCTGATACCATGTTACACGTGGATGCTACATTTTGCTAGAATGGCAATAAGTTTATTAGGGCTTTTGGCCAACATTTATAGAACTAAAAAACATGTGAAATGACATAAGCTAACCCTAGCTAGAAATGAAAAATACATAAAACAAAAAATGTAGAAAATTAAGATAACTAATCTACTCTTCAACTAGGTGCCTGCTAACTAGGTGCTGCGGTTTAAAACACCAAACATAACCAGCTAAGGTTTCAAACTAGATAGAAAGGGAAGAGTAGACTCTTATGTAGAACTCTCTTCCACTCAATCAAGCCAATACCAACTAACAAGTGTCTTTTCATTACCCAACTATAAAAACAGACTGTCTGCACACATTACAACAAACTAAGTATATGTTATGAGTCACCTAGGTTTCTTCTCATACAACAAAAAAGAAATCCAAAGATAATGGCTTGGTCATCATCATCCAATAAAAGAAACCTATTATTCTAGGAAAAATTACTTAGTGCAGTTTACCCCAAAAAGATTAGCATGAGAAAAGGGATAGCAATCATAAACTAGTTATGAAGCTTTCATGATACAATAGAAACTCTCCATTAACTATCTATGAAGCTTTCATCAAACAATAGAAGTACTCCATTTGTCAGCATATCAAGAACATCACCCTGCGCAATGACGGAATACATAACCCTGCGCAATAATGTAATACAGATTCGACTTTGACATTGTAAAGTTCCCTATAGAACTAGAGAATGCAAATGGTTAATCAATAATATTATTATTTGCAGAGACAACAATACCTTTTGGGGTTGGCTATCAAATTAAATGCCTTGCATAACAATTTCTCAAACAAATGTCAAATGGTTAATAGCCACATTGCAATCAACATATTCAACCAAATCCAAAGGAATAGGAAAACACCCGATGACTGGAGTCGTATTATAGTACCTATACATAAAACAAGAAAAAATGAGTTGTAGTAACTGCCTAGGGATCAAGTTTACGAGAATACCAAGAAACTATGGGAGAGCGTACTTGAGCAAAGATTGAAAAAGGAAATAAGAAGTTCAAAGAATCACTTTGGTTTTATTCCAAGGAGATCTATTATGGAAGTCATTTTACTTATAAGAAGATAGAGTGGAGGGATTTACAAATGGTTTTTGATTTAAAAAAAAGGCTTATAATAAAGTACCTAGGATGATAATGTGGTGGACCTTGCTGAAGAAACAAATCTCTGGTAGCTATACAGATAATAAAGGATATGTATAATGGAGTTATGAATATCATGCGGACCATGTGAGGAGATATAAACCATTTTCTAGCACCGCTGGTTTATGTCAAGGATCCTTGTTATGTCCTAACTTGTTTACACTAGCTATGGAGGAAAGTTATATAGTTTATGGTGTTGTTGATGATATTGTACTAGTTGATGAGAGTAAAGTTAGGTTAAAACTTCAAAAAATAATTGTGGAAAGAAAATTTGAATCTAAGGATTTTATATTTAGTAGAATGCAAACTTAGTACATGAATTGTAACTTCAACCACTTGTCAAATAGAAATGAGGAAAGAGTCAATATTCTAAACGGCGGTAGATGGGTGCGCAGTGCCTGACGCTTAGATAGTTGATATATTTTGGACATTTTTAACTATTTCACCTCCTTTTTTGCATAATATGCACATTTTAAGAATATTTTATGCATAATTAAATTGTGGAACAAATTATGAAATTTCAGTCTAGTAAAAGTGAACCATATGTCCATAATGTAGTGTTCGCTCCAGGCAATGGCACTGAGTTGGCTTGTGTTTAGTATAACCCAAGCGGAGATGGATTAATTGGGGAACCCTTAGGCATCTAATCGATCGGGACGAATGCATTGAGAACATTTCCTATTCATGGATTCGTTTCCGTTGGAAGAAGTCCAAATAAAGTGAATCGTGCCTAGGAAAATAAACTCTATCCCCATCATTTTCTCTGTTGTTTTCGTTGGACATTTTCACTGCTTGCTTTTGATAAATGTGTTTTCGTTGTTATTTTCGATAAATGATTTCATTATTCACTTTCATCGATTCTTGCACTTATTTTGAGAATTATGAGAGAAAGAGAAAGAAAAGATAGAGAATGAGTATTGATCCGATGTTGATGTCCTTGCAGGAGGATGCATAACTGAAGCATGATCGTAGTGTAGTAGTTTCCCCTTCTCTCGACAAATCCCTATTCAGTTAGTGGTTTTGTCCCTTCTTTCATTTTCCTTCACGTCCTTAATAAAAAGAATTCTTTTTGTTTACTTACAACATCCTTCAATCGGTGATGCCTTAGTAAAAGATAAACAAAAGAGAAGGCTTGTGTTTTATTGTTGTTATTGATGAAATTACTACTTCTCTAAGTTGTTACTGCGTTTATGCACGAGAATGAATATAGTAAACTCTTAAATGGATAACTCAGAGATAATGTATCTTGAGCCTTAAATGGAAAGATGTGATTACAAACAATGACTCGAAAATCGTGAAAGTATGAATAGAAATTGTGTAGTTTTTATTCAGTTTCCAATACCATGCATAATATGTTTTATAGCTAAGTTGTATATGCATTTACATGGTCATAGACAACTTGTGCACAAGGTTGAACGGTATCAAGGGCACCAAGGCCGTATCGATCTAGGAGAAAATATGTGGAATGTGCTTCAAGCACGAGTATTGCGGGACCTTTAGTGGAGCTAGCTACCCAAACTATAAGAGCATACCATAATACCCTGTAAAGGTCCTTTGTGGTGCCGAAATCCCCAATAACCGTCATGTAATAACCGTCATGTAGACATGCTGCGTTGCTACTGATTATTTTTTTCTGCAGGAACGTAAGTGTTAATCTCTGTTTTTGCAAGGATTAACAAGTCGATTGTGGGTAAAATATCATTCTACGAGTAATAAGTTTACATTATGTTTCATATTCATGATTATGAATAGTTAATAGATCCTAGCCCAAAGTAGAAAGGTCACATCTATAAATTGCATGCTTCACAAATACTTTATTGGTTTAGGTGAGTTGGGTTGGCACCGCTCACCAGTGCATTTTCCAATATATTGAATCCCTCCTCCATAAGTGCTGGAAATAACGTGAACGCTCAAAGGCGTTAAGGGTCTTGTGAAGCATTAGAAGCTTTATTTTCGAAGTATTTGAAGTTTTTTTTCTTTTGAAGTTATATTGAATTTCAATGTAATAAAGTGACATAATGTATAGAACGATATCATTTCATGATAGTTTGTCAGATTCTTGAATGTAAGCCAGTTGGCATTACAATTTGTTATATGAGAAATTTATACTCCGCTGCAAGATTTGAATAAAAGAATATTATTTCTCCTATATTGTGTCAACTTTCTGTTGCTATGTTGTTTCAACTTTATATTTAAATGATTATCGCACGTGCACATTCATGTCTTGTACAAGTGCAATTTAGACTTGTACGACATCACGTCCAGTGGCAACTTATCGATTCGACAGAATTGGAACATGTCATAATGCTTGCAAAACTGTTTTTTCAAAACATCTAGTCATGTATTGCTTCACCTAGGCACCCGCCTACATCATCTCACCTCCAATTATGCCTCCAAACCTCCGTTGGTCGTCCACTCCATCGCCAACGACAAAAACAATGCAGAAAGCGACCACCTCGACCGCTATTTAGAAAATTAGGAGTACACCTCGATAAACAAGAGAAACCTAAGAGCAATTATTATTTATATCTAGGATCAATCGTTATTCAAAAGAGAAGGATAGGATGTTATTCATAGAATTAAAACATAATGGTTGAAGTTCAAAAGAGAAGGATATGATGTTATTCATAGAATTAAAACACAATGGTTGAAATTCAAAAGAAAATGATGGGATGTTATTCATAGAATTAAAAGAGTGCTTCTGGGGTGCTTACATGATGGTCGAAATAAAAGAGTGCTTCTGGAGTGCTTGCATGATGGTTGAGATAGAAGAGTGCTTCTGGAGTGCTTACATGATGGTTGAAATAGAAGAGTACTTACATGATGGTCGATATAGAAGAATGCTTCTGGAGTGCTTATATAATGGTTGAGATAGAAGAGTGGTTACATGATGGTTGAAATAGAAGAGTGCTTCTGGAGTGCTTCGTGATTGCTAGATACAGTTGAAGTTGAAAGAAAAATATTATAGTACAACCAAGGTTGTAAAAATAGCTAGTGTAATATCCCGTTCCGCTCAAGCGGACTGCCGATTCAAACGGCAAAAGTGCCATGTCCCGACCCGTTTTGCTCAGGCGAGAATACTCGTTTGAGGCAAAGGATATCCAGACTTGTCCCTTCAGGAGTTCGGCTTAGGCTTTCAGAGACTCGCTTGACGTATCGCTCAACTGAGGCGAATCATCTCTAAGGTGGGTGGCTACGGTGAACTTGTCTTTGCTTAGCCAGCACTCTTAAAATATGGAACGATACATGCTAGTCGCTAGGTGAATCACCTCCTGCATGCTAATAAGAATCCAACGCACCTAGCTAAGGGAATAATTCCAACTTGTATTGCTTATGCTAGAACATGGAAATAAAATATTACTCATAATCAGACCATTGCATGCTACCTTTGCCTTGAGCAACAAGACCCCGTTAAGCCTCGAGTAGGACAATATATATATGTTCTTCTCAGTGCACAATTCGTATGCCACACTGCACGACCCTAGATCATGTCGCTCGGAGAGTCCCTTTACTGTTCCACTCCTCGGCTTACCTTCGGGCCCGAGCAAGAATTGTGAATGCTTATGTTTATACCAATGCATGCTTGCCCGCTATATGCTAACTTGTATTCTTGCCTCTCGATTCAATACTTGTCGCATAAACTATGCCTCAAGGGACTAACACTGTGCATATCATGCATTCATCTAGTTCTCCTCGGAAGACTATTTAATGGTCTTTTCGTGCATGAATGAACCTAAAAGTATCCGGGACCGTTAGGTCGCTAAGGCAATCCCCGAACCAGGGGCATGCATCAAGGCAAGTTATTCACCAGAAGTAAATCCTGTCAAATAAGGCAAACAATGCAGCTCGTGGAGCAATACTGTACTGAGCACGAATCATGACGCAATCACATTATGCATCTCCTGTATCTCGTGCCTCTGGTGAATCTGGATTGACCCAAGACTCGCATGATCACGGACAACTCGTGCACGAGGTACCTCATTCCTCGGACGATCAGTGGGGCACCGCCATCGTACCGGCCTAGGAGGAATGCATGGTGTATTGCCAGCGCCAAGAAGGGTCCAGTATGTTATCCCGGCTTGTGGGTTGGCAATACACGATTTTCGGCCTTGGTAACGCATATTACCTTGGACTCTCCGTCTACCCAAATAGTCGTCTGTGCTGGCGGGATGGCGTGCAACAGCTCCTCCTGTGTCGCTTGATTGCCCTAAATCGCTTGTCTTGTACAAATGCTTTGCGTCCCATTCCGCTATCGACTATCAAATGCCTGGTCCTTTATGGCTATGCCAGTGACCCCCTCCATGTTCATATAGATAAGCCATCCTCGCTTAGCAGCTATCCGCGTGCGAGTCATTGCATCGCATCAAGAATAATTGAACACCTGAACGAGCATGGTATAACAACACTTGTGCATAAAGAGCACTTGAACATATTATGCAACACACCTGATATTTCTTGTAACTCGTGCACCTGAAGCATAACTTCGCTCACAACACAGTGTTTGCAAATACTATGCCTCCTGAATGTTTATACATGCTTGTGCTTGAATTAACGTTGTTTGCCTTGGACAAGAAAGGACAAACGGTAAGTTGGTAAGTCTCGCCGTGTTTCCTCTTATATCACACGGCGCACTGCCACACGAGTTAGGCTATTCAACATTGCCATGAAAGTGATCCTAAGGCACAACTAGAAAGACAACAAAGTAGTTGGTGCACGGAACCTATATTACGGTTTGGATTTGTCGAGCGGACGAGTAGCCTCCCCACCAGTGCATTCAACGTACTGATAACCCACCAGATCGTTTGCAGGGTGCGGGAGAACCTCGTTCGGTGCGGATGCCTCCTTCGTGCGTGCTAAGGCGTGGAGTTCACTCTGAAGCCTTGGAGCGTTGCGTCTGGAACTGAAGTACATATACAAAACATAATGTTGGAACATCGCCTGAACATCGCCTGAACATCATCCGTACAATCATTCCACAATTGTAGCCACTTTGCACGCTTTTACTGTTTCAGAGAGAGAGAGGCTTGAGCGACTTGTAATCTCGGCTATGTGCCGCCTGTAACACTTATTTATATCAATAAAGAGTTGCTTTACTTCTACTTGTGTTATTCAATGCTTCCGCTATTGTCGACTCAGTGAACTTGTTACCGATCGCATATGCGTTCATAAATTCCGCTGCACTCAGACAATCTGTGTGACTATGTAGCTTAGACTTCTTACCGCCAGCCAACGAACCACAGCCTTGCACGGGCGCGGCTCACGCTCGTGCGGCATCACGTCCGGATGGGCCAAAGCGATCGTTCCGCGGGAGCGCTGGCGTGGTCATTCTCGCCTAGCGGAGACGGCCGATTTAGCCTGGGAGAGATCGGGGCGTGACAGATTGGTATCAGAGCCTGGCTTATACGCCTTTGGACTTCGTTTTAATTTTCTCAGTTTCGAAAGCTCGTTCGTGGGTTATGTGCACTCTCTCCCAATGTCCCAAACGGAATGTTCCAACAATGAGTCTAAATACTTTCAAAAATGTGCATTTGAATGATGTGATTGCTTGTACGAAATTGTGATGCATGGCCTTTGTGCCAACCTGTGCCAGTTCCTTCGAGAATAGACTCGTGCTAGAAACATGACTTGTGTGCAAACCAAATTACCTATACATGTTTGCCCGACTGGTTAATGCGAAATCGAATATTGCCCGAACGATTAACTTTGCACACAGCCTTTCGGCTAAGTTGTGTGGAGTATCGCGCGCCAAGACTCTTTGGTGCAAGCTAAGTTGCAAACGAGAATGGATATCGCCCAGGAATAAGAGAAGTCAGACTTAGAATGCCAACCGATAGAAATCTTCTCGAATTTATCGCTTAGGCGAATATAGAGTCATGCTTGGATTTCGGGAAATAGCTCGAATGATATTTCGTGTTGGAACAAATCGAATATGGATTAAGTGGATGACCCAATTCCGAGTGGTGTATGGATCATTTTGAAATGTCCAAACCGATCCATAGGTCTCGTACGATAGTCGGATTGAACGGAATTGAGAATATCTTGAACGTAACCAATAAGGCCTATATCGAATTGGGACTCTTGGAATTGGAAGTCGATATCATGGCTAAGGAAACTTGTTAGATATTTAGAGGATCGTACGAGCGATTTCGGATTGAAACAGCCAAACTTAACTTGAATACAATACCGCTCGAATAGAAGCTATCCCGAAATGAATATTGTGTTTTGATGAAAGAGATGAACGATAATGGATTTGGCTTGGAGTTCGGAAGAACGGTTTTGAAATCAAGTTTGAAACGATAACTCTCGAAATCAGTCCCAACGGGAACATGTTCAGTGATTATTCCAAACGAACTCGATGAATGGAACGTATCAAAATGGAATAGACTTGAGTTTGAATAATTGAACTAGTTATTTGAGGAATGTTATAAGTAAGACTATGAATTACTTAACGGTAACATTAAAGTTGGATGATTTTGCTAGACGAATCATAACCACTGCATGAACGGACATGACTTGGTGGATTTCATATATATAACTGAATAATCATCTTGACTTGTGGTTCGACGCAATGAGATGAAATCGGAAATGCAAATGATCAGAAATGTTTTGATGGATAAGTTAGCCTAGAACCTGAAACAAATCACGCTTGATGATTTTGTGAACGGATACATGAATCAGGTTGAACGAATTGGAGTTAAACTAAAGGTTTAGAATCGAATCTTGGCTTGGTGGACTAGACTTGAAATGGATAAGGATTCTATCCCAACGTATTTGGAGGGATAGACTACGCAAATCACTAGGCTTGTCTTGCATCTTTGAAAATAGTGGATTTTACTGAACGGACTTGTCTCCCGTGCAAACGAACGTGTTATTGAGAGTAGAAAAAAATCTGTGCTCGATGTTTAGAAATCTGAGTGAAACGAGCTTGGATAGAACACCCCGTGCAAATGAACAATGGTTTGACCCTAGGAATTGGGGCGAGCATCGTGCGACAAATTTGTACGATAAATCGCAATGTGCTTGAACTTGTACCTATGACCTTGTGAGCTGACCTAGCAATTAGGCAGACAACCCTGTGCCGAGTGAATGAACCTGTCCTACCAACTTTACCATATTGCTTGTATAAAGCATCACAACTGGGGCAGCAAGACTTAGGGTTAGACTTGGGAACGATAACGTGTACTAAGTTGACCTGAATGAATGGACGCTAGTCGGTATCAGATTGATCGTGCTTAACGGTAGTGCAAATACTTGAGATTGAGTTGAAATGGAAATGATATGGAATCGAATATGATTGACCTTGTCGGATGTACCATTGTGAATCATAAAATGAACACCCTTGAGATTTTCAAGTAGCTTGTCCGATTTCACTATCTCTAAGTTTGGTTGAAGGCATATGTTTAAGGGACGCCTTGAATGTGTGCACGATCCAAGACTTGAGAAATGTGAAACTCGAGTGCTAAGACTTCGCTATCGCTAAGTTGGTTGAAATGCATGTGTTTGAAGGACGCTTCGAATCCGTGCACGATCCAGACTCGCGATATGCCGATCTCAAATGCTGGTGCAAGTGAATATCCATCTGAACAAGTATAACGACTTGTATAAGTCTGCCTCAGCCTTAGATCGTTAATCCAGATCGATTGAAACATACTCCGCGTTAAGCAACATGTCCCGCGCTAAGGCGCAAAGAGACTGGCTCGACATACACACAACACAATGTAAGGAACGAATAGGAGATTATGTCCAATTGGATTTAGTGATACCGATTGCTACGCTTGGATAAATTCCATAATGCGATAGTACGGCCTGCCCTCAGTAAGTCTCGAGGACGAGACTTTTTCTGAGTGGTGTATGATGTAATATCCCGTTCCGCTCAAGCGGACTGCCGATTCAAACGGCAAAAGTGCAATGTCCCGACCCGTTTTGCTCAGGCGAGAATACTCGTTTGAGGCAAAGGATATCCAGACTTGTCCCTTCAAGAGTTCGGCTTAGGCTTTCAGAGACTCGCTTGACGTATCGCTCAACTGAGGCGAATCATCTCTAAGGTGGGTGGCTACGGCGAACTTGTCTTTGCTTAGCCAGCACTCTTAAAATATGGAACGATACATGCTAGTCGCTAGGTGAATCACCTCCTGCATGCTAATAAGAATCCAACGCACCTAGCTAAGGGAATAATTCCAACTTGTATTGCTTATGCTAGAACATGGAAATAAAATATTGCTCATAATCAAACCCTTGCATGCTACCTTTGCCTTGTGCAACAAGACCCCGTTAAGCCTCGAGTAGGACAATATGTATATGTTCTTCTCAGTGCACAATTCGCATGCCACACTGCACGACCCTAGATCATGTCGCTCGGAGAGTCCCTTTACTGTTCCACTCCTCGGCTTACCTTCGGGCCCGAGCAAGAATTGTCAATGCTTATGTTTATACCAATGCATGCTTGCCCGCTATATGCTAACTTGTATTCTTGCCTCTCGATTCAATACTTGTCGCATAAACTATGCCTCAAGGGACTAACACTGTGCATATCATGCATTCATCTAGTTCTCCTCGAAAGACTATTTAATGGTCTTTTCGTACATGAATGAACCTGAAAGTATCCAGAACCGTTAGGTCGCTAAGGCAATCCCCGAACCAGGGGCATGCATCAAGGCAAGTTATTCACCAGAAGTAAACCCTGTCAAATAAGGCAAACAATGCAGCTCGTGGAGCAATACTGTACTGAGCACGAATCATGACGCAATCACATTATGCATCTCCTGTATCTCGTGCCTCTGGTGAATCTGGATTGACCCAAGACTCGCATGGTCACGGACAACTCGTACACGAGGTACCTAATTCCTCGGACGATCAGCGGGGCACCGCCATCGTACCGGCCTAGGAGGAATGCATGGTGTATTGCCAGCGCCAAGAAGGGTCCAGTATGTTATCCCGGCTTGTGGGTTGGCAATACACGATTTTCGGCCTTGGTAACGCATATTACCTTGGACTCTCCGTCTACCCAAATAGTCGTCTGTGCTGGCGGAATGGCGTGCAACAGCTCCTCCTGTGTCGCTCGATTGCCCTAAATCGCTTGTCTTGTACAAATGCTTTGCGTCCCATTCCGCTATCGACTATCAAATGCCTGGTCCTTTATGGCTATGCCAGTGACCCCCTCCATGTTCATATAGATAAGCCATCCTCGCTTAGCGGCTATCCGCGTGCGAGTCATTGCATCGCATCAAGAATAATTGAACACCTGAACGAGCATAGTATAACAACACTTGTGCATAAAGAGCACTTGAACATATTATGCAACACACCTGATATTTCTTGTAACTCGTGCACCCGAAGCATAACCTCACTCACAACACAGTGTTTGCAAATGCTATGCCTCCTGAATGTTTATACATGCTTGTGCTTGAATTAACGTTGTTTGTCTTGGACTGGGAAGGACAAACGGTAAGTCTCGCCGTGTTTCCTCTTATATCACACGGTGCACTGCCACACGAGTTAGGCTATTCAACATTGCCATGAAACTGATCCTAAGGCACAACTAGAAAGACAACAAAGTAGTTGGTGCACGGAACCTATATTACGGTTTGGATTTGTCGAGCGGACGAGTAGCCTCCCCACCAGTGCATTCAACGTACTGATAACCCACCAGATCGTTTGCAGGGTGCGGGAGAACCTCATTCGGTGCGGATGCCTCCTTCGTGCATGCTAAGGGGTGGAGTTCACTCTGAAGCCTTGGAGCGTTGCGTCTGGAACTGAAGTACATATACAAGACATAATGTTGGAACATCGCCTGAACATCACCTGAACAACATCCGTACAATCATTCCACAATTGTAGCCACTTTGCACGCTTTTACTGTTTCAGAGAGAGGCTTGAGCGACTTGTAATCTCGGCTATGCGCCGCCTGTAACACTTGTTTATATCAATAAAGAGTTGCTTTACTTCTACTTGTGTTATTCAATGCTTCCGCTATTGTCGACTCAGTGAACTTGTTACCGATCGCATATGCGTTCATAAATTCCGCTGCACTCGGACAATCTGTGCGACTCTGTGGCTTAGACTTCTTACCGCCAGCCAACGAACCATGGCCTTGCACGGGTGCGGCTCACGCTCGTGCGGCATTACGTCCGGATGGGTCAAAGCGATTGTTCTACGGGAGCGCTGGCATGGTCATTCTCGCCTAGCAGGGACGACCGATTTAGCCTGTGAAAGATCAGGGCGTGACAGTTAGTCGGTCGCTAGTCGGTTCGCGGGGACTACGGATTAATCGGGGACTAGTCGGATCAATCGTTTTGAGTATATATATATATATATATATATATATATATGTGTGTGTGTGTGTGTGTGTGTGTGTGTGAGAAAAAATTAATATATATATATATATATATATATATATGCAATATATAGCCCACTAGAAAAACTGATTAAATCCAAAAGTCTCATTTATCAATTAAGCCCAATATATATTTTATATAATCCTGGTGGTGGTGGTGGTCCCTACTTTATATAAATCCCAAAGTCTTATGTGAAAAAAACTGTGTTTTCACACATGTGGAAGTGGTGGTCCCCACTTCCTACTCCAAATAGCCTGACTTCTCGCGTCATAAACTAGGGAATCAACACCTATGCATAAACTAAATGATAGTGATGGTGTTTTCTATCATTTATCCATAATAAAATAAAATAAGACGGACATAAAAAGAGAAAAAAGTCATAATCATACTCTATGAGATTCCAGAGGCCTCATCATGTCCGTTCATCTCCCCTTCTGCTGTCTATCGACTATCCTGGGTGTAATGTTATAGTTGTCACCTCCCCCATTGCTTTTATTTTTCCCTCTCTCCTCAAATCCCTCTCCATTCCCTTCCTCTCTCTCTCTCTCTCTCTCTCTGAAGCAACCAAACTCAGATCCTCACTCGCTCCTCCTCCCCCTCCTCATTGGATCCGCATCTGCTTTCTACTCCCATGGCCTAAACCAACTCGAGGCCGGCCTCCTCCGCCACCACCAGCTCCTCTCCTTACACCAACCTGAACCCGTCGAGGTGGACCCCACCTTCAGCTTCCCAAACCCCTACCTCTACGACGCCTATATTGTCCTCCAGTCCTGGAAGCAACTTCTTATCGGATATGGATTTTTTTTTGTACCGACGCCTAGTCAGCCGACTTGCTCTAGTTGACCGACTAGACACGACTAAGGGATCTGCCGACCTTTTGGGGCGACTAGGGGCCAAGTTGAGTCGGCGGGATTCGACCACCGCCTAATCGGGCGACTAAGCCGACTTTTGCAACAGTGAGTACAACTATAGGCTATAGGCGAAATTGGGCAATTGAGACTGAAAACAAAATGTCCAAAAAAGAAGTGTTAGCTTAAGTGAGAATGTTAAGATAAACGAGTGGCAATACATTGAAAAATGAAATAAGAAAGGGTTATATCTCTAGGAAGTTGGAGGTGGCACCAACAAGGGTTAAAACCAAAAAACGTTTAAGTACATGTGCAATGTAGACAAAAAAAAATGCACCGGATATGAGCGAAAAGATATGTAATATTAGTCAAAGGAGCTTCTAGAAGTAGGGGTAGGCCTAAATTAACAAGGATTGAGATTGTAACAAAGGATATGGCTTTTATTAAAGTTACATAGGACATGGCCCTTAAACATAGCATAAGGAAAGAGATCCAAATAGCCAACCCCAAAAATTACGGACAAAGGCTTTGTTGTTGTTGTTGTTGTCGTTGTTGATGTTCTCAAGTATTAACTACATAGCACTACCCTATGAATTGTTGAAAGTCATGTGCTATATTTATTGGTTCTGATCTGCCAAGCATTCAGAAGGAAAGAGTCGAAAGACCACAACCTCCTAGGTTTTCAAGTCAATAATTAATTCATGAGGTTTTCAATTTCTTCATAGTTGGTCCATGACACTATTGTTGGCTCATAATTGACAAAATAAATGTGTTCCATCAGGCTATCTATGGTAAAACTGTTCACCCAAAATCACGCTTCCCTCTTGACCATATTGTTCCTACGCCCTTAAACATAGCATAACGGAAGGAAAGAGATTCAAATAACCAACCCCAAAATTAGGGATAGGCTTTGTTGTTGTTGTCGTTGTTGTCTTTGCTGTTGTTGATGATGTTCTCAAGTATTAACTACATAGCACTACCCTATGAATTGTTGAAAATCATGTTTTATATTTATTGGTTCTGACGCTGCCAAGCATTCAGAAGGAAAGACCACAACCTCTTCAAGTCAATAATTAGTTCATGAGGTTTTCAGTTTCTTTATATTTGGTCCATGACACTGTTGTTGGCTCATAATTGACAAAATAAATGGGTTCCATCAGGCTATCTATGGTAAAATTGTTCACCCAAAATCACGCTTCTCACTTGACCATAGTGTTTCTATGCCCTTAAACATAGCATAACAGAAGGAAAGAGATTCAAATAGCCAACACCAAAATTAGGGACAGGTTTTGTCGTTGTTGTTGTCGTTGTTGTTGTTGTTATTGTTGTTGATGATGTTCTCAAGTATTAACTACATAGCACTACCCTTTGAATTGTTGAAAGTCATGTGCTATATTTATTGGTTCTGATCTGCCAAGCATTCAGAAGGAAAGAGTTGAAAGACCACAACCTCCTAGGTTTTCAAGTCAATAATTAATTCATGAGGTTTTCAATTTCTTTATAGTTGGTCCATGACACTGTTGTTGGCTCATAATTGACAAAATAAATGTGTTCCATCAGGCTATCTATGGTAAAATTGTTCACCCAAAATCACGCTTCCCTCTTGACCATATTGTTTCTATGCCCTTAAACATAGCATAATGGAAGGAAAGAGATTCAAATAACCAACCCCAAAATTAGGGACAGGCTTTGTTGTTGTTGTCGTTGCTGTTGTCGATGATGTTCTCAAGTATTAACTACATAGCACTACCCTATGAATTGTTGAAAATCATGTTTTATATTTATTGGTTCTGATGCTGCCAAGCATTCAGAAGGAAAGACCACAATCTCCTAGGTTTTCAAGTCAATAATTAATCGGATTTTTTCATTTAAAGTAATAAAATATTATATATTTATAAATAACGGGAAAAAATTGGGAAAATTGCAGAGGGGGGGACCACTCGCCAACTCAGTTGGCGAGCTGCTGAGTTGGCGAGCATCTCGCCAACTGAGTTGGCGGGGCACTCTCCTCGAGAGGCCCGCTCGCCAACTCAGTTGGCGGGCCAGTGAACGTTGGCTTTTCAGCCGTTGGGCAACGGCTATATTCCCTTCCTATATAAACACACACACCCCCAAACACTACCCCAAACACTCCTCACACCACATTCTTCTCCTATTTTCACAACTTCCTCCTCTTGATATTTACTGGCGATGGCTACCCGCAATGACGGTCGTATTCCTGGCGGACCGACTACCGCGCTTATTATTAAGCAACGTGAAGAGCACATTTCTAGTCAGATATTTACTGGCGAGGTAATTTTTGAAATTACAAGTTGCCAACTTTATTAATGTATATGTTTTTTATAATGCCTATGTTTACTTTATTAATGCATATATTTTTTATAGTTATACGACCATGATAATGCTTTACGAACCCGGATCCACGTACATTGGCGGTGTGAAAGGAATTATCGTACGTGGGAGCTTAATCCAGCTCAAAAGGCTTTGGTGGAATCCTTTGGATTCCACTATATAGATCGTGTTAGATATTTAATTCACGATCTTCATTTAGTTGTAAGCCTTGCGGAGCGTTGGTGGCCAGAACGCAACACTTTTCAACTCCCATTCGGCGAGATGACGATCACCCTTTTTGATGTGGCGAATATACTAGGGTTACCTATTAAAGGTAACGCTATATATTTTGATCCGCACTTAAAGGGATCTGATCTGATCCGGAGTTATCTTGGTGTTAGCCCTCCTTCAGGTCTAAAAGACGGCAATTATGTGAAATTTTCATGGCTCCGTGGCAACTTTATAGACCTACATCAAACTATTGATGGGATGGTTGATGTAGATGAAAATCGGGTATGTATTATTTTTAGTAAATTTGTTTATTACTTAATTTAGTGGTGCAATTCTATATAACACTTAATAAATCCAGGTCATTCGTTGCACTAGAGCGTATCTGCTCTGTTTATGTGGTGCAATTCTATTTTCCGATGCATCGGAAAATATGGTAAATGTGCAGCTTTTACCATTCTTGGATGATTTGACCAAACCTACTGAGCATGCGTGGGGAGCTGCTACTCTTGCATTTTTGTACGCCAATCTGATAGAATTTGTCAGATCCAATCGCAAGAGTATTTGTGGATGTATTTCACTGATACAGGTATGAATTAAAGACCTTAAAAAGTAAGAGTAATTTTATACGCAAATTATGTTTGTACTAATGTCATTTTTTTTGTTTTATAGTTCTGGTCCTACGAGTACTTTTATATTGGTAGGCCTGTTACCAGCATTCTCAGTAATGTTGGAGTATTTCCAGTTGCTATGCGCTGGCCTACAGACGTAGTGGATTATCAACACTACCAATACAGGACTGTATCACTATATCGTAGCCAATTTGATACACTGCGGTATAATCAGGTAATTTTTAAATATGCAATAAATATCTTTAAATTATTTAAGTTTTGATCGTAGATAAACATCACATCATATTGATACAATATCTTTAAATAGGTAACCTGGTTACCGTACTCATATGAACCTAATGCTCCAGAAATCAAGATGACATCCTATGCATTTAGTTTACACAGATGTCATATTATATATGATCGGTTCACCATGTACCATCCGGCAGACCGTGTTCTTCGGCAATTCGCAATGGCCCCAATAATTCCCGATGATCCACCGACAGTCGATTATCAGACATCAAATGCATTACAACGAATCATTGGTCTCGTTGCTGACTGGAATAATCGGTTCGAGAATTATAGTGTCAGGGACATGTCTCCCATACTAAATTCTGCTAAGGAATGTAAGTTATAAGTTACTCATTATTCGTATTGATTTAGTGTAAATAGTTTGCTAAAATTTTGTTTACATTTTTCAGACATAGGTAGCCTCGACTACAGGCGATGGTGGGGATGCCCTCTTATGAGCAACCGAGTATGCCCAACGGCTGAAAAGCCAACGTTCACTGGCCCGCCAACTGAGTTGGCGAGTGGGCCTCTCGAGGAGAGTGCCCCGCCAACTCAGTTGGCGAGATGCTCGCCAACTCAGCAGCTCGCCAACTGAGTTGGCGAGTGGTCCCCCCCTCTGCAATTTCCCCAATCTTTTCCCGTTATTTATAAATATATAATATTTTATTACTTTAAATGAAAAAATCCGATAATTAATTCATGAGGTTTTCAGTTTCTTTATATTTGGTCCATGACACTGTTGTTGGCTCATAATTGACAAAATAAATGGGTTCCATCAGGCTATCTATGGTAAAATTGTTCACCCAAAATCACGCTTCCCACTTGACCATATTGTTTCTACGCCCTTAAACATAGCATAACAGAAGGAAAGAGATTCAAATAGCCAACCCCAAAATTAGGGACAGGTTTCGTCGTTGTTGTTGTCGTTGTTGTTGTCGTCGTTGTCGTTATTGTTGTTGATGATGTTCTCAAGTATTAACTACATAGCACTACCCTTTGAATTGTTGAAAGTCATGTTTATATTTATTGGTTCTGATGCTGCCAAGCATTCAGACCACAACCTCCTAGGTTTTCAAGTCAATAATTAATTCAGGAGGTTTTCAGTTTCTTTATATTTGGTCCAGACACTGTTATTGGCTAAAAATTGACAAAATAAATGTGTTCCATCAGGCTATCTATGGTAAAATTGTTCACCCAAAATCACGCTTGCCTCCTGACCATATTGTTTCTATGTCCTTAAACATAGCATAACAGAAGGAAAGAGATTCAAATAGCCAGCCCCAAAAATTAGGGGCAAGAGCTTTGTTGTTGTTGTGGATATTCTCAAGTATTAACTACATAGCACTACCCTATGAATTGTTGAAAGTCATGTTTTATATTTATTGGTTCTGATGCTGCCAAGCATTCAGAAGGAAAGACCACAACCTCCTAGGTTCTCAAGTCACTAGTTGATTCATGAGGTTTTCACTTTCTTCATATTTGGTCCATGACACTGTTGTTGGCTCAAAATTTTCAAAATAAATGTGTTCCATCAGGCTATCTATGGTAAAATTGTTCACCTAAAATCACGCTTCCCTCCTGACCATATTGTTTCTACGAAAGGACTCACAATCTATCTGCTCAGGGGGGTTCTACTTTGGTAGTATTTTCCACATAACATAACAGGACCCTTCGAGGACTGTTCTAAAAGCATTAAGGTGGACATTCACAAGGAGTCTTGAGCCATATTTGCGAAACTACTGACACAGACCACCAAACATGAAATAAGTTTAAAAAGAAGGCATACCTCAGTAGAGATGTTCTTCTTGCCATCAGTAGCACGAACTAGACATTTGTACTCCATGCTTTCACCATTAGATGCCATTTTGTTCCTTTGTGCCTTGGACTTCATCGATGCTTGCGTATTCAAGAAGCCAAACTAATTGAGCATCAAGGTAAACATATCACCCTACTTAACAGAGCAGGTGGTTTTGACTTACAGCGCTTAAGGGTGACCCAAACAGATCCTTTCTCTCTAGTCCGCTCATACATACTTGTGAGTTCGTTAAGGAATCTGTCCGGATGTAGAAGAACCTGGACACCAAAAGAAAGCATCTCAATTACCAGTCCAAGCATCTCAATTACCAGTCCATATGTTTCCATACAAATATGTATTTCAAAAACTCAAAGAAAGCTCAGAAAAGAGCAACAAGAAGGGAAGCACAGAAAAAAAAAAAAGAAGAAGTCTGTGCCATGTCAGTCTGGCATTTTGTAGGACATGTATCGGACACGACACAGACACAAATGCGCTAGCACACACCAAAACCAAACTAGGAAAGGTTTTACAAAACAGGTAAAGGCAATTCAACCGGATCCTGGCGATAAATTGAGGGAAAGAACATTCTCAACAGCATCATCTCTCACATGAACATAATTTTTGGAAGGATGTACTTCAAGGGCATTAAGTTGCAAGCTATGTTGCATAGAAATGAAAACGAAAGGAAACGATGTGGACACGGCAACACGGGCATGACATTGATTATGGCGGGTCCTGGTGTACTTTAGAATCTATGTATCAGACACGACACGACAACTACTTCGAAGTGTACATATAATCAGTAAGATTAAAACATTTAACCCTAGAAAGAATGACAGATCTACAATTTAATCTCAACAACAAGTCGATCTCACGATCAACAGGACCAATAATGTGATTATAAACCCTAAAAATCAATGTATTAAATCCATGAGGAGAGAGAGAATGTTCTACGATCAGATCAAATAGATTGGAGTGAAGAAATTACCATTCTGAAATAATCGACTGATCGCCGGAGGCGGAGGAAGAAGAATCCCTAACAAAGAATTTGAATTTGGTATGTTACAACTTCTTATTTGGTTTTGGGTGTTGATAAGGGCACTGCACATTTTACTCGGGGGCTAGCCCAGGATTGGGGTAGCCCACTAAAGAGGAACTTTTACTTATACTAACCCAACATTTTACTCATACTAGCCCACTACTTCCAAACCCTCCCAAACCCTCCCTACTCGACCGGAGCCCTCCCCCCTCCCGCCGTCCTCCTCCGCCTCCTCCCCCGTCCTCCACCGCAACCTCCCGTCGCCGCGCCTCCCGTCGTCGTCGCCGTCAAAACCAAAAAAGAAAATGAAAAAATAGAAGAACTGTCAAAATGTTGATTTTTAGGACTGTCAAAATTTTGACAGTCCTAAAAATGTATGTTGAATTTTTAGGACTGTAAAAATTTTGACAGTCCTACAAATTGGTAGGACTGTCAAAATTTTGACAGTCCTAAATTTTTTTTTGGGTTCAATGATAACATATTTTATTTTGGATATTAAACTAAATAAAAAAAATCAAAATTCAAAACTAACTAAATAGAAATAAACTTAAAAAAAATCCTGACAATTAAAATGAGGACTGTCAAAATTTTGACAGTCCTCATTGTTTATGGAACTGTCAAAATCCTGGCAGTCCTAGTTTTATATAAAATTTTCAGTGGGTTAAAATTAGGACTGTCAAAATTATGACAGTCCACATAATTGTGGGACTGTCAAAATTATGACAGTCCTAACAATTTGTAGGACTGTCAAAATTTTGACAGTCCCACAAGCTATGTGGACTGTCAAAATTTTGACAGTCTGATTATAACAATTTGGGTTAGCCCCAAATGAGGACTGTCAAAATTTTGACAGTCCTTCCAAGTGGAAGGACTGTCAAAATTTTGACAGTCCTGATAATAACAATTTGGGCTAGCCCCAAATGAGGACTGTCAAAATTTTGACAGTCCTCATTTCTTGTGGGACTGTCAAAATTCTGACAGTCCTAGTTTTATATAAAATTTTCAGTGGTTTAAAATTAGGACTGTCAAAATTTTGACAGTCCACATAACTTGTGGGACTGTCAAAATTATGACAGTCCTAACAATTTGTAGGACTGTCAAAATTTTGACAGTCCTTCCAAGTGGTAGGACTGTCAAAATTTTGACAGTCCTGATTATAACAATTTGGGCTAGCCCCAAGTAACTTTGGGAAACTTGTAATTTTGAGAAATAGGACTGTCATAATTTTGACAGTCCTTCCAAGTGGTAGGACTGTCAAAATTTTGACAGTCCTGAATATAACAGTGGGCTAGCCCCGAGTAACTTTCATGATGGCAAACTTGTAATTTTTTCTAATTTTTTAATGGGCTAGCCCCGAGTAAAATGTGTAGTGCCCTTATCAACACCCTTGGTTTTAAGCTTATTGTTAAAGGGACACCCAAAATTGAAATAGACTGAAACCTAATAAACCGTAATTCTACAAATAAAAAACCGAAACCCGAAACCGATGTCGCAAAGTAATCGAATCGATTCGATTCGATTTGTTCGATTGGACAAATTCTATTATTTATTGGGTCGAGCCTAGTGTTAAAATTGTGATTAAATTATATTAAAATTTATAATTTTTATACACATTTTTTGTACTCCAAAATTAGATTAGTTGTTAAATTATTAAAATTAGACTTCAAAACACATAAATAAAATTATTGTTTTCAAATTATACATATTTTTAATCACAAAATATGTATAAAATTGAAAATATTTACTTATTGTATAAGTCTTATTCAGTTTTGGACCGAAACAAAAACGTAAAAGCAAAATTGAATCCGAATAAGAAGTTTTAGTATTTTCAAAACCAAAGTCAAACTCGATATTTTTTTTCAAATTGAACTGAATCTCTTATTCGATTCAGTTTTCGGTCCATAACCGAATAATTCCCACCCCTAGCCCAAGCTATGTTTGAACTGTCAAATTTTTTAGCAATCATGTTTTGGCACAGTTCTATTGCATATCCAACTTTGACAATCTTTCATCATTCAAAATGGAATTGTTTGGATTATGAAGTTTCGAAACTACATTAATAAAGTTTGAAATTTCAGAAATAATGTTTAAGTGAGCTATCTACTAAGAAACTATAACAAAATCAAATATTACAAATGAAATATAAGAATATAAATAGAAAAAAATCGAGATTTAAAACCCAAAATAAGGCAAAATAAGGAAGAAGAGGAAAAAAAGTTTTTGAATGCAACGAAGGAGGGAAGAAGAGGGATTAAAGTTTTTTGGAAGAGTAATAAGAAAGGAGATATTTGAAAGAGAGTATGCTTATTGAAAATGTGTTGCTCCAAAGGAAAAAAAAATTATGTGTAGCCCCCAAGAAAATTTTTAATCTAGTTGTGTCGTCGCGTAACGAGACTCGCCCCGAGCAATTTTTAGGGTGCCTTTAACAATAGTCTTAAAATCTCAAAGTCGTTATTTGTGGTCTTCTTTTGCCTCGTGACTTAACCAAAAAAAAAAAAATAGGATGTAGAGGTAAAAGTGGAAAATTATGCCCTATTTCACGTAAATAATACAAATAGATATAAATAATTTATTTATTTATTTATTTTTCAAAATCAAATGAAAGCAGTACTATGGTAGTGCGAGACTACTAAAGGTCCTACTTGTGATTCTTCTCATTTTAGGTAACTTTTTATCAACTATTAATAGTATATTTTTTTCGTGTCTAATGTACTAAAGTGGTTCATATGAACTTTAATCGAGTCGGATAGTTCGAATGGTACAACTTGGTTTGAGCTAGCCTGTTGCTCTAAAGAATCAAGTAATCAAACTGACCTAAAAAAATAAGTGATTAAAATTCCAACTTGAACCATCCGGTTTGAGCATGTTTTTAAAACACTTAATGTAATAATTATAAATCGTTAATAATAAATCCAAGCATAAAACGAGTGACAATAATTATAAAAAGGTAAATTTTAATTTGAAATATATGGTGTACAAAAAGATTAATTAAATGAAACCATGATTATTCAAAAATAAATAATAATTAGATAAAATTATCAGAGAGATAGAGAGATAAAAGGAAAAATTAAGATAATAAAAATAATTGAGGATGCCTATGTTATCTTACAATGCTTGTGGTTGAAATTTTAATCGAATAACATATTCAATTTTGAAGTTTTTCGACCCTAAGAGGATCAAGGCCTCTCTGCTCGAGGCTTTTCTTATACGAGACCTCCAAATACATGCTCAGGCATGTTTGGGTTGGTGAAAGTGCATTGTAAGTGCATTGAAACTTGCACTTTCATTGCAAATGCTTCCATGTGTTAATAGTTTTCGTGTTTGTGTTGCCACTACAACTCAATTGCAAGTGGCTATGAAGTGACACTTTTGAGTTATTGTCCCCCTTATGTCTTTATTTCTCAGCTGCAGAAGAAAGGGAGAGAAACTCTATTGCAAGTGGGACGTTTTGCTGCATTATTTTTTAGTTTGGGTTGTCATTGCAACTCTATTTCAAGTAGTTATTTTGTGTATTCATGTTACGCCCTAGTCCCAAAATACATGGAACCAAACCACGTGGCAATGGCCAGTTACGTATCCAAGTGGAATCAAATCCAACTAGAATGCGTATAAGTTGTCCTAGATTTATATAGCAAGACTATATCATTTTTCTAACCCAATCCACAAAAAAAGATCATAAAGACAGGAAAATATGATCATCAGTCTGTAGTCCAATAATCATACTCGTTCGAATAGCTCGAAAGAAAATAATATGAGTCTACCAAATACTAGGCTATCAAGCAAATACAATATCAAAATGAAATAAATACTACGGAAGAGTAAATACCTGAATGCAGTTGGTACTCATCATCAATCCATCAAAATGATCTCTTTAACCCACTCAGCTAACCTGGAAGGGAACTAGGTCCTCAGATGGACATAACAAGATACATAATATACAAGTCATAATGCAATATAAAGTATAAGAGTCCAGGGGGTGTTCTAGCAACTATGTGTAAATACAATGAGGACAGACTTCGACGTATAGGGCTGTCTCTAATAGGGTACTCATGCAATGACGTTCCCTTCGGGCGCCCGTCATGCAGCAACATCAAAGTGAATGTTACTCATAGTCCCTACGACTAGTGACTGTCCTCCCAGTTGGGAAAGAAAGCGCGAAAACTGTTCTCCAAACCAAGAATCTCTACGAGAGAACCGAGCAAAAGCACACAAAACAAAAATGCCAAACACAAATCGCAGACACAAAGATTTTTACGTGAAAAATACAAACGAAAAAAACTACGGGACGATCGGAGTCCAACCCTGAAAAGCCTCCACTAACGGAATAAGAAATACACCGACTCCTTGCAAACTTTTTACCGATCCAAACGGATCGCCACAACTCTTTGGAATAGAAAATAGATCACAAACAAACGAAGAACGGAGATGACGAGAAAAGAATTACCCGAAACCGATCTCCTCTTCGAAATAGCCTTTAATCTCTTCCTCTCCCTTCCAATGTTGTAAAAGCACTCTTGCCTCCTTTTGCAATATTTTTGAGATATAAGATCTATTTTAGGGATATGAGACACCTAATATATATAGCCTCAAACCCACACTAGTATTCCTATTATATATAGGAATACTCAATCCAAATCCATTGACATATTCCTATTATATGTAGGAATATCCAATCCAAATCTAAATCCATTGACATATTCCTATTATATGTAGGAATACCAATCCAAATATATTTAGGTATTCATATTATAGTAGGAATACTCAATCAAACTCCGGAATATTTTTCACATAGGTTAGGAACCCCACCCACTCCAACAAATCTCCCCCTTCACAACTATGTGGAGGGGGTCGTCATCCCGACGATCCGCCTGTAGTACTCAAACTTTCCCCTTAGAAGAATTTTTGTGAACATGTTTTCTCCGTTGTCATCTATATGAACCTTCTCAAGCGCTGCTTGCTTATTTTCAATCACATCCCGTATCCAATGATACCGGGTATCAATATGCTTGGACCGGTTATGAAATATCTGGTTCTTCACATGGTGAATTATACTCTTGCCATCGCAAAGCAAAGGGTACTGCTCTTGATTTAGCCTATTTCCTGCAACAACTTCTTCATCCACAACAACTTCTTACAAGCCTCCATCGTCGTAATGTACTCTGCCTCTGTAGTCGACAAGGCAACACACTTCTGCAACAGCGACTGCCATAATACCGCTCCACCAGCAAACATCATCACATAGTCCAAAGTCGATCGTCTCGTGTCTACAACTCCAGCCATATTAACATCGGTATGCCCAACCAGCTTTGGTTCATCACCACCAAAAGAAAGTCTCCAATCGGTAGTGCCCTAAAAGTATCGTAGATTCTACTTGACCGCACTCCAATGTACCCTTCCAGGATTGGAAGTATACCTGCTAACTGTGTCAACTGCGTGAGCGATGTCAGGTCTCGTACACACCATAGCATACATAAGACTCCCCACAATTGAGGCATATGGAACCCGCTCCATATCTTCTTTCTCGTCCTCAATAGATGGACAATGCTCCCCAGTGAACTTAAAGTGAGTCGCAGGGGGGTTACTCACTTTCTTCGACCCGTTCATCCCGAAACGCTGAAGTACCCGATGAATGTACTTCTTTTGGGACAAGTGTAGCAGCTTAGACTCTCTGTCTCTCTCTCTCTTGATCTCCACCCCAAGAATAATCTTCGTTGCGTCCAAATCCTTCATAGAGAAGGCCACGCCCAGTTGGCGCTTCAACTCCGCTATCCTAGTGGCAATCCGACCCACCAATAGCATATCATCAACATAGAGCAGTAAAATGATAAAATCATCCTCGGCAAAGTACCTCACAAATACACAGTGATCCGATATCGTTCGTACATAACCATGCTCTCCCATAAATGACTCGAACTTCTTGTACTACTGCCTCGGAGCCTGCTTCAGACCATACAAGCTCTTCCTCAACCAGCAGACTAAGTGTGACTTGTCCTTCTCATAGAATCCCTCTGGCTGCTCCATGTACAACTCCTCCTCAAGATCACCATGGAGGAATACCGTCTTCACGTCTATCTGCTCGACCTCCAAGTCAAACTGTCTGCCAATGCTAGCACCACCTATCATGCCCCAGAACTAGAATATTGGAAGCGAGACTCACAAGGACAGCTACGTATACTTAGAGCACTCTGGTACTCCGTATATACAATGAAGCTGTAAGACATGAGGGGTCACTACTACAAACCAACAATCAAGCCTAGGTCCAACAACCCTAGTATCTCAATCACAAGAATAACAAGAATAATAACAAGATGTAAGATCAGCTGAAATATAATAGTAAAGCATCCCAAACTATAATATACAGATGATCATGATGCTAGTGAACACAAAATAAATAAACTAGCCAGAATCTGAGTCATATATGATCAACCCTAGGATATGTCAATCATGCTAATGCCCGTAGGCTAATTGATCAAACCAAAATATGAGCTAAACATGTGCTCGGTGGCTAAACGCCCATAAAATAGAATGTACATCAGGGTAGGGCAGTAAGAAAATCCACTCAAGCGGTCTGGTGCTCCTGGTGGCCACCATCCTCAGGAAAGTACGAAAGATCCCTCGGTGTTGCTACTGGATCTGGCCATACAAAACCTGTGGGGTCAGACCCCCAAATAGCAAGTACGATAAAGAAAACCAATCTAGGAACTTAAACCAATAACACAAGCAATACAAATACTGGAAAGTAAAGACTGAATGTAAAAGATCTCGTGATAGTAAAAGAAATATTGTAAACCTGCAATGAGACATATCCTGAACTGATAATCAATTAAAAAAAATAACAAGTACTGAAAGTAAATGTGATCATGTGAAGCCTGGACTAACCATCAACCATCAATCACGGCAAATCATAGAAGTACAACTTGATACTTTTAACTAACTAGGGTAATCACAATCCTAATTATTAACATGTATAATGTAACGTGATGTTAGAGTTCCTTTTGATCGCATGCCCTTGTAGTCCGTTCGGGATATCCATATACACAACCAACTGGATACTCCTCAAGATATGCCACAATATAAACCACTGGATACTCCTCAAGGTAACAGTATGAATAACCGGGACTGCATGCAATCTAGGAAAATCTCTAGCCATGTACTAAGTGAATCTCTAGTTATAATCCCTAGCAGTTTTTTGTATGAATTCGGGTGTGGCATTCCGCATAATCCATCCTAGACATGATGCAGACAAATCAAATTCTAATAGTAATATAAACAGGTTTAATATATATTGTACGTACAGACTCATGTATGCCAAGACAACAACCAAGCCACGTGTAATCAGGTGAAGCCAGGTAAAGACAAGTGAAACTATGTCAATCCAGATGAAAACAAGTGAAACCATGTACAATAATATGAAGCCATGTCCATCCAGATGAAACAAAGTGAATCCAAGTCGATCCATGTCCGATAAAGCCATATAAAGTCATGCCAAGTCAAGTCCAGTCAATCATGTCATCACTTGTAGCCGGGCAAAGCATGGTAAAATCGAGTAAAGCAAAGTCAAGTCCAGTCAAGTCATCTGAAGCCATGTAAGTTCATATCCAAAAGCTGGTCAAGTCATCGCGTGTCCAAGCAAAATCCAAAAGTTTTAATATGAAATCACGAAAAACCAAGAATTTTTAAAGAAATATCATGATCGGTATACCATCGGTACAACCAGTACATCGTCGGTACACCGATCCAGAGATAGAAAAAATATAGCAAGTTCTGGATTACAACAAATTGATATACCATCGTTATACTATAGTATACCGTCAGTATACTATAGTATACCGTCGGTATGCCGTTCCAAGTAGGCAAAAGTTACTGGAAAATAAAGTTCTATAAATCGGTATACCATCGGCACAACCCAGTACGCCATTGGTATGCCGGCCAAGACAAATATCCTGAAGTCGGTCAACCAATGTCGGCAGGATCAGTATACTATCGGTATACTGTAGTACACCATCGGTATGCCGATAGGGTTCACAGAAGATAATCTAAAAATTAAGTCGATCGAAATCTGTATACCGTCGGTACAATATAATATACCGTCGGTATGCCGGTTTTCAAGAATAATCATGGTTAAGTCAAGTCTGATTTTTGGGACCCAAATCAAACCAAAAAATTACCAGAACCAAGTCTAACAAGAAGTCAAGTCTAGGGTTAAGTCTCATATCACAATATGGACTAAATCTTACGGTCACAACTTCGGTACCGTTTCCGTTACCGAGTTACCAAAATTAGACGGAACAAGATTCTACCAGAAAAGAAAATCAAGACGGTCACTAGGTTAAAAATCATGATATGAACAATAATAGTAAAGTAAGTCTAAGCAAAATAACAATAACCAAGCTCCAGGAAAGTAATGACAGAAAGTAACAGAAGTTCACGAAATCGGCAATGTGTACTTGCCTAACACGAGCTCCCAGATTGTCAATACCATATTTTTGTAGAAGCATGGAAAAGATGCAGCCATGCGACCGACGTCCATGCGCCCCCTAAATAAAAACTTAACATATAATGGACCGCATGGATACCATACGGCCTAGAAAAGGGACACCCACCAAACAAGCGTCTTGACATCTGGCCGCAAGACGACCTGACATGATGTCCTGACAACAAAGATGGTGCTTGACATAGAATCCTGACAAAAATAATTTTCATGATTGTCTCGAAGGACGAGAACACACTAAGAGACAGAAGTCCCGAGGATGGTGCAGAGCCACGTGTACAACACGATAAAAGATCTCATGCGGTTCTGGCCCATACATCCCAGATTCCATGCGGTCCATGCGTCTCTAGCCTATGCGTCCCAGACTTCATGCGTCCCAAGCGACTCTGGTACATGCGTTCCAGACTCCATGCAATCCATGCTTCTCTTGCCCCATGCATTCCAGACTTCGTACGTCCCGTGTGTCTTTGGCCACATGTATCCCAGATTCTACGTCGAACAAGTTTTGTTGTTACAACTGAGTGGTCCTCTCCAACCAAATAGCGGCTACATATCCATTTGATCAAGTAAAGCCTACACAGTTGGGAACTGCCAAGACATTCAGCAACAAAAAGATCTTAACCAAATATCCATGTGATAGCTGAAGCCCGGTCTTGTGCACAGTTGTAACTCCTTTCTGTTATCAGAAGACGCGTGGCAACCCCCAATGTCTATGCAGCTCGAAATCCATGCGGCCACTAAACAACTATAAATAGCAAGGTACTACCCCCATGCAGGGAGGCTGGCTATCTACAGATTCACACTAGAACCAAGGAGAGAAGTTTCTGCGTCCGGATCGTCCATGTAGTAAAGAGAGTTGCTACACTCCTAACCCTCCATCGTTACCCCCCAGATCAAAATAAATTTGTACTTAGATTATCTTTTAGGACTCTTCTCTGTACTCTCAAGTTTGTTAATCAAAATTAAGTCCTCTTAGTTCTTCCTTTTGATTTAAATGGCAAACATGATGGCGACTCTGTTGGGGATCGAATTCTCCTCTGTTGAGAAATTGCTGACGCAATACGATATGGCCAAACTTGGCTCAATGCAAAAGATGCTGGTAGTTCGCTTCGATCAACAAGCGTTTGAGGGAATGCTTTCTAAAGGAAGTGCAAATCCTTCGCCGAGACAAGCCAAGCCAAAGAAGATCCGCAGAACATGGGTAGTAAAGGCCACTACATCTCACCCAATTATGGAGGAGGCGATCTCCGCCTCTCAATCTGTTGATGGGGAAGTCCATGTCTATGCGGCATCCTCGACTGGCGCAGGAACTGCTTAGCACTCAGAATATGGAAAAGAAAAATACTATGATGCCAGAAGTCCTGGGGCTACAAACACAGGCAGACAGCCGCATGCGGCTCTAACAGCAACATAACTTCTTTTTTCGACCGTATCTCACGCAGCGCAGATCCTATGCGACCTACTGAGAGTGGCAAAGACCCAAATCGGGACTCTTCTTACTACGTGCCTGCGAGTGCTAAATTGAAGATGTCTAGGGCAGTGCAAGCTTGTCGAGCTCAAGCAAATGCTCATGTGACTGACCGCCAACAGGCATCGCTAACTATTATCCGGGCCTCTAATGAAAACTTGTACAGAGCTGACCCATGCGTCCAACCCACAGGGACCAACATAAAGGGTTCGTTCCAAAAGTCTTCCACCAGTACCTCGGGGCAAGTTCGTGTACGAACCCCAGGTCCGGCAACAAGAAGTACTATTAATCCTATACGAGGATGTTAAGTGCAAATTTTAATCTGGGTAAATATTGCTATAGGAGTCTGATCTGCAGTCGATCACTTTGTCCCTTGGACCACACGATGATGAAGAAGTACTGTAGAAGAAGGAGATGCTTCAAAGATTGCAAGAGGGAGTGGATGCTCGATGCCAAAATCGTCGACCACTACTCTCTGTTTGAGCTCTTTTCTCTCTGTTCTTCGGTTTTTTGACTTCTCGACCTTAATTCTTCGACCCTTCGACCCTGGACCTCTGTCAATAGAGGTCTCTATTTATAGGGTTTTAGTGACAGCAACCATCCAGTCGGCGTAGAAGCTGGACAGTAGAGATCATGGCACTTTTTACGCGGCGGTTACAATAACCGCTACCCACGTATAAATGATCTTCTGAACCTGCGTGTGACCCGTGTCCCATTAAGAGATAATGCGTATAACTGCTGCGAAGATCACGGCATGAAAGCCACGTAGGTAGCTGTCCCTCGCGTAGAAAAGGTTGGCGTAGAAGCCAATAACTATCACCATGGCGTAGAAGCAAAATAGTTGTCAGGTTGGCGTAGAAGCCAAAATAGGCGTAGAAGCCTTGTAGGCGTAGAAGCCTGATGCTGCATGGATAGGTGGCTAGCATAAAAGATAGCTGATCCTCTTTCCTTGACTGAGGTCTTGAGCTAATTCTGGACCAAATAGCCCTATTACGCACCAATGCAAATATAGCCTGAGTTGGCGTATTCCGAGGAGATAGCATACGGCGTACTCCTTATAACTGAAAATGGCCAGGTCGATGTATTTCAAGGAGATAGCGAACAGCGTGCTCCTATAGCTGAAAATAGCCTGATGGCGTAGTGTGCAAAGATAATGATGTGGACGTATTAGCCGTAATGGTGGCTCGCCCAGTCTTTGAAAATATAACCAAATCTCATGCATTAAATGCAGAGATCTGCCCGCATCCTGCGCATTAACTGCAGAGACGTGTTTCGAGCTCTGTATGAAGATCTGCCACCATTCTGAGCATTAAATGCAGAGACGTGTCTCGAGCTCTGTATGAAAGCAGCTTTTGACGTGGCAGTCCCTTTTGTCTTCTGCTGAGCGTAAAAGCTCACATCTGCCTGTGTAAAACTAGGCAGCGTATTCCTTTGTATGCGTAAAAGAACTTTGTATCAGGAAAACGTTACTGTACGACGGTTTGGGTCTCTGTACCGCACCATCATTACAGCCGTCGTCTGGATAGTCGTGCAATACTCTTTGTCAGGAGTTAGGTTCACTGCATGATCTGACAGATTCTTTCGAGGAATACGAAGCGTTCCTCGTACACTTCCATGCTGCATTAAGAGCGGATGAGTTTTACGCCATAAAGGCGGCATAATACCCTTTTTACGCTGAAGCAGCCTGTAGACACTGCATTACGCGGATTGTCCTTGAGCTTATATTTTACGCTATACTTAGCGAAAAAGCTCTGTTGTACGCCGATAAATCTGAAGTTATATTTTATGCCACAGAGCACTGAAACACTGCGTATAACTCTACAGCGTATTTTTCATGCTTCTATATCGATATACTCAGGTACGCATATCGAGGTGCTACGAAACATCCAACAATCTTTCTAAGACGTTACGACATACGTTTTCACCCAGTTGTGATCCGGACATGAAGTATCGAACGTCAACATAAATACGTGTACAATGTACATAACGAAACAATAAGTATCTGTAAACTAAAATACAGGGTGGCAAGGTACACTTGCTTGCGTGCGACTGCTGATGACGGGGATCCGGTACCATGTCCAAGTCCTCAGGTCCCGCAGTACCTAGAGATAGATACAAACCAAAATCAATAATCTATTCTACGTCAAACAGGAATGCGACACACATCTACACCTAAACTCAATCTCAGCTACGATTCACAGGGACAAGACACTAGGGGGGTTGACCACAGTTAACCCAGTTAGGTTATATCTAATACAATCAATCACAGTATACTATCATCAGACAAGTCCTCGATCTCACTATTCATCACTATATTCGGTAGTTCAAATCATGATCAAATCCTCGGTTTCTATTCGCAGACATTAACATGCATGTTGACATACCTCATCCTTGAATAAATTATTAATTATTTATTAAACCCTCAAATATACATTCTTTCCCTTTTCACGATAAAAACTACCACTTCATTTTGTTCCTCATTTAATCAGCAATCCTCAATGAATGGCTAAGGGTTCGATCTTATACATTATTACACACTCCATCACCTGTCCCCAATGTTAATCTTCTCAACCCCTGAACATCATTACATATTTAACCCATAAATAAACAACCTAGCAATTTACCATCACTTGTGTATTATAAATGCATTAAACCTAAAATCTCTCCCGCATATATAATCCCAAAATTCCCAATTCATATAAGTAACCTATACAATCCTAAACCTCCCATGCAAATCTTTTAATTCCAATTCGATTACTTATGTAAGCACAAACCTTAAACCTACATTAAACCTAATCAACATACCTACATATATACTCAAAGAAAAATAATACCCTATATTACATAAACCCTAAAACACATTATACTTCATCCTCGAGTCATCATAATCAATATTCACTTTAATTGCATTAACCTTAAACCCAAAGTTCAAGTACTATACCACACTAACATATACATCAACATAGAGAGGGCGAGGGAGTCGCATACCTCGACGGCGAGGTTGTTGTTGGAGGCGGTGATCAGCAGGGTGGTGGTGCGGCCATGGCCGTTCGAATGCCGGAGGGGGAGGAGGTAGGCTCGTCGGGGTGGCAGCTTGGTTGGCCGGAGTGGGATAAGGAAGCTCGGCCGGATGTGGATGGAGCTCCGGGGCCGGAGTCGGGTGTACAAGCCGGGCGGGGGAGGCTGCATTGCCGAGCAGCGTTGAGGGGGCTAGACGTCGGGATACGGCTCGTCGGAGCTGCTGGCCTGCGTGCGGCGGAGCAGTAGATTTGTAGCGGGGTGACAGCAGGCCGGGGGTGGACGTAGGCCGGAGTCGCCCAGGTGGTTGCGGTGAGGGTGATACAACGTGGTGAGGAGATCGGCTATGGTGCAATGGTGGTTGAGACTGGAAGCTCGCCGGAGTGGCGGACTGCGCTGTGCTGGAGCTGCGGGGAGTCGGGGGGGAAACTCGACGCCGTGAAGTCGGAGCAATGGCTGTAGTGGTGGAGTAGGGGGTGGCTCGTCGATGGCCGGAAGGAGGTAGGAGGTGGAGTAATGTACTGGAGGCGGTGGCTACCGGGGTCTTCAGGGACAGCAGGCCGGAGCCGCGTTCGAATGCCGGCCAGAGTCGTGGCCGCGGGGAATGCAGCAGGCCGATGCTGCAACTCGACCGGAGTGGGGAGAGCCAGCGGGTCGTCGTGGGTAGCCGGGTGCCTTTTCCGGACAGCGGGGCGGAGGCAGTCGAGCTGGTGGGGAGTGGTCGGAGTATGGGTGGTCGGCCGGATGTGGTATGGAGGAGAGGAAAAAAAGATGAAGAAGGAGAAGAGAGAAAAAAGAAAAGGGGAGGAGTATCTCGGTTTGCATGGAGAAGAAGGAAGGAGAGAGAGGGGGTGAGGTTTTCAAAGCTCCCTTGGGATTAGGGCCTGCTTGGTATTTGTGCAATGAAAAGACATTAAATAGGGGAGGTGGTGTGGGAATTGTGTGGTGGAGATGCTCCAATTCAAATAAAGGGCAAGGATTGATCATGGAGAAATATGTTTCTTCATGAAAAAAAGGGGAGATGGGTTGACTACGGTCAAAGGATGGTAAGCTCTCCATTTGGTTTTGGCCAATGAGGTGAGGACACTTAAATCAATAAATTGCAACTAAACCCCTTAAATTCGAGAAATTGCAAGAACACATAAAATGATGCAAAAATTGTGGAGAAAATTGTGTTTGGTGATTTGCAAGGTGAGGGGGTGTTGTGTGGGTGGCATGGGTTTAATTAAATGGGCATTGGGATTAATTGGGGATTAAAAATAGGATTAGGCAAAATTGGTATCCTCGATTTAAATAGAATTAAAGTGTCCCGCGCTTTTAAATTAAATGGGGGCACTAGGGGTCAAAATTTGAAAATGACACAAAGGTCAAAAATGGTGGGGACTTGGAGTCAGTCTTGGGCCCTTTAGTTGGTCCGGCTCAACGGGTTAAGTTGTTATCTCAAAATTGAGGGTAACGATACAGGTGTCCGATACGGAATTAAATATGGATTTTAGGATACGGGAAATTGTGCAATTAATTTAGGGCACAACGGATTAGATTTTGAGTGACGGAAAAGTCCAGTGCCTAAATTGGCGAGTCAAGTCAGAAGTACAATAGTCCGATGGAATTAATGGGCTGATATTGGGCTCCGAATAATTAAACAATGCTAGGGCGCGCCAAGGGTTTAATTAAAATAAAATAAAATAACTGACAACACTACTCTAAACCTCAACATCTGCTACGAATCCAAAATTTTTCAAATCCAAACCTGACTATCTATAGAATTAATCGAGGGGGTTTACATTCTTCCCAACTTAGAAAAATTTTGTCCCCGAAATTAAAAGTAAAGCACGATAATAGCTAAAAAAAATTTAAAATAACTAGTAATCAATTATCGTACGTAAATTTGTACCTTGCTCCTCAAATAAGTACGGGAACCGCTGCCGAATAGAATCCTTGCGCTCCCATGTAGACTCGTCCTGGTGAATGGTGCTTCTATGCCACTCTGGCCAGTGGAATAGTCTGTCCTCTCAAAGTCTTCTCGCTGCGATCGAGGATCTTAACTGGCTGCTCTACGTAAGATAGGCTGGGCCCGACTGTAATCTCCGAATGATCAAGCACGTGGCTAGGGTCTGCGACATATCTCCTCAGCTGCGATACGTGAAATACGTCATGTACTTCCTCTAATGATGGAGGCAATGCAAGACGGTAAGCCACTTCGCCAACTCGTTCCAAGATGTCAAAAGGTCCGATGTACCTCGGACTCAGCTTGTCTCTGCCTCCAAATCTGATGGTACCACGAGTAGGCGATATCCTCAAAAACAGATGGTCACCTTCCTTGAACTCCAGTGGTCGGTGGTGCATATCTGCCCAATATTTCTGTCTGTCCTGTGCTGCACGCAGGTGGCTCTGAATCTGCTTGACCTTCTCCACTGTCTGTGTTACCAACTCTGGACCAAGTATTTGACGCTCTCCCACGTTACTCCAACAAACTGGCGACCTACATTTCCTGCCGTACAGTGCCTCCTAGGGTGCCTTCTTTATGCTGGCCTGGTAACTGTTATTGTAGGAGAATTCCACCAAGTATAGGTGGTCCTCCCAAGATCCTCCAAAATCAATCATGCACGCTCTCAATATATCCTCTAATATTTGTATCATGCGCTTTGACTGACCATCAGTCTGTGGATGATATGCAGTATTAAACTTGAGACAAATTCTTAGACTCTCCTGCATACTCCGCCAAAAATACGACATGAATATGGAATCATGATCCGATACGATGCTGACAGGCACTCCATGTAATCGTACTATCTGCCTCATATACATGTCAGCTAATATCTCCGTGGATTGCCCAACTCTGAAGGGCAAGAAATATGCAGACTTGGTGAGTCTGTCTACGACCACCCAAACTGCATCCTTTCCGCTAGGGCTCTGCGGGAATCCTGTGACGAAGTCCATGGTAATGTGTTCCCACTTCCACTCAGGAATGGGAAGCGGCTGCAATAATCCTGCAGTCCTCTGATGTTCAGCCTTGACTTGCTGACCAACTAAACACTTCGCCACGAATCTTGCAATTTCTCTCTTCATCCCATGCCACCAGAAATGCTGCCTCAAGTCTCGGTACATCTTCATACCCCCGGGATGAATGGAATAAATCGAGCTATGTGCCTCGGTCATCAACTCTTAGCGTAGCTCGCCACTCGGAACATATAGGCGATCTCCACACCTCAATATTCCGTCTTTATGAATCCTGAGTCCCGTCTGCATGCCGGTCTCTGTCCTCTCTCGTAGACGTCGAAATCTCGCATCTGTAAGCAGGGCTGCCCTGATCCTCTCAATCAGGGTAGACTGAACCTCGAGGCTAGCCATCTGTCCATCCATGCCTGGCAATATGATCTCTATCCCAAGCTCCTGGAGATCCTCTAGCAATTGCCGCTGCATCGTCAAAAAGTATGCCATGGGCTTCCTGCTTAAGGCATCTGCTTTGACATTCGCCTTGCCAGGTGGTACTGCAACTCAATGTCATAATCTGTCATCAACTCTAGACAGCGCCTCTGCCTCATATTAAGCTCCTTCTATGTGTAGACGTACTTCAGGCTTTTATGATCTGTGTAAATCTTAACATGCTCACCATAAAGGTAATGTTTCCATATCTTTAGTGCAAATATCACTGCAGCTAGCTCCAAGTCGTACGTCGGATAGTTCTTCTCATGAACTCTCAGCTGTCTAGATGCGTAGGCTGTCACCTTGCCGGGTTGCATCAGTACACATCCCAATCCGCTCCCCGACGCATCACTATACACTACAATCCTCCTGACCCTGAAGGTAGTGTCAAGATCGGTGCTGATGTCAGACGCTTTTTCAGCTCATCGAAAGCCGTCTGACACTTGTCGGTCCAGATAAACTCTTCGTCTTTACGCGTCAGTCACGTCATAGGCGCAACAATCCTCAAAAATTTTCTACGAACCTCCGATAATATCCGGCAAGTTCGAGGAAGCTCCTAGTCTCTATAACAGGTGCAGGGGTTGGCCATGTCTCAACTGCAACTATCTTCTCTGGGTCAACGGTTAGTCCATCTTCGGTGATTTTGTGTCCAAGGAATGGTACTCTATCCAGGCAAAACTCACATTTGCTGAGCTTGGCGTACAGCCTCTCATGTCTCAGCATCTCCATCACGATCCTGAGATGCCTCTCATGCCTCTCCTGGCTCTTGGAATATATCAAGATATCGTCGATAACTACCACCACGAACTTATCCAAGTATTGGTGGAAAACATTGTTCCTCAAGCTCATAAATACTGCTGGCACGTAGGTTAAACGCAATGGCATGACTAGAAACTCATAGCATCCATACTTCGTCCGTAAAGTCATTTTCGGAATATCTTCTCTCCGTACCTTGATCTGATGATATCCGGATCTGAGGTCGATCTTCGAGAATACACATGCACCACTAAGCTGGTCGAACAAATCATCGATGCACGGTTGTGGATAATTGTTCTTTATCGTTACTGCATTAAACCCTGTAATCGATATACAAACATACCGTCCCTGAAATCAATACGCAAACATACCGTCTCGTCCTTCTTCGGCACCATACGATGGGTACTCCCTATGGAGAAACACTAGCCCGACTGAAACCCTTGTCTAAGAGATCCTCTACTATGGACCTTCAACTCAGCCAACTCTATTGGTGCTAGTCTGAAGACGGGAAAATAACTGGCTCGGCTTTTGGAGTCAACTCTGTAACAAACTCTTTCTGTCCGGTGGCAGGCCTAAAAAGATTCTCTAGAAATACATCCTCAAACCCTGATATAATATGGTGGTACACTGGTTCACCTCCTGCATTGTATACCCCTAAGGCAGATGGGCACCATGCTCCCAGGCTCTCTTGAAGAAACTCAAACTCAGGGTAACCCGGTGGTCTAAGGATGACACAACCACGACGGCAATCAAGCATTGCGTGGTGTTGGCTCAACCAATCCATGTCTAGGATAAGGTCATAGTCTAGACTAATCCTCATAATAAATTCTCCTGTTCTGTTTCCAACATCAATCCTTAAAAGAGAATATTTCCTTGCCTAATGTATAATTTCTCTTCTCCTCAAGGTTTTTCCTAAAATTTTATCTCTCGAATTTCTTCTTTTCGTTATTCATCTCTCCAAGTCACAAGTACAATAATGGTATCACTCAAGCACATACTAGAATTCCTGGAATCCGATCATTATCTTCCAAGTGAGACCCTAACATTTTATCTCCTCTAGCTCATAATCATCGTTTCTAGTATTGTTATCATATATAACTACTAGTTTCCATTATCAGGCTATGCATTTCCATAAATTATTCTAGGTCATGATCAATAATCCTTCCAGCTCTCAATACTTCTAAGATCATTGCTACTTCAAGCACGGGTAGGGTACTACTGGGTCCAACTCTCTTGCCAACCGTCCACACTAGTTCTAGAATCCAAAGAACCCATCAATCTAGCCTGATAAGGTAACAATCTTCTCAGAGAAAGGTATACGAATTATGTCTTCTGTCGTCTGGTCTTCGATCTTCTTCTGGAGGGAAATCATCAGTCACAAGCATTCGTCATCCCGAACAATAGGGGACGAGGAACAATGATAGCGATATTGACGAAGATTGAACGAATGCAAATTGGAAGTCCAAGGGTGATAATCACATACAAAGAGTTTTTAAAATCGATTATGGATTGAGATCCTATTCAACAATCATAATATCTATTCCTAATTTGCAGGCTCACTTGGCACAGTCAGGTGACCAAGACGATTTAAATCGGACCTGCATGGGCCACCACAAAAACATGTAATGCCCCAATCCCAAAAATACGTAGGACTAGAAATACGTGACACGCCAGCTACGCATTCGACCAAACTCTGGTCTGACTCGAATACGTATAAGTTGTAAATATAAAAGGCACTATCTAGATATCCTATAAATATAAACCTCTATGTCTCAATCCACAATGTACAGTAATATACAAGAATGAGCTATATATGCTAGAGTCGGCCGCCCAATAACACACTAACTCGAATAGACTCGAGAAGATGTATGAGTCTATAAAAACTAGGCTACAACAGCAGATGAATAATCAATGTAAGATAACCATAATGCCAGTAGATAAGATGTGAGTACCTGGTACCATGCTCATAAGACATGCAACTCCAACAACAACTCCAAATGCTCCATAATCATCTATGCTACAAAACTGGCAGGGAACCAGGTCCTCAGAGGGACGTAACAAGGTACATAAATACAACATGCCAGGTATACAGAAAAGTACAAGTACAACGACAGGGTACTCTATCATAACCAAACAAGTGAGACACAATTTAAAGACAATGTTCGACGCGTGGGCTTTCTAAAATAAAACCGTAGCTCCGGACACAGAAACACACGGGATGTACCGCAGCTCCGGGCAAAGAGTCACACGGGTGATACCACTACACTAGATACATGATCACTACAGAAACAATATATATATATATATATATATATATATATATATATATATATATATATAAGCGCGTGCAGAGGAGCCCAAACGTCTAGTAACTGTCTTCCCCATCCCAAGCGGTCAACGATTGTGTGCTGAACCTGAACCTCTAACTACAGTCTCGACACACATAAATACTCAACAGACGCGACCCTAAGGTCGTCCCAGTCTCTGGTTATGATGTCAGTATTAGAATACAGGAATCTGGCACGATTACAGTGTATGAGTGTGTCCTGGGGTATCGATATACTCAGGTACGTATATCGAGGTATTACGAAACATCCAACAATCTTTCTAAGACGTTACGACATACGTCTTCACCCGGTTGTGACCCGAACGCGAAGTATCGAACGTCTACATAAATACGTGCAAAATGTACATAACGAAACAATAAGTATCTGTAAACTGAAATACAGGGTGGCAAGGTACACTTGCCTGCGTGCGACTGCTGATGGTAGGGATCCGGAACCACGTCCAAGTCCTCAGGTCCCACAGTACCTAGAGATAGATACAAACCAAAATTAATAATCTATTCTACGTCAAACAGGGATGCGACACACATCTACACCTAAACTCAATCTCAGCTATGACTCACAGGGACAAGACACTAGAGGGGTTGACCACAGTTAACCCAGGTAGGTTATATCTAATACAATCAATCACAGTATACTATCATCAGACAAGTCCTCGATCTTACTATTCATCACTATATTTGGTAGTTCAAATCATGATCAAATCCTCGGTTTCTATTCGCAGACATTAACATGCATGTTGACATACCTCATCCTCGAATAAATTATCAATTATTTATTAAACCCTCAAATATACATTCTTTCCCTTTTCATGATAAAAACTACTACTTCATTTTGTTCCTCATTTAATCAGCAATCCTCAATGAATGGCTAAGGGTTCGATCTTATACATTATTACACACTCCATCACCTGTCCCCAATGTTAATCTTCTCAACCCCTGAACATTATTACATATTTAACCTATAAATAAACAACCTAGCAATTTACCATCACTTGTGTATTATAAATGCATTAAACCTAAAATCTCTCCCGCATATATAATCCCAAAATTCCCAATGCATATAAGTAACCTATACAATCCTAAACCTCCCATGCAAATCTTTTAATTCTAATTCGATTACTTATGTAAGCACAAACCTTAAACCTACATTAAACCTAATCAACATACCTACATATATACTCAAAGAAAAACACTACCCTATAATACATAAACCCTAAAACACATTATACTTCATCCTCGAGTCATCATAATCAATATTCACTTTAATCGCATTAACCTTAAACCCAAAGTTCAAGTACTATACCACACTAACATATACATCAACATAGAGAGGGGGAGGGAGTCGCATACCTCGACGGTGAGGTGGTTGCTAGAGGCGGTGATCAGCAGGGTGGTGGTGCGGCCATGGCCGTTCGAATGCCGGAGGGGGAGGAGGTAGGCTCGTCGGGGTAGCAGGCTTGGTTGGCCGGAGCGGGATGAGGAAGCTCGGCCAGATGTGGATGGAGCTCCGGGGCCGGAGTCGGGTGTACAGGCCGGGCGGGGGAGGCTGCACTGCCGAGCAGCGCTGAGGGGGCTTGACGTCGGGATACGGCTCGTCGGAGCTGCTGGCCTACGTGCGGCGGAGCAGTGGATTTGCTGCGGGGTGACAGCAGGCCAGGGGTGGACGTAGGCCGGAGTCGCCCAGGTGGTGGCGGTGAGGGTGATACAATGTGGTGAGGAGATCGGCTATGGTGCAATGGTGGTTGAGACTGGAAGCTCGCCGGAGTGGCGGACTGTGCTATGCTGGAGCTACGGGGAGTCGGGGGAAACTCGACGCCGTGAAGTCGGAGCAATGGCTGTAGTGGCGGAGTAGGGGGTGGCTCGTCGATGGCCGGAAAGAGGTGGAAGGTGGAGTAATGTACTGGAGGTGGTGGCTACCGGGGTCTTCGGGGACAGCAGGCCGGAGTCGCGTTCGAATGCCGGCCGGAGTCGTGGCCGCGGGGAATGCAGCAGGCCGGCGCTGCAGCTCGGCCGGAGTGGGGAGAGCCGGCGGGTCATCGTGGGTAGCCGGGTGCCTGTTCCGGACAGCGAGGCAGAGGTAGTCGAGCTGGTGGGGAGTGGTCAGAGTATGGGTGGTCGGCCGGATGTGGTGTGGAGGAGAGGAAGAAAAGATGAAGAAGGAGAAGAGAGAAAAAAGAAAAAGGGAGGAGTATCTCTGTTTGCATGGAGAAGGAGGGAGAAGAGAGAGGGGGTGAGGTTTTCAAAGCTCCCTTGGGATTAGGGCCTACTTGGTATGTGTGCAATGAAAAGACATTAAATAGGGGAGGTGGTGTGGGAATTGTGTGGTGGAGATGCTCTAATTCAAATGAAGGGCCAGGATTGATCATGGAGAAATATGTTTCTTCATAAAAAAAGGGGAAATGGGTTGACTACTGTCAAAGGATGGTAAGCTCTCCATTTGGTTTTGGCCAATGAGGTGAGGACGCCTAAAATCAATAAATTGCAACTAAACCCCTTAAATTCGGGAAATTGCATGAACACATAAAATGATGCAAAAATTGTGGAGAAAATTATGTTTGGTGATTTGCAAGGTGAGGGGGTGTTGTGTGGGTGGCATGGGTTTAATTAAACGGGCATTAGGATTAATTGGGGATTAAAAATAGGATTAAGCAAAATTGGTATCCTCGATTTAAATAGAATTAAAGTGTCCCACGCTTTTAAATTAAATGGGGGCACTTGGGGTCAAAATTTGGAAATGACACAAAGGTCAAAAATGGTGGGGGCTTGGAGTCAGTCTTGGGCCCTTTAGTTGGTCCGACTCAATGGGTTAAGTTGGTATCTCAAAATTGAGGGTAACGACACAGGTGTCCGACACGGAATTAAATATAGATTTTAGGATACGGGAAGTTGTGCAATTAATTTAGGGCACAACGGATTAGATTTTCAGTGACGGAAAAGTCCAGTGCCTAAATTGGTGAGTCAAGTCAGAAGTACAATAGTCCGACGGAATTTATGGGCTGATATTGGGCTCCGAATAATTAAACAATGCTAGGGCACGCCAAGGGTTTAATTAAACTAAAATAAAATAACTGACAACACTACTCTAAACCTCAACATCTGCTGCGAATCCAAAATTTTCCAAATCCAAACCTGACTATCTATAGAATTAATCGAGGGGGTTTACACGTGACATGAAGGAGTGCTCACCCACACGACAGAGCTCTGTGAGGAGGTCTGCACATGTCCGAGGGGAGCCTTCATCTATGCGGCAGAACTTTGCTAAGGGTCGGCTTATATTGGTGACTCTGTGACCTTAGTAGCATAACACAAGAGACATGGTATCCCCTTACCTCGAAGTAGAATTCCTGCATTAGGGGGCCACAGATAAATCCTGCTCTCGATCGACTCCTCGACGAGAGGGACAACAACATCCAACATCTTCCCGAAGAGGAGGAACTGAAGAGAAAGTTCTCTCTCATCCCCAAGTCGCCTACTTATAGGATCCAAAAGACGCGTGAATAGATCGAGGTGATGAACGGGGCGGTTATGGCGATAAACCTAACGCCTTAATTTTTGCGTACCGCTTCTATCTTCTTGGAAACTGTCGCCTCGAGGCCCGTGTCAGGAGATGGTGTAAAATTTGAACGAAATCCACTCAAGGGTCAAAGGCAAATCTGGTAGTTAAATGCATAGTTGACAGCCTGGAACCGTTCGTCCATGCGGCTCAATGACCACGCGGCCCGAACATACCCCATCCATGCTTCTTATTCAAAGTATTTCAAACTTATTAGTTTGAAAACTTTGAAAGGGGTCTTATAGAAGCATGGAAAGAATACAGCCATGCGACCGACGTCCATGTGCCCCCTGTAGAAGCATAAAAATCCTCCCATGCGCTCCAATTTACAGTCAACAAATAAGTAAGGTACACATAACTAATGTAGGCGCATAACAACAGCGAACGCATGATGCCCTCGGACAGGCCGAGACGTATACCATCCTGTGACGCATCGTCTCTACAATCATATCAGAGCATTTATGACTCTAACAAAACAGACAGTCATTCTGACTACCTCGAATCCTGTACCGCTGATTGGAATATGTGCTGACAGCTCCGTCATAATTACTTTTGGCAGTATACAACTGTTCAAATGCCACGAATACAGAAAATGATAAGATCCATGTGTCTCTGGCCCAATGCGTCCCAGACTCCAAGCGTTCCATGAGGCTCTGGCCCAATGCGTCCTAAACGCTGAAGTACCCGATGAATGTACTTCTTTTGGGACAAGTGTAGCAGCTTAGACTCTCTCTCTCTCTCTCTCTCTCTCTCTCTCTCTCTCTCTCTCTCTCTCCTGATCTCCATCCCAAGAATAGTCTTCGCTGCGCCCAAATCCTTCATAGAGAAGGCCACGCCCAGTTGGCGCTTCAACTCCGCTATCCTCGTAGCAATTCGACCCACCCGTAGCATATCATCAACATAGAGCAATATAATAATAAAATCATCCTCGGCAAAGTACCTCACAAATACACAGTGATCCGACATCGTTCGTGCATAACCATGCTCTCCCATAAATGACTCAAACTTCTTGTACTACTGCCTCGGAGCCTGCTAACCAAGGTCAAACAAGAGGACGCATGCGGCTTCAAGACCCATGCAGCCTCTAAAGACCAATGGGAGCTTCCATACGACTATAACAATATGCGACTCTCGTCTCACAGGGTTTTTTTTTTATAACCGAAGTTGATTTTTTGCGCAAGTTAGGGGTGACCGAGTGTCCAATTGACCTAGTTATGCGCACAACAGCTCCAAGATTTCTTCAAACAGAAAATCCTAACTAACCCATGTGGCGGCTCGCCCACACCATTCGGCTACCATTACGGTTGTATCCTACTGAAGAAGCCCCCGCGGTCACCAAGCACGGTGATATACGGCACCCATAGCATAGCTATAAATAGTTGGGTACTACCCCTATACAATAGGAGGAGGTGGGCTATTTGCGGATTCACACTAGAACCAAGAAGAGAAGTTTTTGTGTCCGGATCGTCCACGGAGTAAAGAGAGTTGCTACACTCCTAATACTACATTCACTACCAGAAAAAGTCAAATTAGCGACGTCTAAAAACGTCGCTAAATAACCAAAAATATTCGCTAATTTGGTTTAGCGACGTAATTAGCGACATTTTAAAGCAGTCGAAAAAAACCAAGTCGCTAAAACAAAAAATGTCGCTAAACGTCGCTATGCCAAAGTTTTTTAGCGACTTTAATGTCGCTAAATTTAGCGACGTTTTGCGACGCCAAGTCACTAAATAGCGACATATAGTAAAGTCACTAAACGTCGCTGATTAGCGACGTCTATCGCGACGTTACACCGACGTCTTTAATGACCTGGCTATACTGCCATGTCAGCAATTGGCGACGTATAGCGACGTCATTAGCAACTTTTTACAGCATCGCTAATTAGCGACGTATTTAGCGACGTAACTTAACGTCGCTAAACGTCGCTAAACGTCGCTAATAACGTCGCTAATTTTAAAAAAAATAAAAAAATAGTGTCCAGAAGCAAACATTGGTGATTCCCTGCAGTTTTACATCATCTTCATCATACACACCAACATGATTCAATCTAGTTAACTATATAATCCAATTAAATTAAAGACCACAAGAAGTATCAATCCAATTAAATGTGGATAACTATATAATCCAATTAAATTAACTAAAAAATTAAAGACCACAAGAAGCATCATACATCATGTCTATTGTTGAAGTATCAATAATTCATAATATACAATCGCATCCTAAATAATAATAAAAATAACTATACTACTACGGACCTGCAGGAGGCTGACCACCGACGCGCTTGAAGGATAAGAACTCCTCATACTCGTCCCGTGGAATCGACACCGATGTCGATGGAGAAGGCAGTGACGTCGGTGGAGGCCGTGCCCGCTCCAAGTCTGCGAGTCGCTGGTTGTAAGAATCCAGGGTAGATAACAGCCTCGTAATGCTATCACCCATTGAATCCTGCATCCTCGTCAGCTTCTCGCCCATCGATAGCTGTGACGCCTGCAGCTCCATGATGTTGCGATCATTGGAGGCTCTAATATCATTTATCAATTCCCGTAGCTCCGTCATGCTGCGGTCGAGCATATCCAATCGTGCGATGAGCATCGGATCGTCCGCCTGCGGTTGGGACCGAGAATGGTCCTCCATACTTCGCAGCAAGTCATCATGGAGAGACGCAATCTGACGGTCAACGGCCTCCTGGACGGCCTCCTGGACTATGGCCGACGACTGCGAGGGCTGCGACTGCGAGGGGTGTATGGAATGCGCAACTGTCGGGGAGGCCCTAGATGACTGCGTCGCAACCAGGGCGCCATAGGAGCCCGTACCGTAGTACGTACCCCTCTGGAGACCACCAGCTGCGGTCACCCACAGGTCGTCCGCCGACGGAGATGGACCGGGCTGCGATGAAGCACCAGCCTCTCCAGGTGTAGGTGCACTAGCAGTCGCCCGCTCACGAAGCCTAAGATACTCGGCCTAGAAAAGGTTTGGAAACTCAATAATTGCCTAAGTTATATTAAAATAAACACAAAGTAAAGTAATACTTACATAGGTCTGTGAGGCCCTCTCATCAATGAGATTTTCGTCCTTGCGATGGGTGGCCAAGAAGACGGTCACCATGTTTGCATCCTCACCCCTCTGTACCTGTTAAAAATATATTATTTATTACTAAACTTAAATATTTTTTCCAAGTACCATTTTATGGTACTTATATTAAAATAATATATTTTAAAAGAAAAAAATATACCAAACGACGAAAATATTCCGTCATCGGAATCGAGCCACCACACCACTTGGCAGCATTCTGCCTAGCCGCTTTGGCCTTCTTAGACCTTTCCTTGTAGCTCGGATCGTCGAATCTAGCCCTCATCGCAGTCCATTGCTCAGGCGTGATCCAACCTTGGATCGGTTTTCCAGCACGATCACGAGCCTTCTGGTCATCCAGAGCATCTCGGATAAGCTTGGCGGCAACGGTAGGAAAGAGCCGCTCGATCAACTCGGCCCGGTGCGGAGGATAAAAATACGTTTGCTACAATAAATAATTTATTAAGTTAGCATCACGAATATGCATAAATTAGAGGATTTATTTAATATACTTTTACCTGGAAGTGCGCAAACCAGAACGCCTTCCTCTCCAACGGAGCCTCAGAGTAGTTGATCCAAGGGCCACCGTAGTTGTTCCTCAGAAATTGGCCCAGACGTCTCTGAACCGACGATGGACGATATCTATACAGAGATAATAATTTAGATTACTGAAAAAGTCAATATACGATGAATAAAGAGAAACACAAATATATACTAAACCATCTAATTGACTTACTTTGTACCGTCGGCCCAAATCTCTGTCCTCGTCTCCTCCGGTGGTGCACATGGAGGATCTTGCTGATGCTGGGACAATGTCGGCACGACCTCCTCTACATGCTCATCTGTCTCTATGGTTCCGTCAGTAGGAGGAACGCTGGACGAGGGAGTACTATCACGCCTGGAACTACTCGTCCCAGGAGTGATGCCACGCAACATCGTCGCAGTCGGAGATGTGACTGATCGATATACTGGAGTACTGGGCGACGATGATCCGGAACCAACAGTAGGCAGTACCAGAGTGGCACTCTGTCTGCCTCGGGACCTGCCGAATCCTCCGCGTCGTCCTGTCATATCTGATAACAACATATGATGAATATAGAGAAACACAAATATATACTACATTCTACAGTCGAAATGTGATACATATCTCAAAGCATTATACAGTCAAAATATAATACATATATTCGTTAATGTCAACATCTACTTCTACATACAATATTTACAGTCCAAATATAGTTATATTCTACATGCAATATTTTTTATTTTCAATCATCTTCAGAAAATTCATCTTGTTCGCCTTCGTCGTCCTGCTCTTCCTCTTTCTCGTCTTCACTTTTATCTACTTCGTCGTCCTCTTCGGATAATTCTACATCTTCTACATTATTACTCGTATAATAAGTAACTTTCGTTGAGTCCACATCTATAATATTTGTTACAAGAGGTAGATCATCCTCCTGATAAGCTATTTCATCAATGTCAAAGGTATTTCTAGCTTTAGTCTTGCATACTGCCCACCAATCCGACCTCGCTGTCCCCCGTCTAGGATAAGTTGTGAAGTACACGAGCTGAGCCTGACTTGATAGGACAAATAGTTCATAGCCTTGATATCTGCGCTTGTAGTTTATATCCACAAGGCCATGCTTGTCAATTTTCCAACCTTGATCTTGAATCGGATCGAACCATTCACACCTGAATAGCACGATATTAGCAGGTTCTATGCCATAATTATATGTCAACTCCACAATCTCTCGTAAGATGCCAAAAAATCATTGCTCGGATTGACGTCTTTGTAGTTTGAAGATTTGATACACAAACCACTATTTTTCGTGGAATCAAGATCCAGAAAGCTGTCTCTGATAGGAGCATTTGTTGACTTGAACCTGAACCCATTCACACAGAAACTTGGCTATATTTTTACGGCAGTAATTGGTCCCTTGGCTAGAGTCCTAATAGATTCAGTCTCGGGTGATATTAGACGATCGACCTAAATACCAAAGTAGCGATAGTAAGTTATTTGTTTTGCAAGTGCAGAAATAAAAAGTAATTACCAAGCATCTTATATATGCGCTCAACCAAGAAGGAAAATGGCATCTCATATCTTGTTCTACTTCTTCGTTTGTTATGTAGGGTCTAACCGACCTCAACTCACCATTATATGTGCTGAAAAACAATGAAACAACTGCTGATTAGTATCTTATACTATTATATTGAGATGATATAAACGTGGACGTATTAGTTACTTACCCCTCTAGCTTCTCCACTTCATCCTCGTCGCAATTGAGTAATATATACAATTGAGCAGCCCTTAGCTCATCGTCATTCAAATATATTTTCTTCATTTTTCCCGAAGGCTTTTCGGATGCATTGAATACTTTGAGTATCGCATCATTAGATTCCTGATATGCGTCATCGTTTCTGGGAGCTTTCGTCCTATTAGTAGCAACATGCGGTTTGAAATACGTCGAGCAAAAGTTTGTAATCTCCTCGAGAACATAAGCTTCACAAATAGAGCCTTCAACCCGTGCCTTATTTTTTACCTTTCTCTTTAGGTGATTCAGATGGCGCTCGAAGGGGTACATCCACCGATAACCGACAAGACCACCAACACGTGCCTCATAGGAAAGATGAATTGGCAAATGCTCCATAGAGTCGAAGAATCCAGGAGGAAACACCTTCTCGAGCTTACATAGTATTACCGCAATGTCCCTCTCTTGCTTTTCTAGACGATCGACGAGCAACTTAGTACAACAAAGATCTCTGAAGAATATGCTCAGCTCTGTCAATGGGTCCCAAACGACCTGCGGTAAGAATTCTCAAAATGCAATCGGAATTAACCTCTCCATGAATACGTGACAATCGTGGCTCTTCATACCTACTAGTTTGTTTTCCTTGAGGTCGACGCATCTTTTTAAGTTTGACACGTACCCGTCTGGAAACTTTAGACCCTGAATCCACCTACAAAGTCTACCTTTATCCTCTTTATCCAGTGAGAAAACTGACTTAGGTTGCTTTAACTTTCCATTCCTCTCCTCTATCAAATGCAATGCAGGACGTCTACATATGTCTTCTAAGTCCAACCTGGCCTTCGGATTATCTTTCGTCTTCCCCTTTATATCTATTACAGTATTAATTATGTTATCAAACACATTCTTCTCGATATGCATGACATCAAGGTTATGTCTGATCAGATTGGTGCTCCAATATGGCACATCCCAGAATATACTCCTCTTCGTCCAGTTATGAGTGCGACCAAATCCGTCACACTTGTACCCCTTAGCAGGCTCTTCGATAGCACTTGGTAAATCTTTTACCTCTTCCCATATCGTGCATCCGGGCTACCTTGGCGGTGGATTGGCCTTCTCCACAACTCCCGTACGAAAAGTATTCCGATTCCTCCGGTACGGATGATCCTTCGGCAAAAATTGTCGATGACAATCGAAGAAGCACGGTTTGCCTCCGTGTTTCAAACAGAAAGCCTGAGAATGGTCCATGCAATACGGACATGAGAGATGACCATGGGTGCTCAATCCCGATAACATTCTATAGGCCGGAAAGTCGTTGATGGTCCACATAAGTGCTGTCCTCATCTAAAAATTCTGCTTTCTAGAAACATCGTACGTGTTGGCACCGACTTCCCACAGCTGATTCAACTCATCTATCAAAGACTGTAAATACACATCGATGTTCCTCTTCGGATTGTTTGGACCCGGGATAATAACGGTTAGGAACATATACGGAGTCTTCATGCACATCCAAGGCGGTAGATTGTACGGAGTGATGATCACTGGCCAACACGAATACTGGGAGCCCGAAAGTCCGAATGGGGTAAAACCGTCAGAGCAGAGCCCTAATCTGACATTACGCGCTTCCTCGGCAAAATATGGATACTCTCGATCAAAGTGCTTCCATGCTTCTCCATCGGATGAATGATCCAATACCCCTTCGATCTGTTTTCGCCTGTGCCAACTCATATTTTTTGCAGTCTCCTTAACCATAAACAACCGCTGCAACCGCGGCGTCAAAGGCAAGTAGTGCATCGAATCGGTAGGCTTCCTTGCACCGACAGACTTTTCTCTAACAGTGGCCTTGTAGCGATCAGTACCACAGAATCTGCACGCATCTTCATCCTTATCGTCTTTGTAGTACAACATGCACCCGTTGCGACATGCATCAATTTTCTCGTATCCCATCCAAAGCGATCTTACCATCCTCTTAGATCGATAGAAGTCTTTAGGCAACTTTGCACCCTCGGGCAAGATCTCTATAATCAAATCGAGCAGTCGATTATAGCATTCTTGTGACATGTTAAAATCGAACTTGATGCTCAATAATCTTGTAACCACCTCCAACGGTGAATGATCCTCACAACCAGGATATAGTGGAGTCCTTGCATTCTCAAGCAACTCCATAAACTTTGCAGCATCGGCATTCGGTGCCTCCTCAGCTGCATCATAATTGTCCGGATTGAAACTAGGTCCCGCCGCATCATAATTGTCAGGATTGAAACTAGGCCCCGCCGCATCATAAACCATGTTCACCAACCCGTCGTCGTAAGCATCGTAGTCTTGGACATCCATATACGGCTCCACATAGGGCTCCGACTCCGATGCTAGAGATACAAGTTCTCCGTACGCGGTCCACTGATAGTAATTCGGCGTAAAGCCCTTCGAGTATAAATGATATGTAACTTCCACTTCTGGATGATATTTCCTGTTGCGACATCTCACACACGGATACTTAATTTTGGTACCGTCCATGTACTGAGGGAACGCCTTGGCGAACTGCAGGAACTGCTATACACCCTCAATAAATTCATCCCGCACACCGCACATGTCATCAGGATGACGGTTGTACATCCACGAACGATGACGCAGATAGTAATTCATATCCATTTCTAGAAACTTCTGCAAAATTGACAGTATGTATCATATAAATCATTATATGCAAAATTAACCGTACTATAAAAATTATAACTGATATAATACATATTTCATTTATCAAAACTGCAGCTGCCCCCAACCCCATAGTACTATGAACTGCACTATAAGTGTGCAATCAACACACTACAAATAGTGTATCATACTATAGAACTGCAGCTGCCCCCAACCACACTCCTAGGTCAGTGTCCGTTATGGGAAAAGCAGTCATGGCATTGCACTAAGGCACCTGGTGCTTGAACAATTTTTGCATCAAAAGTTTCCCAAGTACACGGGCTATTGCTCTATAAAATGGATAACCCCATGCATTATGGCTGTACTCACTCACAATTACCGGCAGATTACTGCACTCCCTTTAGTAAAAAAACCTAACCCCCCAAACTGGCACACTGATACACACATACACTCTTAAGAATTCTGTAATCAAAACTCACCTGGTACCAATAACACCTATTAAGTACTCTAAATTCTATACTTCATATAAACACTCCATCTATACTCATATAAACACTCCATCTATACTCCCAGATCTGGGATACACCTATATGAATGCTCAACCTTCACACCTATTACTTATTCTCTTCAACACATATATTCACTCAAATACCTGACTAATACACCTCTTTAAATCAGTCACCCACTGCTACTGCTTACCTTCTTCCTCAATATTTGATTACCCCTTATCCCGAGCCACACACTCATGTGTGCACTATAGTATCACTATGAATACCCAATCTTCTCTCAGATATTGGTGTCATATCTGACACTTGCCCTCATGTCCTTCAAATCATACGAGTTCAAACCCCATCTCAAACACATCCACATCCTGCCTTGCACTAGTTGCTGACTGGCTCAGTAAGTTGCTGCACAAGGATGCAGTGTTTATACTGTATTAGGACCCCCTCACACCTGCCTGCAGAAGCTAACAACCAACTACAATGTACCTAAACCTTAATGCACACTATGTTCAGCTGTGCAGTGCCTCCCCAAGTTGCTTGTTGCACATTGGGCTGATGCGCCTCAAGTCTCCCCCTGCTCACTGCTAGTAAGCTGTGCTCACTGCTGCTGTTACCTCTCTCGTCGACTTGGGCCAGTCGGCCCTAACCTTAACCCTAACCCCATGTCAAAAAACCTAACCCTAACCCTAACCCTAGGTCCTGATCAGTGTCTGTGTCAGTGTGTGTGTGTGCCGTGTCTGTGTCAGTGTCTGTGTGTGTGTCGTGTTTGTGTCAATGTCACATGTGTCCTGCGAGAGAGAGAGAGAGAGAGAGAGAGTAGGGTTTATCGGAGTAGTCATGGTGGAGAGCCGGTCGACGGAGCGGGGGGGGGAATTTTTTTTCTTTTCGAAATTTCAACAGATGGGGAAAAATGAAATCGAGCCCTAATTAACCATATTTTAGCGACGTTTAGCGATGTCCAATAAAAATGTCGCTAAATTAAATTTTAGCGACGTCAATGACGTCGCTAAACACGTTGCTAAATATTTTTAATATAAAGGTCGCTATATACGTCGCTAAACGTCGCTAAATTAGACATATTAGCGACGTTTAGCGACCTTAATTGAACTTATAGCGACTTATCTTTTAAAATCTTAATAAAAGTCGCTAAACGTTGCTAAATGTCGCCATTTAGCGACGTCTAGCGACGTTTTTATAAGGAGTCGCTAATTTATATATTATTAGCGACGTTTCTTTTGACGTCGCTAAAATACGTTGCTAATACCGCTTTTTCTAGTAGTGATTGTCACCCCCAGAGCAAAACAAATTTGTACTTAGATTGTCTCTTAGGATTCTACTCTGTACTTTCAAGTTTGTTATTCAAAATTAAGTCCTCTAAGGACTCTACTATGGGGAACGAATTCTCCTATATTGAGAAATCGGTGATGCAATCTGACGCAGCCAAACTTAGCTCAACGTAAAAGATGCTAGTAGTTTGCTTCGACCAGCAAGTGTTCAAGAAAATGCTCTCTGAAGGAAGTGTGAGTGTCACGACCCGCACCTAGTGTAGGGATGCAAGTCGGGAGCAACGCCCAGCCTATGCCGCAGCATCGGCGGTAGAACGATGTCTTGGTTAACTATACTATCTAAACATCTCACAATAATATAAAATCTGCCAACAATATCTCAACACAAAACTCAATCACAATTCTAGAAGCATGAGAAGATATCAAAGAAGTCTAAAATAACTATCCATTCAATTATCACAACACCAATAGAAACAATAATAAAAAACTTAAATATAAGCCGAAAATAAATCCGGTACCAAAATGCTAAAGAGAACTAACTATGCTACCTAGTAAATCCGGCTAAAACTCCCGGCAGTCACTCCAAAACTAGTGGGTCCAAGTCTGCACCATCTATAAGTCGAAGTCCATAGTATGTCAGACACCAATCTCTTGGATCCTCTAAAAAATATTTTTCAGTCAGGAATAGAGCGAAGTACATCTCTAACAGCAGTTCTAAATCAACGATATAAACTATGTAGCAGTAAATAGATGTGAATATACAAGATCCCATATACATGTACAAGAGATACGCAATAAAGAAAATACTGGAAATAAATATAAGAATGAACAATATGACAATGAACAAGAATAATAATGACTAAGTGTGTCAGTACAAGCTTTAACATGTGATCGGCTTGGGAACATGATACAAGATTTATGGCCTGGCTAATTATACGTACGGTGTATGATTAACACGATTCAAGAACAAGACTTGATACAAGAAGGGTATGATCACATATCTATACTACATACTCCCCAACCCCGACTAATTTAGTGGATCCAACCATGGTACATTATGGTACAAAATTCCCCAAGAAGATAACGACTCTTCCCGAGAATCAGTGTTTGTACATGTACAAGATAATCAATGAAACAAGGCTTGCACAAGATACACCATATACCAAGGAATAATATCTCATGACGAGATCCGGATATATCAATCCATGTAACCATCGTGTCAAGAGAACAAAGATATCTATACTAGATACAATGAATATAGAGGATATCAAAAATGAGAAACTATCAGAGAATATACTCGCCTGAAGTCCGGTGAATAGTCTCATAGATGTCTGATATGGTGCCTCGAAGACCTAGATATGGAATATAACATTAATGCAAGGTTCTGGAAAAAATAAGTTAAACTAGTCAACTTCTAGGTCATAAAGCCATTTCTAAGTCAAAACAGTCAACTAGGTCAACTCTAAGTCAAACCGGTCAAACTTGATCAAACTACCTATTTCTAGGTTGCATATATATATATATATATATATATATATATATATATATATATATATATATATATATATATATATACACACACACACACACACATGCATATAATTACATATTATAATGACTAAAAATAATGGAATTAGATCTAGAAATAAAATGCACAAACACGTGGAGTGCATCGCTCCCGTATCCCACTAGATCTAGGATACGCTTGCGACACAAGTCCACCATACATACAAACGTACCCCGAAGGACACGAGTAAGTCTAATATATTATTTATGAATAATACGAAAAGTCAAACACAAATCTACGTGTCTGTGTCAAAATATGACATGCACAAAGTCCCGTATCGGAGGAAAACCCCCCAAATCAACACGTATCACCAAATTATTGGGATACGACCTACACATACCCAATTGTGGACACAACACTAGCCCCAAACACACAAGCACATGCCAAATTGATCTATAGGACCAATTGACACACACAACAAATATCAATCTCGGAATTCTCCCAAAATTGACCCAAAAAGCACAATAACTTTCTCAATAGGCCTCATATGAACACAAAACCAAATCCTATGGGTAGCCTATGCATATGGGTTGATTTCTCATGGTTAAATCTTAAATTTAGAACCTAAATTAAGGGAAAAACCTGAATTATACCTATTGGGAGATGGATTTCTAATGAAACCTCCAAAATTGGTGAAATTGGCCTTAAACTTGTAGATCCTTGCTCCTCTTTGTAGATCCATGCTTTCTCCTTGTAAATCCTTACTCTACTAGTCTCCAATGGTGATTTTGGAAGGAATTGGGTGGAAATTTGGTAGGGATTTTATAGAATTTGGTTGAGAAAAATTCTAGATCTAGATTTGGAATAAAAAATAAAAAGAGAGAAAGTTTTTATCCCCTTTATATAGGCCTCACTTGCCCCCTCCCTCAAGCTACTATGTAAAGTCTAAAATATCCCTTGGGGCCTCTCATGAAGAAATTAATTAAGGAGGAAAGGTTCTAGTCTAATGGGTTTAACTTAATTAATTATCCTCCTAATTATTGGGCTTCTAATTATTGGGCTAAATTCTAACTAGAATTAAATGTTGGTCCATGAGTATAAACTAAACTAGTTAGGTCCACTAACACAAGTCCAAAAATAAATCTAACATGCTAACCATAAATAAATAATATAATAAATAAATATTTAATATGCACAATATTTAATTAATTATTAAATGACTAAAATTGTCACGCCCCAGTCCCAAAATGTCGAGGGACTAGACACGTGGCAATGGCCAGCAGCACATACCGATAAAAAAACCCAATTTAATGGATCCATCGGGGCGTACTTAAGCTGTAATACAATAATCAGGGTCTACTAATCTCATCCACAGAATAAATACAGCAATATATCAAAAGAAAAAAATATCATCCAGTCACAAGTAAATAAAATCGGGGAACAACCCGATAAATAGTCTGTTACAATTATTCATTAAACAAGAAAAAGAGTTTTAATAGCAACAAGACTGATCATAGGAGAAACATATATTCAGGAGAAATCTTCTGCAATCACCTCGTCCTTGGTTCCTGGTTCTGCTCCTGCTAACGCTCCTGTTCCGTAGACCTCAGGATAGATATCCTCTACTAACCCTGGGGACATAATCCAGATCCAGGTCCTCAGGGGACATAGCAAGGTACAGATAATACAAGCCAAAATAAATGCAGTGTAGAAATAAATGAAACAATAGGGTAAACTATATAACCAGCTAAGTGATATGAAAGTTGAGAGCATCACTAAAACTCAGGCTGAGACCACTACAAGCTCTGTGTCTGGGAGCCTATAGCAGAGTTACTATATATTTTACTATGTAATTTACTATATAGTATATATATGAAATCAGCCTGTAGCCTGTGTGTCTCTCCCCACCTAATGTAATCATACGTCTCATGTACACGATGCCTCATGTCCATGTCACGTAAGATCATATCTAATGTAGCAAGTCATATAATGTCTATGAATATAATGTCTAAGTCACAATCCTGCAACCTACACAGAATCACCTTGAATATTTCTGGAAGATTCTGTCTCATAAATAGTGTCAGGTGTCCTGGGTATAACGTACTTGATAATCCAAGCACTAGAATGTAAAGGGTCACAATATCCATCACTAGGTGACGTTACACAACTCTGCGTACAGCGTTGGCACCCGAATGTGATTCGAAAGCTAAGCAATATCACACGGTCCTAGGTTAAGCATGTACAACAATGTATAAATAAGTCAAAAAAATAAGTAGCAAAACTGCAGTGTTGGCAAGGTACACTTGCCTAGGGTTCTGACTCCAACTGTAGCTCTGACCTCAGTGGGAATTGCAGGTACTGCTCCGGTTGCTGAAATAAACATCACCATTAGGTTCAAAAAATATCAAATAGCTAGAAATGCCTGTCCTTGAGTCCAATTTGGACACAGGAACAAAAATGACAGTTTCTGGTCAAAGCAGGGTCCACATGTGGGCCGCTTCGCACCGAAAAATATGTCAGAACTAATGGTCTCCAATTTTGTCAAACTTAGTGTCAACAAGTCCAGAACGATGATACGAACCCAACGGAACTTTCAGAATTAGATTTCGATGAGCCGATCACAAAATCGCCCGTCAAGTGGAGCCTGGGGCCCACGATACGCGATTTTGTCAATGTTCTCAGAATCGAACCAAACTTGGGTCACAAGACCAGCGTATTGCTATGAGTCCGATGGCGCAAGTTTCGTTTCGATCCGACGTGTGTACACCAAGTTACAGCAAGATCTAGAACAGGCGGATATGGGGCGTTGTCGGCGGATACGCGTTGATTCCGGTGTGCACGCACATCCAAATCAACTTCTGCGAAATCTTGCATGTTCGTATCAACGGCGCGCACCGTTTGGCGGGGCGAACTTAGTTCCGGGGGAAAATGGGGTATTATTTTCCTGTTTTTGGATCGCGGTTCGCGATCACTACAGGACGTGACACACCGAGCAGGTTGCACGGGCATCGAGAGGGTCACGCAAAGTTCGCGTCACAACATACGGAATAGAAAATGAAGCAACGATGAGAGAGAAAAGAGTACCTGAACAGGGCTCCGTGGAAACCAAAATTCACGTGTCCGTGAGTCGATACGACACTGCGACATGGTGTCAAGGCTGTGTCCGGCTAGGGTTAGGGTTCTGTCGACGAAGACTTCGCCGGAGGTGGCTGGGCTAGTCGGCTACGGTGGGGCTGGGTCGGTCGGAGTTCGGTTGCGGCAGATCTCGATCGGGCGGGGGTCGACGGCTCTTGGGTCGAGCGACCGGGGTCGGCTCAGGCGCTGCGGGAAGGTCGGCTGCGCTGGTGGCTCGAGCAGGAAGACGGCGGCGCTGGGAGTGGAGGTGGTGGTCGGGTGGCCGGGAATCGGGGCAGCTGGAGGGGAATGGGTTTTATAGAGGGGAAGAGGGAGGTGGAGCTGTGGCTGTACTGGCAGGGGAGGCGGAGTGGCGCCGGGGAGCGGAGCAGCGGCCGTTGCGGGAAGCCGAAGTGGCGCCGGGGAGGCGAGGCGCCACGGCGGTTCAGCCGACGGAGGGGAAACGGGGGGTCGGGGTCACGTCGGTTAGGGATTTAGGTCTAGCGGGTTAACGGGTCCGGGTCGGGTTCAGTTCGGATCCGACCCGACCCGACCCGTTAAGGATTTGGGTTTGGTTCGGTTTAGCACGGTCCTGTCCGGTTTGGTTTATTTGAAATAAACCGGGTTCAGTTCAGGGTTTATTTTGGTTTATTATAAACTTGGTTTTTAGGGCTTTAAAAATGCTTCTGGGGTCCAATAAATTTCCAGAAAATTACCCTATGTCTAGTTTTTCATTTTACACCATAAAATATTATTTTCATAATAATTTAATATTAATAAACATCTTTTAAAAATCATTTAATTTTAAAATACCTAGGTTTTAATGACAGAAAAATTCCAGAAAAATGTGAGAAATTAATTTTAAAAATTCCTGAAAAATCAGTGGGTTTACAAAAATACCATTTCCTAGAAAATTTGGTAGTGACAAGTCTACCCCCTAGAAGAATTTCGTCCTCAAAATTAAAACTCCCACCCCTCTCTCTTAGGCCTATCATATCCTATTCATACAAATTTTTACTATGGCCAGACCCCTATCAATCACAGTCTAAAATAGTCTTATCATAAAATCCTACAATTCTACTGAAAGAGAAATCAGACTCTAACTATCATGAATTCAGTCTCTGCCCTGCTGGGATGTCTTCCTTTACCGGTGAGGTAATCTGCTATGCCACATGTGGCCTATTCCATCACACACTATTAATCATCAATTTTGTCAAGATATTTTTAATACTGAGGGTTCCCAAATACTCATGGTATACTATAATTCTAGGTCATATACATGCTTAACTCACTGACACTCACTACCTAGGATACTATAAAAAATACTGCTAAAATACTGCCTCTTTTATCTGTTTTAATTCTTGTAATCACTAAAATTTCTCTACCATTTTCTTGCAAGAAACACTTGTATACTTTTCAATCATGTATTTTATTAACACACTATTGTCCAACTTAAATACCCCAATAGGATGCCTTATTCAAATCTTGTTACTGTCTACACAAGGCACCAGCTCTCATATGCAGTTTAGATGACATCCTCATACCAAGTTACTCATGTCTCTCCTCTATATTATTATATTAGTTATTAAAATGCTTGTGCCTAAACTTTCATAATACTTGAGGTACTTCGGCTTTTGTTACCAGGGTATCTCTTTTTATCTGATACTAGGTGCAACTCATCCTTCAACATTTGTTAATCATCCTAAGGTTCTTACCTATACATTAGTATCACATACATACACAATTTTCTTCTAGCTATTATAATACCATGATATCTCACTGGTATCCTTATATCCCTCATACTATTCTATGATACATACGACCTCTATAAAAATTAGCAAGGTCTTATACCTACTAAACTTACTTCTCTCTCTCTCTCTCTCTCTCTCTCTCTCTATATATATATATATATATATATATATATATATATATATATATATATATATATATATATATATATATAGTCTCCCTCCTCTACTGCTTGGATCACTTGCACTGTTACTCCCAAATGCTTTTCTATCCATTAACTGATACACCAATCCAATTATCTCACAAGGTGCTTACTGTTACTAGCACATTACTCAACTAATCCCTGATATAGAAACACTAGCACTCTTGATATAATAACACTAGCTTCCTAACTATACAACATATGTCCTTAAGGTTCTAGGATACTAGCTTCATCATTAGATCACCTCATCATACTCACTAAAAATCATGATCACTTGCATCTAATGCACTAGTTATTAACTTCTATAATACACATATTTTACTTCACTCTCAAAGGCAGACATATGGTTCCATATCTCTATTGATGTATATGTATATCTTCTTAAACCTTTTACAGACAGATACACAAATCAGTAATACACTACATATCTTCCATGATCAATCTTGATATTTCTCAACCCATGACATACTATTAACACTCAAGCTTTCACTTTCTGATACTCATGAACTTCCATACTGACACTTATCACCCACTGCACATCCTACACACAATTTCTCGATACTTCTTCCACCTATTGCTTCCAACACATTACTAGCCTCAATCTCAGGTGATATACCTATCACTAGTCATATACTGGTGCACTCCTATCTACTCACATCAACATGTGTCACAAGTCCTACTACTTTAGCACAATGTACCATTCTACTATGGCATACTCACTAATACCCTTTATGCATATACATTTTTTTACTCTTGACACACCCAAGTATCAACCATCAAATTGAATATCATGCTCCATTGATTTCCAACACAATTTCCTTGATACTTAATATTTACGTAGATCACCCAACTACCTGAATTCATGACTATCTAGAATTGGCATGTTGACTCTGATACTAACTCCTGGAAACACCACTGATACTCTCTACTCCCTCTTCTACCTATAATACCCATACTATCTATAATGGCACCTATCATAGAACTATTGCTACAAGATACTACACTATGGATTATCCCTAGATTTATGCCTATAGCTCACCTGCCCAACCAAGAACCACTTACAGACTCATAAGCCATACTTCCAATAGTCAATACCGATACTCAAGATACAGACCTAATTATAATTCCCCAATTATCACACTAACAAGGAATTCCTAATGGAATAAATCTCTATAAGGAACTGGACTAACGAACTGAAGGTATTTCTACTGCTAAGTTAAAGAATAATGGAAAAAGTCCTAAAATAATAGAAATGAATAAGTATTGAGTTGATACTTAAGAACCAATTTAAGATACAATATGATAATCATACACGTCTGTCCGAAATTATGACACTCAGAATCCTTGCCACGCCAGTAAGCATAGCTACAATAAATGATAGATTCCATAACTAAGGTATGCAACTCTATAATCACGTCATCTAGAATCCTCACAACGCCAACCGGTATGGCTGCGATAAACTCTAAAATTTATAACTAAGATATGTACATCCGAAGTCAGGTCCTATGTTTCCACTACGCCAGCTAATATGGCTGCGATAAACTCTATGCTCCATAACCAAAGCAGACATTTCACCTTTCCCACTATCCTCATCAACATATGTCATCAGATGATACCTTAACTTAGTCCGTAAAATTTCTCTCGATATGAAATCAAACTCAATAACGAACACCAAGAATTAAAATCAACCGATCACCAAGAATCAAATTCAACATTCGATCACCAAGAATCAAATTCAACAACAACAAGTAAGAGCGGACAGAAATAAGGGAAAATATTTGAAATAGGAATTGTAATAATATTCTTAAGGGTCGTCCCAGGAATCTCTCAAGAAATTTGTGATTGAGTATCCTCTCATCCTAATATCTTATATCATATAGCCTATATCCTATCGCAGGCTCGCAGTAGTACAACTAAGACGTCGCACTACCACGACATCGCACAACTTGCGAAGCCTGACCTGCATGGGCCACCACTAAAAATATGTCACGACCCGCACTCGGTGTAGGGATGCAAATCGGGAGCAATGCCCAGCCTATGCCGCAACATCGACGATAGAATGCTATCTTGGTTAACTATACTATCTAAACATCTCACAATAATATAAAATCTACCAACAATATCTCAACACAAAACTCAATCACAATTCTAGAAGCACGAGGAGATATCAAAAAAGTCTAACATAACTATCCATTCATTTATAACAACACCAATAGAAATAATAATCAAAAACTCAAATATAAGCCAGAAACAAATCCGGTACCAAAATGCTAAAGAGAACTAACTATGCTACCTAGTAAATCCGGCTAAAACTCCCGGCAGTCACTCCAAAACTAGTGGGTCTAAGTCTGCACCATCTATAAGTCAAAGTCCATAGTATGTCGGACACCAATCTTTTGGATCCTCTGAAAAATATTTTTCAGTCAGGAATGGAGTAAAGTACATCTCTAACAGCAGTTCTAAATCAATAATATAAACTATGTAGTAGTTAATAGATGTGAATATACAAGATGCCATATACATGTACAAGAGATACGCAATAAAGGAAATATTGGAAATAAATACAAGAATGAACAAGAATACTAATGACTAAGTGTGTGAGTACTAGCTTTAACATGTGATCGACTTGGGAACATGATACAAGATTTATGGCCTGGCTAATTATACGTGTGGTGTATGATTAACACTATTCAAGAATAAGACTTGATACAAGAAGGGTATGATCACTATCTACACTACATACTCCCCAACCTCGACTGATATAGTGGATCCAACCATGGTACGCTATGGCACGGGATTTCCCAAGAAGATAGTGACTCTTCCCGAGAATCAGTATCTGTACATGTACAAGATAATTAATAAAACAAGATTTGCACAAGATACACCATATACCAAGAAATAATATCTCATGACGAGATCCGGATATATCAATCCGTGTAACCATCGTGTCAAGAGAACAAGGATATCTACACTAGATACAATGAACATAAAGGATATCATAAATGAAAAATTATCAGAGAATGTACTCGCTTGAAGTCCAGTGAATAGTCTCATAGATGTATGATATGGTGCCTCGAAGACCTAGATATAGAATATAACATCAATGCAAGGTTCTGGAAAAAATAAGTTAAACTAGTCAACTTCTAGGTCATAAAGCTATTTCTAAGTCAAAACAGTCAACTAGGTCAACTCTAAGTCAAATCGGTCAAACTTGGTCAAACTACCTATTTCTAGATTGCATGAGTATATTATATTGGGTTCATACAATATGAATCTAGGTCATACAAGCTACATCTTAGGATACTAAGATACCGTATCTCACGATAAGCAAATAATAGATAAATATCATATATCTATAATAAAGAAATATTGAATATATAAATTCTAATTACAAATACTAAATGGATATCTTGGTTTCGAACCAACTTGGTATCGCAACATTAAACCTCTATCTTGATACCTAAACCCAATTCCTTGGGTATCCTCAATACCTTGGCATTTACCTTGGTATCTCAAGGTAATGTCACTCTAGTATATATATTAACTATCCAACTATAACTATAAACTACCATGCATTAATACTTATACAATATTATATACCTTATTTTAGTCACCTTAGTATCAATGCATAATTAGTTTACATCTATCCTATTACTATGCCAATACCTACTACTCATACCTTGGTATATCTCAAGGTAATACGAATATCTAACCATATTAATACTAACATACATGCTAACTCTATATACACTAACTACTAATATATCCACTAGCTAAATTAACCCATTAACTAACTTCATGCTAAACATAACAACTACTAAATACCACTAACTACTAATATATGATACCTATCAATACAATACCTATATAATAACTTACCAACTACTAATGTATATCTATATATACATTATACATACATACATATAGATAGCTAGAAATGACTATATATCTAACTACTAAAAATATAATATACTAATGCACAGATACCAATGATGAAATATATACATATATATATATATATATATATATACATATATATATATATATATATATATATATATATATACCAATACTATTTATATATATCTATTATTTAAAAATAATACATAAATATAAATATAACCGTAAAACTGTCACCTAAAGCTGCTGCAGCCGTCGCTGAAAGCTATTGCTACTGCTGCTGATACTGCTACTGTCGCTATTTCTGCTACTGCTGCTATCGCTAACGCTGTTGCTGTTGCTGTAGTTGCTGCCGTCGCCAATACTGCTGCTCTGCTGTCGTTAAATGCTGCTGCTGCTGTTGCTGTCTGTTGTTGCTGTTGCTAATGCGGCTGCTATCGTCGCTAAATCTGTTGCTCCTCCCTCTTATATATATACACATTATATATATATATATATATATATATATATATATATATATATATATATATATATATATATATATATATATATATACACACACTCCCCCAATTACATGTATACGTATCCACGATAATACCTATAGTATATCATACATATAGTAACATATATAAATATATATATAATCATACAATATATATATATATATATATATATATATATATATATATATATATATATATATACATAACATATACATATATATACACTACTATATTTATATACTACTATAATTAATATCTATTACATATGTAGGAGAATAGCTATATATATTTATATATACACATAGGTACATAGATATATGATACACTAACACATAAATATATATATATATATATATATATATATATATATATATATATATATATATATATATATATATATATATATATATATATATATATATATATATATAAAGCATGATGGATAAACCATTAGCAATAGGAACTAATAAGAGAGCCCTTACTAAGGGTAAATCTTTGAAGAATGCTCAAAATGTTGAGTATCCCTCTGAAATGGAGGAACTTAATAAATGGACAATTCCAAATATAAAGTCAAAAGAAATTTACCAAATAGGTACTTTCGATTTTAAATCATTAATTTCCATTAAAACAATGGAAAGAACTGTTTCTGTTAATAATACAGAACATTCACTTAAATTAATAAGTGAAGATGATATTGGGCATGTTAGAGAGGCCTATAATTATGTTCATATAGGACTAATTCAAATTGCATTTAAACCTTTAACTCTACCAGGGTTAAATGCTTCAATTATGACATCTCTTAGAGATGCCAGATGTTTAGACTGGAGTCAATCCTTAATGGGCGTTATGCAAACTAGTCTTTGCCATGGTCCAGTTTATTTTAATGTTTATCCAAATTTAACTTTGTCCTTAACAGATCATCATCTATATGATGCTGTTACTCTCAATCTTAAAACAAATGGATATAATTTTCTTCCTGGATCTGAAACTATAGCAATAATCTATAGAGTTCATTATAAGGTAATGAATACTATTGCCCCAAAGGCTAAGCATATTACTAAGCCTGGGAAGACTACTTTGATTGAAACTAATTTGTTGACATCAAATATAGCTACAAATAGAATAATAAGATGGGATGAAATTAACTTTCCCAAAGAATGGATTTTGAGTCAAGCTGTATTACCACAACCTATTGTGGATACAGAAATTGATCAAATAATTCAAACTCACGATGGTGAGGTGGAAGTAAGATTTACTCCACAAGATATATCGCGATTGTCAATATCTAGTAGAAAACATTTACCCTCAACAATAGGGTCTACATCTTCTAATAAAGAAGAAATAGATAAGATTCAAATATCTGACAATGCAATAGCTCATTCCTTGTATAAGGGAAAAAACAAAGAGAACTTACCGACAATGTCGGAAATGGAATTTACTTCTATTTAATGGTTTTTACAACCAATAAAGAAGTAAGGGACATTCTCAATAGAATATACTATGAAGATAAAAATTTTCGTAAATGGTTTGAAAAAACTTATTCTCTTCAAAAGAGATATGAGTTAAAAGATGAATTTTACAATCATCTAGAAAGATTAAAATGTCTAATACCTTTTACTGACTGGTTTGTTCATGACCATGTCACTAAGGAATTAGCACAACTTAATGTGTTAGAAGAATACTATGAAGTATGGAGTACTAATGAAGGCACAAGCAGTGGCTTAACAAGATCTATGTATCCTCCAAATGAGTTAATAAAACTCACGGTTAAAAATTTGTCGGATAAAATTGATGCTACTTCTTTCATTTCTACTATTGAAAGTAAAGAAGTAATAATTAAAGAATTACAAAAGGTAATTAAACAGAACAATTATACTAATGGTTTATATTGTATGATTATAAATATATGTGTACGTATTAGTGATATTATGGATAAATATATAAATATATATATATATATATATATATATATATATATATATATATTGCTATGTATATATATATATATATATATATATATATATATACATAGCAATATATATATATATATATATATATATATATATATATATATATATATATATATATATATATATACACTACTATATTTATATACTACTATAATTAATATCTATTACATATGTAGGAGAATAGCTATATATATTTATATATACACATAGGTACATAGATATATGATACACTAACACACACACACACACACACACACACACACACACACATATATATATATATATATATATATATATATATATATATATATATATATATATATATATATATATATATATATATATATATATATACGTAGCAATATATATATATATATATATATATATATATATTGCTACGTATATATATATATATATATATATATATATATATATATATATATATATATATATATATATATATATATATATATATATATATATATATATATATATATATATATATATATATATATAGCAATATATATATATACACATACATATAATTACATATTATAATGACTAAAAATAATGGAATTAGATCTAGAAATAAAATACACAAACACGTGGAGTGCATCGCTCCAGTATCCCACTAGATCTAGGATACGCTTGAGACACGAGTCCACCACACATCCAAACGTACCCCGAAGGAGACAAGCAAGTCTAATATATTATTTATGAACAATACAAAAAGTCAAACACAAATCTACGTGTCTGTGTCAAAATGTGACATGCACAAAGCCCCGTGTCGGAGGGAAAACCTCCAATCAACATGTATCACCAAATTGTTGGAATACGAGCTACACGTACCCAATTGTGGACATGACACTAGTTCCAAACACACAAGTATATGCCAAATTGATCTATAGGACCAATTGACACACACAACAAATGTCAATCTCGGAATTTTCCCAAAATTGACATAAAAAATACCATAACTTTCTTAATAGGCCTTCTATGAACACAAAACCAAATCCTATGGGTAGCCTATGTATATGGGTTGATTTCTCATGGTTAAATCTCAGATTTAGAATCTAAATTAAGGGAAAAAACTAAATTGTACCTATTAGGAGATGGATTCCCAATAAAACCTCCAAAATTGATGAAATTGGCCTTCAACTTGTAGATCCTTGCTCCTCTTTGTAGATCCATGCTTCCTCCTTACAGAACCTTGCTTTACTAGTCTCTAATGGTGATTTAGGAAGGAATTGGGTGGAAATTTGGTAGGAATTTGATGGAATTTGGTTGAGAGAAATTCTAGATCTAGATTTGGAATGAAAAATGAAGAGAGAAAGTTTTTATCTCCTTTATATAGGCCTCACTTGCCCCCTCCCTCAAGCTACTATGTAAAGTCTAAAATACCCCTTGGGGCCTCTCATGAAAAAATTAATTAAGAAGGGAAGGTTCTAGTTTAATGGATTTAACTTAATTAATCACCCTCCTAATGATTGGGCTTCTAATTATTGGGCTAAATTCTAACTAGAATTAAATCTTGGTCCATGAGTCTAAACTAAACTAGTTAGGTCCACTAACACAAGTCCAAAAATAAATCTAACATGCTAACCATAAATAAATAATATAATAAATAAATATTTAACATGCACAATATTTAATTAATCACTAAATGACTAAAATACTCTTTTCTAGAAAATGTGGTAGTGACGGTAAATCCTTCCCAAGGCAATCCAAGCCCAAGAAGACCTGCAGAACGTGGGTAGCAAAGGCCACTGCACCTCGTCCAACTACGGAGGAGGTGATCTCCGCCTCTTAATCTGTTGCGGAGAAAGTCCACGTTTATGTAGCATCCTTGGCTGACGCAGGAACTGCTCAGCACTCGGAATTTGGCAAATAAAAATACTATGATGTCAGACGTTCTGGGGCTAGGACAGGGTTTATGCGTGCAAGAAGGAGGTCGCATAATCACATCCGCATGCAGACAACGACATACGACTTTGACAATAAAAGAACTTCTATTTTTGACCGTATCTCACATGGCGCAGATCCTATGTGACCTACTAAGAGTGACGAAAACCCAAATCTGGACTCTTCTTACTATGCGTCTGTGAGTGCTAAATTAAAGACGTTTAGGACAGTGCAAGCTCATCGAGCTTAAGTAACTGCTCATGCGATTGACCGCCAACATGCATCGCTAACTATTGCGTGGGCCTCTGACGAAAAGTTATACATAACTGACCAATGCGTCCAACCCACAGGGGCCAGCGGACATGGTTCATTCCAAAAGTCTTCCACCAGTACCTCGGGGCAAGTTCATGTACGAACCCCAGTTCTGGGAGCAAATGTATCACCTGCACATCCGCGTGCCTGGGATACCCGGACTCACAAAGAGGATGCAAAGGTAAAACACCCTTCGCATAACTTGCGTAAAGTGATCACTCACAAGCGCAAAGCAAGGGAAACCATTACAGCATGCGACGTGCCCTCTTTCAGGCACTGTTGAACTAGCATTATCATCGACTGTTGCTGTAATAAAGCAGCAATACTAAAAAACAGGCAGTCGACCTTCCGACAACTGCACCGAAAAGTATCTACTCGGCAGCAACCCAGAGATCAGGTGCAAGTATCAGAGGAGGAGGAGTTACCCTCTGCCTTATGCTACTCAACTGGAAAGCTTCCCTCTACCAAGGGAAGAAAGTAGTCAAATACCTCTAGTCCGACACTCTCTACTACTGCATCGCGAAAGCGATTACCCAGAAGGCTGACAATGGCACCCGCGGAAGGCATCTTCCAGGGCACCCGCTCAAGGAGGAAGCTGCCAGCTCTTGGGGGTTGTTCTTCTTCAGAACCCCTAGGAGTGGCCCAAGCTGGGGGTGGCCCAAGCTGGGGATAGTGCCCCCCTGGAAGTATGCAACAATCTGGCATTCCAAGGAGACAATGATCCCCATAGGACGGATCCCGAGATCTCTGAGGGTAACTACCCTTATTAAAGAGACATTATCTTCTATAATGGAGGTAATATCCCCTCTAAATATGAGGAGGATACAACGCCACCTGCTCTCCGCGAAGAATACCTACTATAAGGGTATGAAACAGGAGCTGCCCCATCAGTTTCTCTCCAAGTAAGGACAGTTTACATGGCTGACGATGAAGGCCCTGGTGACCGACAACACCTCGGGGTTCTCGAGGCCATGATGCATACGATGAGGGATTCGATGCAAGCCTTGACCCAGACAATACTGGAAATCAAGGCAATCATGGCCTCCCAACAAGCAAAGGCGTCAGGGCAAGCAAACTTGGACCCCGGGATCAACGAAAATTCAAACACAAATGCCCTATCCGCAGGCGATAATCCTCCCCTGCTTGGCTCATCAGCGGCAGACGAGGCCAAAGAAACAATGAGAGATGTCCGACAACTCCAGGCCCGCCTAGATTCTATGGGCAATCGGGACTCATTCCACGATCTTGGGGTACGATAACCATATCCGGTAGAATGGAGGGACGTACTATATCCACCCAAGTATAAACCCTTCAATATTAACCCGTTCGATGGGAAGTCCTTCCCTCGTCGGTTCATGAGCTACTTCGAGATCACAACGGGACACTTACTCTTCGTCGGGTCATTGTCAGGGGTAACTTTTGACTGGTTATGCAGTCTTAAAGACAACTACATCTCGTTATTTGATGACCTCAAGCATCTGTTCCTCAACAGATTCTATGAGGCTGGAAATGACATGACGATGCCGTCTCTGATGGACGTCGCCCAGGGTGAAAAGGAACCAACATGAAACTACATCGAGTGGTTCCGACATGCAGTGCTAAGGTTGCCCCCTGAAAATCTCGAGGCTACACAAATGGAGATGTGCCTGAAAAATATGCTTCTGACAGTCAGCCTCTGGGTGGGCGAGAGCCAGTCCAAGGACTGGACAACATTTATTATAAGTGCTGTCAACACTGAAAAGAAGCTCAAAGATGCTTGACACTTGGGAATCCATATCCCTACGGCTGACAAAAAGGTAAACGTCCCGGCAACAACAGCAACAACGGCAACAGGAGCCGCGATACAAAGGGAAAGCAGGCTATGGTCGCCAACATAACCAAGAAGCCTGAGCAAAAGCAAGCAGAGCCTCCAAAACCAAAGGAGACCTATTTTTTTGAATATGGTGATGTCAAACCCATCTTTGACATGCTGTTGCAAGGAGGTAAGATTTGCCTTCCCGATGTTAAGCGCCAACCTGAAGCGACAGACATGAATAACCCGAAGTACTGCCACTTCCACCGCTATGTCCACCACCCGATGTAGGAGTGCTATACTTTGAAGCGGTACATCCAGCGTCTGATTGACACCAAGGCTTTATACTTGTATTTCGACGATGTGACGGTTACCGCTAACATGGTATCCCTACAGTTCGATAACTTCCTACCAACGGAAGCCCAAAATGGGGTAATTCCAATCCCCAAGGCAACTATGGAAGTTGTCAATCTTCCACCAGCTCGAGACCAAAAGGCCGGGATAATACCTCTCATCACACCACGAGGATAGGTTATGTGGGTCTATCCGGACCTCGTTCCAGACTTGACACAGCCAGCGACATCTCTTGCCACCAAGTCCAAAGGCAAGAAGTCCATGTCCTGCCTTATGGTGTCCCCTACCACGGAGGAAGCCATGGCAAGGGCGACTAGGTCAGGCTTGAACTACCAGCGGGACTGCAATGCTCCCGAAAAAGAGATCCGCTGATGGTTGCACCCACTGTACCCGCTGTGTCTAATATGGGACCATCCCAGCCTCCAACAGCAGACAAACCCATGAAAAACGAGGCTCTCTTTGACAACCCGTTGCGCAAAGAAATAACTCAAGGGCTGGAGAAGCCCTATAACTTTGATATCTTGGTACAACTAGCCAACAAATTTATCACTCTATGAGTTGCTCAGGCTCTCCAAAGACACTCAGGCCGCACTCAGCGAGGCATTACAGAATGCCGACACCTATCTGGCGCAAGTCAAGCCGCCAGCTGAAGATCCGGCAGCCTGCCCCCAATGCAATAACATTGTGGACACAGTACCCAACATTATATTTTTACAATAGGACATGCTGCTGAAGAATAACAAGCATGATCGTCCCATGTACTATATAGAGTACATTAGTGCCATAAAAGTAGACCGGATGCATGTTGATCCCGGTTCATCAATCAGCATCATTCCGAGGAGCCTACTACAAACTTTAGGGATCCCGATGCATCACTTGGCAGCTACCAATACTGCCATCAGTGGCTTTAATACAGGGAGAACCTATCCTCTAGGCAAGATTCGCCTAAAATGCCAGATTGGTGACTTAAAAATGTAAGTTATTTGCTACGTCATCGACGTAGACGTATCATATAACATTTTTCTCGGACGGCCTTGGCTACACCAACATATGATCGTGCCATCGACTCTTCACCAGTGTTTTAAATACGTCGACGAACAAGGGGAAGTCAAAATAGAGTTTGCAGACATTGACCCTTTCAAGGGGGTCGAGGTGTACTACTCCGACGATATTCTCTACAAACAAGTCCTTAAAGATAAAGAGGGCAATGAAGCCGATAATGAAGCAGAAATTACAACTTCACCGGTAGAACCCATGAGAATCTGTCTCAAAGCTCGGACTCCCGGCACAACCGCTCCCCTTATTGTCAGACTGCAAGGGAAGGCACCTAAGCCCTCGGCTCCTTCAAAATTATCATAGCCTTTAGTCGTTCGCCTTCCCAGGTTGAGCCAACCACCAACGGGAGAACCAGCTCCACCTACTATTTTCGACCCTATGGTCATTCACCTTCACAGGCCTAGGGAAGGTCCAGCACCATCCTCGCCTTCCGAACCCATGGTCGTTCGCCATCGCAGGTTGAGTCAACCACAAAAGGAAGACCCGACAAGTGCTGAACCTCTCATAGTAAAACTACGCCTATAATGGTTAGAACCTTCACCTTCGCTGGGGGTAGCTGAAGAGGAAGACGAGTTGGAGGAATATGTAGCCGCTCAGGCTAATATCCCTTCCCTTGATAATATAATCCCAGATGAAAAGTTACCCTACTTTCTGAATAAAGGGCTACCTTTGGACTATTTTGAGATCTCCCACCTAAATACACTATATGCCACGGAGCATGGTCTAGGTTTACACCTACAGACGCAAGTGACCACAACCTATACAGCGCACCGGATACTCCCCAGCCAAGATTGTTACCTCCTAGTCTCCCCTAGAAAGAAAGGAGATAATCTCATCATCTTCGGCAGGGCAGAATACCCTTAGTCCTTCATCCCAGGGGAAGAAGAACCAGAACCTGACAACGACAGAATGTCGCTCTATAGGTATAGTTCACAAGCCCTGCACCTTATCCAGAAAATGGGGTATAATATGAAGGCCACTAAAGAGATGAACTACGACAAAGGCCGAAGGTTGCCCTTGCGTCTACCCACTCCTACAGGCAAGCCCGAGGATTACTACCATAAAACCAAGCATGACTTAGGATATGTGATGCCTCCTAGAACCCCTGAGGACTCAGACGAAGAAGATAAGGTATACTCACACTCGTCAGAATCTTTAGCCTGGGACTCCGATGTCAGCATCGGGGACGTGCTCAGACAAACGTTGTCCTCTAACATGGTATCTATCGACCCCGAGGAAGACAACAAAGGTCCATCCGAACTCTTTGAGATGGAACCTTGGGCCTAACATCTTGATTTACAACGGGAGATACGATTCAAAAAATGACAACCTCCCACAGAGGATGAAGTCATACAAGTCGACCTCGGCGATGAATCATGCCCCAAACCTATCTTCGTCAACAAAAGCCTGTTTGCGAAGACCGGGAATCCTTATTATAACTTGTCAGGGAATACATCAACGTCTTTGCCTAGAGATATGAAGATATGCCCGGACTGGATCCCCAAATCGTGGTCCGCAAACTCAACATTCTGCCAAACGTTAAACCAGTCAAGCAACAATAATGACGGTTCCGATCAGACGTGATGGACTCCATCGAAACTGAAGTCAATAAGCTGATATCTAACGGCTTCATCTGCGAGGAACAACACCCCGATTGGGTAGCCAATATTGTCCCTGATATTAAGAAGAATGGAAAGATTCAAATTTGCATCGACTTCCATGATTTAAATGTGACATGTCCTAAAGATAAATTTTCTCCCCCGATCACAGACATAATGATCGACAATACTTACGGCTTCGAGTGCATGTCCTTCATGGATGGCTTCTCAGGCTACAACCAAATCAAGATATTTCCTGACGACGAGAAACATACATCACTCTGGACCCCGATAGGCATATACTGCTACACGGTCATGCCTTTCAGTATAAAGAATGCAGGTGCCACATACCAACGAGCCGTGAGTACTATATTTCGTGATCATCTGTGCAAGACGGTGGAATGTTACGTCGATGACATCACCGTCAAAAGCTACTCCAAAGACAATCACCTCCAAGGCCTGAGGACCATGTTTGACCTGATGCGCGTACACCGCCTCAGGATAAACCCTACTAAGTCATTCCAGAGAGTCTCCAGCAACAAATTTCTTGGTTTTGTCATCACCGCCTGGGGCATTCATATAGACCCTGACAAGATCAAGGCTATCCTGGAGATGAATCCACCAAAGAACCTCCGGGAACTTCGTGACCTACAACGGAGGTTGGCATAGATCAGAAGGTTCATATCGAACCTCTCTGGACGCTGCCAGCCATTTACGCAGCTTATGAAGAAAGATGTCTCCTTTGTTTGGAATAAAGAGTGCCAACGAGCATTCGATGACATCAAATAATACCTATCAAACCCCCTATGTTGGTGGCCCCGATCGTGAGAAAGCCATTCTTGCTTTATGTACGCATAATGGATCACTCTCTCGGTGCCCTGTTAGCCCAGAGCAGTGATTCAGGTCACGAGTAGGCCATATACTACCTCAACCGGATGATGGTAGGCCCAGAGCATAGATATACCACATTCGAGAAAAAGTGCGCCATCCAGAAAATACGACACTACGTGACTGGACAGACCATTCTTGTAATCTCGCCTGTCAACCCCCTCAGGGTCTTCATAACAAAACTGGGGCACTCAGTTCCCGCTTGGCTACCTGGGCAATATTATTATCTCCATTTGATATGGTATTCATCCCACAGAAGGCCGTCAAGGGTCAGGCATTGACCGAATTTCTGGCAGCCCATCTGGGGTCAGAAACCATAAAGCTCTATAAGAGAATCCAGACGAAGTGGCAAACACCAACGTCATATCACACGAAGCAGTTTGGCGAATGGTCTTTGACGGTGCTTCAAGGGCATGGCCCAAAGGTAACATAATTGCTGGGGTCGGGATAATATTGATCTTCCCAGACGGTCTCGTCATCAATCGTGCCTACTCTCTTATAGAACTATGTTCCAATAATGTGGCAGAGTACAATGCCTTAATCATCGGGCTCCAGCACACTAAGCAAGTCAGAATAGAGTACCTGGAGGCCTAAGGTGATTCTCAGCTAATAGTCAAACTGGTTCAGGGTGAGTATGAAGTCCAAAATGGGGACTTGATCCCCTACCACCAGGCTGCACTTAACGTCATTACAATCTTCAAGATGTTCTTTATTGAGCATATTGCTCGGTTATAAAATATTGAGGCATACGCTTTGGCTAGTCTCGCCACTTCCTTAGCAATACCAAATAACGCTCACCTGCTAATCGATATGGTCGGCCAAGAGCTGGTCTGCCCCAAAATAAACCTATGCTTATGCCTCAGCTAAGCCGCAGTGGTCGACACCAATACTCAAGATTGTAGAATTTTATTCATTGACTACGCAGTCTATGGAATTCTCTCCGAGAATCCAAAGAAAGCTACTTTGACCAGAAGACATTCCCTCAGGTTCTATTTTGATACAACCACCAAAATATTATATCGTCGATCCTACAACGATCTCTTGTTATGATGCTTATAGGATGCAGAGGCAAGACAAGTCCTTCATGAAGCTCATGACAGCGTATGCGAGCACATCAGCCTGGTCCAAAGTTACAAGATCGTCTTCGAAGAATCGGCTACTATTGGCCAACAATAGTGGCAGAAGCTATTGACTATACAAGAAAGTACCAAGCGTTCCAAATCCATGCAGATTTTATCAATCAGCTCTCCGAGTTCCTATACCCAACGTTAGCTTCCTGGCCGTTCGAAATATGGAGAATGGATATCATCGGACCGATAAGCCCATATTTGTCTAAGGGATATCGGTTTATTTTGGCCATCAAAGATTACTTCTCCAAGTGGGCAGAAGCAGTTCCACTCGTTAAATTCAAAACATCGAACGTGATTAGCTTTGTCAAGCATCACGTTATCTATCGCTTTGGCTTACCACGGAGGATCATCCATAATAATGGTCCGTAGTTCGTAAGTCATCCTTTTTACCGATTCTGTGATAAAAATTACATCCAGAATGTGGCATCAATCGCCTACAATCCAGCAGCTAATAGTTTGGCCGAGGTGTTCAACAAAACCATCATCAAGCTTCTCAAAAAGTTTGTTGCATCAAACAAGTGCGACTGGAACGAGAAACTCGAGGAATGTCTATGGGCCTACCGTACAACGGTTCGGGTATCTACTGGCTGTAGACCCTTCTCTCTAGTCTATGGGAGCGAAGCGGTTGGCATGCCCCAATCTCCCATAGGCAATCGGTCGTCCCTGCTAGGAACAATTACCGCGCCAGCACTCCCACGGGAAGATCGTTTTACCCATCTGGGCGAGAGGCCGCACGAGTGTAAGGCGTGCCCGTGGTTTATGCTGGCGGTAAGAGGTCTAAGCCACTGTGTCGCACAGATTTTTTCGAGTGCACTACATAATATACATATATCGTTTTACTCGAGGCATAGCGGGGTCTAGTTGCACAAGGCAAAGGAAGCATGCGAGGGTCTATATTTAAGCAAAGTTTTATTTTCATGTTCTAATACAAGCAATACAAGTTGGAATTATTCCCTTAGCTAGGTGCGTTGTATTCTTTTTAGCATGCATGGGGTGATTCACCTAGTAACTAACATGTATTGTCCATATATTTTAAGTGTGTTGGCTAAGCAAAGACAAGTTTATCGTAGCCACCCACCTTAGCGATGATTCTCCTCGGTCGAGCGATACTACGAGCGAGCCTCTGAAAGCCTAAGCCAAAACTCCTGAAAGGCCAAGTCGGGAAATTCTTTTGCCTCAAACGGGTATTCTCGCTGAGCAAAGCGGGTCGGGATGTTGCACTTTTGCTGTTTGAATTGGCAGTCCGTTTGAACGGAATGGGTCGTTATATTATACACCAATCAAAAAAAGTCTCATCCTCGAGACTTCTTGAGCGCATGCCGTTCTATCGAACTATCGAATCTATCCCAAGCGTAGTAATTGGTACCACTAGATCCGTTCGAACACAATCTCCTACTTGCTCCTTATGCCGTGTCGTGTGTATGCTGGGTTAGTAGTCTTATTGAATGATTCTATCATCCAATCCAAGTTCTAACTCAGTCTTAATTTTGCCTTAGCGCGGAACATGTTACTTAACGCAGGATATGTTTTAATCCATCGTGAATAATGATCTAGGGATGAGGCAAACTTATACAAGTCGTTATACTTGTCCATGTGGATATTCACTTACACTAACATTCGAGATCAGCATACCGCGAGTCTAGATAGTGCACATATTCGAAGTGAACCTCAAGCATATGCACGCCAACCAACTTAACGATAGCGAAGTCTTAGCACTCGAGTTTCACATATCATTGAGTCTTTGATCGTGCACACGTTCAAGGCATCCCTTAAACATATACATTCAACCAAACTTAGATATAGTAAAATCGAACAAGCTACTTGCAAAAATCTCAAGGGTCCTCATTTTTTTACAAATCACAAGGATACTCCGACAGGGTCAATCAAATTCAATATCATTTTCTATTCCAACTCAATTCAAGTTTTGTACTATAGTTAAACACAATCTATTCGGTCTACCGACTAGCGTCCACCCATTCGGGTGAAACATAACACACACTTACCATTCCAAGTCTAATACTAAGTCTTGCTGCCCCAGTTCTATAGCTTGTTCAAGCAATATGCTAAAGTCGGTTACACATGTTCTTTCACTCGGCACAGTGTCGTCTGCCTAATTGTTAGGTCAGCTCACAAGGTCATAGGTATAAGTTCAAGCACACGATTTATCGTACAATTTTGTCGCATGATGCTCGTCCCAAATCCTATGGTCAAACTATTATTCATTTGCACGGGCATTCTATCCAAGCTCGTTTCACTCAGATTTCTAAACATCGAGCACACATGTCATGCCCCGATCTCCCACAGGCAATCGGCTGTCCCCGCTAGGCATGAATCACAGTGACAGCGCTCCCATGGGACGATCATTTGACCCATCTAGGTATGACGCTGCACGAGCGTAAGGCGCGTCCGTGCAAGGCCGTGGTTCATGCTGGAGGTAAGAGGTCTAAGACACTGAGTTGCATAGATTGTCCGAGTGCACTACAGAGTATACGTATATCATTCTACTCGAGGCATAGTGGGGTCTAGTTGCACAAGGCAAAGGTATCATACGAGGGTCTATATTTAAGCAAAGTTTTATTTCTATGTTCTAACACAAGCAATACAAGTTGGGATTATTCCCTTAGCTAGGTGTGTTGTATTCTTTTTTAGCATGCAAGGGGTGATTCACCTAGTGACTAGCATGTATCATCCATATATTTTAAGTGTGCTGGCTAAGAAAAGATAAGTTCATCGTAGCTACCCACCTTAGCGATGATTCGCCTCGGTCGAGCGATACTTCGAACGAGCCTCTGAAAGCCTAAGCCAAAACTCCTAAAGGGCCAAGTCGGGAAATTCTTTTGCCTCAAACGAGTATTCTTGCTGAGCAAAGCGGGTCTGTTGCACTTTTGCCGTTTGAATCGGCAGTCCGTTTAAACAGAATGGGTCATTCTGTGCAACGAAAGCATGGTGGTCCCATAACCCACAGGTCCCAGGATCAAAACCTAGTTCTGATACCAATATGTCATGCTCCGGTCTCCTGTAGGCAATTAGCCGTCCCCGCTAGGCATGAATCACCGTGCCAGCGCTCCCGCGGGACGACCGTTTGACCCATCTGGGCGTGACGTCGCACGAGCATAAGGCGCGCCCGTGCAAGGCCGTGGTTCAAGCTGGCAGTAAGATGTCTAAGCCACTGAGTCACACAGATTGTCCGAGTGTACTACAGAGAATACGTATATCATTCTACTCGAGGCATAGCGGGGTCTAGTTGCACAAGGACAAGGTAGCATGCGAGGGTCTATATTAAGCAAAGTTTCATTTTCATGTTCTAACACAAGCAATACAAGTTGGGATTATTCCCTTAGCTTGGTGCGTTATATTCTTTTTAGCATGCAAGGGGTGATTTACCTAGTGACTAGCATGTATCATCCATATATTTTAAGTATGCTGGCTAAGCAAAGAAAAGTTCATCGTAGCCACCCACCCTTAGCGATGATTCATCTCAGTCGAGCGATACTCCAAGCGAGCCTCTGAAAGCCTAAGCCGAATCTCCTGAAGGGACAAGTCAGGAAATCCTTTTCCCTCAAAAGAGTATTATCGCTGAGCAAAGCGTGTCAGGACGTTACACTTTTACCGTTTGAATCGGCAGTCCGCTTGAACGGAACGGGTAGTTACAACGGTCCTTCCTCTCGAGATCCAAATCCTTCATTTCGAGTGGCCCTCTTCCACCAGCTAACCATCGACAACAATCATCGACGACAACTACAGGAATTAAAAGCACTTGATGAAACACGACTCTTAGCTCAACAACGCATAGAATTATATTAAGCACGTCTCTTTAGAGCCTTCAACAAACATGCAAAACAAAGTACGTTCCAAGTGGGTGACCTCGTCTTAACAGTAAGAAGACCCATGATTATGACCCACAAGACATCATGCAAATTCCAACCTAAATAGGAAGGCCCGTTCATCGTGGAAACTGTATTTTCCAACGACGCTTACCGGTTGGTGAAACCCAATGGCGACTTGCTTATGATGCCCATAAACGACAAGTTCCTCAAAAAGTACTACGTCTAAATTAGACCGGTACTCCTATATAACCAAACTACATCGTATCTTCCTAGGCGCTGGTTCATGTCCACAGGACCTCTAGACTGTCGCTCTAATACACTACTCCGATGGAGTTTTCCATATCCATATTACCTCTGAGCAAACAACCCGGATCTTGGCTATCGATTATCACATCCATATTACCTCTGATATCGGTTGTCATTTCCACTTACCACCCGTACTCACCAAGGTACGCCAGCGGTGCTAAGTCCACAAAAACTGCCACGTCTATATTACCTTTGGTAGGGCTTGTCTCGAACCTATTACTTGCACTAACATGCATAAAAAAGTAATGGGTCCAAAAAATCTATCAAGTCCATATTACCTCTGATAGAGTTTGATTTTTAAATTTATTACTTGCACTCAATGTGCGCAACAAATAATAAGTCCACCCAAAAATTCCCCAGTAGGGTTCGCCATGTCCTTCGTACCTCTGAGCAAACCTGTTGGGTTGGTTATCGATCACCGCATCCATAAGACCCCTGATATCGATCACCGCCTAAACTTATCACCCGTACTCGCCAAGGTACACTATCCGTGTTAAGTCCACAAAAACTGCCACGTCCATATCACCTCTGGTAGGGCTTATCTCGAACTTATTACTTGCACTTTTGTGCACAAGAAGTAATAGGTCCACACAAAAAAATTCCCCCAGCGGGATACCCATAATGGAAGTGAATCCATACTTCCTTTTCCCCAGCGGAGAAAAAGTTAGTTCAAGTCCACATTTCCTTTGAACTACGTCTCTCACTATCCCCACAGAGTCATATTTTGTCACGTCCATATTACTCTGGCGGGGCTTGTCTCAAACCTATTACCTGCACTAAAAGGCGCAAAAGGGTAATAGGTCTACCAAAATCCCCCAGTGGAATATCCTAAAAAAAAGACCTACGGTATGATGCTGCATTCATATTATCTCCAGTACAATACCCAAAAGCCCATAACACATTCTGAAAAAGGAGAGAGACGTCATTAATTAATATTCAAGATCATGAGTACATATGATAGAAATCTATTACATCCAAGGGTTTTTATTAATATTCAAGGTCATGTGTACATATGATGGAAACATGTTTTAAAGGATTTTCTATGAAGTCTCACTGATACAAAACTTTTTCATTAGAAGCGCCCCTCCATGCTATCGTCGCTACTGGCACAAGTTGGGCCCAACAACAGAGCTCAAGATTTTCTGGCTCACTAATCCACAGTGCAAACCTTAGTATATAGAAAATCCATGCTGATGGATAGCAAGGGAAGAGCAGGAGTGGACGCTTTATGACCATACGAGAAAATCGACGACAGGAATAAAAATTAATCCAAATCCTGTCATCGACCCCGCAGCCTCCTGGTCGATGGACAACCACATAAAAGGGGGAAAAGTAGCGGACGCGCTACATGAACAAGGGCAACTCAGCGTAGGATGCAGGATGTTCGTTCTCGTCTCCTGGATTAGTTATTGCCAAACTAACCGCGTCTCCCGAAGAAATGACGCATAAGGTGGATTTTCATCCAGAACAATGGGTGTTATAATATCCTTCCATGCTCCACCATAAGCATCACGAGAGAGGACACAACCTGCAAAAAGAAGATATGCATTAGTCTCAAGCAAAGATCGCATAAAGACACTATTACCATACACTGTTGCCCGGCCGCAGCGACTCATGACCGAGTCTGCACGCACAAGCAAGAGGAGGTCTCATCCATGTGGTCAAGCCAAAGATAGAGCTCCGCGTTCATGAAAGCAAATGACCCCCCACTCATGCGTTAATGCCATAACTCAGCACACGTGTTACTGAGGAGTACTCGTTCACACGGCAGAGGACTGCGTATGCCCAAGGCGAGTTTCCTGCAGCAAGACGGTATACTGGTGCCTTTGTGTCCTTTACATCCAAGAGTGAGAAGGGTGGTACTAGCCTACCTCCAAGTAAAATATCCGGATCAAGAGGCTATGGAGCGAGACCACCCCTGACAAACTCTTCGGTGAGGAGAGTCGCAACCTTCGACATCCATCACAAAAAAAGAGAAAATGAAGCAAGGGGATAAAAGTTCTCTTTCTCCCCCTGAATGCCTATTTATAGGCTCCAAAACCACGTAAAGGGATCGAGACAATGAACCGAGCGGTTAATGAGATGAACCTAACACCTCAATCCACATGATCCTCTTTATCTCCTCAAAAACTGATGCCTCGAGTTCCGTGTCAGAAGACAAAATAGAATCCCAAGAGATCTGCACAAATATAGAATCAAATCTCACTATTTAAAGCAGATTTTGACAGCATGGCAGAGCCCTCCATGCAACCACTTCCACATGCGTCAACATAACAAAAATAGACAGTTAATGCATGCTGAATTCATGCTTCTTATTCAAAGTATTCAAGACTTAGCCAAGTCTAAAAACTTTGAAGGGAGTCTTGTAGAAGCATAAAAATCCTCCCACGTGCTCCAGTTTATAGTCAATAAATAAGTAAGGTACGCATAACTGCGGTAGGCACATAACAGCAGCGGACGCATGACGCCCTCGGACAGGCCGAGACACATACCGTCCTGTGATGCATCATCCCTACAGTCACATAAGAGCATTTATGACTCTGACAAAATAGACAGTTATTCTGATCACCTTGAATCCTGCACCTCTGATTGGAATCCGTGCTGACAGCTCCGTCATAATTACTTTTGGCAGTATACAACTATTCAGATGCCACGAATGTAGAAAATAACAAAAGATCCATGCATCTCTGGTCCAATGCGTCCCAGACTCTATGCATTTCATACGTTTTTGGCCCAATGCGTCCTAGACTCCATGTGTTCCATGCCTCTCTGGCCCAATGTGCTACAGACTCTATGCGTCCCATGCATCTCTGGCCTCATACGGCTTCGGCTCTATGTTGTTCCCATATGAGGCATGAACGACCATAGAGCAGGGCGGTCGCATAAAACCCCCTGACACAGACTTTGATGTCTGTAAGAAGTTCTGACACCCCACCCATCACCCAGAGATATTTCAGAATTCGTGCCGACGATGACTCAGGAAAAGACAAACAAGTCATGTCAGTGCATTAATTATCTCGACAGACGGGCTATGCCATGTGTCCTACGTATGCGACTTCAAAGACCCATGATGCTTCGACATCATGCGGCCAGAGCGTCCACCTGACCAAGACCAAACAAGAGGATGCATGTGGCTTCAAGACCCATGCGGCCTCCAAGACGAACTAGAGCTTCTATGCGACTGCAATAGTATGCGGCTCTCGTCTCACAGTATTTTCTGTTACAATCGAAGATGATTTCTCACGCAAGTTAGGGGTGACCGAGCATCCAATTGACCTAGTTATGCACACAACAGCTCCAAGATCTCTTCAAACAAAAAATCTTAACCTAACCCACGTGGCGGATCACCTACACCATGCGGCTACCGTTACGGCCGCATCCTACTGAAGAAGCCTCCGCGGCCACCAAGCATGGGGATATGTGGCACCCATAACATGGCTATAAATAGCTGGGTACTACCCCTATATAACAGAAGGAGGTGGGCTATCTATGGATTCATACTAGAGCCACGGAGAGAAGTTTCTACGTCCGGATCGTCCATGGAGTAAAGTGTGTTACTATACTCCTAACCCTCCATCGTCATGTCCCAGATAAAAAAAAATTATACTTAGATTGTCTCTTAGGACTCTACTCTGTACTCTCAAGTTTGTTAATAAAAATCAAGTCCTCTTAGTTTTTCCTTTTGATTTAAATGGCAAATACCCCCCCAAATAAAAACTCAACAGATGATGGACCACATGGATACCATGCGGCCCAAAAATAGGACACCCACCAAACAAGCGTCATGACAACTGGCCGCAAGACGACCTGACTTGACGTCCTGATAGCAAAGATGGCGCTTGACACAAAATCCTGATAATTTTTTTCCTAATCGCCTCGAAGGACGAGAACACACTAAGAGGCAGAAGTTTTGAGGATGGTGCAGAGCCACGTGTACAATATGACAAAAGTTCTTATGCGATTCTGGCCCATGCATCCCAGATTCCATGAGGTCCATGCGTCTCTGGCCCATGCATCCCAGATTCTATGCAGGCCATGCGTCTCTATACTATGCGTCCCATACTCCATGCGTCCCAAGTGACTCTGGCCCATGCGTTCCAGACTCCATGCGATCCATGCATCTTTGGCCCCGTGCGTTCCAGACTCCGTACGTCCCGTGCATCTTTGGCCACATGTATCCCAGTTTCTACGTCGACCAAGTCTTACTATTACAACTGAGTGGTCCTCTCCAACCAAATAGCGGTCACGCGTCCATTTGACCAAGTTGTGCCTACACAGTTGGAAACTGCCCAGATATTCAACAACAAAAAGATCTTAACCAAATATCCACGTGACAGCTGAAGCCCGGTCTTGTGCACAGTTTTAACTCCTTCCTGTTAGCAGAAGACACGTGGCAACCCCAATGTCTATGCGGCCCGAAATCCATGAGGCCACTAAACGACTATAAATAGCAGGGTACTACCCCCATGTAGGGAGGCTGGCTATCTGCGGATTCACACTAGAACCAAGGAGAGAAGTTTCTGCGTTCGGATCGTCCATGGAGTAAAAAGAGTTGCTACACTCCTAACCCTTCACCGTTAGCCCCCAGATCAAAACAAATTTGTACTTAGATTACCTTTTAGGACTCTTCTCTACACTCTCAAGTTTGTTAATCAAAATCAAGTCATCTTAGTTCTTCCTTTTGATTTAAATGGCAAACAATTTCTAGAATAGGGGTATTGTTGTCTTTATCCTATTTTGTACCTTTATTGATAATTATATTCATATTTATTTATAGTGATTATATATTTTTTATTTTTTAATGTTGGTATTATTGCATGTATTTTATATACTGATATAGTTAGTTGTTAGTTGTTAGCCATTAGTTAGACTAGTTGGTTAGCAAAACTAGATGGACCCGACTAGACTTGTCATGACATAATTAGTGAACCCAATGGTTAGTTATGACTCACCCATTTAATTATAGAGCAATGATTAGGAAAATTCATCTTTCACTTATTAGAAACTCCCTTTAATTAAATCCCTTTCCTAACTAAACTGTAATGACTAATTATAAGGGTTTATTGGACATTTTTTACTGCATTAGGGTTAGGAATAGTGGCTGGTCATATTTCCTATATAAATCCCTCATTGATTCATTAATAGCCTCTTACAAACCCTAATTAGCCTCCTCTCATTTCTCTCTCCATTTGAGAAGAAGACCCAACCTCTTTAATTCCCAAATTGATCTCCAACCCTTTCCTATTATCATCCTAAGGAGGCTTGAGCTTGGATTAGCAAGGAGGAAGCATTGGAAGGAGAGAAGCTTGAAGGAGGTGTCAATTCTTAAGGATTTTGTGTCCACTAGTGCCTTTGTATTAAAAATTCATCTCCCAATAGTAAAATATGAGATTAACCCTTGTATTTGCATTAAAATAGCATAATTAGTCATTTAGAATCCACCATTGCATTTGTCATGACCCGCACTCGATGTAGGGGCCCGAGTAGTGAACAACGTGCAGCCTACGCCGCAATATCGGCAGTAGAACGTTATTTGGATAATCTATCTATCTAACAATATATATATATATATATATATATATATATATATATATATATATATATATATATATATATATATATATATATATGCTACCAATGTAATATAAATACTCAATCACAGATCTATAGGATGGAACAAATCGCACGAATATGATAAAAGAACAGAAGAGTCACAATACAACTCACGAGACAAATAATATCCAATGAGTCATAACAAAGAATTACTAATAATAATGCTGGAGATAAATCCAGTACAAAAGAGTCTAACTACTGTGCTACGAGTCCTGGGTCATCTGTCTCAGTCGGGATGAGACCCTCCTAAGCCAAGGTCTCTGGCTCCAAGCCAACAACATCCTGAGGCCCATAGTGAGTGGGGTACAAATCCTCAGTGTCATCTAGAAAAAATATATCCAGTCAGGAAAGAAGCAAAGTACATCTTTAACAGCAGTTCTAATAAATGATATAAACTATGTAACAGTAAATAGAGCAAATATACAAGATGCAATATAAAGGTACAAGAGATATACAATAAAAAAATACTGGAAATAAATACAAGAATGAGCATCATAGGAATGAACAAGAAATACTACTACTAAATGAGTGAGTACCAGCTTTAACATGTGATCGGCTTGGGAACTTGCACAAGGATTATGGCCTAGTTAATCATACGTACGATGTATGATTAATACTATTCAAGGAACAAGACATGCACATGGAGGATATGATCACATATCTACACTACATACTCCCCGCCCTCGACTAGTATAGTAGATCCAACTATGGTACGTTATGACACAGGATTCCACAAGAAGGGCGCTACTCTTCTCATGAACCAATACTACCAGAATAATTCAAATTAGCGATACCTGGAAACATCGCTAAATTGCCTAAAAATATCGCTTAAAAAATTAGCGACGTTATGAAGTCGCATTTAAGCTAGTCGCTGACAGAAAAAATATCACAAAATGTCGCTATAGCGATATTTTCTAGCGACGTATTTGCCTCGCTAATATTTTTCTTATTAGCGACGTTTAGTGACTCAACGTCGCTAAATTAGAGACGTATTTTGCATCGCTAAATGTCGCTCAATTTTTTTTGTTTAGCGTTATTTTGCAACACATTTAGCGACATTTTATTGACCTGACAAATACTATCATGTCAGCAATTTAGCGATATTCAGCGACGTATTTAGCAACGTATTGAGCGATGTATTTAGCGACGTATATAAACGTCGCTAAACGTCGCTAAATTTTTAGTAAAATAAATAATAAATAAAAAGAATGTAAAATGGTTTCCAAACCAATCTTCCTGCAGTTTATGAATTCCTAATTTATATAAATAGACCCGGAGCAACCCTCCGTTGAATTTCCTGAGTTCGTCGACCCCTTCGGTGGAACACTCAATACCGATAAATTAATATATATTTAATATGAATAAAAGTATGAATAAAACAAATACACAGACTTATAATAGTTTATAAAAATAGACAGACCCGAAGCAACCATCCGTTGAATTTTTTGGGTACGAAATATCACAAAAGTATATAAAATATTACAGTCACACAATAAACACAAAATAAAAGTATCACAGTCACAAAAAAAATACAATATAAAAGTATCACAGTCACATACTAACCACAATAAAAGTATCACAGTTGCACCATAAGTCTTATCCAATTTATCACTCTCTCAAGAAAATCTAATATGCTGGGGCAGAACCCAGTCCGTCAAATACTTTGCATAAGCAGCGTCTACTCCATCAATCTCCGCTATAGGTGCTGGGTGATTGGAATTCCCCCTCTGAGCTGGTGCCTGCCCAATAGTAGGAGGCACCACTTCCTTCTTAATAGTAGAAGTTGCCACTTTCTCTTTAACAACTGCTTCCAATTTAACAGTAGGAGGTATCTCTTCCCCTTTAACATTCACTTCCTCCTTAACAGTAGGAGGTATCACTTCCTTCTTAATAGTATGAGGTGCCTCTTCCCTATTAACAGTAGGAGGTGCCTATCTCAAGCGACATGCACATGCTCGGGTCATGGGTGCCATCTGGTAAGATAGATGGAAACAAAGATAATGCTGTGAGGTTGAAGTATATTATATTGGTGAGATAGTGGTAAATAGGAGCTAGTAAATAGGACTGCCACAAACACGTGAGTTGGTCTCTAGTTTACTATCATTTAGCTACGTTTTGTCATAGTTGCCTATGAATGTCATTTCTGACTGATCAAGTGGCCTCTAGGTAGGATTGATTTCAAATGTGTGTGCACAAGTGTATTCATGATACAGTTTAACACCAGGTGTGTGTGTGAGAGAGAGACTAGGTAAGTATTAACCTATTGTTAGTGAAGTGAGATGGAGTGATATCTGAAGTGGGGGGGGGTATAAGTTATGAAACCATAGTAGCATTGATCCTATGACTGCAAGTGGGCTGTGTGATAATGTGCAATATAGAGAGTGGTATATAAGTGTATATGTGAGCTGATGACACCCATGTATTAGTATGAATGTTGAGGTCTGCAGGGGGAAGCATGGATTAAGGGGGTGACTGAACTATGAGGAATGCACACTTGATTATGCATCAGTTAGTATATCAGTTAGTTGTAATATTAGTTAGATAGTTAAAAATGATATGAGTTAACAGTTAGTTAAGTTAGTGGTATACTATTATAGTTATTACCAGTCATTAGTGTGTGTCCATGTGTCTTGATTGTGTCCAGTATGTGTGTGTGTGTCTCCTAATTGTGTCAGGGGATGGGTTAGGGTTTACCGAGCCGGGAGGAAGGGAGGAGGAGCGCCTGAGAGAGGGGTCGATGAAGGAGGATATATATATTTTTTGGTAGTATATATATATATATATATATATATATATATATATGTGTGTGTGTGTGTGTGTGTGTGTGTGTGTGTGTGTAATCTTAGATATTTTTTTCGAAATTATGATCTTATCATCAGTAGTTCGTCTCTTGAATGAAAAATGAATTAATAGAGCTAAGATAGGTGCTAATGATCAATATCATTGTGTTATAAATGAGTCTTTTATGCACATCAAGAAGAGGTAGCTACTATGTTGTTAGTATCGTGTACAATACAATCTTATGGTACGATATGATATACTACTATTTTCATAAATATTGGTTTATCTAATAAAATACAACTTATGATGATAGTTTTGTAGGTTTGTCTATTTGAGTCATGATGTCATGTATACTTAAGAATTTGGATTCTAGAACTAGATTGAACTGTAAACGATGAAACAAGTAAAAGAATTATCAAAAAATTATATCAAAATTATTTTCCTAAGTTCTAGGGTTACTGTATCCTACGATATGCGATAGTGATATTATATTCAAAAATCTAAGGTAGGTGTAGTAAATATTTTGATGTTCTTTATCTCCTTGCTCTGGACAGAGCTAAGTCGTGGTCGTTCTCTCCAAGTTGTGTGCGACAAAGAGAAACCGGTAGTGCGAAAATTTTACCACTAGGAGCATTCGAGATACGTCTGCACATAGAACTCGAATCAACTCTTAGGGCAGTGCTTCGTACGCGACTTCCCCCGAGGCCGGTAACATTAATTTATGTTTCTTTTGTTTCAAGTTTTTTTAAGATAAACCAAAAAAAGAAAATTTGTCTAACTTGTTGTAACTATGTATTCATGTGGTGGCAGATAGAATTATAATCAAGAAAACTTTGCTAACTTACATTGTAACTTTGTTGTGCTTAGTATCTGTAGTGTAGGTAAGATCTAGGGATTTTAATCACTTATCCATAAAGGCGGAGATGAAGTACTTTTTCACTTTTATCGATGATTACTCGAAGTACGCTTTTGTCTAACTCCTCAAGTCAAAATATGAAACTTTAAAAAGTTCAAGGACTTTAATACAGAAGCTGAAGACAAATGGGTCAACAACTCAATGATCTTAATAAAAATAAGGTAATTATAATTAAATATATGTATTAATATACCAATTACCAAGTAAAGCACCTTACAAAAGAGATAAAGCATCACAAGAAGCACCAGAGAGTTACTATATTGGTTCTGCATTATTCTTAATAAAAATACATACTATATCGATCAAACCACTTGATTAGTATATGGATTAAAGGTCTATCTCTCTTGCTGCTAAAATATACACTGGATCGTAACCCTATCCAAGCACGATAACTCATATTTTGAATCCTTTATGATAAACATGATATATCTAAACTCTTGATCTTCTATACTAGTTTCTAGGTTAAGATTGGTTAAATTTAGGATTTGTGCAACTTTGCATGAAGAGTATCAACCCTACATTTCTTGGGGTATCACTATCAATTGGTCTTGTATTTTTTATTAGGCCACTTTTGTTTCTTGGTCCATATTTTAAACATTTTTGTTCGTATAAAAAATTTGTGTTCTACATATTTCTAAAATTCACGATTATAGAAATTTTTAGGAAAATTACATTTATATGGTTGCAATGATTTTTAGGAAAATTCACTATTATAGCAAAGTTTTCTCGACTAAAATTCTATTTGCCACCACAGGATCTTCCTCTCCCTAGATCTAAGAGTTGATCCTTAATATCCTGTTCAAAGTAAAGTTTTAAAACAAATATTTGCGTTCTTTATTTTCATACTTGTTGTTTATTCAAATATGTTAGTACCATAGTAGCATAAACATGTTAATATTTGTCAGCACAAATTTTTAGTACTTGTTATTAAACTTGTTAACACTATTAATTAAATAAATATTTGCTTATAACCATTTATTTAAGCATTGTGTGTGTGTGTCCATGTCCGTGTGTGTGTCCATGTGTTCAGGTCCATGTGTTAGTGTGTCTCTATGTATGTCCGTGTTCATGTGTGTCCATATGTGCCCGTACGTGTCCGTGTCCATGTGTGTCTACATGTGTGTCCATTTTAGTACGAATTATGTTATTAGGGTTGTGTCCTGTGTGTGTGTCCATGTGTTCGGGTCCATGTGTCAGGGTTAGGTTTGTGTCATGTGTCCTGATTGTGTCCAGTATGTGTCCTAGTTGTATCATGTGTGTGTATGTGTCCTGATTGTGTCCAGTATGTGTGTGTATCCTAATTGTGTCCGTGTCTTGGTTAGGGTTTACCGAGCCGGGAGGAAGGGACGAGGAGCGCCTGAGAGAGGGGTCGACGGAAGAGCCCACGCCGGAGGGGAGGAGCCGCGCCGGAGATGCAGGAGCATCGTCTGGGGTTGCCTGTGTCGGGGTTGGGGGATGAACACGGTCGCGTCGTGGTGGGGGGCAAGGAAGGCGGTTAAGGGATGGGTCGTCGGACCCGCGGAGGGTCGCCGGAATCGCGTAGGGTCGCCGGGGTAGGATGGATCACCGGTTGGGGCGCGCATTTTCGAAAAGTCAAAAAGTTGGGGGAGGGGAAGAAATGAAAAGTCGAATAGACGAGGGAACCCTATATTCAGTAATTTAGCGATGTCCGCTAGAGACGTCGCTAATTAACAAATTAGCGACGCATAAAAGGACGTTGCTACACGTCGTTAATTAAAAAAGTAGTGACGCCATAAAAAGACGTCGCTAATTAAAAGTTTGCGACGTTAGAGACGTCGCTAAAAATGTCGCTAAAGATAAAAAAACAACATCGGTAAATACGTCGCTAAACGTCGCTATATCATAAAAATTAGCGACATTTATCGATGTTAAAGAAGCTTATAGCGACTATTCTTTTAAAAATTGAAGTAAAGTCGTTAAACATCGCTATGTGTCGCCAATAACGACGTATAACGACGTTTATTTTAGAAGCCGCTCAAGTCTTTAATATTAGTGATGTTTTACTATGACGTCGCTAAAGACGTTGCTATTTTATCATATTTTTGTAGTGAAATGTCTGTATTTGTACAAAAGGAACAAGGAAACAAGGCTTGCACAAGATACACCATAAATACCAAAGAATAATATCTCATGACAAAATCCGGATATACCAATCCGTGTAACTATCGTGTCAAGAAATCAAGGATATCTACAATAAATACAAGAGACATAGAGAATATCATAAATGAGAAACTATCAAAAAATGTACTTGCCTGAAATCCGGTGAATAGTATCAAAGATGTCCGGTACGGTACCTCGAAGACCTAAATATGGAATATTATATCAATACAAGGTTTCGAAATAAAAATAAGTTAAACTAGTCAACTTCTAGGTCAAAAAACTATTTCTAAGTTAAAATAGTCAAACTAGGTCAACTCTAGGTCAAATAGGTCAAACTTAGTCAAACTAGTTATTTCTAGATTGTATGAGTCTATTTCTAGGATATTGGGTCCATACACTATGTAACTGGGCCATACTAGCTATATTAGGATACTAGAAAATCAACAAGATACCGTATCCTAAGATACGCAATTTATTAGATATAAAAAGATTATAATATGTATACAAAACAATAATATATAATACCCCTAGCTAAACTAATGCTAAGTGGATACCTTGGCTTTGAACCAAAAGCAGTATCATACCCCTACTTCCCATCTTGATGTGCAAACCCAATACCTTGAGTAAAATCCAATACATTGACATGACCTTGGTATCACAAGGTAATTCAATATCTAATATATTATTAATACCCATACACCTCACTATACATTAATATATATTTAAACTTATAACAATACTATACTAACATATCCCTTCGGATATTCAATACCCGTACCCAAGATATCTCACTCTTATTACCTTGGTATCTCAAGGTAATCTAAGAATAATACTAACTAATATTAACTAGTACTTATGTATATATAAATCTCATATATATTATATACCAACTTATTTACAATATATACGTAAACTACTAGCTTATTAATATAAACTAATTAATCTCTCTCTCTCTCTCTCTCTCTCTCTCTCTATATATATATATATATATATATATATATATATATATTCTAGCTTACTAAGTTACTAGATTATCAAAATAAGCTAACTAACTTATAAATATATATATAACTTACTAACTTACCAGCTTATCGAATAAGCTGCAGCTTATTGGAACCGTTGTTGCCGCTGCTTACTGCCGCTGCTGTTGCTTACTGCCGCTGTTTCTGCTTCTACTTACCGCTGCTGCTTCTGCTTTTGCTGCGGCTTCTGCTTCTGTTGCTTACAGTTGCTGCTGCTTTTCAGCTGCTTCTCTCAGCTTCTCACTACTTTTATCTCACTATTTTTCATTGCTTTTCTCCCTGTTTTCTATTATTTTATTCACTTTTTTTCATTGTTTCTTCTTCCCTTAAGCTCACACACATAAATACATATCTCATATATATATATATATATATATATATATATATATATATATATATATATATATATATATATATACACACACACACACCCCCCATATACATAATACACACACACACACACACACACACACACACACACACATATATATATATATATATATATATATATATATATATATATATATATATAACCATATTAGAGAAACACATGAACTTATACTCTCCCATGATCACCAACACATCAACACGAATTATAGATCAAACATATAAATATATATACACATGTACCTCACATAATAATTATAATTATAATATCTATAATTGAATGAAATTACAAAGAACAAACACGTGAAGTGCATCGCACACGTATCACACTAGATCTATGATACGCTTGCGATACGGCTCCACCATACAACCAAACGTATCCTAACGGACATGAGCAAGTATAAAATCATAATTATGAATAATACGAAGAGCTAACTACTCATCTACGTATCCGTGTCAAAATATGACATGCTCAAAATCCGTATCGGAGGAAAACCCCTAAATCATCCGTATCTTCTAATTGTCGGGATACGACATACACGTATCCAATTGTGGATACGATATTAGCCACACACAATCAAACATATGTCAATTTGGTCTAATTGACTTATTGACAAACACAAGTTTTGTCAATCTCGGAATTCTCCCAAAATTGACACAAAATACTACATAACTTTCTTCATAGGCCTTCTATGAACCTAATTATAATTCCTATGGGTAGCCTTAGCATATAGAGTGGTTCCTAATGATTAAAACACAGATTTAGAGTCTAATTAGAGGAAAAAATTGAATTGTACCTATTGGGAGATGGATTTCCAATAAAACTACTAAATTGAGTGAAAAGAGCCTCCAACTTATAGATCCTTGCTCCTCTTTGTAGATCCTTGCTTCCTCCTTGTAAATCCTTACTCTAATAGTCTCCAATATTGATTTGGGAAGGAATTAGAAAGAAATTTGGGTAGAATTTGATGTGGGAATGAAAAAATTTGGAAGAGAAAATTCTAGATCTAGATTTGAAATAAAAAAATAAAGAGAGATAATTTTCCCTCCATTATAAATATGGCCGGCCATATTTCCCCCTTCCCAAGATACTATGAAATGTCTAAAGTACCCCTTGGGGCTTCTCAAGAAGAAATAATTAAGGAAGGAAGGTTCTAGTCTAATTGGTTTAACTTAATTAATCATCCTCCTAATGATTGGGCTTCTTATTGGGCTCAATTCTAACTAGAATTAAATGGTGGTCCATGGATATAATCTAAACTATTTAGGTCCCCTAATACAAGTCCAAAATAATAAACTAACATCTACCAATAAATAAATAATAATAAATAAATTTATAATATGTATAATATTTAATTAATTATAAAATAACCAAAATATCCTTTCCTAGAAAATATGGTAGTGACAAGTCAAACCCCTTAAAATAATTTCGTCCTCAAAATTCAAAGATGAAACTACCCCCAAAAAATAAAATAAAATAGAATCAGAAAAGAACATACCTCAAGGCACAAACAAATATGGGTAACGCTCTCGCATTTTATCCTCTCTCCCCCAGGTAGACTCACCCGGAGAGTGATGCCTCCATGCGATGCGTACCAAAGGAATAGTCTGGTTCCTTAGTACCTTCTCTCTCCGATCTAGAATCTCAACTGGCTGCTTTAGATAACTAATAGTAGGGCCCACCTCTATCTTCGAGTGATCCAACACATGACTAGGATCCGCCATGTACTGTCTCAACTGTGACACGTGAAACACGTACACTCCCTCCAATGCAGGTGGCAAGTCTAGTCTGTAAGCAGCTGCACTGACCCTCTCGAGAATAGTGAAAGGTCAGATGAATTGTAGACTAAGCTTTCCATCTCCATCGAAACGAATCGTCCCTCGTGTTGGAGAAATTCTCAGAAAAACCAAACTACCAACCTAGAACAAAACACAACCTTAAGAACTTAATCTATAATAAACAACCAATATCAAGCACAAAACAAAATCTAAAACTATACCTCAAACTCCAAAGGTCTCCGGTGGCTATCAGCCCAATGCCGATGTCTGTCCTGTGCCACTCGAAGTCTGTCTCTGATCATCTTAACCTTCTCCGTTGCATCCACAACCATCTCTGGTCCTAACAAAACTCTCTCTCCAATATCGTCCCATGACAAGGGAGTACGATATCTCCAACCGTACAGAGCCTTAAATGGTGACATCTCTATACTAGCCTGGTAGTTGTTGTTGTAAGCAAACTCTACCAAATAGAGATGGTACTCCCAAGATCCCCTAAAATCTAATACACAGGTACGTAACATATTCTCGAGATTTTGAATAGTTCTCTCTGACTGCCCATCTGTCTAGGGATGATATGCAGTACTGAACCTGAGCTGGGTGCCCAAACTCGCCTATAAACTCGTCCAAAAATGTGAAGTGAAACGACTATCCTGATCTGAGACTATGCTGACGGAAACCCCATGTATTCTGACGATCTGTCTCACATACATCTCTGCCAGCTTCTTCGTAGACAAATTCACCTAGAAAGGCAAAAAAGTGGGCCAACTTGGTCAACTTGTCAACGATGACCAAATTGCGTCTTTTCTTCCTGGAGATCATGGAAGTCCGGACACAAAATCCATAGTAATGTGCTCCCACTTCCACTCTAAAATGGGTAATAGATGAAGTAAACCACCTGGCCTCTGACTTTCGATTTTCACCTGCTGGCACACTAAGCATCTGGATACAAACTGTGCCACTTTTCTCTTCATGCCATACCACCACTTACTCTCTCGCATATCCCGATACATCTTGTTGGCACCTAGATGCATAAAATACTGAGAGCAATGCGCTTCCTGCAATACCTCCTCATGCAGCTTCCCACTAGGCACATATAATCTAACACCATGCCGCAAAGAACCATCCTTAGCAATGGTTAAATCATCCTCCAATCCTGCTCTCACCTGAGCTCTGATGCTCCTAAGAGATACATCCTTATATTGGGCTTCCTTGATCATGTCCATCAACTCTGAGTATATCTGCAGCCCCCACATCTGTATACAAAACTAGGAACTCGTACCTCAATGCCCAAGCTCTCCAAGTCTTCTAACAAATATCGATTATGCGTCAACATAGCTACCGGATACCTGCTCAAGGCATCGACAACTATATTGGCTTTCCCAGGATAATACTGCAAAATATGTTAAAATCCTATATTAGTTCAAGCCACCGACCTCCTTTTGAGTGTAAATGTACTTCAAGCTCTTGTGGTCTGTGAAGATCTTCACATGCTCTCCGTACAAATAGTATTTCCACAACTTCAGGGCAAATATGACTGTTGCCAACTCCAAATTATCGGTAGGATAGTTCTTCTCATGAGAACGCAATTGCCTAGATGCATAGGCAATCACTTTTCCATTCTGTTGAAGAACACAACCCAGACCTTTCCCCGATGCATCACTATAAATAGTGAAACCTTTTGACCCTGATGGCTACATCAAAATAGGAGCAGACGTCAACCTCTTCTTCTATTCTTTAAAAGCAACCTAGCACTCCTCTGTCCAAACAAACTCTGCATCCTTCCTGGTGAGTCTAGTCATCAGCTTAGCAATACTTAAAAAATCTTGCACAAACTTCCTGTAGTAGCCTCCTAGACCCAAGAAACTTCTGATCTCTGCCACTGAACTCAGGGTCTTCCAAGATTCTACTACTGCTATCTTCTTCAGATCCACTGAAATTCCATCACCGGTCATAACATATCCTAAGAACTCTACCTTGTCCAGGAAGTACTCACACTTGGACAGCTTACCATACATCTTTTCCTTCCTCGGCACATCCAACACAATCCGCAAATGCTCCTCGTGCTCTTCCGATGTCTTCGAGTATATCAGTATGTCATCGATGAACACCACCACGAACTTGTCAAGGTACTGGTGGAACACCTTATTCATCAAATTCATAAATACCGCTAGGGCATTAGTCAACCTAAACAGCATCACCATAAACTCATACTGGCTATACCGAGTCCTAAAAGCAGTCTTCGGAATGTCCTTCGGCTTCACTTTCACCTGGTGGTAGCCTGATCTCAAGTCTATCTTAGAAAATATCTTGGAGCCACTCAACTAATCGAACAAGTCATCAGTCCGTGGAAACATATATTTATTCTTAATAGTGAGATTATTTAATGCCCTGTAATCGATGCACATGCGCACCGATCTATCCTTTTTCGGTACAAACAATATCAGGGCTCCCCATGGTGAAGAACTGGATCTGATAAACCCCTTATCCTACAATTCATCCACTTGCTTCTTCAGCTTGACTAACTTGCTATTTTTCTTCCTATAGACATGTTATGAAATTGGTTCTGCACCTGGCACCAAGTCTATAGAGAACTCAACATCTCGATCTGGTGGAAATCCTGACAATTCCTCAGGAAACACATCCAAGAACTCTGCTATCAACGGATATGGCAACACCTTATCTTCCACCATAGCTCCACATATAATGTCTTCTTTCTGCTCTGTAGCTCCTCTAGCAAACTTAAACTCTGGCTCTCCTAGCGGGCTAAACAAAACTCTACCTCCTCTACAATCTATACTAGCATGGTGCCTACTCAACCAATCCATCCCGAGTACCATGTCGTAGCTCGAAAGTGGTATTACAAGTAGACACACACTCACCTCTCGGCCTCCCAGAGTAACTCTTCGATCCTTGCAAATATTACTAACCAGAATAATGCCTCTCCGGGTCATGATCTTGTAAGTCCTAAGCAAAGACTCAGCTACCAAACGATGCTTCAGAGCAAAAGAAATAGAAACAAAACTATGGGAAGCACCACTATCAAACAAAGCTAAAGCTAGAATGGAATCAAGAAGAATAGAACCTACGATGATATCTCCGGTGGGCTCGGCCTCCTCGATCGTCATAGCAAAAGCTTGTCCCTAACGTGCACCTCCCTAATGCTGGTGCTAGGCATAACGCTTCTGCTGGGTCGGAAGCGGCGGTCCCCTCGGCTGTACTACAGGTGGACTCGCCTGTGTACTCGGAGGTGGAGCTGCTCCCTGAACTACACGATGAGGGTTGGACGGACACTCTCTTAGCTGATGCCCCTCGGTACCACAATACAAATAAACTTCCAACCTCTTCCTGCAAACTTTCCAGATATGGCCAGGATTCTTATAACAGTGGCAGGAAGCTTGCTGTAACTATCTTTGCTGCTGCGGTGCCTAGTGAAACGGTGTCCTAGTTGGAGTTTGGTGCTGCTGCGGCTGCTGAAAAGGCCTGGACTGGAAATGAGGATGCTTAGCATTCACTGTGCTGCTATTCGCCCCAAGAAAAGAATCGCGATCTCTCTTGGGTTTCAAGCCCAACTCCTGCACAACCTTGCGTGCCTCCTCAAGTATCTCCAAATAGGTTTCATAGAAAGACGGATTGAGGATCTTTACTTCCAGTTCAGACCCTCGCAGAAACGGATAGCTTGAACCTCCGGCTCCCTCACCAAATACTTCACAAATTGGCTCAGCCTATCGAACTCTGCAGTGTACTCCTCCACGGATATGCTTTCCTGAGTAAGGCCCTCAAACTGCCTCACCAAGTCCAACCTATCCGCCCGAGCAAAGAACTTTCTCTTGAAGAGGTCCTTGAACATCTCCCAAGACTGCCCTGCATCAGCAAGAAGTGTCTTATTCCTGAACCAAGTGTGGGCGATGTTGAACAGCTAAAAACCTACTGCCTCAACCTTCAGATCCTCAGCAAGACGAGATACCCTCATGAGATGCTCAATATCCTCGAGCTAATCATCAGCATAGAAGATGCCCTCAGTCACCTTGATGACCCGAGGTTCCAGCTTCTTGAAGTCCTAGATATTACCCGGTCGAAGCTGGGCAACATGCGGAACAACCTGCTGCTAGACCGAAACTCCTCTCTCTACTGCAGCAAGGGCAAGCTGATGAGCACACTCAATGCCCTACCGTAATATGTTGGTCTGCCTCTGGTGTACCTGGGACTGGGCCCTTTGAGCCTCCATTATCTCGCGAAATAATACAAACACTTGAGTCGCATCTGTCGGTATGGGAGGTGGAGGTGGAAGACCCTCAGATATAGCCAGAACAGTCCTTTGAGCTGGAGGTGGACCCCCGAATGCAACTGATACGCCAATCACCGGAGAAGTGACTGGTGTAGGCTCTCAGAAAGTCGCAGATCTCTTAGAAAATGCTCCTCTCAGCTGTGATCTAGTCTTATGCGACATCCTGAGGCAAAGCGAAAGAAAAATAATAATATGGCACATGATGTAAGGTATTCAAAGAAGGACATTTTAAGATCAAATATCAATATCAAGAAAGAACAGTTGAAATGAATCACAAAAGTTTTTTCTTGATGTGATTGAGTATTCTCAGTCTATAGCCTATATCCTATATCCTGAAACAGGCTTATAATAGTACTCAAATAAGAGCACCACTACGAATCGTACTAATTGTGACCTCGAAGACCTACATAGGCCACCACTAAAAATGTGTCACGACCCGCACCAGATGTAGGGGCACGAGTAGTGAACAACGCCCAGCCTACGCTGCAGCATTAGTGGTAGAACGCTATTTAAGTAATCTATCTATCTAACAATCAATATATATATATATATATATATATATATATATATATATATATATATATATATATGCCACCAATATAATATGAATACTCAATCACAGATCTATAGGATGGAACAAATCGTACGAATATGATAAAAGAACAGAAGAGTCATAATACAGCTCAAAAGACAAATAATATCCAATGAGTCATAACAAAGAATTACTAATAATAATGCTGGAGACAAATCCAGTACAAAAGAGTCTAACTACTATGCTACGAGTCCTGGGTTATCTGTCTCAGTCGGGATGAGACCCTCATGAGCCAAGGTCTTTGGCTCTAAACCAACAACATCCTGAGGCCCGTAGTGAGTGGGGGTACCACTCCTCAGTGTCATCTGGAAAAAATATATCCAGTCAGCAAAGGAGCAAAATATATCTCTAACAGTAGTTCTAATAAATGATATAAACTATGTAATAGTAAATAGAGTGAATATACAAGATGCAATATAAAGGTACAAGAGATATGTAATAAAGGAATACTGAAAATAAATACAAGAATGAGCATCATAGGAATGAACAAGAAATACTACTACTAAGTGAGTGAGTACCAGCTTTAACATGTGATCGGCTTGGGAACTTGCACAAGGATTATGGCCTGGTTAATCATACGTGCGGTGTATAATTAATACTATTCAAGGAATAAGACATGCACAAGGAGGGTATGATCACATATCTACACTACATACTCCCCGCTCTCGACTGGTATAGTAGATCCAACCATGGTACGTTATGACACATGATTCCACAAGAAGGGCGTTACTCTTCTCATGAACCAATGTCTGTATTTGTATAAGAAGAACAAGAAAACAAGGCTTGTATAAGATACACCATAAATACCAAGGAATAATATCTCATGACGAGATCCGAATATACCAATCCGTGTAATCATCATGTCAAGAAATCAAGGATATCTACAATAAATACAAGAGATATAGAGGATATCATAAATGAAAAACTATCAGAAAATGTACTAGCCTAGAATCTGGTGAATAATATTAAAGATGTTCAGTACGGTGCCTCGAAGACCTAAATATGGAATATTATATCAATACAAGGTTTCAAAATAAAAATAAGTTAAACTAGTCACCTTCTAGGTCAAAAAGCTATTTCTAAGTCAAAATAGTCAAACTAGGTCAACTCTAGGTCAAACTAGTCAAACTTGGTCAAACTAGCTATTTCTAGCTTGTATGAGTTAATCTCTAGGATATTGGGTCCATACACTATGTAACTAGGCCATACTAGCTATACTAGAATACTAGAAAATCAACAAGATAAAGTATCCTAAGATATGCAATTTATTAGATATAAACATATTATAATATGTATACAAAATAAAAATATATAATACTCCTAGATAAACTAATGATAAGTAGATACCTTGGCTTTCAACCAAAAGCGGTATCACACCCATACTCTCCCATCTTGATGTGCAAACCCAATACCTTGAGTAAAACCCAATACCTTGACATTATCTTGGTATCACAAGGTAATTCAATATCTAATATATTACTAATACCCATACACCTCACTATAAATTAATATGTATTTAAACTTATAACAATACTATACTAACTATATACTAACATATCCCTTCGGATATTCAATAACCGTACCAAAGATATCTCACTCTAATTACCTTGGTATCTCAAGGTAATCTAGGAATAATACTAACTAATATTAACTAGTACTTATATATATATATATATATTCCATATATATTATATACCAACTTATTTACAATATATACATAAACTACTAGCTTATTAATATAAACTAATATATATATATATATATATATATATATATATATATATATATATAGATAGATATATATATATATATATATATAACTTACTAACTTACCAGCTTATCGAATAAGCTGCAGCTTATTGGAACCGCTATTGCCGCTGCTTATTGCCGCTGTTGCTGCTTACTGCCGGTGCTTCTGCTGCTTTCTACATCTGCATCTGCTGCTTACCGCTGCTGCTTCTGCTGCGGCTTCTGCTGCTGCTTTTCAGCTGCTTCTCTTAGCTTCTCACTGCTTTTCTCTCACTGCTTTCTACTGCTTCTCTCCCTGTTTTCTATTATTTTATTCACTGTTTTCCATTGTTTTTTCTTCCCTCAAGCTCACAAACATAAATGCACATCTCTCTCTCTCTCTCTCTCTCTCTCTCTCTCTCTCACACACACACACACACACACACATACACACACACACACACACACACACACACACACACACATATATATATGTATATTACCATATTAGAGAAACACATGAACTTCTACTCTCCCATGATCACCAACACATCAACAAGAATTATAGATCAAATATATAAATATATATACACATATACCTCACATAATAATTATAATTACAATATTATAATATTTTTAATTGAATTAAATTGCAAAGAACAAACACGTGAAGTGCAACGCACCCGTATCACACGAGATCTATGATACGCTTGTGATACGGCTCCATCACACAACCAAATGTATCCCAACGGACAAAAGCAAGTCTAAAATCATAATTATGAATAATACGAAGAGCTAACTACTCATCTACGTATCCGTGTCAAAATATGACATGCTCAAACCCTGTGTCGGAGGAAAACCCCTAAATCAACCCGTATTTCCAAATTGTCGGGATACAGCCTACACGTATCCAATTATGGATACGACATTAGCCACACACAATCAAACATATGTCAATTTGGTCAAATTGACCTATTGACAAATACAATTTGTGTCAATCTCAGAATTCTCCCAAAATTGACATAAAATACCACATAACTTTCTCTATAGGCCTCCTACGAACCTAATTCCAATTCCTATGGGTAGCCTTAGCATATGGGGTGGTTCCTAATGATTAAAGCATAGATTTAGAGTCTAATTAGATGGAAAAAACTGAATTGTATCTATTGGGAGATAGATTTCTAATAAAACCTTCAAATTGAGTAAAAAGAGCCTCCAACTTATAGATCCTTGCTCCTCTTTGTAGATCCTTGCTTCCTCCTTGTAGATTCTTGCTCTAATAGTCTCTAATGATGATTTGGAAAGGAAATTGGAAAAAATTTGGGTAGAATTTGATGTGGGAATAAAAAAATTTGGAAAAAAATTCTATATCTAGATTCGAAATAAAAAATAAAAAGAGAGAATTTTCCCTCCATTATAAATATGGCCGGCCATATTTCCCCTTCCCAAGCTACTATGAAATATCTAAAGTACCCCTTGGGGCTTCCCATGAAGAAATAATTAAGGAAGGAAGTGTCACGCCCCAGTCCCGAAAATACGTAGGACTAGGACACGTAAGCATGCCAGCCGCATGGATATGGCAACTCCAATATATGGAAACCAAATCCATACGTACGCTGTAATATGAATATAAAATCCACAAGTGGTATAAAATATAATACAAGTCACATGGTAAAATCTAAATCTCATCCACCAAAATCATATAGAAATAAATAACCAGTATCTATGAAACTAGATCTCAATAAGAAGTATCTAAAGATGATAGTTGGATGGAAACAAATCCACTACCAACTCAAATGGGAAAAAGCAAATATTAAAGTAAGTACAACACAACAACACCATATAAGAACACCATCTAGCAATCACGGGCTCGAAGAGAGGACATCCACGAAACATATAAAGCCATCCGATCTGTGCTCCTGCAAATACTCAAGAATAGATACACCTGGCAGAGGACCAGGTCCTCAGAGGGACGTAACAAGATACAGAAAATACGAGCCAACTTGAATACAGTAAACATGCATATAATTTGAAAATAAATAAGTACGCTGTACAAGACAATCTATATGAATGCAAATGAGGACAACTTTTCGACGTATGGGCAAGGGTAGGCTACTCAATCTAATCCTCACAACCTCACGCTCGTCCATGAACACCATCAGCCGACATACCTCGGGGGTAGCGACCCTCGGACACGACCCACCATAGTGCGTGCTAGTGACTACGGTGTTACCAGAGTGGTTAAAGCCCATACGCCTAATAATTGTCCTCTATGATACTAAATGCCATGTGTGTGTCAACATATCTAATATATAGTAATGACTGAAAGGAAAACTACACATGCAAGAACTATACAGAAATGAAATAAATAAACAGAAATATAAATAGCATGCAAAGTACTGTAAATAATTTGGCAAGGTATCTTGCCTGGCAAGAAGCTGCAAAATGTAGTGTCTCAATGTCAACACCAAGAGTCAGAAGCTACGGCCTCAGAATGAACGTATCCGGATGCTGAAAAAAATATCACCAACGTTCCCAGAATAAGCAAAATAGCTAAAAAGTACTTCCCTTTCGTCCAATTTGGACACAGGGGCAAAACGGTAATTTCGGGTAAAAGTAGGGTCCACATATGGCCCACTTCGCACCGAAAAGCGTGCCGAGGGTAACAGTCTCTAAATGGGACAAACTATGGGTCAAACAACTCTAAATGTCAATACGAACCCAACGGTATATCCAAATTTGGATTCCGATGAGCCGAACAAAATTTGGTCCAAATAGTCAACTGTGGGGCCCGCCAATTGGCGATCTGGTCAACCATCTCAGAAATGCGTGAAAATTGGGTCACAGGACCAGCGCGTTACCACGAGTCCAGTGGCATAAGTTTCGTCGCATTCTGACAAGCGTGCACAAAATACGCGCGAGTTCCACAAAAGTGGCGACACGAAATGTGTCCGCGGATACGGTCTGATTCCGGCGCGCTCACGCGTCCGAATCAGTCCCCACGAATTTTCATGTGTCCGATTACGCTGTGTGTACCGTTCGGTACACTTGGCACACGGCGGGGCGGTCCCGTTTGGCGGGGCGCGCTCCGATCTCCAACTTTTGAAAAACCAGAAAAAGTGGGTGCGCGCAGTTTTGTGACGACTACAATTTTGTCCACAGCAACTAATAGCACAAAGTTATTATACAGAAAATAAACTAGGTCATGTAATCTACAGGTATAAAAAAGAATCACCGAATTTGGATATCTGTGGTCGGAGATACGAACTCGGCAATATGGGCGGTCATTCTGGAATTCTGCGATTGCAGAATTCTGTCTGCTCGCGCTGACTTGGGCGCTATTTTTCACCTAGGGGCACACATTTTCCGAGGTAGGCTATAAAATAAATATTGGAGAGGGTTGAGGGAAGATCATACCTATGAAAACGGAACAGCGTTTGGTCGAGCGAGTCGACGAAAAATCACGCCGGAGCGAAGGTGCCGCGAGTGAGAAACTGCAGTTCGCGAGGTCGGCGTCGACGGGATGGTTGGATGGCTTGGCGGGGCTTCTCTGGCTGCGGTGACGGCTCTAGATGGGAAGAGCAAGTCTGGAGTTTCTAGGTTAGGGTTTTAGAGAGCTATTATATATATATATATATATTATATATTAGGAGAGAGAGGGGGTGCGAATGGGTTTCCACGGGTGAAGCCGCTGAATTAATCTACTGCATGGGGTCGGGTCTTAGAATGCTAAGTTTCTACTTTATAGCAATTTGCTAAGTTGCTACTTTATAGCAGTTTGCTACTTGCTGTAGTAGTAGTATTGTTTGTATCATTATTATATTATTATTAGTATTATTATTATATACTTATTTAATTCTTTTTTTTCTTTCTTTATAAATATATATATACATATATATATTTGTATATATACATATATATATATATATATTCACACATAAGAAAATTTATATATTAGGGTATTGCACATCGTTAGGCTAGCAACAGCTCAAGGGGTCTCCTACATGGAATAAATTCCGAAAAATTCCTGATGGTCCCACAAGTCATCTAATTGCCCGAACACCTAACATAAAAATTATTAAAAATCTATTTCTCCTGTTTAGACCTAATTACTACAATTTAATTAATAATTAATAAATAAAAGGGTTTATACAATTTTTTAGGAAGGGGGTTTTACATTCTACCAAACTTGTAAAAATTTCGTCCTCGAAATTAAAATTAAGCCACGATAGAATGCAATGATGGTATAAGATTTGCATTGTTTAAAATGTAAGGCTAGGTTTACAGGGGTGGGCGATGTTGCACGTTGCACATCCCGAAGAAAAAATAATCATGGAAAAATTCATATGAGCGAAAAATAGGTTTCTTCATGTGCCATGTCCAATGGTGTGGACACATAAATGCTCTTTTGCATAAAAGCGTCCAACAATTGGAAAATTGCACAAAGATGAGAATTGGATGATGGACATGTCTAGGATAATGGTGTAGAATTTGTAGGAAGGCAGTGGCTAGTGTAGCGCTCCAATTATCGGAGCACGATAAGGGGCACTAAGTGATACAATATTGCAAAATTAAATAAAAAATACTGTATTCTACTTCTAACTGGATTCAAGCTAACCTTAGTCTCACTAACTCAGCCAAGTAGGTCAAATTTTGGGTGAGGGGTTCACAATCTGCCAAACTTAATATTTTCCATCTACCACCTAAGGCTATACATCTAGAAAAACTATTGCTCAAATTATTTAACCATGATTTTTAATCCTCAAAGGTTTAACACCAAACATATCACCTACGATATGCCCTTAACCAATTATAAAAGAGAGTCACTAAGTCATGTGTTTAGCCTTATGGGGTATAGCTAGTACTATCAGTGTCAACTTATACCAGCACGAGGTTTCGTCTTTCCGAAATAGGGGAAGACGGAGGAAAATAATAAAGAACTCAAGGTGAAGGTGACAGAATGCAAGTACGAGGTTCAAAGAGGTTAAAGAATCGAAAAGAGAGTTGTTAGGGCAGTTGTGGATTGAAATCCTATTTTTGATAATTTCCTATTTACATGCTCGTATCAGTACAGTTATGTAACCGATACGATGTGTCAGACATATCTAGGGACAAGTATATCTGTCTACTACCATATATCTCAATCCACGTAAAGTAGTAATGCGAAGAGCGAACCAAGCGCACTAAGGTTAGCTAGACCTTAATACACCGATTCTGATTAGGCAATTGTATCATTGTGTGCACCCAATAATACATATGCCATGAGCAAGCTCGATGAAAGAATATGCTTGCAAAAGCTAGGCTATAATAGCAGTATAAATCAAGGTAGTACAACAAGCATAAATACGCTGGATTATGATGAAAGAAGGTACAAATTAATTCAAGTTCGCAGAAGCAAAAATAACATAAGCAATAATAATAAAAGACTCTACAATCTCTACAGTTATTATACTAATTCCTTGTCTAGGTCGATATTTGACAAAGCAGGGGTATGGCTTCTAAGCTCTACAGTCTGAAAAAAAATAATATCGTCCTAAGCTAGCATATAGTTAAATGTCATTCATTCACACTTCAATAATAATAAGGCAAAAGACTATGTGATACTATATTGTGAGGTATACTACCCAACTTATAATAATAAACTAGTACTGTAATTGTCTTAAGGATACCGTAGAAACTCTTGTTAAGGTTTACGAGAAGGGGTCTTTGTACTTATTAGGGTATCCTCTTACATTACATAGGTCATGGTCATCTTAAGTTTTAGTCATAGCGCTTATAGAGCAAGTGTCAATGGTAAAGATAGAAGAGTTACTGGCCGTTAAGGGGGAAAGGGGTCTAACTTGTATCGAGGTGAGGGTAAAAATTACACGATTTAAAAACTAAGGGTTAATCATCGGTCACAATCTACAAAGCAACTTAAACTTATCAAGTTTTAACTACCAAGCATAAAAATTTCACATTCAAGGCTACAACTATAATCCTAGCAAACTATGAGCCCTTAACAAAGAATAAAATTACTTGGCCTACTATCCGAAGTGTCAGATGGCACGAGTTGAAAGATGAAGAGAAGAAACGTAATTAGCCGTCGCAAAATAGCGAGCGCTAGGATTTCAGGGAAACAAATATATGAAATAAAATAGAGAGGCTATAGATAATGTCAAGGTTTCCTAAGGGGAGATTCTACGCTACTCTCTGTGTTTACGGTATGTCCAAGAAACTACTATATTCAATGCTCTTGGCTTCCTAAAGTGTTGTCTACTAATAATAAGACAATGATCTAAGTTTATAGTTCTAATATTATCTAACTATGAAGGTTAGTTCAGTCCAAATATTGAGTTTTGGTTTCCTATTGGTTCCTCAATACTAGGGTCAACACTATGGTCAAACTTCTAACTAACTCTAGTAGCATCTATACTACTCTCAAGTCTTCATAATACATAAGAGGTAATGATAAACCAATCTATAGATAAGGAATTCTACGGTTCACTTAATTATTCTAAACTTAATGTGGTGTCTATATTCTCGTTGTATTCTTAATAGGTGTGCTACCATAATTATCACCCTAATAACAGGGGTTCCTATATTCTAGCAGAAGGCATACTCAAAGAACTATTAGAGAAGTACAAGAATCAAGCATGATACAATTATTCAGATAGAATGGATTGGAAGAAAAATGAATCATAGTCAATTGTGGATGAGATCCTATACTCTAGTCCTAGGTGCAGGCTTGTTCGGTACAGTAACGTAACCGAGACAATATGCTCTCGACCTGCATGGGCCACCACAAAAACATGTCACGTCCCAGTCCCGAAAATACGTAGGACTAGGACACGTAAGCATGCCAGCCGCATGGATATGGCAACTCCAATATATGGAAACCAAATCCATACGTACGCTGTAATATGAATATAAAATCCACAAGTGGTATAAAATGTAATATAAGTCACATGGTAAAATCTAAATCTCATCCACCAAAATCATATAGAAATAAATAACCAGTATCTATGAAACTAGATCTCAATAAGAAGTATCTAAAGATGATAGTTGGATGGAAACAAATCCACTACCAACTCAAATGGGAAAAAGCAAATATTAAAGTAAGTACAACACAACAACACCATATAAGAACACCATCTAGCAATCACGGGCTCGAAGAGAGGACATCCACGAAACATATATAGCCATCCGATCTGTGCTCCTGTAAATACTCAAGAATAGATACACCTGGCAGAGGACCAGGTCCTCAGAGGGACGTAACAAGATACAGAAAATACGAGCCAACTTGAATACAGTAAACATGCATATAATTTGAAAATAAATAAGTACGCTGTACAAGACAATCTATATGAATGCAAATGAGGACAACTTTTTGACGTATGGGCAAGGGTAGGCAACTCGATCTAATCCTCACAACCTCACGCTCGTCCATGAACACCATCAGCCGACATACCTCGGGGGTAGCGACCCTCGGACACGACCCACCATAGTGCGTGCTAGTGACTACGGTGTTACCAGAGTGGTTAAAGCCCATACGCCTAATAATTGTCCTCTATGATACTAAGTGCCATGTGTGTGTCAACATATCTAATATATAGTAATGACTGAAAGGAAAACTAAATATGCAAGAACTATACAAAAATGAAATAAATAACCATAAATATAAATAGCATGCAAAGTACTGTAAACAATTTGGCAAGGTATCTTGCCTGGCAAGAAGCTGCAAAATGTAGTGTCTCAATGTCAACACCAAGAGTCAGAAGCTACGGCCTCAGAATAAACGTCTCCGGATGCTGAAATAAACATCACCAACGTTCCCAGAATAAACAAAATAGCTAAAAAGCACTTCCCTTTCGTCCAATTTGGACACAGGGGCAAAACGGTAATTTCGGGTAAAAGTAGGGTCCACATGTGGCCCACTTCGCACCGAAAAGCGTGCCGAGGGTAACAGTCTCTAAATGGGACAAACTATGGGTCAAACAACTCTAAATGTCAATACGAACCCAACGGTATGTCCAAATTTGGATTCCGATGAGCCGAACAAAATTTGGTCCAAATAGTCAACTGTGGGGCCCGCCAATTGGCGATCTGGTCAACCATCTCAGAAATGCGTAAAAATTGGGTCACAGGACCAGCGCGTTACCACGAGTCCAGTGGCACAAGTTTCGTCGCATTCTGACAAGCGTGCACAAAATACGCGCGAGTTCCACAAAAGTGGCGACACAAAATGTGTCCGCGGATACGGTCTGATTTCGGCGCGCTCACGCGTCCGAATCAGTCCCCACAAATTTTTATGTGTCCGATTACGCTGTGTGTACCGTTCGGTACACTTGGCACACGGCGGGGCGGTCCCGTTTGGCGGGACGCGCTCCGATCTCCAACTTTTGGAAAACCGGAAAAAGTGGGTGCGCGCAGTTTTGTGACGACTACAATTTTGTCCACAGCAACTAATAGCACAAAGTTATTATACAGAAAATAAACTAGGTCATGTAATCTACAGGTATCAAAAAGAATCACCGAATTCGGATCTCTGTGGTGGGAGATACGAACTCGGCAATATGGGCGGTCATTCTGGAATTCTGCGATTGCAGAATTCTGTCTGCTCGCGCTGACTTGGGCGCCGTTTTTTACCTAGGGGCACACGTTTTCCGAGGTAGGCTATAAAACAAATATTGGAGAGGGTTGAGGGAAGATCATACCTATGAAAACGGAACAGCGTTTGGTCGAGCGAGTCGACGGGAAATCACGCCGGAGCGAAGGTGCCGCGAGTGGGAAACTGCAGTTCGCGAGGTCGGCGTCGACGGGATGGTTGGATGGCTTGGCGGGGCTTCTCTGGCTGCGGTGACGGCCCTAGATGGGAAGAGCAAGTCTGGAGTTTCTAGGTTAGGGTTTTAGAGAGCTATTATATATATATATATATTATATATATTAGGAGAGAGAGGGGGTGCGGATGGGTTTCCACGGGTGAAGCCGCTGAATTAATCTACTGCATGGGGTCGGGTCTTAGAATGCTAAGTTTCTACTTTATAGCAATTTGCTAAGTTGCTACTTTATAGCAGTTTGCTACTTGCTGTAGTAGTAGTATTGTTTGTATCATTATTATATTATTATTAGTATTATTATTATATACTTATTTAATTCTTTTTTTTTCTTTCTTTATAAATATATATATACATATATATATATATATTTGTATATATACATATATATATATATTCACACATAAGAAAATTTATATATTAGGGTATTGCACATCGTTAGGCTAGCAACAGCTCAAGGGGTCTCCTACATGGAATAAATTCCGAAAAATTCCTGATGGTCCCACAAGTCATCTAAGTGCCCGAACACCTAACATAAAAATTATTAAAAATCTATTTCTCCTGTTTAGACCTAATTACTATAATTTAATTAATAATTAATAAATAAAAGGGTTTATACGATTTTTTAGGAAGGGGGTTTTACAGGAAGGTTCTAGTCTAATTGGTTTAACTTAATTAATCATCCTCCTAATGATTGGGCTTCTTATTGGGCTCAATTCTAACTAGAATTAAATGTTGGTCCATGGATCTAATCTAAACTAGTTAGGTCCCCTAACACAAGTCCAAAATAATAAACTAACATCTATCAATAAAAAAATAATACAATAAATAAATTTATAATATGTATAATATTTAATTAATTATAAAATGATCAAAAAATACCCTTTCCTAGAAAATATGGTAGTGACAACATTAGGGCTATCCATAGGAAGAAGCTTGGGCTTTATTAGACCCATTTAGAGACTTTTACATAGAGTTTGTGTCAATTTTGGGAGAAATTCGAGATTGGCACACCAAGTGTTTGTCATTAGGTTAGCTAGATATATTTATGTTTGTTTTAGGTATAGTGAGTCTAGCTATGTATCCACAATTAGATACGAGTAGGTCGTATCACAAGGTTTTGTGATACGGGATGATTTAGGAGTTTTTTCTTCGATATGGGTGACACACACATGTAAAATTGTACCATGATACTTGAAATGATGTGTTAGCACTTAGAATAAGTTCTAATTGCTATTTAGCACTTGTGGGTAAAATTTGGGTTGAGTTTGGATAAGTTTAGGGTGCGTATCATTGCGTATCATGGGATGCACACTACGTGTTTGTTAGAATGACAAGTTGGTCATTCTTGGATTGATTCTCCGTTTTACTCTTGATATATATTTGTATACTCATTAGAATATATATATATATATATATATATATATATATATATATATATGGCACTATAAGCCATTTGGACGAGTCTCTTGACATAGATGGATATAGCGCTAAAAACTCTAGGCGTGCTCCATCCCGCCGTAACAGGAGAGACCCAGACTCTTTCAAAGGTGATGGTGTAGTGCTAAAAACTCGAGGCACATACACCATCCCGCCAAAGCTCGAGGAGTCCATGTAAGCCCCCTGATTTTCAGAATTTTAATTTCGGATTTTTCCCCAATTTTCTGGTATTTTTCGGGAATTAAACCCTAGGCGTTGGTGATTTAAGGATTTTTTTAATTTCGGTCAATATTTATTAAAATATTATGGAAATAATATTTTAGGGTGTAAAACGGAAAACCGGACTTGTGGTAATTTTCGGTGAATTTATTGGACTCCGGAAACCCGTTTAAAACCCTAGAAACCAATTTAGAATTTAAACCGAATTTAAATCCGTGCCAACGCCCGACATCCCCATGAGAGCCCAGCCCAAGGAGCGTTGACCCGTTGACCCAGCCCGAATCCTAGGTCTAACCCTATTCTAATTTCTGCATGTATAAATACCTGCTTATTTTCTAGTTTTCTCCACAAGAAAAAGAAAAGAAAAAGAAAAAGAAAGAAAACCCTAAATCCCCAATTTTTCCCCCAAATCCTAATTCTAACCTAACCCTAACCCTAACCCTAATCTAGCCGTCGGCTACCCCACCGCCGGAGCAGCCGACCTCCCTCTGCCCGCCGACCCTCCGCTCGCCGACGACTCCGCCCTCGCCGGCTCTGCCCGCCTCCTCCGGCGACTCCCAGACACAGCAGCCGCCTGGACGAGTTCATCACCGCCGCCGAGTTTTCCCTCAGCAGCCACCTTGCTCAGTCGCCGCCTAGCCCGATCCCCCACGGTCGACGCGGCCTCCCTGAACTTCTTCTCCTCCTCTGCTCCGCCGCGCCCTCTGATCCACCCGCCGCTCGAGAGACAGCCGCCGACTCCCCACGGTCCGACCTAACTTTCCCCCCCAACGTCGCCCGTCTCCGCCTCCAGAATCCCTAGCTCCACCTCGCCAGGCCGCGCCCCGCACCCTTCTCCCCGTTCTCCGCCATCCCCGACTCCGGTGCCCAGCCCGCCTTGCTCCGCTGCCCGCCAGCCGTCGCCCGACGACTCCCTCTTCTCCTCCATCTTTCCCAGCGTCGAGAGCCGTGGCCGTCTCCGACGCGTCCGCCTCCAGCAGCACCCTGACTCAACCCAGCCTCGGCAAGCCCACCAGTGAGCGCCCGGCCAGCAGCGACCCTCCGGCAGCTCAAAACCCAAACCCTAGTTTTGGACACGGTTTGGAACAGTATCCAGGACACAGGACACGAGTTGGACTCGAGAATTCGCAGTTTCCCGAAGCCCTGTTCAGGTACTCGCATCTTCCTCATCGTAACTCTGTTTTTATTTCCGTCAGTTTTATCACGAAGCCTATATGACCCCCTCGGTGCCCGTGCAACTCGCTCGGCGCATCGCGTCCTGTGGTGATCGTACACCGCGATCCAAAAACAGGAAAACCAACACCCCATTTTACCCCGGAACTGAGTATGCCCTGCCAAACGGGACGACTTGGTCGCGCGCGGTCTTCACAGATACGTGCGCATCGTCGATACGGACGTGTAGGATTTCGCGGAAGTTGATTTGGATGTGCGTGCACACCGGAATCAACGCGTATCCGCCGACACCGCCCCGTATCCGTCGATTCTGGAACACGCTGTAACTTTGTGTACACACGTCGGATCGAGACGAAACTTACGCCATCGGACTCATAGCAATACGCTGGTCCTGTGGGTCAAGTTTGGTTCAATTCTGAGAACGTTGACGAAATCGCGTGTCGTGGGCCCCACAAGCCCCGCCCGACGGGCGATTTTGTGACCGGCTCATCGGAATCCAATTCTGGAAGTTCTGTTGGGTTCGTATCATCGTTCCTGACCTGTTGACACTAAGTTTGACCGATTTAGAGACCTTTGACCCTGACACGCTTTTCGGTGCAAAGTGGCCCACATGTGGACCCCGCTTTGGCCCGGAAATGACCTTTTTGCCCCTGTGTCCAAATTGGACTCAAGTACAGGCGTTTTTAGCTATTTGATATTTTCTGAATCTAATGGTAATATTTATTTCAGCAACCGGAGTAGTACCTGCAGACCACACTGAGACCAGAGCTACAGTTGGAGCCAGGACCCCAGGCAAGTGTACCTTGCCAAACTCTGCAGTATTGTTACATATTTTTCTTGCTTCTTTATAGTGCTGTGCATGCTTAACCTAGGACCGTGTGACGTACTTAGCGTCTGATTATCAGTCGGGTGCCAACACCGTACGCGGTGTTGTGTATTGTCATCTAGAGATGGACATTCGTAACCCCTTTACATTCTCGTACTTGTCTTATCAAGTACACTTGACCCAGGACACTTGACACTGTTCATGAGACAGGATCTTCCCGAGATATTTGTGGTGATTCTGTATAGGATACAGGACCTGACATTGATATTATATCCCTAGACATTAGATGACTTGTGCATTAGATATGATTGTGCGTGTCATGGACATGAGACGTGTGATTACATTGGGTGGGGAGAGACACACAGGCTACAGGCTGATCATATATATATACACCCCTATTATCGTGAGGCACAAGACTCTGAAGCCCGAGCTTGGCCCATTACTCATTATTACTGCTGCTACCGGCTCCCCTACACAGAGCTTGTAGTATGCTTCAGCCTGAGTTCTAGTGCTGCTCTCATCTTGCATATCACTTAGCTGGTTATTTTAGTATTCCCTTATTGTTCCATCTATTGCTGGAGAGACCCGCAGGCTACAGGTTGACTATATTATGCCGGCTACTCAGTCTCCCGCTGAGCTAGACCACCTCATGATATCACTGCTACCGGCTCCCCTACACAGAGCTTGTAGTTGTTTCAACCTGAGTACTTTTTGATGTTCTCTCTCGCAATCCACATAGATGGTTATAGCTTACCCTATTTATTTCATTCTCTGCTGCACTGCATTTATTTTGGCTTGTATTTTCTGTACCTTGCTGTCCCCTGAGGACCTAGATCCGGACTTTGTCCCCAGGACTAGCAGAGGAGATCCACCTAGAGTTATACAGTACAGGAGCATTAGCAGGAGCAGATACAGGAGCTGATAAAGGAGCTGTACCGACACCTGAGGACGGGATTGTGCTAGAGGACTTCTCCTGGGTATTGCCTGGTGATACTCATTTATTTCTATTTCCAGTTCCTTTATTGCCAGTCTATTGCATTGATGTATCAGACTTGTTCTCGGATTATTCTCCGAGACACTTTTATTGAGATTTGTTAGTTATTCCTATTTGCATTATTCTTGCACTTGATATGTGATTATCTGTTGTGGATGAGATTAGCTTAGACTGTGACTTGTATCATTGAACCTACATATTCTTATATTACAGCTTAAGCATGCCCCGATGGATCCATTAAATTGGGTTTGTCCATCGGTGTGTGCTGCTGGCCATTGCCACGCGTCCGGTCCCTCGGTATTTTGGGACTGGGGCGTGACATGGTTTTTGTGGTGGCCCATGCAGGTCAACGACTAAATTGTTCAGTTTTAACTTAGGGACCGAGCAAGCCTGCAATAAGAATAGGATAAGTTTCTAGGATCTCATCCACTTGCTTGAAACGTTCTTGATATCTATATCAGATTCGAATTTAAATTCTTGACTCGCATCCTGCCGATTCTTGTGCGCCTCTTATTGTTTATTTTGGTTGCAGAGTTATGAATTCACGAACAAACAACGAGACTCCTGCCAGATCACCACGAGATGATGTGGTAACCAACGAAGATGAAGTGACACCAGTTAGTGAAAGTCCATCATCACAGCAAGCAAGTCAGCATGCCTCGAGAATCCCGGAAGATGACGTTCCACCATCGACGCAGTTGGCTCCACCGACGCCTACCATTCCACAAGGGCAGGCTATGGACGAACAACAGATGTTTCACATGTTCTATGCGATGATGCAAGCCCAACAGAAGGTTCAGGAAGAAGCCCAGCAGATCCAAGCGGAGAAGTTCATCGACAGATTTAGCTCGGAGCTACGGAGATTAATCAGCCCCACTACAACTACCTTAGACGAGAATGTTCTTGCTACAGCACGACCCATGGAGTGCAACACAAGGATAGAGTCCAGCCAGAAGCGGCCGTATGCATCAGCACCGGACCAAGCACAACAGGAAAGAGCTGCAAAGCGACCACAGATGAATCCACCACCGAGAGCAGCACCAAGAGCCTTAGTTCTTCCAACTTGTCACTACTGTGGCAAGATAGGCCATATTAAAAAAGAATGCAGACGCAAGATAGGATTATGTTTGATTTGCGGAAACAGTCAACACTTAGCCAAGGATTGTCTTCAGCATCGAGAGAAAGCATTGATGATTCAACAACCAGCCATATCAGCACCAACCGGAGCACCACAGGAAGAAGCTACAAAGAAGTCTCACATTCATCAGCCATCAGAAGCATCTCCACAGTCTCTACCTATCTGTCAATATTGTCGCAAACGAGGCCATATTGAGGACGAGTGCAGACGAAAGAAGAAATTATGTTTAGCTTGCGGATCCAGTCAGCATTTAAAGAAGGAATGCCCCGAACGTCGAGACGGAGCACCAATGAATAACCAACAAGCGATACCAGCACCAACGCCAGCCTCTCTAGCATTGGAAGCACCGCCAACGGAAGTTGAAGGAACCAGACCACCAGCCCCAGGATGGAATCAGCCGAGGCCACCCCTGGCACCACAAGCAACACTCTTCCAGCAGGCTCAACAACAACAGAGGAATCAACTACAAGAACGTGAACAAGCTTTCGCGATGACTTTGGAAGACGCGCAGACCAATGGAGTAGCTAATGCGCAAAATTCTTCGTAGTTTTCTGTTTCTAGATTTGTCTTATCTCGTGCATATTGGTTCGTGACCTCAGACTTAACCTATGTAATTTTGAACTTACTTATAATTGATAACAGTAGAGATTATAGAGTCTTTTGTGATTGTGCTTATCTTGTGATTGTTTTGAGACTTGAATTAAGTTGTACCTTCTTTCATCATCATCTAGCGTACTTCTAATTGTTGTACTACCTTGACTTATGCTGCTAATATAGCCTAGTTTTGCAAGCTTATCCTTTTATCGAGCTTGATCATGACATCTGTATTATTGGACGTGTACACTAATACAGTTGTCTATTCAGAATCAGTGTATTACGGTCTGATCAACCTTAGTGCATTTTGGTTCGCCTCTTCGCACGACTACTTTACGTGGATTGGGATATATAGTTGACTAGTATACTTGCCCTCTAGATATGTCTGAGCATATCGTATCAGTTACATAACTGTACTAATACGAGCATACGAATAGGAATTTACCAATAGGATTTCAATCCACAACAACTTGACAATTCCCATTGGACTTCATTAAACGCCTTGATCCTGATACTTCTGTTCTACTAACTCATCCTTGAACTCTTTATTATTGATCTTCGTCTTTCCTTACTTCGGAAAGACAAAACCTCATGCTTGGTATAAGATGGAAGTATAGACAGTACTAGATATACCCTACAGGCCGGTCGCATTGTTGGTGACCCTTTTATTTATGATTAAGGGAATATCATAGGTGATATGTTGGTGTTAAAGACTTGAGGATTCCATAACATGGTTATATAAGTTGGGGCATAGCTTTATTAGGTATAGCCTTAGATGAGAGATGGGTAAAATCTAAGTTGGGTAGAGACCGCAATGGTTACTTGAGAGGAATTCTTTGAACCCTACTCCATTTTAATTTCGAGGACGAAATTTTTATAAGTTGGGTAGATTGTAAGCCCCCTGATTTTCAGAATTTTAATTTCGGATTTTTCCCCAATTTTCTGGTATTTTTCGGGAATTAAACCCTAGGCGTTGGTAATTTAAGGATTTTTTTAATTTCGGTCAATCTTTATTAAAATATTATGGAAATAATATTTTAGGGTGTAAAACGGAAAACCGGACATGTGGTAATTTTCGATGAATTTATTGGACTCCGGAAACCCGTTTAAAACCCTAGAAACCAATTTAGAATTTAAACCGAATTTAAATCCGTGCCAACGCCCGACATCCCCATGAGAGCCCAGCCCAAGGAGCGTTGACCCGTTGACCCAGCCCGAATCCTAGGTCTAACCCTATTCTAATTTCTGCATGTATAAATACCTGCTTATTTTCTAGTTTTCTCCACAAGAAAAAGAAAAGAAAAAGAAAAAGAAAAAGGAAACCCTAAATCCCCAATTTCCCCCCCAAATCCTAATTCTAACCTAACCCTAACCCTAACCCTAATCTAGCCGTCGGCTACCCCACTGCCGGAGCAGCCGACCTCCCTCTGCCCGCCGACCCTCCGCTCGCCGACGACTCCGCCCTCGCCGGCTCTGCCCGCCTCCTACGGCGACTCCCAGACACAGCAGCCGCCTGGACGAGTTCATCACCGCCGCCGAGTTTTCCCTCAGCAGCCACCTTGCTCAGTCGCCGCCTAGCCCGATCCCCCACGGTCGACGCGGCCTCCCTGAACTTCTTCTCCTCCTCTGCTCCGCCGCGCCCTCTGATCCACCCGCCGCTCGAGAGACAGCCACCGACTCCCCACGGTCCGACCTAACTTTCCCCCCCAACGTCGCCCGTCTCCGCCTCCAGAATCCCCAGCTCCACCTCGCCAGGCCGCGCCCTGCACCCTTCTCCCCGTTCTCCGCCATCCCCGACTCCGGTGCCCAGCCCGCCTTGCTCTGCTGCCCGCCAGCCGTCGCCCGACGACTCCCTCTTCTCCTCCATCTTTCCCAGCGCCGAGAGCCGTGGCCGTCTCCGACGCGTCCGCCTCCAGCAGCAACCTGACTCAACCCAGCCTCGGTAAGCCCACCAGCGAGCCCCGGCCAGCAGCGACCCTCCGGCAGCTCAAAACCCAAACCCTAGTTTTGGACACGGTTTGGAACAGTATCCAGGACACAGGACACGAGTTGGACTCGAGAATTCGCAGTTTCCCGAAGCCCTGTTCAGGTACTCGCATCTTCCTCATCGTAACTCTGTTTTTGTTTCCGTCAGTTTTATCACGAAGCCTATATGACCCCCTCGGTGCCCGTGCAACTCGCTCGGCGCATCGCGTCCTGTGGTGATCGTACACCGCGATCCAAAAACAGGAAAACCAACACCCCGTTTCACCCCGGAACTGAGTACGCCCCGCCAAACGGGACGACTTGGTCGCGCATGGTCTTCACCGATACGTGCGCGTCGTCGATACGGACGTGTAGGATTTCGCGGAAGTTGATTTGGATGTGCGTGCACACCGGAATCAACGCGTATCCGCCGACACCGCCCCGTATCCGTCGATTCTGGAACACGCTGTAACTTTGTGTACACACGTCGGATCGAGACGAAACTTGCGCCATCGGACTCGTAGCAATACGCTGGTCCTGTGGGTCAAGTTTGGTTCGATTCTGAGAACGTTGACGAAATCGCGTGTCGTGGGCCCCACAGGCCCCGCCCGACGGGCGATTTTGTGACCGGCTCATCGAAATCCAATTCTGGAAGTTCTGTTGGGTTCGTATCATCGTTCCTGACCTGTTGACACTAAGTTTGACCGATTTAGAGACTTTGACCCTGACACGCTTTTCGGTGCAAAGTGGCCCACATGTGGACCCCGCTTTGGCCCGGAAATGACCTTTTTGCCCCTGTGTCCAAATTGGACTCAAGTACAGGCGTTTTTAGCTATTTGATATTTTCTGAATCTAATGGTAATGTTTATTTCAGCAACCGGAGTAGTACCTGCAGACCACACTGAGACCAGAGCTACAGTTGGAGCCAAGACCCCAGGCAAGTGTACCTTGCCAAACTCTGCAGTATTGTTACATATTTTTCTTACTTCTTTATAGTGCTGTGCATGCTTAACCTAGGACCGTGTGACGTACTTAGCGTCCGATTATCAGTCGGGTGCCAACACCGTACGCGGTGTTGTGTATTGTCATCTAGAGATGGACATTCGTAACCCCTTTACATTCTCGTACTTGTCTTATCAAGTACACTTGACCCAGGACACTTGACACTGTTCATGAGATAGGATCTTTCCGAGATATTTGTGGTGATTCTGTATAGGATACAGGACCTGACATTGATATTATATCCCTAGACATTAGATGACTTGTGCATTAGATATGATTGTGCGTGTCATGGACATGAGACGTGTGATTACATTGGGTGGGGAGAGACACACAGGCTACAGGCTGATCATATATATATACACCCCTATTATCGTGAGGCACAAGACTCTGAAGCCCGAGCTTGGCCCATTACTCATTATTACTGCTGCTACCGGCTCCCCTACACAGAGCTTGTAGTATGCTTCAGCCTGAGTTCTAGTGCTGCTCTCATCTTGCATATCACTTAGCTGGTTATTTTAGTATTCCCTTATTGTTCCATCTATTGCTAGAGAGACCCGCAGGCTACAGGTTGACTATATTATGCCGGCTACTCAGTCTCCCGCTGAGCTAGACCACCTCATGATATCACTGCTACCGGCTCCCCTACACAGAGCTTGTAGTTGTTTCAACCTGAGTACTTTTTGATGTTCTCTCTCGCAATCCACATAGATGGTTATAGCTTACCCTATTTATTTCATTCTCTGCTGCACTGTATTTATTTTGGCTTATATTTTCTGTACCTTGCTGTCCCCTGAGGACTTGGATCCGGACTTTGTCCCCAGGACTAGCAGAGGAGATCCACCTAGAGTTATACAGTACAGGAGCATTAGCAGGAGCAGATACAGGAGCTGATAAAGGAGCTGTACCGACACCTGAGGACGGGATTGTGCTAGAGGACTTCTCCTGGGTATTGCCTGGTGATACTCATTTATTTCTATTTCCAGTTCCTTTATTGCCAGTCTATTGCATTGATGTATCAGACTTGTTCTCGGATTGTTCTCCGAGACACTTTTATTGAGATTTGTTAGTTATTCCTATTTGCATTATTCTTGCACTTGATATGTGATTATCTGTTGTGGATGAGATTAGCTTAGACTGTGACTTGTATCATTGAACCTACATATTCTTATATTACAGCTTAAGCATGCCCCGATGGATCCATTAAATTGGGTTTGTCCATCGGTGTGTGCTGCTGGCCATTGCCACGCGTCCGGTCCCTCGGTATTTTGGGACTGGGGCGTGACAGTCCATATATGATTGATCCCAAGCCGACACGATCCCGGTGCCCCGGTGATCGTCCGAGAAATCCACGATACCTCGTGCACGAGTTGTCCGCGACCGTGCAAGTCTTGGGTTTCAGGTTCACGGGTATATATATATATATATATATATATATATATATATATATATATATATATAGTGTGGTGGGGTGTTGATTATATATTATGTACTATGTGCATCTATATGTAAAATAGAGTGTGTGTGTATATGTTGTTGATAAAGTTGGAGGTGTTAATATATAGTTTCAGTCCAGTTGTATGTGTGCAGTGCATATATTAGATGGGTGTTAGTTATGTTAGTGTATGCTATACTTGGTGTGATATATAGGAATGGTTCAAGAGGAGTTGTATACTAGTCAGAGGAAGTCTTGAGATTATGCCATGTTGCACACCGGGGAGAGTGTTTGATGTGTGCACTAATTTGAATAGTGCTCGGGTTCAGGTATTTGAGGGAGGAGTGAGCAGTGGGGGTAACAGTGGTGTTTTGGTAGAGAGGCTCAGATGTGAGGCTATTAGTTGTGCAGTGAGATAGGGTTATAATCAGTTGGAAATGGACAGAACAACATATAGAGAGATGGGATGTTCAAGCAACAGTTGGATTGGGAAAGGGAATTCACCAGGTGTTGTCGTGCAGTGGTGATCAGAATATGGAAAGTATGTACTTAAGGTATCAAATTTTAGGGGAGGTATGTACTTGAGGTATCAAATTTTAGGGGAGATTATTGTGCAAACATTTAGAGATGTGAAGGAATGCTCATGCTAGTGATTACTGTGAACACAACAAGTAGGTGAGCAAGGCATTATAGATTAGAGACAAGGGGAAGATGGGGTATTCAGGAGAGTCCGATACTACCAGTTTAGCAGTTCAGAAGTAGGGATGTCAAGTTGGAGCACCAATGGAGTTGGTATAGTATGAGTTAAGGGTGTATCCTGAATTAGAGAGATAAGTATCTGAAGGTGCACATTAGTGGTAGATGTGAAGGGTTAGGGATCTGTCATGACCCGCACCCGAAAAATCGGGCATGAGTCATGGGTACGTCCAGCCTACGCCGCAGCATCGGCGGTAGAACGCTGTCTAGGTCAACTATCTAGCTAACAATCTTACGCAATCAATATATAACCCTGTCAAGATCTCAATTCCAAATGGAGGAGCAATATCATAATGATAATCACAATGTACTCAATCACGAATCTAAGCACAATAAGATAACAAAGAAGATTAACAGCTCCAAAGTCTAAACAACTGCTGCTAAAAATACCACAACATCAAATAATAATAATAATACATCATCCAAAATTATATACAAACAAGGTCTCAATCCAGAACAGGAGACAAATTCGGTACCAAAGCTAATAAAAATAATAACAAGGTCCTAGTGATCCCGGCTACCAACCCAGAAATTACTCCTAAACTAGAGGGTCCATGTCTGCACCATCGACATGCTCAGGTCCATAAAACGTTGGACACCACTCCTCTGGATACTCTAAAAAAATATGTCCAATCAGGACTGGAGCAAGTACACCTCTAACAGCAGTTCTAGTTAAATGATAAAAACTATAAAACAGTTATAGCAAGTAGCAAGGTAAAGGAAATAAAGTATAGAACAAGGAAATATACATATCACTGGTGCATAAAGGTAAAGATGTATGAATATCAGAGCAAGATAGTAATAACTGTAAGATACAAGAAATCTAAACTAAGATCAAGTCTGTGCATAAGAACGTGTAGTGAGTCCAGCATGAAATACATGTAGTAAGTCAAGTCCAAAAACATGTAAGTGAGACCAACAAGAAATGCAAGAGAGTTCAGACTATAAAGAATGAACTCGGTGTCTTTGAAATACTTGTTTCGACATGTAAATGGCTAGGGGTAAGTACGGCTCACCGTGCACTGGGTGCACGGCTGCCCTCATTCCAGATTAGACCAGAGGGGGTAATTCCTGATGATTCCAGATGGAAATGTTTATATGTCTACTCGAGTATTTCCCCGCCCGTGAATCCAAGACCCGACACGTAAATAAAGTATGAGTCCAGCCTGAAACATGAGTGATGCCTGTAGTGATGCCTGTAGGTGATGCCAGTAGTGATTCCAGAATAGAGGCCAGAAACATGAAAAATACGTGTCGCAAGTAAATAAATCCAGAAACACCAGTCGGTGTCCCGTGTTGTGCTAGAAAAATCATATGATACTACACTAGAAGCTGAATCATAATAATCATCAGATAATAAAAACTATCAGAGAATGTACTCGCCTGGCGTCTTGAGCAATTGGCGATCCGAACTGGTGTCGTAAGGACCAATTACGAAAAGCAAGGTTAAACAGGTTTCTAATGAGTTAAACAGATATAAAATAACTAAAAATAGGCTTCTAGGGTCATTTTAGGTCAAATGGGTCAAACCGGTGAAATCTGGGTCAAAAAGTCAACTCTGGGTCTAAAAAGTCAACCCTGGGTCAAAACTAGGTCAAAAGTGGACTTTGGCGGTCAACCGAGTCAACTGCGGTCAACTCTAGGTCAAACTAGGGTGCCCCTAAAATTCTAGGTCAAAACTAGGTCATTAAAGCTAATAAACCCTCAAACTCGCCTCCTTGAGATACCGGGATACCCTCGGTATCCGATACCTCAACCTACGCTATACGCCCCGTCTATACCCTCTAAAATATATACTAGCACGCATAAATATATATAACTATATATATAAAAGCATCTCTAACCTCAATCCTAGGCTAAAGCTCAATACCTTGCCCCGACGCTCAATATCTTGAGTATTTCAAGGTATTGAGATACTCAAGCCTTACCCCTTACTAACACTAGCTAGCTAACTAACTATCTATAATATATACTACCATATACTAATATATATATATATATATATATATATATATATATATATATATATATATATATATATATATATATATATATATATATATATATATATATATATATAACCTAGTGCATAGACAAATACCTCATTCCCGATACCCAATCTTACCTCAATACCTTGGTATCTCAAGGTATTGAGATACCTTACCCTCTAATTCTTGGTAACTTAGCTAGCTATCTATATATATATATATATATATATATATATACTTATATATATATATACTATTATATGTAATATATATATATATATATATATATATATATATATATATATATATATATATATATATATATATATATATATATATATATATATATATATATATAACCTAGTAGTATGCTACCTTAATATCTTACCTCTCTTACCTTACTACCCTCAATACCTTGGGTATCTCAAGGTATTGAGATACCCAACTATCCCTCTCTATAACACTAACCATAGCTAACTATCTAGCATATATATATATATGCCTAGCTATATATCTAGGCTAACATATTTATATAAACACATATGTATATATATATATCTACGTATCTATCTATCTATATATATATATATATATATATCCACACATACACATACACATATATATATCCACACATATCATATATATATATCTATACTAATATCTATGTATCTATCTATCTATCTATATATACATATATACATCTCTATATATATATACACTCATACACATATGAAAAAAGGAGGGGAGGGATAAACAAGCTCGCGCGCAGCGCACAGCTGAAACACGCTCGCGCTGCTGCTGCTAGAAGCTGCTGCTGCTGCCGCTGCTACCGCGACGTGCTGTCGCTGCTGCCGTGGCGCGCTGCCGCTCTACCGTGGCGCGCTGCTGCTGCTGCTGCTGCCGCGGCGTCCTGCGCCTGCAGCTGATGCTGCCGCGGCGTGCTACCGCTGCTGCCGTGGCGTGCTGCGCCTGCCGCTGCTGCTGCCGTGGCGTGCTGCGCCTGCGGCTACGGTAGCTGCTGTTGTGGCTCGCCCACTCTCTCAACCTCTCTCCCTCGACACACCACACACACACACAGACACACAAGCACACACACATATATATATATATATATATATATATATATATATATATATATATATATATATATATATATATATATCTACACACACAAATATACACACACACAAATCCATATTATATACACACACACACACACACATACACATATATATATATATACACACACACACACACACACACACACACACACACACACACACACACACACTCATACATATATATATATGTACACAAATACTCACTCACACTCACACACACACTCACCTACACATACACCAACACCAACACACACTCTCACACAAACACTCACTAACACACACTCACATATATATATATAAACACACATACATATATATATACACACACTCAAATATATATATATATATATAGAAACACACACACATATATATATATATATATACACATATATATACCTATATAAACACAACACACACAACACACAACACTCACCAACGCACGCCCAACGGCCCCTACACGCACAAACACACACACATATATATATATATAAAAAATATAACCCGAGAACTCTAGCACACACTCTTCGAAGCTAACCCAACGCGCACACAAGCTCGAAACCAAGAAACTAAGTCGAAATGGCCGTTCGGTCATTTTGACGAATACGTGGTGTGCGGTTCGCAAAACCTCCTGAAACGCACACCAAACCAACTCGAAATCGGCCCAAAATTTACCCACGGGTTCTAAACGATGTCTAGATCCTAGAAAAAAATACTAACTCATCGATTCTAGGTCTGTGGCAAAAACGCACACGCACTTAGAACCGGCGATGACGAAATCCCCAAAAATGCCCGAAATACCCGTTTCTCCACGACACGACTTCACGTGTCCGAACGGAGACACGCACTAACCCTCAAGACACCCGACAACGTCTACCTTAGTCCGTCTAACCTAGGGCATTACCCAAAATTGGGCCAATCTCGGATTTTACCCAAAATTGACACAAAACCTAGTGTCAAAGTCTCTAAACACAACCAAACTTGTTCCAACTTTCTCCCACGGGTAGCTCTAAGGTTTAGGAAGGTTCTAAACTACTAATTACACTACATAAGAGTAATTAGTAAGGGAAAAGTTAGGGTTTACCTCTTAGGAGTTGGAATCCCAAGGCCAAAGTCTCCAATCTACTTGAAATCACCTACCTCAAGCTCCAAGCCTTCAAATCTAGCCTCCACACTAAGTCTAGGCTCTAAACACATAGGTTGGAGAAAAATGTAGGGTTAGGGTTAACATTCATGAAGAATAGAAGAAGAAAGAGGAGAAATAGAGCACTTACTTGAAGTTGGGAGAAGGAAAGAAGAAGAAATGAAGAATGGAGAAGAAGAAGAAGAAGTAGTGAAGAAGAAGAGTGGGGGAGGGGGGGCTGTGCTGCTGGTCGGCTGGGAATGGGGGCTGTGGGAACCAGCCATAGCATAAAAAAGGGTTTCCTAAGTCTCCAAAAGACTAAAATGCCCTCCCTTAACTTGGGTTTTGGGTTTGGGGTTCCAAAAGCACTCAAACTAATTCCTAATCTCTCCAACTAACTAAAATAAAATATAATAATAATTCTAAACCCAAAAATAGGTCTCACAAGGGTGTGGATTGGGTCGGACATGGGTCCACTAGGGTCTGACATGGGTCCAGGCTAGCCAAAACCCTAAAACAATCAATAGAAAAATAATACAACCATCAATTAAATATAAATACAATTATTTATAATAAATACATAATTAACCAAATTAAAAAAAATACCCGGCTCTGGAAATGGGGTAGTGACAAGCCTATCCTTCTTAGAAAATTTTGTCCTCGAAATTTAAAGTCAATCGCACTCCCTCTAGGTCAAACCCCCAACAATCACAGTCAAAAAATTCTACCTAAATAACATGCAAGATCATAGTCCTACTGGTCGTGTTATCACAGTCTCAATCAGGGTCACTACACTATCTATCACAGTACAAAGAAAGTATAACAGGTACTAATGAAACACACCACAAGGAATGGAAAAGGACAGGAAGAAGAACAAAGAGACAGACCTGCTAACCCGACACCCATAGCATCGGCCTCCTCGACCGTCAACGCATAAGCCCTACCCTGCTGGGGTATATCCCTTTGCTGGTGCGGGGCATGATGCTGTGCCACTGGTGGCCTAGCTCCAACTCTCCGATCCTGGGCTCCACCAAATGGAGGTACAGTGGGGCAATCTCGCATCTGGTGAGCATCTGATCCACAGAACAAACACACCTTCAGCCTCCTCCTACAAACATCCCAAGTGTGTCCTGCCTTTCTGCAGTAGGCACAAGTGGGCACCCTCTGATCCTGACCCTGCTGCGCTGTCTTCTGCCCATAGGGACGCTTAGCTGGTCCCGCACTGCCACTCGCACTGCCTGAATCATCCCTGCCTCTCTTGGACTTGAGCTCCAAGTCATCCTCTGCCCTCTGAGCGTCTCCTACTATCTGCTCGAAAGTTACCTCGCGGTCGCTCCTAGTCAAAGACTTGACCGCCATGACCAAGCCCTTGCGAAACTTCCTCGCCTTTGCTGTCTCACTCAAGTGTCACGACCCGCACCCGGAAATTCGGGCACGAGTGCGTGGGTACGTCCAGCCTACGCCGCAGAGTCGGCGGTAGTACGCTGTCTAGGTCAAATCCATATTTACTAAACTAGCTCATTCACAATAACATAGGCAAGATAATAATGGGAAAACAGATACTTAAGATTGTAATTGAAATAAATGTGACAACAGATTCAAATGTTTAGTACAGAATCAGAATGAAATCGGGGACAAACCCGATTACTAAGATAAGAAACATAAATAAAAGATAGCTACTGCTAGCTACTCAGCAGCAGGGGTCTCCTGGGTGGGATCTGGCTCCTCATAAGTATCATCTGTACCCTCATAGGGACCATAATATGTAGGGGCAAGGTCCTCATCATCGCCTAAATCAACAGATCCAGTCAGGAAAGGAGCAAAGTACACAGTGCACAACAAGATTAAACTAAATATTTATGACAATTAAATTGAATATTATGTTGAGAAACTGTATAAAAGAACATCAATATCTCAGAGTTTAATGCTGTAAACAGGAATATGAGAAAACAGAAATAGATAAAACAGGAAATGAAACTACAACAGTCAGCAAGAAATATAACATGACCAGAAACTATCTGTGTGAACTTGTGTTTGTTTTTAGAATACATAGTTGGCATGTAGGAGTTTATAAGGCTAATCCGGCCGTCATAAATGGCTATTAAACAGGGAAAATCGAGATCCGGCTGAGGTACAGTCGCGTACCAATAGCTATTAAATATGACAAGGGGAAGGGTAAACTACATGCCTTCTAGTATTCTCCCACCCGACATGAAAATAAGACATGAACTTCAATATTCAAGACATGAAATCTAGCATTTCTAACACTAGGTGTAATCATCAAGGGTACTAATAAAGCAGGGAATTAATTATCACAATATAAAGATTTAATTTGAAGTGCAGGTACTTGCCTGTTGTTTGGATCTGATTAATTGTTCTTGGGGAAATTTCCAGAGATGAGTACAAAAGCTGAAATAGACATTACCATCACGCTCAGAAGATGTCAAATAGCTAGAAACACCTGTCCTTGGGTCCAATTTGGAGACAAGGGCAAAAACGGCAGTTTCGGGTCAAAACGGGATCCGCCGGTGGGCCCGCTTTTCACCGAAAAACGCGTCCGGGTCAATGGTCTCCAAATTCACCAAACTTAGTGTCAACAGGTCAGGAACGCTGATACGAACCCAACGAAACTTCCAGATTTAGATTTCGATGAGCCGAACACAAAATCGCCCGTCGAGCGGGGCCTGTGGGGCCCACGACACGCGATTTTATCAACGTTCTCAGAATCAAACCAAACTTGACCCACAGGACCAGCGTATCGCTACGAGTCCGATGGCGCAAGTTTCGTCTCTATCTGACGAGTGTACAAGAAGTTAGGGCGAATTGCAGAAAAGTTGGATACGAGGCGATGTCCGCGGATACGCGTTGATTTCGGTGTGCACGCACACCCGAATCAGCTTCCGCAAAATCTTACACGTCCGTATCGACGACGCGCATGTATCTGTGAAGACCGCACGCGACCAAGTCGTCCCTTTTGGCGGGGCACACTCAGTCTCTATCTGTTTTTGGATCACGATGTGCGATCACCACAGGACGCGATGCCCCGAGCGGTTTGTCCGGGCACCGAGAGGGTCATACAGGCTTCGTAACGCAATGTACGAAATTAAAAACGGAGATACAGGGTGCAAGATACGAGTACCTGAGCGAGGCTCGAGAAACGGGGACTTTTCATGTCCGTGTCGTGTCCGACACGACACAAAGGAATTGGGGATTAGGGCTAGGGTTCAGGCGATGGCCGTAGACGGCGGGGGCCGGCCGGAGGGGTGTCGGAGAGGGCCGGGGAAGGTTTGCCGGGCTGCTGGGGATGCGGCTGGTGGTCGGCGGCGCGCCGGGGACGACTCAGGCGGAGCCGACGGCGAGGGCTGGCTCCAGGGTGTTCTGGGGAGGAGGAGGAGAGCTGGCCGAGGGGCGGTTGGCTACGGCGAGGGGAGAGGGAGGAGGGCGGAGCCGGGGACGAGGTCGATGACGCCGGAGGCTGGCTCAGGCGAGGCGGCGCGGTGAGCTCGGCTAGGGTTTCGGTGGGAGTCGACTGGGGAAGAAGAGGGAAGGGGTGGCGTTTAAATAGGCGAGCCGAGGAGGAGGTTGGCCGGGAGAGGCGGCGGCGAGGTCGGCTTCGTGGCGCGGTGTGCGGGCGGGTCAGACGCGGGCTCCGACGACGTGGCCGGAGCCGCCGTCGGAAATCGCAGGGTGAGGGAGAAAGGGTCGGGCGGATCCGGGTCGGGTTCGGGTACTCAAGCCCTCCATGAATCTACCCAGACGGCAGAACTCCGTTGTGTACTCGTCCACCATCATGCTCCCCTGGACGAGTGCCTCGAACTGGCTCTCCAAAGCACTAAGCGCCACATCTGGGAAAAACTTCTCCTTGAAAAGCTTCTTGAAAGCCTCCCAAGTAAGCCCTGGTGCCGCGATCCTCGTATCTGTGCGATACCATATCAAAGCGAGGTCGAACATCTGACTGCCCGCTACCTCTATCTGCATGCTGTCTGGAATCTGTGCCAGCCTGAAGATCCCCTCGATCTGCTCAATCCAGTCATCAGCGTACATGATCCCTTCTGTACCCCGAAACTCCTTAGGACGCATCCTCTGGAAGTCAATGATGCTGCTCGGCCTCGGACGCTGTATCTGATCTACCTGTGGCTGAATCTGTGCTACCCTGTCCACTGCCGTCATGGCCACCTGGTAGGCGTTCTCAATGCCCAGCCTCATCATATCCACCTGACGGTGCTGCGCGTCCATCATCTCCATGAAGAACGCAAACAACTGCGCGGCATCTACTGGTGCAGGAAGTGGTGGAGGAACCACCAGAACGACTGGGGCAGTCCTCGGATCGACAGGTAAAGGAGGATCCCCGAGAGAAGCAGATATTCCCTCAACCGCAGGAGTGGTGAGTGGAGTGGTAGCAGCTGCCTGAATATGAGCTGGACGAGAGGTAGCAGACCTCTCGATAGCAACTACTAGAACGGTACGATGGGATCGTGTCTTCGGAGGCATCCTGAACACAGATCAAAAGAAGTCAATACGGCGCAAGATACGATATCATCAAAGAAGGACAGTAATATTTCAAAAGAAAACAATTTCAAAATAATTAGAATAGAATTATTCCTAGTCGTGATTGAGTACACCCTCATCCTAGATCCTATATCCTAGAGCAGGCTCGCAGCAGTACAACTAAATCATTGTACTACCACGACATCGTACTAATTGCGAATCGAGACCTGCATGGGGCCGCCACCAAAATCGTGTCACGACCCGCACCCAAAAAAATTGGGCATGAGTCATGGGTACGTCCAGCCTACGCCGCAGCATCGGCGGTAGAACGCTGTCTAGGTCAACTATCTAGCTAACAATGTTACGCAATCAATATATAACCCTGTCAAGATCTCAACTCCAAACGGAGGAGCAATATCATAATGATAATCACAATGTACTCAATCATGAATCTAAGCACGATAAGATAACAAAGAAGATGTTAGCTCCAAAGTCTTAACAACTGCTGCTAAAAACACCACAACATCAAATAATAATAATAATACATCATCCAAAATTATATACAAATAAGGCCTCAATCCAAAACTGGAGACAAATCTGGTACCAAAGCTAATAAAAACAATAACAAGGTCCTAGTGATCCAGGCTACCAATCCGAAAATCACTCCTAAACTAGAGGGTCCCTGTCTGCACCATCGACAGGCTCAGGTCCATAAAACGTTGGACACCACTCCTCCGGATACTCTAGAAAAAATATGTCCAATCAGGACTGGAGCAAGTACACCTCTAACAGCAGTTCCAGTTAAATGATAAAAACTATAAAACAGTTATAGCAAGTAGCAAGGTAAAGGAAATAAAGTATGGAACAAGGAAATATATATATCACTGGTGCATAAAGGTAAAGATGCATGAATATCAGAGCAAGATAGTAATAACTGTAAGATACAAGAAATCTAAACTAAGATCAAGTCTGTGCACAAGAACGTGTAGTGAGTCCAACATAAAATACATGTAGTGAGTCAAGTCCAGAAACATGTAAGTGAGACCAACAAGAAATACAAGAGAGTCCAGACTATAAAGAATGAACTCGGTGTCTTTGAAATACTTGTTTCGACATGTAAACGGCTAAGGGTAAGTATGGCTCACCGTGCACTGGGTGCGCGGCTGCTATCGTTCCAGATTAGACCAGAGGGGGTGATTCCTGATAATTTTAGATGGGAATATTTGCATGTCTACTCGAGTATTTCTCTGCCCCGACTAGTACAAGTGAATCCAAGACCCGACACGTAAATCAAGTATGAGTCCAGCCTGAAACATGAGTGATGCCTGTAGTGATGCCTGTAGGTGATGCCAGTAGTGATTCCAGAATAGAGGCCAGAAACATGAAAAATACGTGTCGCAAGTAAATAAATCTAGAAATACCAGTCTGTGTCTCGTGTTGTGCCAGAAAAATCAGATGATACTATACTAGAAGCTGAATCATAATAATCATCAGATAATAAAAACTATCAGAGAATGTACTCGCTTGACGTCCTGAGCAACTGGCGATCCGAACTGGTGTCGCAAGGACCTATTACGAAAAGCAAGGTTAAACAGGTTTCTAATGAGTTAAACAGATATAAAATAACTAAAAATAGGCTTCTAGGGTCGTTCTAGGTCAAACGGGTCAAACTGGTAAAATCTGGGTCAAAAAGTCAACTCTGGGTCCAAGAAGTCAACCCTAGGTCAAAACTAGGTCAAAAGTTGACTTTGGCGGTCAACCGAGTCAACTATGTTCAACTCTAGGTCAAACTAGGGTGCCCCTAAAATTCTAGGTCAAAACTAGGTCATTAAGCTAATAAACCCTCAAACTCGCCTCCTTGAGATACCGGGATACCCTCGGTATCCGATACCTCAACCTACGCTATACGCCCCCGTCTATACCATCTAAAATATATACTAGCACACAAAAATATATATAACTATATATATAAAAGCATCTCTAACCGCAATCCTAGGCTAAAGCTCAATACCTTGCCCCGACGCTCAATACCTTGAGTATCTCAAGGTATTGAGATACTCAAGCCTTACCCCTTACTAACAGTAGCTAGCTAACTAACTATCTATAATATAAACTACCATATACTAATATATATATATATATATATATATATATATATATATATATATATATATATATATATATATATATATATATATATATAACCTAGTGCATAGACAAATACCTCATTCTCGATACCCAATCTTACCTCAATACCTTGGTATCTCAAGGTATTGAGATACCTTACCCTCTAATTCTAGGTAACTTAGCTAGCTATCTATATATATATATACTTATATATACTATTTATTATATGTAATATCAATATATATATATATATATATATATATATATATATATAACCTAGTATTATGCTACCTTAATATCTTACCTCTCTTACCTTACTACCCTCAATACCTTGGGTATCTCAAGGTATTGAGATACCCAACTATCCCTCTCTATAACACTAACCATAGCTAACTATCTAGCATATATATATATACCTAGCTATATATCTAGGCTAACATATATATATAAATACATATGTATATATATATATATATATATATATATATATATATATATATATATATATATATATATATATATATATATATATATCCGAACATACACATATATATATATATATCCACACATATCATATATATATCTATACTAATATCTATGTATGTATGTATGTATCTATCTATCTATCTATCTATCTATCTATCTATCTATCTATCTATCTATCTATCTATCTATCTATATATACATATATACATCTCTCTATATATATATACACTCATACACATATGAAAAAAAAGGGGGGGGGAGGGATAAACAAGCTCGCGTGCGCGCACAGCTGAAACGCGCTCGTGCTGCTGCTGCTCGAAGCTGCTGCTGCTCCTGCTGCCGCTGCTGTCACGGCGCGCTGCTGCGCCTGCAACTGCTGCCGCGGCGTGCTGTCGCTGTAACCTCCGATTTTCAAATTTCCAAAATATTTAGATTTTAATTTATTTTAAATATCAAGTTTATAAAATATTTTCTCCTTGAATTTTTAAGTATTAGATTTTTGAACAATGTTTGGTTTTAGAAGGTGATTTAAAATCTTTTATAAAAATCATTTTTCCTAAATGTCGATTTATTATAAAATAAATAAATAAATAATATATATATAATACTCTAGCTTCGAATATTTATTGGCTTGAAATCATGAAATTATTTGTTTAATAAAAATTATTTGAAGGACTAGTTGATATTTCATAATAAAATTTTTATATCCATTTGGGATAGTAAATAAATTACATACTTTCTAAGGTTTTGGAATATGGGTTTAATTAGTAGCTAATTGGGAATCAGTTAGCCTTGGAAGCTTCTTAAAATATTTTCTTAAATTGTAATCTTTTTCTTTTAATTTTTTTTTTACAAGTTTACCATCTCCCATTGACTAGTCAACACCCTCTTTCCCACATGAAGAATTCATTCATGTCTAATCTTGGCCATTCATTAAATGGGTCAATTCTCACCCTTCATTCACACACCCTCTCTCCCTATTTAAAGTCACACACCCACACCCTTCCCAAGAAAGCCCTAATCCCCAAAACCTAGGTTAGCCCTCACAAATCCCCACAAGCCAGCAGCCATCACCATCTGTTTTGTGTGCTCGTGTCCGGGTGTCCAACATTACCGTGTCAGCCGTATTGGCCTCGGGTCTGACCCCGGGTGTCCTATCGTATCCCTTCATTTCCTGTGTCCAGTATTACCTTACAACAGTACAATAAGATTTTTGTGTCCGACACCATCTGGACACATCCACCACAGTACAAACATCAACCATTGTGTCCAGCTCCGGACACGATCCAACAATCCTGACACATCACAGAACAATTTAAACCCTAATTTCGACCTAACCGTCTTCGGTGGCTGGGGGATCTCCTCCTCTGAGTCGAGCTCGCCGTCCCCGACCTTGACTCGAGCAGCCACGGCTTCCCGGTCCCAGCTCCGGTGGACCACCGCCCAGCGCCACCAGATTGAGCCATCCCCTCCTTCCGCGTGCGTCGAGCTCGATCGATCCAGCCGCCGCCGAGCTTCGCTGCCACCCTGCGCCTCCAGATCCATCGACGTCGGCACTATTTCGATGAGCGACGCCAGCAACTCCGGTCTGACCTCGACGGAACTCCACCGCGTCGACACCGAGAACCCTCAATGTGTGCTTCCCTCTTTCCCCTTTTTCATTTGATTCAGTAGCTTCAAAGTATAGTGTTAGTTTAAAATTAGTTTCAATGTATAGTGTTACATAACAGTTTAGTTTTATTAGGATATAATTAGTTAGTTATTTATTATGTATAAAGTTTAGTTATGTATATATATATAAGGATTTTTGGTTATAAAAAAAATATAATAAGTTTGGGTTTATAATATTAATTAAGTAATGGTTTCAACATTAAGCTTAGTTTAAAAATTAGTTTATTTGGGCTGGTAACCGATTTTACTATAGATAAATGTATATTGGCTTTTACATAAATTCTAATTTTTTTTATAAATAAACTTTTAATTGTAATTATGTTCGAAAGAAAAGTTTTGACAATTATTGTTCAAAGTAATTTCGAAATGATTTTCATAAACTAAGATGTCTACCTTAACAACAAACAATCGACCCTTTTCTCTTATTAACTAAACTTGTTAATATTAATCTTAGCTAACCTCTGTATGTTTTCTCTATGTATTGCGGACCTGGTATCCTTATCTCGATTATCGTGTCGAACTCCGATCTTGGACTTCTTTATATAATTTCTAGCTATTTGGATTGCTCCGGACTCATTGGAACTAACTGCTACTTCATTTGGAATCACCTTGAGAAGTGTGGCATTATATTTATGTCGTGTCAACATGTCCATGCTTTGCACGTCGACTTCAACAAATCTGAGGCGAGTACATTCTCTGATTAGTTTCTTATTTATGATATCCCCTATGTTCATTGTATCTAGTATAAATATCCATATTTTGACACGCTGGTTACACGGATTGGTGTATACGGATCTCGTCATGATATGTTATTCCTTGTTCATGGTGTAGCATGTACAAGTCTTGTTTCATTGTTATCTTGTACATGTACATACACTGATTTTTGGGGAGATTTGCTACCTTCCTAGGGAATCCCGTGCCATAGCGTACCATGGTTGGATCTACTATACCAGTCGGGGGTGGGGGAGTATTTTAGTATAGATATGTGATCATACCCAACTCTACATGCATCATAGCTCACCCCACATCTCACGTCGGGTGCGGCCTGACCATTTACATGCTTCATAGCTGTTACGTGTGATTAGTCTGACCTTTACATGTATCATAGCTAACCAACGGTTAGCCTGACCTTACATGAATTATAGCTAATCATATGTAACCAACCTGATCAAGTTCTCAAGCCGATCACATGTTAAAGCTAGTACTCACACACTTAGTCATATTATTCTTGCTCATTGACATATTGTTTCTTTTCCTGCATTTACTTACAGTATTTCCAGTATTTTTTTTATTGTACATTTCTCGTACCTATACATGCATCTTGTATATTTCCATCTATATACTGCTATATAGTTTATATCATTGATATAGAACTGCTATTTAGAAATGTACTTTGCTCCTTCCTGATTGGAAAATATTTTCCAGACTATGCCTAGAGGACTTGTATTCGACACTGGTGGACCATAGGGTGAGTAGCTGAGACTTGGCTTTAGTAGTGTAGTCGTGATTCCGGGAGGTCTAGCTGGAATCACTAGTTATCTAGTTAGCTTCCTTTAGTAGTTTATTGGTACCGGATTTGTCTCCGACATTTTGTTGAGACTTGGTTTTATGTTGAGTTAGATTTAATTACGTTAGACTTGTGTTGTAATTATTTTTATTTCTTCGATTTCTTATCGTGCTGTAGTTATGTGATTGAGTATGTTGATCTTTTATATTGTTATCCGTGTCTCCTTATGGAGTTGGATACTAGTGTGAGATTGGTTAGATAGTACTTGACCTAGACAGCGTTCTACCGCCGATGCTGCGGCGTAGGCTGGACGTACCCACGCTCTCGTACCCCTAAATCGGGTGCGGGTCGTGACACATTTTTAGTGGTAGCCCACGCAGGTCAGACTTCGTAAGTTGTGCGATGTCGTAGTAGTGCGACGTCATAGTTGTACTACTGCGTGCCTGCTATAGAATATAGGACATAGGATACTAGGATGAGAGAGGATACTCAATTACAAATTCTTGAGAGATTCCTGGGATGACCCCTTGAGAATCTTATTATAATTTCAAATTTTAAATCCTTCGTATTGTTTTCGTCCGTCCTCACTCATTGATATTGAGTTTAATTCCTGTTGATCAGTTATTAAATTAGGATCTTGGTTTTATTGTAGAGTTAATTTCATGTCGAGATAAATTTTACGGACTAAATTTTACGATATCATCTGATGACATATATTGATGAGAACAGTAAGAAAGGTGAAACGTCTGCTTTGGTTATGGAACCTAGAGTTTATCGCAGCCATACCGGTTAGCGTAGCGAAGATTCTAGATGACATGATTATAGGGTTGCGTACTTTAGTTATGGAACCTGTCGTTTATCGCACCTATGCTTACTGGCATGCGAGGATTCTCAGCGTCATAATTTCTGACCGACATATATGATTATCAGGTTGTGTCTTAAAATTGATTCTTAAAGTATCATCTCAACACTTATCTATTTCTGTTATACAAGACTTTATTCCATCGTTCTTTTGTTGCTAGCAGTAGAAACACCTTCAGTCCTCAATCCAATCTTTTTGAGCTCCTATTCCTTGAGGATTCCTTGTTAAGTATGATAATTAGTGACTTGTAATTATGTCTGTGTCTTGAGTATTAGTATTGACTGAGTGTTGCTAGTAAGTTGTAAGTGTTCCTAGTTGGACATGTGAGCAGTAGGCCTTAAACTAGAGTTAACCCATAGCATAGTACCTTGTGGCAATAGTTCTAGGATAAGTGTCATTATAGTACTATAAGTAGAAGGAGAGTATAGAGTATCAGTGATAGTTCCCAGAGTTAGTATCAGAGCCAGTATACCCGTCCTGGATAATCATGATTATGTAATTGAGTGATCTATGTAAACAATTAGGTATCAAAGAAATTATGTTAAGGATTAATGGAGCATGATTCAATTTGATGATTGATATCGGGTGTGTTAAAGGTAAAGAAATATATAAGCATGAGGAGTAATAATGAGATGTCATGAGAAGAGAAATATCGGAATTGGTAATAAAAATGGTGAAGCGTATCACGGATTAGTTTAACAGGCTATAAAAAGGTCAAAAGGAAATACATATACATCAATCAAGATGAAGAACCATATACTTACCCATGAGAGTAAAGAAACATGAGTGTTATAGAAGGTACAGGTAATCATGAGTTCTAATAAGCTTGATGAGATGATCCATTAATGAAGCTAGTAATATAATACCAAGAGTGCTAATGGTTCTATATCAAGGATTAGTCGAGAATGACACAAATAACAGTAAGCACTCTGCGTTGATAATTAGATTACATACTAGTTGATATAGATTGGAAAATCATGGAAGAAAATACATGTGATGATAACTTTGATCATTTGGAGGTAATAGTGCAAGTGATTCGGGCAGTACAATTTTAGTACACAGTTGTAGACGCTAGATGTATTGAGTGCACCTCGAGTATCAGAGACCGTGAGCACTTATATGTATATTTGTGGATTTATAAATTAGAGAGTGGAAATAAATTCCAATTTTTGAGAATTATTGAGGAGTAAAGATTTATGTCATTAAATTTTTGAGGGTTCAAATTTTGATTCAATAAACATGGTCAAGGCTATAAGCGTTCTAGAAGTGATTAAAGTTTGATTTCAATATTGAATAATTAACCCTTGAGGAAGTATACATTTTTGTTGTTCAAAGGTTAAATTTTGATGATATTATTATGAGGAAATTTTTTTTTATGTTGGATGAGAAATATATTAGTATAGGAGTAGATGATATACATGTGTAAGAATCTGTTGACTTGAGCATGATTGAGATGGCACCGCAGACTGACTTGGGTTTCCATCTAAAGTTGTATTGAAAAGAGCAGTATTTAGTATAATGTGTTACACTTGGTGTGCACTTGAGTGATAAGAACAGATAGTATGGACAACTATAGTAGGAACGAGAACTAGCAGTGGGTGTACTATAGTAGAACGAGGGTACCTAAAGAGATAGAGGTATCAAATTTTACATGCATCATTTGACCTATAATTATGTTAGAGGTTCTTGGTATCAGATTTTGGTATTAATAGACATGTGTGTGCAATATGGACGTATTCATGGCTCTTGTGGACTAATGATTAATTAATATGGGTACCAGTGTACAAGAATAGGAATTAGTTAGTGAATGTGCCAGAGTTAAGAGTATGTTAGAGATAAGAGATACCGCAAGAAATATGTTAGCAGGTTCCTTCTTTTTCTCATGTTGTTTTCGTCTTCTGATCGATTGATTCCCTAGTACCGTGGTCTGTATTCGTGATTTTCTTGTTAGAATGTAGCTAGTAGTACACCCTGACAGAGACTGCAATACCAGGACAAAAGATACATGACCTACATATTTTCTTAGATTGCATGGCTGTGGGTAGAATTTTCTTAAACCATGATCATTGAGTTTTGACCATAACAAAGATCTATGACAAGGTTATGACTTGACGAAAAGGGGCAAGATGATTAAATTTGTGGATAAGGATTAATTTAAATAAAGAATTAAGGGGTTAATATAACATAATTGATGGATCATCGATTTTACGAAGATCGAGGTATGATTGAAATTCGAGGATAAATATTAACTTAAATGGAGAGTTGAGAAATTTACATAGCAAAATTAAGGATTTATTAATTTTTGGAAGGTTTTGATATGATTGAATTGGTTATGAATATAATTTTTTTTTTTTTGAGGGAAATTATCATTATATCTATTTGATTGCAAGATAGAAATTTGAAATTTTTATATTATGAATGTTGCATTTGAAGATTCCGTAAGTATCGCATCGTTGAGTATTATGAGAAAAAAGGAAATCAGGAAATAAAATCGTTAATGGAATAGTGTCGAATTTAATTCTCGGGATGAGGATTTAGATTTTGAATAAGCATCAATTGAATTTGAGTTAGAGGAGTAAGATGATTAATGGATTAGTGTTTAAATTCAAATTTTGGGATACAATTTTTTTAAATTTTATAAATATGCATTGATTGGATTTCAATTGGAGGATTGGATATTAAAATCCTTGAGTATTTAGATACGAACTTAAAATTTTGGAGGAGATTATGATAAAAATTGAATTTGATTTTAAACTTAAAGATTTTCAGGAATATGATGTTTATGAAATTTTGAAAGGTTGTGAAATAACAATATGGATTTACTTCATGATCATTTGGTTTGAAATTTAAAATTTTGATAGAAATAATATAATGAGTAAATGCAATTATTGAGGATCTTAAATTTCGAGGAAAAAAATTTTCTAAGGTGGATAGACTTGTAACCTCCGATTTCCAAATTTCCGAAATATTTAGATTTTAATTTATTTTAAATATCAAGTTTATAAAATATTTTCTCCTTGAATTTTTAAGTATTAGATTTTTGAATAATGTTTGGTTTTAGAAGGTGATTTAAAATCTTTTATAAAAATCATTTTTCCTAAATGTCGATTTATTATAAAATAAATACATAAATAAAATATATATAATACTCTAGCTTCGAATATTTATTGGCTTGAAATCATGAAATTATTTGTTTAATAAAAATTATTTGAAGGACTAGTTGATATTTCATAATAAAATTTTTATATCCATTTGGGATAGTAAATAAATTACATACTTTCTAAGGTTTTGGAATATGGGTTTAATTAGTAGCTAATTGGGAATCAGTTAGCCTTGGAAGCTTCTTAAAATATTTTCTTAAATTGTAATCTTTTACTTTTAATTTTTTTTTACAAGTTTACCATCTCCCATTGACTAGTCAACACCCTCTTTCCCACATGAAGAATTCATTCATGTCTAATCTTGGCCATTCATTAAATGGGTCAATTCTCACCCTTCATTCACACACCCTCTCTCCCTATTTAAAGTCACACACCCACACCCTTCCCAAGAAAGCCCTAATCCCCAAAACCTAGGCTAGCCCTCACAAATCCCCACAAGCCAGCAGCCATCACCATCTGTTTTGTGTGCTCGTGTCCGTGTGTCCAATATTACCGTGTCAGCCGTATTGGCCTCGGGTCTGACCCCGGGTGTCCTATCGTATCCCTTCATTTCCTGTGTCCAGTATTACCTTACAACAGTACAATAAGATTTTTGTGTCCGATACCATATGGACACATCCACCACAGTACAAACATCAACCATTGTGTCCAGCTCCGGACACGATCCAACAATCCTGACACATCACAGAATAATTTAAACCCTAATTTCGACCTAACCGTCTCCGGTGGCTGGGGGATCTCCTCCTCTGAGTCGAGCTCGCCGTCCCCGACCTTGACTCGAGCAGCCGCGGCTTCTCGGTCCCAGCTCCGGTGGACCATCGCCCAGCGCCACCAGATCGAGCCGTGTCACGCCCCAGTCCCAAAAATACGTAGGATTAGGACACGTAAGCATGCCAGCAGCATGGATATGGCGACTCCAATATATGGAAACCAAATCCACACGTACGCTGTAATATGAATATCAAATCCACAAGTGGTATAAAATGTAACACAAGTCACAGGGTATAATCTAAATCTCATCCACCAAAATTATATAGAATTAAATAATCAGTATCTATGAAACTAGATCTCAACAAGAAGTATCTAAGGGTGATAGTTGGGTGGAAACAAATCCACTACCAACTCAAATGGGAAAAGTAAATACAATATAAGTACAACTCACTCAAACAATATAAGCACCAGCTACCAATCACGTCTCGAAGAGAAGACATCTACGAAGCATCTATATCCTTCCAAATCTGCGCTCCTGCAAATACTCAAGAACAGGTACACCTGGCAGCGGACCAGGTCCTCAGAGGGACGTAACAAGATACAGAAAATACGAGCCAACTTGAATACAGTAAACATGCATATAATTTGAAAATAAATAAGTACGCTGTACAAGACAATCTATATGAATGCAAATGAGGACAACTTTTCGACGTATGGGCAAGGGTAGTCTACTCGATCTAAGCCTCACAACTCACACACCCGTCTAGAACATCAGAAATCGACATACCTCTGGGGTAGCGACCAGCGCGACTCTACAGAAATCGACATACCTCTGGGGTAGCGACCAGTGCGACACACGCCCGTAGTGCGAGCTATATACTATGGTTTACCAGAGTGGTTAAAAGCCCATACGCCTAATAATTGTCCTCTATGATACTAAGTGCCATGTGTGTGTCAACATATCTAATACATAGTAATGACTGAAAGAAAACTACACATGCAAGAACTATACAGAAATGAAATAATTAAATATAAATATAAATAGCATGCAAAGCACTGTAAACAATTTGGCAAGGTATCTTGCCTGGCAAGAAGCTGCAAAATGTAGTATCCCAATGTCAACACCAAGAGTCAGAAGCTACGGTCTCAGAATGAACGTCTCCGGATACTGAAATAAACATCACCAACGTTCCCAGAATAAGCAAAATAGCTAAAAAGCACATCCCTTTCGTCCAATTTGGATACAGGGGCAAAACGGTAATTTCGGATAAAAGTGGGGTCCACATGTGGCCCACTTTGCACCGAAAAGTGTGCCAAGGGTAACAGTCTCTAAATGGGACAAACTATAGGTCAAACAACTCTAAATGTCAATACGAACCCAACGGTATGTCCAAATATGGATTCCGATGGGCCGAACACAATTTGGTCCAAAAAGTCAACTGTGGGCCCGCCAATTGGCGATCTGGTCAACCGTCTCAGAAATGCGTGAAAATTGGGTCACAGGACCAGCGCGTTACCACGAGTCCAGTGGCGTAAGTTTCGTCGCAATCTGACAAGCGTGCACAAAATACTCGCGAGTTCCACAAAAATGGCGACACGGAATGTGTTCGCGGATACGGCCTGATTCCGGCGCGCACACGCGTCCAATTCAGTCCCCACAAATTTTCACGTGTCCCGTTATGCTGCGTGCACCGTTCGGTACACTTGGCACACGGCGGGGCGGTCCCGTTTGGCGGGGCGCGCTCCGATCTCCAACTTTTAGAAAATCGGAAAAAGTGGGTGCGCGCAGTTTTGTGACGAATATATTTTTGTCCACAGCAACTAATAGCACAAAGTTATTATACAGAAAATAAACTAGGTCATGTAATCTACAGGTATCAAAAAGAATCACCGAATTCGGATCTCTGTGGTGGGAGATACGAACTCGGCAACATGGGTGGTCAATCTGGAATTCCGCGATTGCAGAATTCTGTCTGTTCGCGCTGACTTGGGAGCTGTTTTTCACCTAGGGGCACACGTTTTCCGAGGTTGGCTATAAAACAAATATTTGAGAGGGTCGAGGGAAGATCATACCTATGAAAACGGATCAGCGTTTGGTCGAGCGAGTCAACGGGAATTCACGCCGGAGCGAAGGTGCCTCGAGTAGGAAACTGCAGGCGCGAGGTCGGCGTCGACGGGATGGTTGGATGGCTTGGCGGGGCTTCTCTGGCTGCGGTGACGGCTCTAGATGGGAAGAAGAAGTCTGGAGTTTTAGGTTAGGGTTTTAGAGAACTATCTATATATATATATATATATATTAAGAGAGATAGAGGGGAAGTAGCGGGTTTCCGCGGGTTGGAAAGGGCTTCGGGTGAGAAGGAATTCACTGGGCGGTCGGGTCCATCAAATAGGCTGAAGAGGCTAAGTGGCGGTCAAGCAAATTAAATGCAAAAGTGGGATAGTAGGCGGGGCTCCTCTCAGCAAGTTGCTGAAGAAAAAAGAAACAAAGCTAAGTTGCTACTTAACATAGTAGTTATTAATATATTATTAAGTAGTAGTAGTAGCAGCCTAAATAACTAAGTTTGCTAGCCTACGTAGCTAAGTAGTAGTAAATAAATAACTAAGTAGTATTATTACTATTATTATTATTGTTATAATTATTATTAAATTCTTATTTTTCTTTTCTTTTCTTTTTCTTTCTTTCTTTAAATATATATATACATATATATATATTTGTATATACATATATATATATACTTATACTCATAAGAAAATTTATAGAATAGGGTATTGCACATCGTTAGGCTAGCAACTGCTCAAGGGGTCTCCTACATAGAATAAATTCCGAAAAATTCCTGATGGTCCCATAAATCATCTAAGTGCCCGAACACCTAACATAAAAATTATTAAAAATCTATTTCTCCTATTTAGACCTAATTACTACAATTTAATTAATAATTAAATAAAAAAAAGGTATATACGATTTTCTAGGAAGGGGGTTTTACAAGCCGTCCCCTCCTTCCGCGTGCGTCGAGCTCGATTGATCCAGCCGCCATCGAGCTTCGCTGCCACCCTGCGCCTCCAGATCCATCGACGTCGGCACTATTCCGATGAGCGACGCCAGCAACTCTGGTCTGACCTCGACGGAACTCCACCGCGTCGACACTGACAACCCTCAATGTGTGCTTCCCTCTTTCCCCTTTTTTATTTGATTCAGTAGCTTCAAAGTATAGTATTAGTTTAAAATTAGTTTCAATGTATAGTGTTACATAACAATTTAGTTTTATTAGGATATAATTAGTTAGTTATTTATTATGTATAAAGTTTAGTTATGTATATATATATAAGGATTTTTGGTTATAAAAAAAATATAATAAGTTTGGGTTTATAATATTAATTAAGTAATGGTTTCAACATTAAGCTTAGTTTAAAAATTAGTTTATTTGGGCTGGTAACCGATTTTACTATAGATAAATGTATATTGGCTTTACATAAATTCTAATTTTTTTTATAAATAAACTTTTAATTGTAATTATGTTCGAAAGAAAAGTTTTGACAATTATTGTTCAAAGTAATTTCGAAATGATTTTCATAAACTAAGATGTCTACCTTAACAAAAAACAATCGACCCTTTTCTCTTATTAACTAAACTTGTTAATTTTAATCTTAGCTAACCTCTGTATGTTTTCTCTATGTATTGCGGACCTGGTATCCTTATATCGATTATCGTGCCGAACTTCGATCTTGGACTTCTTTATATAATTTCTAGCTATTTGGATTGCTCCGGACTCATTGGAACTAACTGCTACTTTATTTGGGATCACCTTGAGAAGTGTGGCATTATATTTATGTCGTGTCAACATGTCCATGCTTTGCACGTCGACTTCAACCAATCTGAGGTGAGTACATTCTCTGATTAGTTTTTTATTTATGATATCCCCTATGTTCATTGTATCTAGTGTAAATATCCATATTTCGATACGCTGGTTACACGGATTGGTGTATACGGATCTCGTCATGAGATGTTATTCCTTGTTCATGGTGTAGCTTGTACAAGTCTTGTTTCATTGTTATCTTGTACATGTACAGACACTGATTTTCGGGGAGATTTGCTACCTCCCTAGGGAATCCCGTGCCATAGCGTACCATGGTTGGATCTACTGTACCAATCGGGAGTGGGAGAGTATTTTAGTATAGATATGTGATCATACCCAACTCTACATGCATCATAGCTCACCCCACATCTTACGTCGGGTGTGGCCTGACCATTTACATGCTTCATAGCTGTTACGTGTGATTAGCCTGACCTCTACATGCATCATAGCTGTCACGACCCGCACCCGGAAATTGGGCATGAGTCGTGGGTACGTCCAGCCTACGCCGCAGCATCGGCGGTAGAACGCTGTCTAGGTCTCAACATATAATATATCCAGACAATAGTCTCAACTCCGCACGGAGGACAATGATAAATAATCCACAGTTCTATGATATACTCAATCACAAGCTAATAAAATAATGGCACGATGAGAATAGAAAAGAGTTCTAATATAAACCAACCACAATAAGTCCAACTCAAATCCTGGGTCTAAATGACCTCACAAAGTCACAAAATAATAAATACAACTCAGTCTCAGTCTAAAACAATAAATACAGAAAAATAATCTAAGAATTGCCAAGTACATTCTCCTCTAAGCTAGGCAACTCCTCTGGGGTTTCTGGAGTGAAATCACCCTCTAATCCTGGGCCGTAATGAGTGGGGCAAAGATCCTCCAGGTCCTCTGAAAAATATTATCCAGTCAGGATTGGAGCGAAGCACAAGCACTAACAGCAGTTTCATTAAATTGACAAAGACTATAACCAGTGTAAGAGATACAAGATGGAAATAAATGCTGGAAATATAAAGTACTGGAGAAAATGGAAATAGGCAATAGAGCATCTAGAAATGAGCAATAAATAGTGAATGCTAGACAATAAATAGTGAATGCTGGAACAGGTGAATCTGAATAAAATAAACATCTAGCTAAGTGTTAGAATTATCAGTTTATTATGTGATCGGCTTGGGACTTGATCAGGCTAGTTATATATGATTAACTATGATTCTTGTAGGTCAGGCTAACCATATGGTTAGCTATGATGCATGTAGAGGTCAGGTTAATCATATATAACAGCTATGATGCATGTAAGATGGTCAGGCCACACCCAACGTGAGAAGTGGGGTGAGCTATGATGCATGTAAAAGATTTGGATATGATCACATAATCTACTAATAGTTCCCCATCCCCCAGCTAGCACGATGGATTCCAATCACGACTCCTCATGATGGGGATCTAGGGTGCTAACCCGTGTATCCATAGTGTCAGAATCAAGTATGTAATACAACTAGATTATAGAAGTAATCAACAAAATAAAAACTGTCAGAGAATGTACTCGCCTGTGGTCCTAAGCAAAATGTGAGGATCAATGTCCAAAGTGGGATCACAATGACCTATTTATGGAATATTAATGTCAAAATATTGAAATAAAAGAATAAACATGTTTAACTAATTAAACACGAGGCCTCTAGGTCAATTCTGAAACCTACTGGTCAATACTGGTCTCATACTAGCTATTTGTGACATCCCTAGTTAAAATACTAGGGTGTACTCATAACACCTAAATCTGGGTTCAAACCTGGTTTCTAGGGTGATTACAAGTATAACTAGCTAATACTAAGTGATAACATATATATCTTATAATATATTAGTTAGTCTATCATCTAGTATTTTCTTAGTTTTAATACTTTAATACCTATACCCAACTCTACATATTAACCCACCCAATGCCTCATATCATTTCCTAACTGCTAACTGATACCCTTGTACCTCCCAACCCCAGTATTCCTAATAATGCAGTTTCATGGATACCAACAAAACCTATTACCTACTGACTGGCACATGCAACATACATCTGGATATAGCTAGGACAGGTATAGGACTACTGGCAGGATCAACCAGGTAAGTCTGAACTTTTCCACTGATACACAGTATCAGGAACTCATACCCTCACTGTTACATAGGTGCTTGGATACCCATTTGGTACTCCCTAAATCCCTACTAGCTACTACAACCATATGCATAATTAAGGGTATGGATACACTCTCTACTACTGCTATTGTGATACCCTATACTCAAGGATTTCTCACTGCTGCACCTAATTCTCATAGCACCCTTGATTGATACACAATGTACATGGATAAGGTAGCCACAGTTCAGTTTGGACTGATACTGTGTACTCCCTCACTGAACTCAGTCTAAGAACACAGGAAAATCTCACTCACAAATACACACAGTTTGTAATTAACTGAGACACGGGTTTATACACAAGAAAACTCTAGAACTAACACACAGGCATTCCTAATTGAGACATAGGCTTTGGTTCACTGTTCTCTTTCCCCCCTCTCTCAGATTTTACTCCCTCACACAACACCAAACCACAGTTCCTTAGTCTAGAATTGGTTTAGATTCACCTACACAGTTTCTTTCCCCCACAGTGATCTTTCTATGCAGTTACCACTGCATAGAAGAGGACTGAACTGATACTCCTATAGTGCAAAAACTACTACACAGCAGGATACTTGATACTCAAATTCTCCTCTTCCCCTTGCTGTGCTGATACATCATACTCACTGAACCTAGTTAGAACCTGCAGAATATCTCTGTAGTGCACAAGAGTGCACTGCACCTTCCATGCATTGTACACAGGATCTGCTGTGTGGTGCTAGCAATGCACTGCACAATTCAATAACAGCAGCATATCCATTGTGCTCTGAAAACAGTTCAGCACACGTTCCCTGCTTGGTATTTAAACAGATCACCAGCTACATTACCAAAAACCTGATACACCACTAACTAAACACTACCAAATTTCCCTCTATCTGGAATATTACACCTGCCAGTAAGGGATGACACTTCACAGTGAAGATAGAAATTGGTACTTAAGGAGAGGTCAATACTTCAAATACCTGGGCACCCTAACTGGTACTGAACACTAAGACACAACCAAAACAGGGACACACATAGATAAACTCCTCACTGAGATACCCCTGACACAATCATTGATACTTAATAACTCACCTGAACTCAGCTATCACATCTACACTAAAACCTTTCCTGCAATACAGTACACATTGTACACCATTGGCACATACATAGACAGGTTGACACAGAAACTCACACACACAGGTAAGTTGCTGAATACACACCCATAGATAAGTTCACAGTTAACTCACTGCACTCAGGTCCTCACATAGGAACAACTCACACACCCATAATTGGATACTGAAATACACAAAAAATCCCTGTTTCGAATGTGCACCATGGAACCCAAACACACACAACTCTAAAACCCGACTATGCACAGGTAACTCTAAGCCCGACTGTACACCAGAATCCCCACGGTGCATCTCTTCCCCACATCACACAACCCATCAATCCATATGTAATATAGTTATGTACATAGATTAGATAGGTAAATCCTAATAAACCTATCACCAAACACCTGGAGTGCTAAAATCGAATTTCTAATAAGAACTTATGAAAAACCCCAAACGAAACCCTAAAAATCAAGATTTAATCTATACGTATGAGATGAAATCAGTCTACATACAAATACCTAGGGTTAGGGTTCACGAAAAATTGGGGAAACCAATGTAGGGACACCTAAAACCCAAATTCTAAACCCTAAAACGAAATCTAACAGAAATGGTGGTTTCCTAATGGCATTAACATCAGAAAAACAGAGATAAAAGAATAAAAATTCGAATTTACCTATAGAGATGGGTTCTCCAATAGAAGTTCTTCTTCCCCAAGGCTTTTTAACCCAAGTTCCTTGCTTTCCTTGCTTTGGAGGAGGAGAATGGGATCTCTAGGGCTTGATTTCGAAATCTGGAGTGGGGAGATGGTTTTTCTCTTATGGAGGCTAGGGTTTCTCCTTTCTACATGAAGGATGGCTTTGAGAGAGGCTTCCTTTTTATATTAAAGCTAGTTTAGGGTTTCCATGCATAGTTTTAGGTTAAACCCCCTATGTTAGGTCATGCAGAACCTAATTTACTCAGGTTTAGGCCTGCTAGGGTTTGAGGGTTCACCCTAAAATTTGAATTCTAGGGTTTCACTAGAACTGGGTTTATAATTAGGGTTGACTCACTAGGGTCTGTCCTAATGAGTTCTAGGGTTTTACCTAAAATAATCACAACTAACAATATTTAAATAGTTTATAAAACTCAGCAGATTAATTAAGCACATAATTATTCAAAATAGTGAAATTACATAAATGCCCTTATTTAGAATTATGGCAGTGACAAGTATACCCTCCTAAAAGAAATTTCGTCCTCGAAATTTGGACTGAACAGAACAAGAATAAAATCAGAAAGGGATATACCTCAAGTCTAGAAGAGATACGGGTATAGCTCGCGCATTTCGTCCTCTCTCTCCCAGGTCGACTCCCCTGGAGAGTGATGTCTCCATGCAACACGGACCAAAGGAATAGTTTGGTTCCGCAACACATTCTCTCTGCGGTCCAAGATCTCTACGGGCTGCTCGGGGTAGCTGAGCGTCGGACCAACCTCAATCTCCGAGTGATCAAGTACGTGACTAGGGTCTGCCACGTACCGCCTCAGCTGTGACACGTGGAACACATCATGCACTCCCTCCAATGCAGGCGGCAAGTCTAGTCTATACGCCACTGTACCTACCCTCGCGAGAATACCAAAGGGTCCGATGTAGCGTGGGCTAAGCTTCCCGCCTCTGCCAAAATGAATCGTTCCACGCGTCGGAGAAATCTGTAGGAATACTAGATCGCCAACCTGAAACTCAAGGGGTCTACGGTGGCTATCGGCCCAATGCCGCTGTCTGTCCTGCGCCACTCGCAGTCTGTCTCTGATGAGTTTCACCTTTTCTGCTGCATCCACGACCATTTTTGGTCCTAGCAAGGCTCTCTCTCCAATGTCGTCCCAAGACAACGGTGTACGACACCTCCGTCCATAAAGAGCCTCAAATGGTGACATCTCGATGCTGGCCTGGTAGCTGTTGTTGTAAGCGAATTCTACCAGGTGCAGGTGATCCTCCCAAGAGCCTCCGAGATCTAGAACGTAAGTGCGTAGCATATCCTCGAGAGTCTGAATAGTCCGTTCGGACTGCCCGTCTGTCTGGGGGTGATATGCGGTACTGAACTTGAGCTGAGTGCCCAAGCTAGCCTGCAGACTCCTCCAGAAGTGGGAAGTGAAACGACTATCCCGATCCGAGACGATGCTTACAGGAACTCCATGAAGCCTAACAATCTGTCGCACGTACATCTCTGCTAGCCTCTCTGTCGACGTGCCCACCTTGAAAGGTAAGAAATGGGCTGATTTGGTCAACCTGTCCACGATGACCCAAATCGCGTCCTTCCCTCCTGGAGAACGTGGAAGCCCTGAAACGAAATCCATGGTCACGTGCTCCCATTTCCACTCTGGAATCGGTAAAGGTTGAAGCAAACCACCTGGCCTTTGCCGGTCTGCCTTTACCTGCTGGCACACTAGACATCGGGATACGAAGCGTGCTACCTCGCGCTTCATTCTATACCACCATACGTGCTCCCTCAAGTCTCGATACATCTTGTTGGCACCGGGATGCATCGAGTACTGAGAGCGGTGTGCCTCCTGCAAAACCTCCTCGCGCAGCTCCCCGCTTGGCACACACATCCTCGTGCCGTGTCGTAAGGAGCCATCCTCTGCGATAGTAAAGTCGTTCGACAATCCCATCTGAACCTGTACCCTGATACTCCTCAGGGCCTCATCCTCGTACTGCGCAGCTCTGATCTTGTCCATCAGCTCAGATTGTATCTGCAATCCCCACATCTGAATCTCAGTACCGGGAACTAACACCTCAATCTCCAAGCTCTCCAAATCTGCCAATAAATGTCTATCAGTCGTCAAGTACATAGCCATCGGATACCGGCTCAAGGCATCGGCGACTACGTTGGCCTTCCCTGGGTGGTACTGCAATGAAATGTCAAAGTCCTTCATCAACTCCAACCACCTCCTCTGCCTCATGTTCAGCTCCTTCTGTGTGAACACGTACTTCAAGCTCTTGTGGTCTGTGAAGATTTCCACACGCTCTCCGTACAGGTAATGTTTCCACAGCTTTAGAGCGAAAATAACTGCTGCCAACTCCAAATCGTGGGTGGGGTAGTTCTTTTCATGAGGGCGTAACTGCCTGGAAGCATAGGCAATTACCTTCCCGTGCTGCTGAAGAACACATCCCAGACCCTTCCCTGAAGCATCACTGTAGATGGTGAAACCACCTGTCCCTGCTGGCAACGTCAAAACTGGAGCTGTTGTCAACCTCTTCTTCAGCTCATCAAATGCAGCCTGGCACTCCTCCGTCCAGATAAAATCCACATCCTTCCTAGTCAATCTGGTCATTGGCGCTGCAATCCTGGAGAAGTCTTGTACAAACCTCCTGTAGTATCCTGCTAGCCCGAGAAAATTCCTGATCTCAGCTACCGAACTGGGGGTAGCCCACGACTCCACTGCCTCGATCTTCTGTGGGTTGATCGAGATTCCGTCACCCGATACCACATGCCCAAGAAATTCGACCTTGTTAAGGAAGAATTCATACTTAGAGAGTTTCCCGTACAGCTTCTCCCTCCTGAGAGTCTCTAAGACCAACCTCAAGTGCTCTTCGTGCTCCTCCGGGGTCTTGGAATACACAAGAATATCGTCGATGAACACCACTACGAACTTGTCAAGGTACTGATGGAACACCTTGTTCATCAGGTTCATGAATACTGCCGGTGCATTGGTTAAACCAAATGGCATCACCATGAACTCAAACTGGCCGTATCTGGTCCGAAAAGCTGTCTTCGGCGTGTCTTCTTTCTTCACCTTCACCTGGTGATAGCCTGACCTCAAATCTATCTTTGAAAACACCCTTGCCCCGCTCAACTGATCGAAAAGATCATCTATCCTCGGTAGCGGGTACTTGTTCTTGATAGTGATATTGTTCAAAGCTCTATAATCAATGCACATGCGCACCGTGCCATCCTTCTTCGGTACGAACAATACCGGAGCTTCCCATGGTGATGAACTGGATTTGATGAAGCCTTTGTCCTGCAGCTCCTCAACTTGCTTCTTCAGTTCTGCCAGCTCGCTGTTGTTGACTCTATAGATATGTTGTGAAATGGGCTCCGCTCCTGGAACCAAGTCTATAGAGAATTCAACATCTCTGTCTGGCGGCAAGCCTGGCAACTCCTCTGGAAATACATCCAGAAACTCCGCTATCAGAGGATGTGGCAACTCCTCTTCTTCTGCCCTGGCTCCGTAAAATATGCCCCTGCTCTGTTCCGCTGCTCCTCTGACGACCTCAAACTCCGGCTCTCCTGGTGGTCTAAATAATACTCTGCCTCTATAACAGTCTATAGTAGCATGATGCCTACTCAACCAGTCTATTCCGAGTACAATATCATACCCCGGAAGTGGCATGACGAGTAAGCTCACGCTCAACTCTCGGCCTCCTACTGACACTCTCCGGTCCTTGAAGTGATCACGGACTAGGATAATACCTCCACCAGTCATGATCTTGCAAGTCCTAGCTAATGGTTCTGTGTCTAAATGATGTCGAAGTACATATGATACAGACACAAAACTATGGGAAGCGCCAGAGTCGAATAAGGTAAATGCTGGAATACAATCGAGAAGAACCAAACCTGTGATCAAGTCTCCTGCTGGCTCGATCTCCTCGACTGCCATGGTGTATGCTCGCCCCTGGGGTACGCCTCTCTGCTGCTGATGCTGGGCGAACTTCTGATGTTGTGGTGGAAGTGGTCCCCTCTGTTGTTGGCCTCCTGGTACGGTAGGTACCCTGTCTGGTCCTCTCTGGGCGGCTGCTCCACCCTGACCTGAACGAATCGTAGGGCAATCCTTCAGCTGGTGTGTCGTCGATCCGCAGGACAGACATGAGCCCAATCTCTTCCTGCAGATATCTCTAGTATGTCCTATCTTTCCGCAATACACACACTGGATGGCGGGCTGAGTCTGTCTCTGTTGCTGCTGCTGGACCGGCCCTCGGGCTGGTGCCTGATGCTGCTGCTGAAAGGGTCTCTACTGTTGCTGCTGAAAGTGTTGACGCTTGCCTGGTCCCGTACTACTGTTTGCTCCTCCGGAACCATCGCGTCCCCTCTTGGGCCTGAGGCCCAAGTCGTCCTCGGCTACTTGGGCATCCATCAATATGCCATCGTAGGTAGCTGTGCGACGTCCCGACGTGCGAGACTTGATCTCCCTTGTCAGCCCCTTTCTGAATTTCTGGGCCCTGTCCCCCGGATCTCTAATCATCGATGGCGCGAAGCGGCTCAGGCGGGAAAACTCCGCGGCATACTCATCGACGGACGAGCTCCCCTGGGCTAAGTCATGGAACTGACTCTCCAAAGCTCCCAGGGCGACATCAGGAAAGAACTTTTCTTTAAAAAGCTCCTTAAAATCCTCCCAAGTGAGTCCCCTGCGCAAGAGTCTCGGCTTCGTGCGAAACCACGTCAAGGCAATATCGAACATCTGGCTGCCAGCGGCCTCGATCTGGAGGGCCTCTGGAAGCTGTGCCAAGCGTAAGTTTCTCTCGATGTCCTCTAGCCAATCATCGGCGTAGAGTATCCCTTCTGTCCCCTTGAACTCCCGAGGCATCATCCTCTTGAAATCCACAATGGTGCCCGGCCTCTGGTGGTGCTGATCAGGACGCTGCTGCTGCTGAGTAACTCTCTCCACAGCCTGGAGGGCCACTTGGTGAGCATTCTCCATGTTCACCCTCATCATCTCTGTCTGGGCCTGATGTGCCTCAGCCTGCACTCTCTGGGCCTCTGCCGACGTCCTCTGGGCATCGACCATGCCCTGAATCAAGGCGAACATCTGTGCCCCATCGACGGGCACACCTCCTGGATGCTGAACTGGTGGTGGTGGTAGAGGCCCCGTCGTAGCTGTGGGGACCCTCTGAACTGGTGGTGGAGGACCCCCGAATGCTGCAGACACTCCCACATGTACTGGAGATATAGGAGGTACTGCGGATGTCTGTCCGGCAGGGCGAGAGGTGGCAGACCTCTCTGAATCTGCTGCTCCAAGTCTCTGGGACCTCCTCGGCGGCATCCTGAAGACAGATCGAAAGAATCAATTAAAGCAATAGATACGATATCATCAAGGAAGGACAGTAAATTTCTAAAGGAAAATTATTAAGAGTAGTATCATAAGAATCAGAATTCCCTAATTGTGATTGAGCATATCTTCGGCCTAATTCCTACTTCCTAAAATAAGCTCGTAGTAATACTCTAAGCGAGCACCACTACGATATTGCTCTAATACGAATCTAGGACTCGACTACAGACCTGCATGGGCCACCACTAAAAATGTGTCACGACCCGCACCCGAAAATTGGGCATGAGTCGTGGGTACGTCCAGCCTACGCCGCAGCATCGGCGGTAGAACGCTGTCTAGGTCTCAACATATAATATATCCAGACAATAGTCTCAACTCCGCACGGAGGACAATGATAAATAATCCACAGTTCTATGATATACTCAATCACAAGCTAATAAAATAATGGCATGATGAGAATAGAAAAGAGTTCTAATATAAACCAACCACAATAAGTCCAACTCAAATCCTGGGTCTAAATGACCTCACAAAGTCACAAAATAATAAATACAACTCAGTCTCAGTCTAAAACAATAAATGCAGAAAAATAATCAAAGAATTGCCAAGTACATTCTCCTCTAGGCTAGGCAACTCCTCTGGGGTTTCTGGAGTGAAATCACCCTCTAATCCTGGGCCGTAATGAGTGGGGCAAAGATCCTCCAGGTCCTCTGAAAAATGTTATCCAGTCAGGATTGGAGCGAAGCACAAGCACTAACAGCAGTTTCATTAAATTGACAAAGACTATAACCAGTGTAAGAGATACAAGATGGAAATAAATGCTGGAAATATAAAGTACTGGAGAAAATGGAAATAGGCAATAGAGCATCTAGCAATGAGCAATAAATAGTGAATGCTAGACAATAAATAGTGAATGCTGGAATAGGTGAATCTGAATAAAATAGACATCTAGCTAAGTGTTTGAATTATCAGTTTATTATGTGATCGGCTTGGGACTTGATCAGGCTGGTTATATATGATTAACTATGATTCTTGTAGGTCAGGCTAACCATATGGTTAGCTATGATGCATGTAGAGGTCAGGTTAATCATATATAACAGCTATGATGCATGTAAGATGGTCAGGCCACACCCAACGTGAGAAGTGGGGTGAGCTATGATGCATGTAAAGGATTTGGATATGATCACATAATCTACTAATAGTTCCCCATCCCCCAGCTAGCACGATGGATTCCAATCACGACTCCTCATGATGGGGATCTAGGGTGCTAACCCGTGTATCCATAGTGTCGGAATCAAGTATGTAATACAACTAGATTATAGAAGTAATCAACAAAATAAAAACTGTCAGAGAATGTACTCGCCTGTGGTCCTGAGCAAAATGTGAGGATCAATGTCCAAAGTGGGATCACAATGACCTATTTATGGAATATTAATGTCAGAATATTAAAATAAAAGAATAAACATGTTTAACTAATTAAACACGAGGCCTCTAGGTCAATTCTGAAACCTACTGGTCAATACTGGTCTCATACTAGCTATTTGTGACATCCCTAGTTAAAACACTAGGGTGTACTCATAACACCTAAATCTGGGTTCAAACCTGGTTTCTAGGGTGATTACAAGTATAACTAGCTAATACTAAGTGATAACATATATATCTTATAATATATTAGTTAATCTATCATCTAGTATTTTCTTAGTTTTAATACTTTAATACCTATACCCAACTCTACATATTAACCCACCCAATGCCTCATATCATTTCCTAACTGCTAACTGATACCCTTGTACCTCCCAAGCCCAGTATTCCTAATAATGCAGTTTCATGGATACCAACAAAACCTATTACCTACTGACTGGCACATGCAACATACATCTGGATATAGCTAGGACAGGTATAGGACTACTGGCAGGATCAACCAGGTAAGTCTGAACTTTTCCACTGATACACAGTATCAGGAACTCATACCCTCACTGTTACATAGGTGCTTGGATACCCATTTGGTACTCCCTAAATCCCTACTAGCTACTACAACCATATGCATAATTAAGGGTATGGATACACTGTCTACTACTGCTATTGTGATACCCTATACTCAAGGATTTCTCACTGCTGCACCTAATTCTCATAGCACCCTTGATTGATACACAATGTACATGGATAAGGTAGCCACAGTTCAGTTTGGACTGATACTGTGTACTCCCTCACTGAACTCAGTCTAAGAACACAGGAAAATCTCACTCACAAATACACACAGTTTGTAATTAACTGAGACACGGGTTTATACACAAGAAAACTCTAGAACTAACACACAGGCATTCCTAATTGAGACATAGGCTTTGGTTCACTGTTCTCTTTCCCCCCTCTCTCAGATTTTACTCCCTCATACAACACCAAACCACAGTTCCTTAGTCTAGAATTGGTTTAGATTCACCTACACAGTTTCTTTCCCCCACAGTGATCTTTCTATGCAGTTACCACTGCATAGAAGAGGACTGAACTGATACTCCTATAGTGCAAAAACTACTACACAGCAGGATACTTGATACTCAAATTCTCCTCTTCCCCTTGCTGTGCTGATACATCATACTCACTGAACCTAGTTAGAACCTGCAGAACATCTCTGTAGTGCACAAGAGTGCACTGCACCTTCCATGCATTGTACACAGGATCTGCTGTGTGGTGCTAGCAATGCACTGCACAATTCAATAACAGCAGCATATCCATTGTGCTCTGAAAACAGTTCAGCACACGTTCCCTGCTTGGTATTTAAACAGATCACCAGCTACATTACCAAAAACCTGATACACCACTAACTAAACACTACCAAATTTCCCTCTATCTGGAACATTATACCTGCCAGTAAGGGATGACACTTCACAGTGAAGATGGAAATTGGTACTTAAGGAGAGGTCAATACTTCAAATACCTGGGCACCCTAACTGGTACTGAACACTAAGACACAACCAAAACAGGGACACACACAGATAAACTCCTCACTGAGACACCCCTGACACAATCACTGATACTTAATAACTCACCTGAACTCAGCTATCACATCTACACTAAAACCTTTTCTGCAACACTGTACACATTGTACACCATTGGCACATACATAGACAGGTTGACACAGAAACTCACACACACAGGTAAGTTGCTGAATACACACCCATAGATAAGTTCACAGTTAACTCACTGCACTCAGGTCCTCACATAGGAACAACTCACACACACATAACTGGATACTGAAATACACCAAAAATCCCTGTTTCGAATGTGCACCATGGAACCCAAACACACACAACTCTAAAACCCGACTATGCACAGGGAACTCTAAGCCCGACTGTACACCAGAATCCCCACGGTGCATCTCTTCCCCACATCACACAACCCATTAATCCATATGCAATATAGTTATGTACATAGATTAGATAGGTAAATCCTAATAAACCTATCACCAAACACCTGGAGTGCTGAAATCGAATTTCTAATAAGAACTTATGAAAAACCCCAAACGAAACCCTAAAAATCAAGATTTAATCTATACATATGAGATAAAATCAGTCTACATACAAATACCTAGGGTTAGGGTTCACGAAAAATTGGGGAAACCAATGTAGGGACACCTAAAACCCAAATTCTAAACCCTAAAACGAAATCTAACAGAAATGGTGGTTTCCTAATGGCATTAACATCAGAAAAACAGAGATAAAAGAATAAAAATTCGAATTTACCTATAGAGATGGGTTCTCCAATGGAAGTTCATCTTCCCCAAGGCTTTTTAACCCAAGTTCCTTGCTTTCCTTGCTTTGGAGGAGGAGAATGGGATCTCTAGGGCTAGATTTCGAAATCTGGAGTGGGGAGATGGTTTTTCTCTTATGGAGGCTAGGGTTTCTCCTTTCTACATGAAGGATGGCTTTGAGAGAGGCTTCCCTTTTATATTAAAGCTAGTTTAGGGTTTCCATGCATAGTTTTAGGTTAAACCCCCTATGTTAGGTCATGCAGAACCTAATTTACTCAGGTTTAGGCCTGCTAGGGTTTGAGGGTTCACCCTAAAATTTGAATTCTAGGGTTTCACTAGAACTGGGTTTACAATTAGGGTTGACTCACTAGGGTCTGTCCTAATGAGTTCTAGGGTTTTACCTAAAATAATCACAACTAACAATATTTAAATAGTTTATAAAACTCAGCAGATTAATTAAGCACATAATTATTCAAAATAGTGAAATTACACAAATGCCCTTATTTAGAATTGTGGCAGTGACAATAGCTAACCAACGGTTAGCCTGACCTTACATGAATTATAGCTAATCACATGTAACCAGCCTGATCAAGTTCCCAAGCCGATCACATGTTAAAGCTAGTACTCACACACTTAGTCATAGTATTCTTGCTCATTGACATATTGTTTTTTTCCTGTATTTACTTACAGTATTTCCAATATTTCTTTTATTGTACATTTTTTATACCTATACATGCATCTTGTATATTTCCATCTATATACTGCTACATAGTTTATATCATTGATATAGAACTGCTATTTAGAAATATACTTTGCTCCTTCCTGACTGGAAAACATTTTCCAGACTATGCTTAGAGGACTGGTATTCGACACTGGTCGACCACAGGGTGAGTAGCTGAGACTTGGCTTTAGTAGTGTAGTCATAATTCTGGGAGGTCTAGACGGAATCACTAGTTATTTAGTTAGCTTCCTATCACGACCCACACCCGAATATTTGGGCACGAGTACGTAGGTACGTCCAGCCTACGCCGCAGTATCGGCGGTAGTATGCTGTCTAAGTCATATTCACAGTTAAATTTAAAATCTATCTCATCCAAAGAATTAATAGGCAAGGATAATAACAGGAAATAGGAATGCTAAGATTTCATAAGACAAAATGTGACAACAAATCCACAGTTTATTATAGAACCAGAAGATAAATCGGGGACAAACCCGAGTACTGTGCTAAAAGAAAATACTAGCCAACTAGCTAACTACTCCTCAAAAGTAGTCTCCTGAGTAGGAACAGGCTCCTCGAATGTATCACCTGCTACGCCATATGGCCATAAAAGGTGGGGGCATAGTCCTCATCATCGCCTAATATCAACGGATCCAGTCAGGAAAGGAGCAAAGTACCAATACACAACAAAGCTTAAACTAAATAATTATGACAAGTAGAAAGAAACTGACCAAGTATCATGATTAGAATATGCATAATAAGTAGTAAGATTAACTAAGAGTTAAATGCTATAAGCCAGAGACATGAATAAAACAGGATTATAATGAGACAAGAAAAATGGAACTGCAACAAGATATCAGAAACTATGTGTGTGTGAAAATGTGTATTTAGAATACATAGTTGGCATGTAGGGGGTTATAAGGCTAATCTGGCACGTCATAGACGACTATCAGACAGGAATAATCGAGTATCCGGCTGATGGTACAGTCGCGTACCAACAGCTATTAGTCAGGACAGGGGGAAGGGTAAACTACATGCCTCCTAGTATTCTCCCTCCCGACATGAAAAGAAAGACATGAAATCCAATATTCTAACACTACGTGTAAACATCCAATGGTACTAGTAGAGCAAGGAACTAATTATCATAATATAAAGAATAAACTTGAAGTGCAGGTACTTGCCTGATGTTTGGATTCCAACTACGGTTCTGTTCTCGAGAAATTTCTAGAAATGTCTCCGGATGCTGAAATAAACATTACCATCATGCTCAGAAGATATCAAATAGCCAGAAACGCCTGTCCTTGAGTCCAATTTGGAGACAAGGGCAAAAACGGCAATTTTGAGTCAAAACGGGGTCCGCATGTGGGCTCGCTTTGCACCAAAAAACGTGTCAGGGTCAAAGATCTCCAAATTCACCAAACTTAGTGTCAACAGGTCAGGAACGATGATACGAATCCAACGGAACTTCCAGAATTGGATTTCGATGAGCCGATCACAAAATCGCCCGTCGAGTGGAGCCTGTGGGGCCCACGACACGCGATTTCGTCAACGTTCTAAGAATCGAACCAAACTTGGGTCACAGGACCAGCGTATTGCTACGAGTCCGATGGCGCAAGTTTCGTTTCGATCCGACGTGTGTACACAAAGTTAGGGCGTGATCCAGAAAAGTCAGATACGGGACGTTGTCCGCAGATACGCGTTGATCCCGGTGTGCACGCACACCCGAATCGACTTCTGCAAAATCCCACGCGTCCGTATCGATGGCGCGCACGTATCTGTGAAGACCGCGCACGACCAAGTCGTCCCGTTTGGCGGGGCGTACCCAGTTCCGGGGTGAATCGGGTCATTGTTTTTCCTGTTTTTGGATCGCGGTTCGCGATCGCCACAGGACGCGATGCCCCGAGCGGTTTGTCCGGGCACCGAGGGGGTCATGCAGGCTACGCGTTGCAATTTACGGAATTGAAAACGGGGCAGCGAGGAGAAAGTTACGAGTACCTGAACATGGCTCAGAAAAACCTGGAAAAACCGTGTCCGACACGTGTCCGACACGAGTCCTGACACAAAGGGAAATTAGGGTTAGGGTTCTCAGGCGGCCGGAGACGGCGGCTCTGGGGCGGGGGCGCATGGCCGCGGGCGGCGCTGGCGTGGGGCCGAGGGAGGCGGCAGCGCGGGGCTGGCTCGTCGGCGGAGCTGCGCTGCACGGCGGAGGCCGGACGGCTCGGGGAAGAAGGAGGAGGAAGGGGCCGTCGGTGGCGCAGGGCCTCGCGGGGTGGCGCCGGAGCGGAGGAGGAAGGAGAGGCGAGAAGGAGGAGGAGGCTGCAGTGGGCGAAGGCGGAGCTCAAGCGCGGTGGCGGGGGATTCCGGTGGGGGGTTCGTGGTGGTCGACGGGGGAAGGGAAGGGGTTATATAGGGCAGGCGGAGGAGGGGCAGCCGGGAGAGGCGGAGGGGAGAGGGGGACGTGGCGAGGTCATGGTCATGGGATGAGGGCGTGGGCTGGGCGGAGCGCGGCGGACGCGGCGGAAGCGGGGGCCGGAGCGGATCGTGCGGGGAGGAGAAGGACAACGGGTTCGCGGGTGCGGGTCGGGTGCGGGTGGATCCGACCCGACCCGCTAGGCGGGTGGTTCTGGGCTGGGCCCAATGGGCCGGTTTGGTCCGCAGGCCTGGGCCAGGTTTAGGGTATTGGGTTGGACTGGATAAGGGTTTAGGTTGGGCCGGGTTTTGGGCTGGGTTAAGGAAAATAAATAATTAAATAAATAACTAAATTAATAAATAAATAATTAAATAGTTTCTAGGTGTTTTAAAATAGGTCCGGGGTCCAATAAATTCCAGAAAAATTACCCTAAGTCCAGTTTTTTATTTTACACCCAAAAATATTATTTTTATAATATTATAATATTATTTATTATTAATTATAAATCATTTAATAATTAAAACCTTGATTTTAATTACAGAAAATTTCCAGAAAATTCCAGAAAATTGTGAAAAATCCCAGTTGAATATTGTTTGAAAATTCAGGGGGTTTACACTTCCTTTAGTAGTTTATTGGTACCGGATTTGTCTCCGGCATTTGTTTGAGACTTGGTTTTATGTTGAGTTAGATTTAATTACGTTAGACTTGTGTTGTAATTATTTTTATTTCTTCGATTTCTTATCGTGCTGTTGTTATGTGATTGAGTATGTTGATCTTTTATATTGTTATCCATGTCTCCTTATGGAGTTGGATACTAGTGTGAGATTGGTTAGATAGTACTTAACCTAGACAGCGTTCTACTGCCGATGCTGCGGCGTAGGCTGGATGTACCCACGCTCTCGTACCCCTAAATCGGGTGCGGGTCGTGACAGCCGCTGCTGCCGCGACGTGCTGCGCCTGCAGCTAATGCTGATGCTGCCACGGCGTACTGCGGCTGCTGTCGAGGCGCTGCCGCGGCGCTGCGCGGCACTGCACGGCGCCTGCAGCTGCGCTAGCTGCTGCTGCGGCTCGCCCACTCTCTCAACCTCTCTCCCTCGACACACCACACAGACACACAAGCACACATATATATATATATATATATATATCTACACACACACACAAACCCATATATATATATATACACATATACACACACACACACACTCATATATATATATATATATATATATATATACATATATATATATATACATATATATATATATATATATATATATATATATATATATATATATATATATATATATATATCTACACAAACACTCACTCACACTCACACACACACTCACCTACACATACACCAACACCAACACACACTCTCACACAAACACTCACTAACACACACTCACATATATATATAAACACTCATACATATATATATATATGCACACACACACACAAATATATATATAGAAACATACACACATTTATATATATACACATATATATACCTATATAAACACAATACACACAACACACAACACAACACACAACGCTCACCAACGCACGCCCAACGGCCCCTACACGCATAAACACATATATATATAAAATATAACCCGAGAACTTATGCACACACTCCCCGAAGCTAATCCAACGCGCAAACAAGCCCGAAAACAAGAAACTAAGTCGAAATGGCCGTTCGGTCATTTCGACGAACACATGGTGTGCGGTTCGCAAAACCTCCTGAAACGCACACCAAACCAACTCAGAATCGGCCCAAAATTTACCCACGGGTTCTAAACGATGTCTAAATCCTAGAAAAAATACTAACTCATCGATTCTAGGTCCATGGCAAAAACGAGCACGCACTTAGAACCGGTGACGACGAAAACCCCGAAAATGCCCGAAATGCCCGTTTCTCCGCGACACGACTTCACGTGTCCGAACGGAGACACGCACTAACCCGCAAGACACCCGACAACATCTACCTAGGTCCTTCTAACCTAGGGCATCATCCAAAATTGGGCCAATCTCGGATTTTACCCAAAATTGACACAAAACCTAGTGTCAAAGTCTCCAAACACAACCAAACTTGTTCCAACTTCCTCCCACGGATATCTCTAAGGTTTAGGAAGGTTCTAAACTACTAATTACACTACATAAGAGTAATTAGTAAAGGAAAAGTTAGGGTTTACCTCTTGGGAGTTGGAATCCCAAGGCCAAAGTCTCCAATCCACTTGAAATCACCTCCCTCAAGCTCCAAGCCTCCAAATCTAGCCTCCACACTAAGTCTAGGCTCTAAACACCTAGGTTGGAAAAAATGTAGTGTTAGGGTTAATATTCATGAAGAATAGAAGAAGAAAGAGGAGAAATATAGTACTTACTTGAAGTTGGGAGAAGGAAAGAAGAAGAAATGGAGAATGGAGAAGAAGAAGAAGAAGAAGAAGAAGTAGTGAAGAAGAAGAGTGGGGGGGGGGGGCTGTGCTGCTGGTCGGCTGGGAATGGGGGCTGTGGGAACCTGCCATAGCATAAAAAAGGGTTTCCTAAGTCTCCAAAAGACCATAATGCCCTCCCTTAACTTGGGTTTTGGGTTTGGGGTTCCAAAAGCACTCAAACTAATTTCTAATCTCTCCAAATAACTAAAATAAAATATAATAATAATTCTAAACCCAAACATAGGTCTCACAAGGGTGTGGGTTGGGTCGGACATGGGTCCACTAGGGTCTGACATGGGTCCAGGCTAGCCAAAACCCTAAAATAATCAATAGAAAAATAATACCACCATCAATTAAATATAAATACAATTATTTATAATAAATACACCTTTAACCAAATTAAAAAAAATATCCGACTCTGGAAATGGGGTAGTAACAGGATCAATGTGTGTTGATGCTCGAGTTAGGATGGCAGTGACAGTAGCACATCGAGCCGGCAGTTTATTGGTGCACTATTTTGGAGATGAATTTAGTTGTGTGTGTTTGGGAGAGAAGAGTTAAGGTTTGATTCAGGACTGAAGCCTGGGAAGTGCATACCTGAGTATGGGAGGTTCTACACTACACTGTGTGCAAGTTGGTGACTGTATACAGCACACAGGTGCTGCTGTACCTGAGTTACTTGCTCCAGGCAGTGGGTGATAAAGGGCTCGGGTAATAGAAGTTTTTGGGGTGATAATGGTTTGTTGGGAGAGGAGGGTACAGTCAATTAGACTGCAGGAATGTGGTCCAGTCGAGACATGTGCAGGCTTGATTAGTGCAGTTTGTATGGTGTATGTTTGAGTGATGAGTGTGCATCAGTTGTGAAGCTGTGAGTAAGGGTTTGAGGTATTGAGTTAGAGGGTGTATCAAGGTACCTAGAGTGTTTAAAGGAAGGTATTGGATAGGGTATGGTAGCATGAGTATTTTAGTTTATGTGAGTATTAGAGTACTAGTTAGAAGGATATAATGCGTGTGTGTGTGCCTAAGGGGTATCGGGTCTGTCACAGTGAAGAGTGCACTATGTGGTGTGTGTGTGTCTTGAGGTGTAAGTGAGGGTGTCTAGTACATGACTCGGATCCGGTATGTACCTCCTCAGCTGAGATACATGGAAGACGTCATGGACTCCTTCCAAAGTCTACGGCAAGGCTAATCTGTAAGCAACCTCTCTGACGCGTTCTAACACATCGAATGGTCCGATGTACCTCGTACTCAGCTTTCCTCTGCCTTCGAATCTGATAGTCCCTCGAGTAGGTGAGATCTTTAGAAATACGTGTTCTCCAACCTGGAACTCTAAGGGTCGTCGATGTGCATTCGCCCAATGCTTCTGCCTGTCCTGTGCGGCTCGTAGGTGTCCTTGGATTTTCTTCACCTTCTCCATTGTACGAACAACCAACTCTGGCCCAATGATCTGTCTCTCGCCTATATCACTCCAATATACTGGGGAACGACATTTCCTTCCATACAACGCTTCATAGGGAGCCATCTGGATGCTCACTTGATAGCTGTTGTTGTAGGAAAACTCGACCAAATATAAATGGTCCTCCTACGATCCTCCGAAATCAAGCATGCACGCTCTTAACATGTCTTCCAATGTCTGAATGGTGTGCTCCGACTGGCCATATGTTTGTGGGTGGTACGTTATGCTAAACTTCAGGCGTGTACCGAGACTCTCTTGCATACTCCGCCAAAAATAAGATGTAAACCTCGTATCCCTGTCAGACACGATACTAACTGGAACTCCGTGCAGTCGCACAATCTCTTTCATGTAAATGTCTGCTAAGACCTCCGTCGATTGCCCAACTCTAAAGGGTAAAAAGTGTGCAGACTTGGTGAGTCTATCCACGATTACCCATACTGCATTGCGACCACTAGGACTCCTCGGAAAGACTATAACAAAGTCCATAGTGATATGCTCCCATTTCTACTCCGGTATGGGGAGTGGTTGAAGCAATCCTGCAGATCTTTGATGCTCAGCCTTGACTTGCTGACACACTAGGCACTTGGCCACAAAGTGTGCTATCTTTCTCTTTATTCCATGCCACCAGTAGTACTATCTCAAGTCTCTGTACATCTTCGTGCCTCCTGGATGAATAGAGTAGATTGAACTGTGTGCTTCTGACATCAATTCTTGCCGAAGCTCTCTATTTGGAACATAGAGGCGATCTCCATGTCTCAAAGTTCCGTCTTCATGTATACGCAGTCCTGTCTGTATACCAGCCTCTGTCCTCTTCCTATGTCTCTGGAATCTGGTGTCTGTCGACAAGGCAGCCTTGATCCTCTCCACTAATTTCAATTGCAACTGAAAACTCGACAACTGTCCGTCTACTCCGGGCATAACGACTTCTATACCCATCTGCTCTAGATCTCTCAGCAGATGTTGCTGGGTAGTCAAGAAAAATGCCATAGGTCTTCTGCTTAACGCGTCAACTACTACGTTGGCCTTTCCCGGATAGTACTGTAGCTCAATCTCGAAGTCTGTCATCACCTCGATCCAACGTCTCTGTTTCTGGTTCAGGTCCTTCTGAGTGTATACATATTTTAGGCTCTTATGATCAGTGAATATCTCTACTCTATCTCCATATAAGTAGTGTCTCCAAAGCTTCAAAGCAAAAATCACTGCCGCAAGCTCCAAGTCGTGGGTGGGATAGTTCTTCCCATGGGTTCTCAATTGTCTAGAAGCATAGGCTACAACCTTCTCGTGCTGCATCAAGACGCATCCAAGTCCTTTCCCAGATGCATCGCTATAGATCAAAAATCCTCCGGGTCCAGACGGTATGGTTAAGATAGGTGTTGTAGTCAACCGCTTCTTCAGCTCATCGAATGCTTTCTGGCACTCCTCTGTCCAAGTGAACTCCTGCTCCTTATGGGTCAAGCGGGTCATCAGTTCTGCGATCTTCGCGAAGTTCTCCACGAACCTCCGATAATATCCGGCAAGTCCTAAGAAACTCCTCACTTATGAGACATTGGTAGGGGTTGGCCATGTATCGACTGATGAAATCTTTGCCGGATCTATTGAAATTCCATCTCCTGAGATGACGTGTCCAAGAAAAGTGACACGATCTAAGAGAAACTCGTACATGCTCAGCTTGGCATAAAGCCTCTCTCTCCTCAGGGTCTCCAATACTAGTCTCAATTGCTCTTCGTGCTCCTCGTGGCTCTTCGAATACACCAAAATGTCGTCGATGAAGACTACCACGAACCGGTCTAAGTATTGGTAGAATACTCTGTTCATCAAGTTCATAAATACAGCAGGCGCATTCGTCAGTCCAAAAGGCATCACTAAGAACTCGTAGTGACCATAACAAGTCCTGAATGCTGTCTTTTGAATGTCTTCTCTTTGCACCTTTACTTGATGATAACCTGACCTCAAGTCGATCCTTGTGAACAACACTGCTCCGGTTAGCTGGTCGAACAAATCATCAATCTGCGGCAGGGGGTACTTGTTCTTGATGGTCAAAGCGTTAAGGGCTCTGTAATCAAGGCACATATGTACCGTTCCATCCTTCTTAGGCACAAACAATACTAGTGCTCCCCAGGGTGATGCACTAGGACGGATAAACTCCTTGCTCTGCAACTCCTCCAGTTGTAGCTTCAGCTCATCTAACTCCTTCTTCGCCAATCGGTATAGATTAGAAGATACCGGTGCTGCTCCGGGTACTAACTCATTGGTGAACTCTACGTATCTATCTGGCGGTAAGCCTGGCAATTCTTCAGGAAAAACATCCTCAAATTATGTAAATATTGGTGGGGGTACCATCTCCATAGCCATGTAAGCTTCATCTATCTGTCCTACTCCTTGTTCGACGGTCCCTCGCATGTACTCGAACTCCGGTTGATCTGGCGGTCTAAAAGTGACGCTACACTTTCGGTAGTTTAGTACAGCATTATACTGGTTTAACCAGTCCATGCCTAGCACCATATCAAAATATGGAATGGGTAATACCAAGAATTGTGCTCTCATCTCTCTACCACATACGACTACCGAACATGTTCTGATAGTGCTGGTAACCGGCACGATACCTCCTTCGGTAAGAATCTTCCAACTCTTAGGTAAGGGGGAAGTAGCTACTCTATGCATTGCTACAAATCTACTAGATATAAATAATAATGTAGCTCCAGAATCAAACAACGCAGTTGCAGGTAATGATGCAACTAAAATAGTACCTGTGATAGCTTTCCCTTCTGTTTCCTCTTCAGTAGCTGCTAATGCAAAGGCCTGTCCCTGCCTCTGTCCTCCGGTCTGCTGTCGGGCTCGATCAAACTGGGCCTGCTGTGGGGCCAAGGGTGGTCCCCTCTGGAATCCTCCTGGTGCTGGTGGACGCTGGCCTCCTGGTGGGGGTAGCATCCTCGGAACTGGTGCTGCTGGCCTCTGTCCGGTCTGCGGTGCTATGTCTCTGCGCTGTGGGCAGTCTCGGGCGTGGTGTTGGCCTGATCCATAAATCATGCATGTTCCCAGTCTCTTTCGGCAGTCATTCTAGAAGTGTCCTACCTTACTACAGTAGTGGCAATTCGGAAGCTCCTTCTTCTGGTACGGTGCTACCCTCTGCTATGTCTGCATTCCGGGAAGACGGATCGGTCCTCCTGCTCCGGGCTGGGCTCTAGCTGGTGGGGTCACGCTGGAACGTCTAGCTCCTCTGACGATGGCCTCCTAAATCCTCGCCTCAGTAAGAACCTCCTCATAAGAGATTTTCGCCTGTGTGGTGGTATACCTCTGTAGTTTGAAAGTAAGACCGTGATGGAATCTCTGAGCCTTCTCTAGGTTATTGGGTATCAAAATGGCACCAAATCTGCTGAGATGGCTAAATTCTGCGTCATAGGCATCAACAGTCCCTTGTTCTAGATATAGGAACTGGGAGTACAGGGCATTTCTGACTATAGCTGGGAAATACTTTGCATTGAAGTATTCTAGGAACTGTTCCCAAGTCTGGTTCTTGCCTACACTGCGCTCAATAGAATCCCACCAGTGATGGGCGTTGCCTTTTAGTTGGGCCCTCACTGCGGTCATCCAAAGGTCTGGATGCAGTTGTGAAGCCTCCAATAGCATCTCCGTATTGGCAACCCAATCGGAGATCTGTTCTACAGTCTCATTGCCCGAGAAAGTATCAGGTCCATTTGTCGGAACCATCTTACAGTGCCACCTGTCTGGGCTGGTGCATGTGCTGGCACTGGTGTTATGATATGTGTCCTCTCTAATACTGCCATCAAACTCTGTCTCAACGTCTTTGTCTGATGCCACTGTGCTTGCATCATAGTATGAAAGAACTGAAGCATCTGTGGCTGTCCATCTGATTGTGTCATCTGGGGTGGATAAGGTAGAGGTGGTGGTAATAGAATCTCCGGCTGTGCAGTAGGCGTCTCTTCGGATGTCGGCCTCTCAGTTTACGGCATCGGTGTGGCTCCTGAAGTCTGTCCCTCAAAAGGCTGCATGGGAATCGTCTGGAAAGTCTGTCCCTCGGGCTGCGGTATAGGATCGCCCTGTGAACTCTCGTGCCAATGTATCAGCGGGGTCTGTAGCGGTGGTTGCCCTTGGGGTACCTCCTCTCTTTGGGTGGTGTTATCTGGGACTGCGACACTGGGTACTCCTCTTCTACTGCATAAATTCATCTTGCTGCAAGAGATAGGACTTCATCAAAAAGAGTACGGAATCAAGCAAACATGATGCAGATATTTAGAAGCAATACAAAGGAAGTTCAAAGATGAAATAAAAGTGGATGAGACCTAAAAATTTCTGTCCTATTGCAGGCTCGCTGGGCATGTTACCATACCACAAGCGAAAAGTCGACCTGCATGGGCCACCACTAAAACCATGTCATGCCCCAGTCCCAAAATACATGGGACTAGGCCACGTGGCAATAGCCAGCTGTCACGTCTCCGAGGATATCCCAATTTAATGGATCCTAACGAAGAGTGCTATACTGTCCTAAATACTAATATGTCCCATATAAATCAACAACAGGTAATCTAATCTCATCCACAAATAAACAGCAATAATGTACTAATAATAACTGCTGGAAGATAAACGCCAGTCTCAAACTATCATAGTACAACCAAGAATGTCAGGTGGGGACAACCCACTGCTATGACGAAATAAAATACTGAAATGATGGATAAAAGATAATGACTAGGGCATCGGCTGACTAGATAATGATGCACCCAATCCTAGACAAAAATCCTACCAACTGATCACGGGAACTTTGATGGTAGCACCTCTAACTCCTCAGCTGTAGCGAACCTCGTCTCCTGTCCTGGGCCGTATACTATGGGGTAATATGCCTCGTCCAAATCTGGAAAGGTACCAGGTCCTCAGAGGGACGTAACTAGATACATAGAAGCATATCATATATAAATACTGAATAAAGTAAATACAATAAGGGTGTGCTAACCATCTAAGTGAATGCAATGTGAGGACAACATTGGTACGTATGAGTAGGTGTAGGTATAACGTCCATACCGCTCTGAAGAATGTGGAAGCTGCATAGTATATATATAACGTCCAAAGCACTCCGAAGACGTGGAATCTGCATAAAATATAACGTCCATAGCGCTCCGAAGAACGTAGAATCTACATAAAGGGAGTCATTGGATCCGTGGTTCCTCTGGATACTACGGATTCCAATGGGTGTATCCCATACGCCTACTAGTTGTCCTTCCCGCCCAATATAGATACACAAATCGAATACTCGACGTGTATACCACGTATCTATATGCCAGTCTCTATGAATAAAAATAACCCTGAGTTACGTACTAACCGTGTTGTAAGTCACACGCACCGATAGCTAGTCGAGTATGCGAACATGCATCCCAATATGAATATGTCTCATTGAACGTGTAAGAGTGTCAGGTCTCAGAAGATAACCGGGTATCCTCCAACGGGGTGAGTCTGCTAAGGACTAGGTCAAGTATACTTATCATCGACGTATCCGTCGACTGCACCCGAGTTAATCTCGGACGCGTACAGTCATATGAAATAAAGCAACAAGAATCATACAACATGTGCATAATTTAATTTAGACAGTAAATATGGCAAGGTATCTTGCCTGAATTCTCAAGCTGTGAATGCCAATAACCTGCTCCTGCGGTGTCTCCTGGCTGATCCAATGATCCTAAACACACTAATATAACATAGCAATCCATCATCAGACACTAAGCAATATATACACCTGATTACGATGCTACTTTTGGGTACTGTCGCAAGTTCACGACTGGTCGAATACAGCGTCACGTGTGCACGTAGCTAGGGTGTACACGCATTCTGTCCTCGGTCAACGTGTGTAATGCCCCGCTCCGAACGGTTACTTATGGAACACTAAGCTGCTTCGACTCGGTTGAGAATCGAGTCTCGGGGAAACCTTACCGCCAAATCAACACGGACGAAGTGCAATGAACCCTTCGAATTAATCGAACGACTTCTATTGAAATGAGTCCAAGAGTTTTCGTTGGTTGCTTTGCTTCTTGGTTTTGTGTTGCTTTATGTTTTGAGTTGCTTTCGATGACTTGGTTTTCATGATTTTTCCTTCTCGCTTGCGTGTTCTTTTCGAATCGTAAGGGAAAGAGATCGAAGTATGCTAACCAAGTATTGTTGTATTTTTAGGATGCATAACCAAAAAGTGAACGTCGCTTAAGGCTTCCCCATCCTCTCATTTGATTCATTCGGTGAGTGGCTTAGGCCCTTCGATGAATCTTTCAGATCACATGCCTAAATGAAATGATCTCTAGTTCACTAAATGTTGCCTCACTAAAAAGATAAGCTAAGAAATGAACTGCATGCTATAAATAGAGTTCTGCTTTACTTTAATTGAATGTTGCCCCTTACTTACTTGTTGCATCACTATATCGTGCATTGAAACGTCATGGTTAGTGTTTGTGTCAAGCGTAAAAGAAGAACGAGAAGAGTCTAGTAGTCCGCCCTGACGTCCGGTCCTTCGGGATCTTGGGGGGTGTGGCTATTAGATTGTTATATGCTTGCTAATGTGGTGCATCCAAAGAAGTTGATTTATGAAATGATGCTTGTCATGCATGGGTCTTGGACAACTTATGCACAAGGTGATAGTCTCTCGATCAGTTTCTGGGACACTGGGAATTGGTCGGTCCGGAAGGGATTGTGTAAGCACCCTGACGTCCGGTCCGACGGGATCTTGGGGGGTGTTGTTGTCCAATAATGGGAAAACTCATGGACTGTCATATAGATAGGGCGCATACTAGGTTTACCTTCTTGCATACCTATCATTTGACATCAAAGATTGATACATAAGTTTATGCACATATGTAAATTGTGACTAATTTGTGTGTCTGCTGCAGGGATAACCGATCGGCCGTGGATAAGAATTATCATATGCATATGCTATACACTGTCTATGTTTTCTTACATGAATTGTTAAAAAGAAACTAGACAACCAGAAAGATCACCTAATAATGCTAGCTTCATATGCTTACTTAGTGTGGATTTCTAAGGTGAGTTTGGCCACGGTCGCTCACCAGTACATCTGGTAGTACTGACCCACATTTGTGGGCAAATATCCAGGTACTGGAAGCGAAAGTTTGGCAAGCATCTTGAATCTGAATCAGCGTATGCGCACCATTCCTTAGGACTGTGTTCATGCTGCTTCCTCCGCTGCTTACCTCTCCAGTAGGCTACTCCTCTTCTGCTAGATATTTTGCTATTTTGGTCCTACTACAAGGACGTAATGTAATGGACGTTGTGGCTAATTTTGGGAATATAAAAAGAGTTATAAGCCTTCTAAGGCATATTTTGTAACTCAGCCAAGCAAGCACTTTGTAACCAAATCTTCAGTATTCAATAAAATGAAAGTATTTTGTGTGCTATCAAATGTGTTCAACTTTGGTTCTCTGCATTTTTACTCTGTGCCTATATATTTTGTAACTCAGCCAAGCGAGGACGATCGGACCCTACGGGATTGGGGCACGACAACGTGCGCCTTGAGACAATAAATACTACGTCTATGGTTTTACGAAGCTGTATTACACCTTGTTGAATTACTCGGCATCTAATTTCCAGGTTAAATGTACTAGGTTAATGTCTACGTCTCCAGGTGGATTTTAAGTCTTAATCGCAGGTCATATTATTAAGGTAAATGCTAGTTGTAAAAATAATTGTTAAATCTTTTGTTAACATAAATCTTCATATTCGTAAATTCAGGGTTGTGCCCAAAACTACGATACTAGACACGATGCTACGACGATTATAACTGAACACGATACAAGAGAGAGGAGTATATAGGTGTTTACCTAGATGTTTGGACGATGGTCTCCTCGCAGCCTGGTCGTCCTCAGATGGGGCGGTGCTACGGCAGTGGCCGACGAGCAAGGCAGCAGCGGCTTGTAGCAGCAACTGCGGGTGGTCGCAGCAGCGACAACGGCGATCTGCAGCGGCGGGGGCGACTGGGGGCGGTGCGGGGGTGACTGACCGGTCGCGGGGAAGGTCGGGGTAGGTCCGGGAGTGGTGGGGGCGGTATTGGCGGCGATGGGGCACTCGGCAGCGGCTAAGGGGGTCGGGGTGATGGAGTTTAGGTTAGTGGCGGAGGGGATGTTGACGGTGGTGGTGTTGTCGGCTGACAGTGGGGGTCCGGCGTTGTGCAGGGTAGTCCGGCGTCGAGAGCAGTGCCGGCGGCAAGGTAGCGGGTCGTTGGTAGAGGGAGGGGAGCTCAGGTGAAAGAGGGGTCGGCTAGGGTTAGGGGTGATGGATGAATAGTAAAGTTTAGGGTTTTTAATGACAGAAAGTATGTGTATTTATAAGGGAATTTGATGGGCTGGCCTCGGGACTTGGGCCGGTCTGAACTTTATTGGGGTGGGGCTGGTCCATGTGGAAGAGTGCATGTGGCTTGGTTAAGTTCTGCTTAGGGTAAAATTGGCCTCCAACAATTAATTAGATTAGTGGTTAACTGCGCCAGGCGAAAATTAATGAACATTGCGTAGCTAAGGTTACACCATGGTCAGAAGGGTACCTATAATTGTCTCACATAATTCTAATTAAATGCCAAATAAATCCTAGTCTCCGGATTTAATTCAATTAAACCCTAAATTGGTTGAGGGGGGTTTACAGAAACTCTATGTACTAGCTATCCCATAACTGGATCCTCTACGGTGTCCCCTAGAAACTGCTCGAAGCAAAATGACTCTAAGTTAAGCAATTCCTCAGCCTCAGAAGGTATCGTAATCCTGAGTATTGGTCATGGTCTTATCCTCGATGAACACAACGTTCCTACTTTTGTAGAGCTTTCTTTCCACTGGGTTATAGTGTCTATAGCCAAACCCATCCCGACTGTAGCCGACAAAGATGCACCACCTCATCTTCGGCTCAAGTTTAGAACTTTTGTCCTTCGGTACATGTCATGACCTGCACCCAAAATTTGGACATGAGCTGTGGGTACGTCTAGCCTATGTCGCAACATCGGCGGTAGAACGCTGTCTAGGTCTCAATACAACTAATCACAACTCACAAAATAACCTGTCAATGATCTCACTCCATAAGGAGGACAATGAATATGTATTTGATCATCAATTCATAAGATACTCAATCACAATAACTATAAGAAAGTAAATGGTATGATAAGATGAAAAGATATGAGGAAGTTTTGACATAAGTCTAGAACACAACTTAAATAACAATAATAAGTCTAGAGTCTAACTGACTCAACATAATAAGTCACAACATAATACACCCAAGTCTCATAGTTTAGAATAATCCAAAACATAGATAAACTAGACTAAATGTTGTCTAAACAACTGTGGGTGGTGTCTCCTCTAAGGTGAGTAGGGCAGAAATCCTCGAGATCCTCTGAAAATGTTATCCAGTCAGGATTGGAGCGAAGCACAAACACTAACAGCAATTTCAATTAAATTGACAAAAACTATAAAATAATGCAGGAAATATATGATAAGAAAATACTAAAAAATAAGAAATACTAGAGAGATATATAATCAGCATATAGAACTAACTAGCAATGAACTGATATATGGAAAAGCTAGAAATAAGTGTATTGAAATAAAAGAATAAGAATTCTAGCTAAGTGTTGTGAAATATTAGTTTGCTATGTGATCGGCTTGGGACTAGATCAGGCTTGTTATATATGATTGGCTATGATACATATGAGGTCAGGCTAACCATCTGGTTAGCTATGATGCAAGCAATAGTCAGGCTAATCATATATAACAGGCTTTGAGGCATGTAAATGGTCATGCTATACCCTATGTGATATGTGGGGTGAGCTATGATGCATGTAAAGTGGGGTATGATCACATAATCTTGCTAATATTTCTCCGTCCCCAACTACTATGATGGATTCCAATTATGACTCCTCATGACAGGTATCTATGATACTAGCCCGTGTATCAGCTGTATCAGAATCAAGTATACACTACAACTAGAATCATAGTAATAATCAAAATAATAAAAACTGTTAGAGAATGTACTCGCCTGTGGTCCTGAGCAAGAAATGAGGATCGATGTTCAAGATAGAAACACAAAGACCTAGATATCAAAATAATAATGTTATTTGGTGTTTTAGAAGGACAATATCATCAACTATGTTGAAATATAATTATTAGGCCAAAACTAGGTCTTTAATAGGCTAACTATGTCATTACCTAACTATACTAGTCATACCAAGTTATACTAGCTAATACTAATTAATACTAGCTACTACACTATACTATATCATATAATGTATACATAGACCCTAATATAACACTAACCAATCTCTAACATATACAAGTAACTAATATTAATTAACATATCCCTATCTATGTTATCTATAATACTAATATTACCTTAGCTAGGTATAAGTAATACTTAACCAATATCTAACTGCTACTACCCTAACCAATGCACTATATACTAACTGTCATCCATAAATAACAGTTATCTAACTGTTACAGATACTCTACTAACTTAGTATATACAAGAGTATCTCCTCTACAACTTGATACCTCAAGTACTTACTCTATCCATATAGTACCTCACTAATACTCCCCCACTGCACTATTGCCCAGGTGAATGATACAAAAATACTGCCATTGTATCAAAGTAAACACCCCCTATTACTACTCCTCTATTAATAGGCCTACATTGATACTAAGAATATCTAATACAAAGTGGTATCAAAAGAGCAGCAATGCACAATGTGCACTGCTTGCCACCAGCTACCCTCCCCCTAAACTCGAGCCCACTAATATGCATTTTTGCCCAGTTACCTGACTGATACACACTGACCACTCTCATCTCTACACCAACATTCACACTGTGTTCACGGTTTATACATCAATGGCACTGATGCTTTCCCTACTGATTCCATACTGTACCTACCATGCCTAAAAGACACAGCACAGACTGGGTACTACACTGCTAACTGGACACTACACACACACACACACACACACATAATTATCACAACACTAGCTTTGGACTGATACACTCTAGTATATCAGTAACCAACATTTTCCTTGATTACATACCCGATCTCTCCCATTATACTAATTTTCAACCAAGGCTTAAACCACAGTATTAGTTACATATCTGATACTCATGCTAACTGATACATCAATCCTCCTCTTCTTCACTAATCAATCACTCAACTTCATATTTGAATTCAAACTTGCTGCAACTCACTTCCTATCTAATATTCACTGCCAATGCCTTAACCTACTGTATTTGACCCTTGTAGTCACTTACCCATATCATTTGATACTCACCCCCAAGTGTACACACACATCAGTCCCCTCAAAACTGATACTGAACAGTGGTTCCTAATGCAGTGCACCATGTGCACTGCTTGCCACCAGTGGCAGTGCTCATGTAGTGAAATTACCCCACCTGTTCCAGTGTATAACAGACATCCTAATACTCTGTGCCCCAAATACACACTGCCTATCTCTACAACTGATACCCTCTTCGTTTGCACACAATGTGCATGACTACACATTGCAGTCACCACCACACCCTTTCACTACAGTCACTTATACACTATCACATGTGCAAAACCCCACACAATAATTATATGCACTGCTGTGTAGCCCCTTGCTTCTCTTCATCTGACTAGTGTTGCATAAACAATTGCTCACCAAGACACACAAGACCTCCCCCTTATACTAAACACCAACTGACACTACACTCAGAGTGCAATGGCGACGGATACACTAAATATGCACACTGCACAAATGTGCAATGATCGAGTAATACACTAAGTATACACACTGCACACATGTGCAATGCTCGAGTTTCCTCAGCTGATACCTCGATCCCTGGTTGCAGCTACACTACTCCTCAAACCCGAGCCCTAAACAAACACACAAAGCAAAATACCCACATATATACATAGACACATACACACTTATACATTTAACAAACACCTAGTGGGCACTAATCAAGGATACTCATGATACTCAACAAATCTTCATGCAAAAACCCCTAATATACAACTAATAACACAACTAATAGCACATCTTCATACAAAAGTCGGTCACACCTAGGGCTTAGGGTTTTAAATGCATAAGGTCCTTAATGCCCCTATGGTTAGTCATGAAGAGTCATTTAATAATGGGGGTCTTTATTCCTAATGAGGGGCCTAATTAGATTCTAATTAAAAAGGGATAGGGATTATTCTAGTGGGTTCAAATGTCTAGTCTTATGTAAAGTCCATGGTCATATCAAGTCTAGTCCACTAACCCATATCATTAATAATAATAATATAATATATTATATATATCAGGTAATTATAAATCCAATATATATAGAGATATTGAAATAACGACAATGTCCCTACTCTAGAAATATGGTAGTGACAAGTCTACCCTCCAAATTTTTTTTTTGTCCTCGAAATTAAACTAAATTAGCACAAGAACATAATCAGAACAATAAGAACTATACCTCAAGGCTCGTAGAGATACAGGTATTGCTCGCATATTTTGTCCTTTATCTTTCAAGTTGACTCACCTGGAGAGTGATGTCTCCATGCAACACGAACCAAAGGAATAGTTTGGTTCCACAATACCTTCTTCCTGCGATCCAAAATCTCTACGGGCTGCTCAAGATAACTGAGAGTAGGACCAACCTCGACCTCTGAGTGATTTAGTACTTGACTAGGATCTTCCATATACCGTCTCAATTGCGACACGTGGAACACGTCATGTACTCCCTCTAATGTATGTGGCAAGTCTAGCCTGTAGGCCACTACACCGACCTTCGTAAGAATACTGAAAGGTCCGATGTACCATAGACTAAGCTTACCGCCTCCACCAAAGTGAATCATGCCCCGTGTCGGAGAAATCCGCAAGAACACCAAATAGCCAACCTAGACAATACAATCTTAACACACAATCTAAAATAAAACAATCATAAGCACTTTAACAAAATCAATACCTCAAACTCCAAGGGTCTACGGTGGCTATCGGCCCAATGCCGCTGTCTGTCCTGCGCCACTCGAAGTCTATCTCTGATGAGTTTTACCTTTTCCGCTGTATCCATGACCATCTCTGGTCCTAACAAGGCTCTCTCCGACATCATCCCAAAAGAACGGTGTGCGATACCTTTGTCCATATAGAGACTCGAATGGTGACATCTCAATACTGGCCTGGTAGCTGTTGTTATAATCAAACTCTACCAGGTGCAGATGATCCTCCCAAGAACCTCCAAGATCCAGAACATAAGTGCGTAGCATATCCTCGAGAGTCTGAATAGTCCTCTCCGACTGCCCATCTATCTGGGGGTGATATGCGGTACTAAACTTGAGCTGAGTGCCCAAGATAGGCTGCAAACCCCTCTAAAAGTGGGAAGTGAAACGACTATTCTGATCCAAGACGATGCTCATAGGAACCCCATATAATCTGACAATCTATCGCACATACATCTCTGCTAGCTTCTCCATCAACGTACCCACTTTGAATGGTAAGAAGTAGGCTGATTTGGTCAACCTGTCTACGATGACCCAAATTGCGTCCTTTTCTCCTGGAGAACGCGAAAGCCCAAAAACAAAATCTATAGTCACATGCTCCCACTTCCACTCTGGGATGGGTAAAGGCTGAAGCAATCCACCTGGCCTCTGTCTATCTGCCTTTACCTGCTGAAATACTAAACACCAGGATATAAAGCGTGCTACCACGCGCTTTATACCATACCACCATACGTGCTCCCTCAAGTCTTGATACATCTTGTTGGCACCTGGATGCATCGAGTACTAAGAGCGATGTGCCTCCTGTAAAACCTTCTCGCATAGCTCCCGCTTGGCACACATATCCTAGTATCGTGCCGTAATGACCCATCATTAGCAATAGTGAAGTCCTTTGATAAACCTGTCCGAACCTGTGCTATGATACTCCTCTACGTAGCTCTGATTCTGTCCATCAGCTCGGACTGTATCTGCAATCCCCATATCTAAATCTTGATACCAGGAACTAGCACCTTAATTCCCAAGCTCTCAAGATCGGCCAACAAGTATCTATTTATCGTCAAGTACATAACCATCAGATACCTACTCAAGGCATCAGCGACTACGTTAGCCTTTCCTGGGTGGTACTGTAATAAAATATCGAAGTCCTTCATCAACTCCAACCACCTCCTCTGCCTTATGTTCAACTCTTTCTGTATAAACACGTACTTCAAGCTCTTGTGGTCTATGAAGATCTCCACATGCCCTCCGTACAGATAGTATTTTTACAGCTTTAGAGCAAAGATAATTACTGCCAACTCCAAATCATAGGTAGGGCAGTTCTTCTTATGAGGATGTAATTGCCTGGAAGCATAGGCAATCACCTTTCCGTGTTGTTGAAGAACGCAACCTAAACTCTTCCCTAAAGCATCACTGTAGATTGTGAATCCACCTGTCCCCGATGGCAACGTCAAAACTGGAGTTATCGTCTATCTCTTCTTCAGCTCATCAAATACGGTCAAACAATCCATCGTCCAGACAAAATCTATATCTTTCCTGGTCAGCCAAGTCATCGGCTCTGTAATCCTAGAGAAGTCTTGTACAAACCTTCTGTAGTAACTGTAGAAGCATGAAAAATACGCTGGATGGCTCTACGCAACATGGTGATGCAGGGCGGCGTAAGCAGGGGACCTCAAGGCCATCAAGAGTGCAACGGAGCTTTTTCGCTAAGCACAACATAAAATATGATGGGACCATCCGCGTAAGATGCAGTATGTCCAGGCTGCTTCAGCGTAGACGGGGTGCTTCATCGCCTCCATGGCGTAAAACTCATTCGCTTTCAAAGCAGCATTGAAGCGTACGAGGAACGCTTCGTCTTCTCCGAAATGAACCTGTCAAGACACGTAGTGAACCTGACATCTGACTCCTGACAAAAAGTGCTGCACGGCTACCCAGACGACGGCTGGAAAGATGGCAGACCACTCGGGACGCGCCCCACAGTATGATGGCGGATCTCTGTATTTAATGCAGAGGATTTGATTAAATATCACCGAACCGTTGTTTACTGACATCCCCTCAGCGGAGACTACTTTTACGCATACAAGAGTATACGCTGCCTTGTTTTACACAGGCAGACGTGAACGTTTACGCTCCATGGAAGACAAAAAGACTGCCACATCAAAAGCTGCTCTTTGTACCGGGCTCGAGGCACGTCTTTGCACCGAATGCTCAGAACGGTGGTAGGCCTTCGAAACACGCCTCGGCAATTAATGATGATGGTGGATCTCTGCATTTAATGCGAGATATTTGATTATATCTCCAAGAGCCGTGATTTTGGCTAAAGACGTCCACATCACCTCGGCTTCTACGCCCATTCAGCTTTTGTGACTGCTAAGCCTCTACGACCACTCTGGCGCGTTACCCAGCGGCTTCTACGCCCATTCGGCTTCTACACCCATTCAGCTTCTATGCTCGTTCGACTTCTATGCTCATTCGGCCTTCTGTGCTTATTCGGCTTCTATGCCATCAGGCCTCTACGCCTACTCGGCTTCTATGCCTACTTGGCCTCTACGCCATGGTAACAGACATTGGCTTCTATGCCAACCTATTCTACACGAGGGATACCTACCTATGTGGCTTCTACGCCGTGATCTTCGTAGAGATTATACGCATTTTATCCCTTAGTTGGACTCGCATCACACGCTCATTCAAAAGATAATCTATACGCAGGCTTTGGTTATTTTAACCGTTGTGTAAAAGGGTGCTGTACTTTCCACTACTCGGTTTCCATACCGATTGAGTGGTCACTGTCACCAAAACTCTATAAATAGAGACCTCTATCAACAGAGGAATAGGTCGAGACTAAAAAAATCGAACAAGGTTGAAACTTTGAAAGAGGATCGAACCACGGGTCGAAACATTAGAGATTGAGGAGAGATCGAAGAGTCTTTGAGAGAGAGAGAGAGAGAGAGAAGCATCCAGAGCTCAGGCAAAGAGTAGCGATCGACGATATTGGCATCGTGCATCCATCCTCTTCCGCCACCGACAAAGCTGCTTTCCGTCTTCCACGGCACTTCTTCACCATCGTGTAGTCCAAGGGCTAAAGTGATCGACTGCAGATCAGACACCTATAGCAATCATCTACCCAGATTAAATAAATTGTACTCCCACATCCTCGTATAGGATCAAATTGTACAAGTTTGTTTGTAAACCAAAGAAGACGGGTTTCGTGCAAACCTCGTATTATATACATTTTGTTCTTTCGTTTAAATACCACAAACAAGATGGCGACTCTGCTGGGGAATCTTTCTTTTCTGATGAGGAAGCGATTGCTCAACACGATACGGTATCCGTGGGATCCGTGAAGAAGACACTGGTCGTCCAGTTCGACCAGTCTGCCTACGAAGACATGCTTCGGACGGGAGGTAGCTCTCACTCTCTCTCTGTACAAAACAACAGGAAGCTGCGCAAGGTCTGGATGCCCAAGACATCCTCTACCATTCCTATGGACTCTCCGATCTCTCCGACCAATGAGGTTGTAGCATTGCTCCCTCCGTGCCCTGCACGTAAAATTCAGTCTTCCGCTACGTGCGGTACAGACAAAACTTCGGACAAAGCCTCAGCGCTAACCCAGAGGTATCCACTGCGTACTACACATAGAAACCAGTCTCCCGCTATGCGCGGTATAGACAAAACTTCAGGCAAAGCCTCAACGACCCAGAGGTATCCACTGCGCTCTACGCGTAGAAACCAGTCTCCCGTTACGTGCGGTACAGACAAAACTTCGGGCAAAGCCTCAGCGCTAACCCAGAGGTATCCACTGCGCTCTACGCGTAGAAACCAGTCTCCCGTCCGTGGCAGAATAGACAAAACTTCTGATGATGCCTCAGCGCCAAATCGAAAGTACAAAGCACGCTCCGCGCGTAAGACAACATCTGACCTCTACGGGGAACCAGATGACACCCGTGATCTCCGCAAGGAAAAGCAAGGGAACAATCTACCCACCCTCCAAATTACGCGAGAAGCTGATGGCCGCCTGAGGACATCCTCAGCCTTACGCCAACCAGAGCGAAGTTCGAAATTACGCCAGGCGAAGTCCCTAAGCCTACAGAAGGCTCGATTGACGAAAAGATACGCTCCTCGGAGATTATTCGCCACCCAGATGGCCAATCTTTTGTATACGGGTGGCACGAGGAAGACTATGGTCCCCATCGTCCGCCTACCTACCACGGCGAACCGAAAGAACGAGCAGTCTTCTTCAAATTCTCCTGACCTACGCAAATATCTAATCCAGAAATGCAAGGGGAGGGGATCTTCCAGCATGGCTATTACGCCTCCTAGCGAGCACTGTTGTGATGGTCACAGGATTGTGGTTAATTGCTGCTGTTCTAAAACAAAATGGCCAGTTTTTGACCGGCTGAGCTACTCTCCATCTTTCCTAGAAGAAGTGCCCACGCATGCATCTGTGAACATGGCTTCACATATACCTGGAGGAAACTCAGGCTCAAGACGTCCGTCCTCTAGAACTCCGAGCCGAAGGAGATTCAATATGCTCCTCAGAGACACTGAAGATGGGGTATTCCAGAACACTCGTTCAAGGTCACAACAACTGACTTCGTACTCCTCTGATTCTGACGCTGGGGGTCGCCATTCTACCGAATCAAATACTGAGAGTATAGAGTCAACTTCTGCAGCAACCTATACACATCCTTCAACGAAGCCCAGGGAAATTGGAGTATACGCCATTGGAGATGAACACGAGGAAGCTTCGCCGTCAGGGAGCAAGGAATAGCGCATCACTACACTGGTGACATCTCTGAAACAAATGCAATCCATGATAGAGAGCATGCACCAGATGATGCTAACTCAACAGGCGGCCGCTATGGCTATCCACTTGAACAAAACCGGGTCAGAAAAAGGGGGTGATCCTCTAGTGATCACTTTGAACCAGAAGCCTCCACCCTTGGTCGTCAACCTTCGGCGCAACAAGCAGCCGACTGATATAAATGCAACCAGGAACGGAGTTCCAGATGATAATAAACATCCTCTTTTCCAGTATATCGACGCTCGGATTAGAAATCAGGAATCCTCTCCCCATAACGATATAGAACCTATAGCGCAAAAATTCTTGGAAGCTATAGATTCCTATCATCCATACATATGGGAAGTAGCGTCATCATCCAATGTCGTCACGACATATGGAACACATGAGGACTTTATCTTCATTGTTCCGCCTGCCCGCAGCAGTCAGCATTCAATAGTCTTTGGCCGAACGCGCAACGAATCGACTATACGAGAAGATTCCTTCAATGACGATGCTGGTGAAGTACAAGTTCACAGGTACAGCCCGCAAGCCTTAAAGATCATGCAAAATATGGGTTATGACTTGAAACTGAAGCCAGGTCTTAACTATGGGAAAGGCAGACGAATACCGCCGTACGGCAATCCCCACTATCAACAAACTCGTTTCGGGTTAGGGTATGCCACCTCCCTTATGACTTCCAAGTCAGATGAGGACACCTTTTCCCCTTTTCAAAATGGCTCGTCACCCTCCAACTCATCTCGTGCTCTCGAGCAAACATTACCAGTAAATATGGTATTGACGGATCCCTTCGAATTAGACGAACAAGAATCCGAACTATTTGAGAATGACGCTTGGGCTCAGCAAATGGATACTCAGTGGGAATTTCGCTTCGAGCAGAGAGAACCTCCCACCAAAGATGAAGTTATCCAGATTGATGTTGGGGATGAACTTTCACCAAAGTCGATATTTATCAGTAACAATGTTTCCCCAGCTGAAAGGGAAGAAGTCATTCAACTGATAAGAGAATACATCGACGTCTTTGCGTGGAATTATGAGGATATGCCAGGACTTGATCGAAAGGTGGCTACTCATAAACTCAATATATTGCCCGATTCAAAGCCTGTGAAGCAGCACCAACGCCGGTTCCGCCCGGATATGATGGACGCCATTGAAGCTGAAGTCAAGAAGTTGATAGCCTGCGGTTTCATCCGGGAGGAACAACATCCCGACTGGGTCGCCAATGTTGTCCCGGTCATGAAGAAGAATGGAAAAGTGCGAGTCTGCATCGATTACCGAGATCTGAATGCAGCCTGCCCCAAGGACGAGTTTTCTCTTCCCATCACAGACGTCATGATCGACAATACCTGCGGTTTCGAACGTATGTCTTTCATGGACGAATTCTCAAGATACAATCAAATCAAGATGCATCCTGAAGACGAGAAGCATACTGCCTTTCGGACACCACTGGGGGTATATTGCTATACGGTCATGCCCTTCGGGTTGAAGAACGCCGGAGCTACTTACCAACGGGCTAAGAGTAACATATTCCACAAGCATTTATGCAAGACAGTGGAATGTTACGTAGACGATATAGCTGTCAAAAGCCGCCTCAGGGTCAATCACATCCAAGACTTAAAGACGGTATTTGAGCTGATGCGCCAACATCAACTCAAAATAAATCCTACAAATTCCTTTCTGGGTGTATCTAGTGGCAAATTTAAGGGATTTGTCATTACCGCCAAAGGCATTCAAGTGGACCCTGATAAAGTCAAGGCCATCTTGGAAATACGACCACCCCATAATCTGAGGGAACTCAGGGGGTTTCAAGGTCGTCTGGCCTATATCTGGAGATTCATATCCAACCTCTCTGGAAGATGCTAGCCTTTTTCTTGCCTCATGAAGAAAGGTGTATCCTTCATATGGGACGAAGACTGTCAGCAAGCATTCAGGAATATCAAGCGCTACCTCACTAGTCCGTCAGTACTGGTGCCTCCCGTCGTAGGAAGACCATTCTTCCTGTACGTTCGAGTGATGGACCATTCTCTGGGAGCTCTTTTCGCGCAGAAGAACGATGCGGGACATGAACAGGCTATCTACTATCTAAGTAGAATGATGATCAGAGCTGAGCACCGGTACAATCCGGTGGAAAAAGAATGTTTGGCTCTGATGTTCGCTGTCCAAAAGACGCGGCACTATGTCACCGGCCAGACTATTCACATCATCTCCATGATCAATCCTCTTCGGGTACTGATGAGCAAGCCAAGTGTTCTTAACTCCCGACTCGTGACTTGGGCGATGTTTTGACACCATATGACATGGTGTATGTCCCTCAGAAGTCCATCAAAGGCCAAGCATTAGCTGACTTCCTAGCTGCTCATCCGATCCCGGAGGCCACCAAATTATACGAGGACATTCCCGACAAAGTTGTAGAATGTAGTTTCGCAATGGAAAGTGACGCATGGCAGCTGTTCTTCGACGGAGCCTCCAGGACTGGTCCTGGAGGCGACGTGGTTTTAGGGGTAGGAATTGTCCTGGTTACTCCCGATAAACTCGTCATCTATCGAGCATACTCTCTTAACGAGCCCTATTCCAACAATGTGGTGGAGTACAACGCTCTACTAATCGGGCTCCAAGTTGCTAAAGAGCTGGGGGTCGAATCTCTGGAAGCTTTTGGTGATTCTCTGCTTATCGTCAATCAAGTCAGGGGAATATATGAAGTCCGGAATCCAGACCTCATCCCCTATCACCAAGCAACGATCAAGATAGTCGTGACATTCAAGGGATTTTTCCTAGAGCATGTATCTCGATCTCAGAACCTGGAAGCCGATGCCCTAGCCAGTCTAGCTGCAGATTTAGCTACTCCTATAAGAAGGCAGAATTCGGTAATCCTTCTTAACAGAGATCTATTTTGCGTGAAGAACAACGCTCACATCGAACGCAGTTACGCTGTGAACACCGATCCCCCTACGAGAGATTGGAGAAGTCCCTTTACAGATTTTGTGGCATACGGAATCTTGTTGGAGGACCCTAAAGAAGCAACATCCGTCAAAAGACGATCATTACGCTTCTACTTTGATGCATCTTCACAATGTCTATATCGCCGGACCTATGACGGACTGCTATTGAGATGTCTCTCTAATAACGAAGCACAGCAGATTATCCGCGAAGCTCACGACGGCGTATGCGGGGCGCATCAACCTGGTCCTAAGCTACAGGATCGTATCAGGAGAATGGGCTATTACTGGCCCACTATGATCGCAGACGCAATCAAGTATGCCAAACGATGCAAGGCCTGTCAGGTCCATACAGACTTCATACACCAGCCGTCTGAACATCTACATCCTACGGTTGCATCCTGGCCTTTCGAAGCATGGGGTATGGACATTATTGGTCCTATTCACCCGTCTTCTTCCAAAGGTCACCAGTTCATACTGGCCATCACGGATTACTTCTCCAAATGGGCATAGGCGATCCCTCTCGCTGAGGTAAAAACATCCAATGTGATCAGCTTCATCAAACATCACGTCATTTATCGCTTTGGGATTCCCCGAAGGATAATCCATGACAATGGGCCTCAGTTCATCAGCCAAGCGTTTCATCGATTTTGCGATAAAAATCGGATACAAAATGTCGCCTCTACGACGTATTAATCTAGCTGCTAATGGTTTGGCGGAAGCCTTCAACAAAACCATTATCAAACTCTTGAAGAAGTTCGTCTCTTCGAACAAAAGAGGTTGGAACGAGAAGCTGGGAGAATGTCTCTGGGCATACCGCACAACGGTCCGAGCGCCGACAGGTTGCACCCTGTTCTCACTGGTCTACGGGAGCGAAGCAGTTCTTCCCATCGAAATCCAAATCCCGTCACTCAGGATAGCAGTCGCCAATGAGTTAACTCGGGAAAAGAATGACCTTTTAAGGCTTCAAGCGCTAGAAGGATTAGACGAGAAATGCCTTCAAGCTCAATAGAGAATCGCGTTCTACCAAGCGCGCATTTCCAGAGCTTTTAATCAAAAGTAAAGGAAAGAGTGTTCAAAGTTGGCGAGCTAGTCTTAGCTGTGAGAAGGCCCATAATTCTCACTCACAGAAGCAAGGGAAAATTTTAGCCCAAATGGGAAGGCCCCTACGTAATCGAGACAACGTTCTCAAACGGTGCTTACAGGTTAGCCCAGCCTAATGGAGACCTACTAATGGCTCTTATCAATGGCAAATTCCTGAAAAGGTACTATGCTTAACCTCCTCTGCTCAAGTGGAATAAAGGCGAAAATCTCATTTTGACAAAACTACTTCCAAAATGAAACTAGTTGGGTCGTACTCTATCATGTCCATATGACCCCTGAATAGATGCACCCTGCTAAAGTTTACCGAGAGACTATCACGTCCATACTACCTCTAATAGTACTCTCACCCAAACCCGTCATTTACATTCCAAAATGACGGGTCCACAAAGTCAGATGAAAAGCCTCTTTATTATTCTCCAAAAAAAGAGCGGAAGTACATTGAAGAGCAAAAAAGCAAAAGTACATCATGAAGGGGGAGCGGCCAAATCGCGAATCTGCTGCGCCTGTCTGGCCATCTTCGCATTCCTGGAATCCAAGACATCAGCGCGGGCCCACTCCAGCCGTGCTTCGTCATTAATCAAGAGGAATAGCTCAGCTCTATCTCGAAGGAAACCAGCGCGGGCGACATCCTTCCTCGCCAAGTTCTGTTTTGCTATGACCAGTCGGCCATTCACCACATCGAGACCTTCTGACGACTGAGAAGCCCATTCCCTTGCCTGAGCAAGCTTCGTCTCCAGTTTAAGGACCCTCGCTACATTCCCGTCATGCTCAGCCTTGCACTTCGTCTGAAGAGCAATAGCCTCCTCCAAGATGACTTTTCCTTCATCCATCTCCCGCTGATTTTGTCTGGAGGATTTTATTCAGGTCTTCCACCTTTTCAACAAGTTGCGCAGTCAAGGAGTCGTGTCTAGCCTGGACCATATCGTCAACACTATCTTGGGATAGCTGCGAGTATTCGTTAATGGGTTACTCCAAACCATTAACTACCTCCGCCAGGGCGTCAGCTAAACCAGTATCACCATGGTCCCTGATCGCCTCTATCGAAAACCGAGAGGACCTCATCAGGCGCTCAAAGTTCAAATTCTTCTCCAACACCATTGATATCAGTGTTTTCAAAGTGTTGTAGAAGATACTGGTATAATGCTCGGTCAGCGCAGCTAGGCCGGAATGCACGCTGGGAGTGGCTGCAATGTTGTCGAAACTCGCTCCAGAGGCAACCATAATCGACGTGGCCAGAGTCCTCGTCTCAATAAGGGGTACGACAAAAGAGGAAGCGCCAACCCGCATACTCGAAGCAGGCATTGTCGCAACGACAGGGTCGTCCTCTTGAGGTATCGAAGCCTCGTCGGCAGGCGAGCTGGCACCCGAAGATGCTTCCCCTTCAAAACCAGGCACCTCCATATCAACGCCAAGGCCTGACACGGAGCCAAAGGACGCATATGCAATACCCTCCATGAAGAGGTCGTCCCCTGAGAAGAAGACAAGAGGAAGTTAATGTCAAACATGATGTTAATTTTCCTAAAAGAAGAGGCACGAAAAGACGACAGTGATGCTAGGCAAGCTGTCATACCTGGAGACAAGGGCCTGCTAACTGACACTGGCAAATACTCTTCCAGGTCTTTGCCAAGATCCACTTGAGACTCGTCAACTAGAATCTTGTTAGAAGCGCTGACGGGCACGACAGGGGCCTCTCCCAATGCTGATCCAGACAAAGGTATATGGAGTCTTATAACCAGCCCCGAAGGCGACTTCGTTCCACTACCTGAAGCAGTAGCAGCGGTAGCAGCCTCCAGCTGAGATTCTCTGACACCACCGGCCGAAGCTGTAGAAGGTTCCTCTCTAAAAGACGAGGAACCCCCAATCAAAGAATCATCCCCGACATAGGGAGAAGCAGGCTCACTTCCAGGAGCCTCAATGCCAGGAATCTGGAGAGGACGAGTAACCATCCTCTTCGTCCTCTTACGAGGGGAAGCCTCCTTCAGAGCGGAAGCCCTTCGTTTCCCAGAGACTACTAACGCCCCTGCAGGCGGAGGTATTTCACCCCTCGGTACCGATATGAGAGGCTCATCCAGAGTAGCGGACTCGTCACCCTCGTCAAAAGAAATCGAGGGGACTTCAACCCTTCCCCCAGGCTTGGAAGAGGGCACCCTAAAAACTTCCACCCATATAAAAATCGTGATGGGAGGTGTTCATTGCCACATAGAACTGGGCATACGAATGCAGGATGCACAGCTCCGTGGAGGGTGTGACGAAGGGCACAATAAAAATTGCCTCGGTGCAGCCCATGATAAAATATCGCCATCCCCTCGCTCCATCGATGAGTCCACCTCTGGACCTGAAGCTAGTGACGGCGTTGCCTACATGCAACTGATCATACCCAAACTGCCTGGCAAACCGACTAGGCAGGTAGGGTTCGAAGAAGCAGTGATCTTCACTTCTGTACAGCAGGTGGGAAGGTCTAATACAGACCAACCAATTGAAGGCTTCAGGAGAAAGAGTGGTCCTATCTCTACCTGAGTCCTCAAGCCTAATCCCCGATTGGTTGCGATGAACAGAGGGGACACTGCAAAGGAGCTTCCAGCTGTGACCGTAATGCAGCACCTGCCGACAGTCTAAAACTGTGAGCACATTCCAAGAGGATTTCTTGTAATTCAGCAAGAAACCCCCCCAAGCTACTGCCGGAACTGGGAGACATCACCCGGGGGTTATGGAAAATTAACCATCCATCAAATACAGGTATAGTAACCACCCGGGGAAAGCTTTCACGCCGAGCTTCATCAGCGAGCAACGCCTCAGTCATCGCCCTCAAGCCAGCTTGTATGCGGCACACCATATCAGGGAGCAAGCCCAGTCTCGCCCAAAATACCAGACGTACTGCAGGCCACAAGATATTGCGGTGAATACGATCCGCAGATGCGATGCCGGGTACCACCAGTCGGGGCAACCATATAGAAAGGAAGCCAGCCAGTTGAGCTTCCTTGGATAGAGCCCTGCAGCAATGCCTCAGATAGCTGTAGGCCTTAGTACCTGCAGGATATTTTCCTATCCCTTCGACAAGGATCTGATCCGGAGCCCTAGATTCTTCTAGGAGATCGTCGACTTCCTGAGCAGTCAGCACGCTCAGAGGATTCACAGGCTCATCCTTGACTTCCAAGACTTTCTCCGGCTGAGCAGCCCTAGCCCGGTGAAAAAAGAGGTAGGACGTCCATTTACTAGTGTGAGCCAAATCTGAAGGCTCAGCATAGAAGGTGGTGCAAGCAAGGTAGTGGCACATCAGCTCCTGGTACACTTCCACTACCCGAGGGTCTGAATCCCCCAACTCCCGGTTCGTGGGAACATACTCTTCGTACTGAGTATCCCCCATCAGCAGTCTCGAGATCTCTGCCATCTCATGAAGGGCCAGTCCCAACTCCCCCAGCGGAGTGGCAAAAGTCCCGGTGAGTGAAATGTATCGCTCCATCAGTGCCAAAAACAGGTTAGGGTTAGGAGGTAACCCAACGCTGGTGGCACTCACAGCTGCCAACAGACCGATGTTCTCCAACTCGATCCAAAAATGCTCCAAGGCCCAATCAACTAAGCGAGCCCATCGAAGATTTGTTGGGGTCATCCACCCATTGCATCGAGGATTCGCCTTGGGGTATACTCCTCCGTGCCCCATGAAATCATTGCAAAAGGTCGGCAATTGCACCGGCTGGAGCACCAAGCTGTCTTCATTCGGGACACTGCTCGGGTACAATCCCCTGAACAACGTTACATGACCGAAAGGGCGGCTGACAAATAGGCTAGATCCTTTCTGGTAGAAGATCTTCCCCGGCCTACCGTGAAGATCGGGAGTCAGCGTCCACGACATCTTCCTGGGATGAGTAGCATGGGAGAATGCCGAGATAGGATAATCTCTCGGCATCTTGGGCAGACTCAAGACCAACTTCCCGGCAGGAAAAACCCAGAGTTCTTTCTTTGGCTTCGTCTGGGACTGCTTGTCAATTATGTCCCCGAAAAGAAAGGCCGACTTTATATACTGGTCCCCGTCTACATACGTCAAAGGCTCTCCATTAATCATGTTCAGTAGCGTTCGCTCGCCCTGAGCCGATATCAAGATTTCCCTTCATTTGGGATATTGGGGTCCGAAGATAGGAAATGTTACGTGTGACAGATCCTCCAAATAGTTGGAGTGCAGCATCCCGGCGGCAAAGCACATCACTTCATCCAGCGGAGACTCATGCAAGTTAACTGCAAAAGCACAAAAGAAATACGTCAGTTCCTAACTAGACATTTCGGGACTTGCAGCATCCGCAAAAAGGAAAAACAACAGTCCGTGCTCTACGCCGAGACTGTGAAACTTTAGCCTTTACGCTGGAATCCATTTCCTTAAAAAATATAAATTCAAGGTTGGCAGTATACGGTCTGTGCTTTACGCCAAATTGATTAAATTGAGTTATTATGCCAGGATTTCCATCCACAAGCATAAAACTCAAATTTTAATAGTATACACCAACTTTTCGGCAGTCAAAGCTTTTTACGCTCAACTGTGAAAATATGGAGTTTTTACACTAACACATTAGGAATGTGGGCGTAAAAGATAAAACGTCTCCGTGCATCATCTTCCTCAAAGAGGCTATCAGCACAGAAGACGACCTAGCACGGTCACGTTCAACGTGTGCGAAGGATTTTTCAGTCGTTCTCATTCGTCCCAAAAGCTCTACCTATCAGTCCGGGTGCACTGCTCGTCGGCGGGATGCTCGGCTCAGAATGGGGTTCGCCCTGTCTAATCGGAGGCACTCCTGCTTGGGCAGAAGAATGAGAAGAGGAATCAATCTTCTTTCCCTTAGAGGAGGAGGATTGCTTAGAGGCCAGCTACGAATCTACAGTTCGGAAAAATTTTCGAACTCTCTACGCTCGACAAATCTAAAATTCATGCTCGGAAAATTTTTCTTTTCAGAAGCCACAAATCTACAGTTCTATGCTAAGGAGCTTTCTACGCTCGACAGCTACGAATCTACGGCTTTACGTTCGACGGCTACAAGTCGGGTTTTACGCCCAGATGCCTTTGTGCTCAGTAGCTTTTATGCTCGAGAGGCTACAAACCTACGACTTCACGCTCAGGAACTACAAGTCTATGATTTTACGCTCAATGGTGTTTAGTTTATGCTCAGAAGCTGCAGACTAATGATTTTATGCTCCACGACTTCCCGCACATCTGAAGGATACGCCGGCCAGATCACGCGTACATCTGAACGGTCCTCAAAAGCGATTAATTGTAAAGAGTTCACGCAGAAGACACTCGTTCTTGACCTCAAGATATCCCAAGTACCCGAAGCATACAGAGTTCAACATTGAAAAACTACTCTTCTTCATGGGTCGATTCGAAGTTCATCCAGACTCCAGTCTGAATATTTCATCTATCAAGATGGCAACTCAGTTTAACAGCCATTTCTCGACCCTGTTCCAAGGGATTTTCGAGAAATCATTCTTGAAGATGATGTCTGAACAAAGAAATTCTGGTCATCAGAAGCAACAGTTCAGAATTCTATGCGGTTCCTCACTCCTAAAATAGCAGGACGGTTCGAACACTCGAATGCTACAACGGCTTTCTACGCATCTTTAGTTATGCGTAAAAGACAGGACAGGACCTAGCACTCTTTCTAAACAGAGTCGGCGTAAAGAATCAGACGTGTCAAAGCTACACATATTCAGACTTCACAGCAAAGTATGGCAAGATGATCATATGAAGAAGCAAGACAATTTTATTAAAGATTAAAGTCATGATTACATATGAGGGAAATCCAATCTACAAGGGTTTTTCTTCATTTTTATGATTATATCTGAGGGAAACCCCGTCTACAAAGGGCTTCCTCATCATCGTCTGAAGATCGCACCGAGAAGCTGTTCTTACAGGTTCTCACATTGGTGAAGGTCTTCCTCTTCTTCCAAGAAGATGATCAGTGGCGGGAGGATACAAAAATGGGCATAGACCCATCCTCCAACAGAAGGAAAGCAGGGTAAATCTGCTGTCCTACAGACCACCGCCGCTCAAGCCGGGACAGAGCTAGTCTGTCTGACTCTCGTCACTAGAGGTAACGGGAGAAGGCGCCCCTTGCAAGCGCCAAGGTCTAAAATGACCCTTCCTCTCTCCCGGAGAACCGCCATACAAAGTTGCTGATTATCCCGAGCAAGGGAGGCTATGATATCCTTCCATGATCCATCGTTGCAGATGAGACTTGCTCGAAGACGCCGTCTTTTTCGGCTCCTTACATGCTGGAAGAACATGGTCTTCTTCTTCTTCAGATCGACCCGACGGACTCCGGCGATCATCCTTGTATGGCAAAAGGAATGCGGGGAGAACAGGTTAAACTCCTCAGCCTTTTATAGGCGAGAGAGGTCACACCGGTCCCCAATAAATCTGCCATAAAGTCAGCATCGACCGTTTCAATGCTACATTCAGAAACGTTTCGAGTTACGAGGAGCGGTTTATGCTTCATTCAAAGCGTTCCAAATTCTGAAGAAATTTGAAAGCTTTGAAGGGGATCTTGTAGAAGCATAAAAATACGCTGGATGGCTCTACGCAACATGGTGATGCAGGACGGCGTAAGCAGGGGACCTCAAGGCCATCAAGAGTGCAACGGAGCTTTTCCGCTAAGCACGGCATAAAATATGATAGGACCATCCGCATAAGATGCAGTATGTCCAGGCTGCTTCAGCGTAGACGGGGTGCTTCATCGCCTCCATGGCGTAAAACTCATCCGCTTTCAAAGCAGCGTTAAAGCGTACGAGGAACGCTTCATCTTCCCCAAAATAAACCTGTCAAGTCACGCAGTGAACCTGACATCTGACTCCTGACAAAAAGTGCTGCACGGCTACCCAGATGATGGCTGGAAAGATGGCAGACCACTCAGGATGCGCCCCACAGTATGATGGCGGATCTCTGTATTTAATGCAGAGGATTTGATTAAATATCACCAAACCGTCATTTACTGACATCCCCTCAGCGGAGACTGCTTTTACGCGTACAAGAGGATATGCTGCCTTATTTTACACATGCAGACGTGAACTATTTACGCTCCGCGAAAGACAAATAGACTGCCACGTCAAAAGCTGCTCTTTGTACAAGGCTCGAGGCACGTCTCTGTATCGAATGCTCAGAATGGTGGCAGGCCTTCGGAACACGCCTCGGCAATTAATGATGATGGCGGACCTCTGCATTTAATGGGAGAGATTTGATTATATCTCCAAGAGCCGTGATTTCGGCTAAAGACGTCCACATCACCTCGGCTTCTATCCCCATTCAGCTTTTGTGACTGCTCGGCCTCTACGACCACTCTAGCACGTTACGCAGCGGCTTCTATGCCCATTCAGCTTCTGTGCCCGCTCGGCTTCTACGCCTCATCAGCTTCTATGCTCGTTCGGCTTCTATGCTCATTCGGCCTTCTTTGCTTATTTGGCTTCTATGCCATCAGGCCTCTACGCCTACTCAGCTTCTATGCCTACTTGGCTTCTACGCCATGGTGACAGACATTGGCTTCTATGCCAACCTCTTCTATATGAGGGATACCTACCTACGTGGCTTCTACGCCGTGATCTTCGTAGCGATTATACGCATTTTGTCCCTTAGTTGGACCCGCGTCACATGCTCATTCAAAAGATCATCTATACGCAGACTTTGGTTATTTTAACCATTGTGTAAATGGGTGCTGTACTTTCCACTACTCGGTTTCCATACCGATTGAGTGGTCACTGTCACCAAAACTCTATAAATAGAGACCTCTATCAACATAGGAACAAGTCGAGACTAAAAAAATCGAACAAGGTCAAAACTTTGAAAGAGGATCGAACCACGGGTCAAAACATTGGAGATTGAGGAGAGATCAAAGAGTCTTTAAGAGAGAGAGAGAGAGAAGCATCCAGAGCTCAGGCAAAGAGTAGCGATCGACGACATTGGCATCGTGCATCCATCCTCTTTCGCCACCGACGAAGCTGCTTTCCGTCTTCCACGACACTTCTTCACCATCGTATAGTCCAAGGGCTAAAGTGAACGACTGCAGATCAGACACCTATAGCAATCATCTACCCAGATTAAATAAATTGTACTCCCATATCCTCGTATAGGGTCAAATTGTACAAGTTTGTTTGTAAACCAAAGAAGGCGGGTTTCGTGCAAATCTCGTATTATATACATTTCGTTCTTTCATTTAAATACCACAAACAGTAACCTGCTAGTCCAAAATAACTCCTGATCTCAGCTACTGAACTGGGAGTAGCCCACGACTCCACTGCAACGATCTTCTTTGGGTTAACTGAGATCTCATCACCTGTTACCACATGCCCAAGGAATTCAACCTTGTCAAGGAAGAACTCACACTTTGAAAGCTTCCCGTAAAGCTCCTCTTTCCTGAGATTCTCCAAAACTATCCTTAAGTGCTCCTTATGCTCCTCCGGGTTCTTCGAATACACAATAATGTCATCGATGAACACCACCACGAACTTGTCAAGGTACTGGTGGAATACCTTGTTCATCAGGTTCATGGATACTGTTAGTGCATTAGTCAATCCAAACGATATTACTATGAACTCAAACTGACCATATCGAGTCAGAAAAGCTGTATTCAGAATGTCTTGTTTCTTCACTTTCACCTGGTGGTAGCCTGACCTTAAGTCTATCTTCGAGAATACCTTCGCTCCGCTCAACTGATCGAAGAGATCATCTATCCTCAGTAGCGGGTATTTGTTCTTGATAATGAGGTTGTTTAGGGCCCTATAGTCGATACACATGCATACCGACCCATCATTCTTTACAAACAAAATTGGATCTCCCCACGGTGATGAACTGGATTTGATGAAGCCCTTGTCTGCAACTCATCAACCTGCTTCTTCAAATCTGCCAGTACGCTGTTGTTGACCCAATAGACGTGTTATGATATTGGCTCCGCGCCTGGTACTAAGTCTATAGAGAACTCGATATCTCTATCTAGCGGTAATCCTGGCAACTCTTCTGGAAAGACATCCAGGAACTCTACTATCAAAGGATGTGGCAACTCCTCTTCCTCCATCCTGGCTCCACAAAAAGTGTCCCTGCTCTGCTCTGCTGCTCCTCTGGCAACCTTAAACTCTAGCTCTCCTGGCGGTCAAAATATCACTCTGCCTCTACGATAATCTATAGTAGCATAGTGCCTACTCAACCAGTCCATTCCGAGTAAAATATCGTATCCCGGAAGTGGCATTACGAGTAAGCACACACTCAACTCTCAGCCTCCCAATGATACTCTCCGGTCCTTGCAAAAATTACTGACTAGGATAATGTCTTTGCCAGTCGTGATCTTGCAAGTCCTATCTAAGGGTTTCACCTCTAAATGATGCTTAAGAGCATACGATACAGATACAAAACTATAGGAAGTGCCAGAATTGAATAATACAAGTACTGGAATATAATCGAGAAGAACTGAACCTGATATCACGTCTCCTGCTGGTTCGGCCTCCTCGACCGTCATGGCATATGCTTGTCCCTGGGGTGCACCTCTCTGCTGGTGCTGGTACTAGGCAAACCTCTGCTACTATGGTGAAAGTAGTGGTCCTCTCTGCTGGCCTCCTGGTGCAGTACGTGCTCTGGCAGGTCCCCTTTGAGCTGCTGCTCCACCCTGACCTGGACGAGCCTAAATAGACGGACAATCTCTCAACTGGTGCGCTGACGATCCACAAGACCAATATGTACCCAGCCTCTTCCTGTAGATGTCTCTTGTGTGTCCCGCCTTCCTGTAGTACGCATACTGGATAGCGGGCTGGGTCTGCCTCTGGGCTGCTACTAGATGTGTCCTCGAGATGGTGCCTGGTGTTGCTAGTGCTGATATGGCCTCTGTTACTGCTGAAAGTGTGGACGCTTGGTCGGTCCCGCGCTACCACTCGCTCCTCCAAAAATGTCGCATCCTTTCTTGGGTCTGAGGTCAAAATTATCCTCAACAATCTGGACATCCATCAGAATACCCTCAAAGGTGCAGTACAACGTTCAGAAGTATGAGACTTGATCTCTCTCATTAGCCCCTTCCTGAACTTTCAAGCTCGGTCTCCTAGGTCCTGAATCATCGACGGTGCAAAATGACTCAAGCGGCAAAACTTTGTGGCGTATTCGTCGACCGACATGTTCCCTTGGACCAAGTCATGAAACTGACTCTCCAAGGCTCCCAGGGCCACGTCGAAAAAGAACTTCTCCTTAGAAAGCTCCTTGAAAGCCTCCCAATCAAGTCCTCTAGCATTAAGTCTCGGCTCCGTACGATACCAAGTCAATGCGATATCGAACATCTGGCTATCGGCAGCCTCAATCTGCAGGCTCTCTGGAATCTGAGCCAAGCACAAGTTTCTCTCTATGTCCTCCAGCCAGTCATCAGCATAGAGTATCCCCTCAATGCCCTTGAACTCCCTAGGCATCATCCTCTTGAAGTCTACTATAGTACCTGGCCTCTGTTGAGATTGATGCTGCTGGCCACGATGCTTCTATGCGACTCTCTCTACTACCTGGAGAGCCACCCGATAAGCATTCTCCATGCTCAACCTCAACATCTCAGTCTGTGCTTGGTGCACCTCTGCCTGCACCCTATGTGCCTTAGCCTGAACTCGCTGAGCCTCTGCCGATGTCCTCGGAGCATCCACTATGCCCTGGATCAATGCGAACATCTGTGCTCCGTTAGCGTTCACACCTCCTAGAAACGGAATATGTGTTGGTGGAAGGTCCTCCGTAACAGCCGGGATAACCCTTTGGATATGTGGGGGAGGAGGACCCCTAAAAACTCCTACACAAACAGGTGAAGTAGGAGGAGCAACTCCAGCTGTCTGGGTGGCAGGTCGAGAGGTGGCAGACCTCTCAGAATCTGCGGTCCCAATCTCAACGATCTAGTCTTCGGTGGCATCCTGAAGACAGACCGAAAAGAATTAATTAACGCAAAAGGTATGATATCATCAAAGAAGGACAGTAAATTTTTTAAAAGAAGTAGTTATTTAGAATAGCAAAATAGAATTAGAAATTTCCCTAGTTGTGATTGAGCATACTCTCATTTATACCCTATCTCATGCTCGTAATAGTACTCTAAGTCTGAGCACTACTACGATACTATACTAGTTGCGACCTAATCTTACTCTTCTAAATTAGACCTGCGTGGGCCACCACTAAAATGTGTCATAACCTGCACCCAGAATTTGGGCATGAGTCGCGGGTACGTCCAGCCTACGCCGCATTATCAGTGGTAGAATGTTGTCTAGGTCTCAATATAACTAATCACAACTCATAAAATAATTTGTCAATGATCTCACTCCATAAGAAGGACAATGAATATGCATTTGATCATCAATTCATAAGATACTCAATCCCAATAACTATAAGAAAGTAAATGGCATGATAAGATAAAAAGATATAAGGAAGTCCTGACATAAGTCTATAACACAACTGAAATAACAATAATAAGTCTAGAGTCTAACTGACTCAACATAAATAAGTCTCAACATAATACACCCAAGTCTCATAGTTTAGAATAATCCAAAACATAGATAAACTAGACTAAATGTTGTCTAAACAACAGAGGGTGGTGTCTCCTCTAAGGAGAGTGGCTCCTCTAGAATCTCCGGGATGAACTCTCCATTTACTCCTGGACCATAGTGAGTAGGGTAGAAATCTTCTAGATCCTCTAAAAATGTTATCCAGTCAGGATTGGAGCAAAGCACAAACACTAACAGCAATTTCAATTATATTGACAAAAACTATAAAATAGTGCAAGAAAATACATGATAAAAAAATACTGAAAAATAAGGAATACTGGAGAGACATGTAATCAGCATATAGATCTAACTAGCAATGAACTGATATAGGGAAAAGCTAAAAATGAGTGTACTGAAATAAAAGAACAGAAATTCTGGCTAAGTGTTGTGAAATATCAGTTTGCTATGTGATCGGCTTGAGACTAGATCAGACTTGTTATATATGATTGGCTATAATACATGTGAGGTCAGGCTTACCATCTGGCTAGCTATGATGCGAGCAATAGTTAGGCTAATCATATATAACAGGCTATGAGCATATAAATGGTCAGGCTACACCCTACATGATATGTGGGGTGTGCTATGATGCATGTAAAGTAGGGCATGATCACATAATCTTGCTAATATTTCCTCGTCCCTAGATAGTATGATGGATTCCAATCACGACTCCTCATGACAGGTATCTATGATACTAGCTCATGTATCCGTTGTATCAGAATCAAGTATATACTACAACTAGAATCATAATAATAATCAAAATAATAAAAACTGTCAGAGAATGTACTCGCCTGTGGTCCTGAGCAAGGAATGAGGATCGATGTCCAAGATGGAAACACAAAGACCTAAATATCAAAATAATAATGTTATTTGGTGTTTTAGAAGGACAATATCATCAACTATGTTGAAATACAATTATTAGGCCAAAACTAGGTCTTTAATAGGCTAACTATGTCATTACCTAACTATACTAGTCATACCAAGTTATACTAGCTAATATTAATTAATACTACCTACTACACTATACTATATACCATATAATGTATACATAGACCCTAATATAACACTAACCAATCTCTAACATATACAAGCAACTAATATTAATTAACATATCCCTATCTATGTTATCTATAATACTAATATTACCTTAGCTAGGTATAAGTAATACTTAGCCAATTTCTAACTGCTACTACCCTAACCAATGCACTATATACTAACTGTCATCCTTAAATAACAGTTATCTAACTGTTATAGATACTCTACTAATATATAATAGAGTATCTCCTCTACAACTTGATACCTCAAGTACTTACTCTATCCACATAGTACCTCACTAATACTCCCCTACTACACTATTGCCCAGGTGACTGATACATAAATACTGCCCTTGTATCAAAGTAAACACCCCCTATTACTGCTACTCTGTTAATGGGCCTACATTGATACTAAGCACATCTAATACATAGTGGTATAAAAAGAGTAGCAATGCATAATGTGCACTGCTTTGTGCATTGCTTGCCACCAGGTACCCCCTAAACTCGAGCCCACTGCTATACATTTCTGCCCAGTTACCTGACTGATACACACTGATCACTCTCATCTCTATACCAATATTCACATTGTGTTCACAGTTTATGCATCAGTGGCACTGATGCTCTCCCTACTGATTCCATACTGCACCTACCATGCCTAAAAGACACAGCACTTACTGGGTACTATACTGCTAACTGGATACTACACACACATACACACACGCATAATCATCACAATACTTGCTGTGGACAGATACACTTTAATGTATCAGAAACCAATATTTTCCTTGATTATATACCCGATCTCCCCCGTTATACTAATTCTCAACCATGGCTTAGACCACAGTATCAGTTACATGTCTGATACTCATGCTAACTGATACATCAATCCTCCTCTTCTTCACTGATCAATCACTCAACTTCATACTTGAATTCAAACTTGCTGCAACTCACTCCCTATCTAATATTCACTACCAATGCCTTAACTCACTGCATTTGACCCCTTGCTGTCACTTACCCAAATCATTTGATACTCACTCCCAAGTGTACACACACATCTGTCCCCTCAACTGATACTGAACTGTGGTTCCTAATGCAGTGCACCATGTGCACTGCTTGCCACCAGTGGCAGTGCTCGAGCAGTGAAATCACCCCACCTGTTCCAGTGTATAACAGGCATCCTAACACTTTGTGCCCCAAATATATACTGCCTATCTCTGCAACTGATACCCTCTTTGTTTGCACACAGTTTGCATGACTACACATTGCAGTCACTACCCCACCCTTTTACTACAAATACTTATACACTATCATATGTGCAAAACCCCACACAGTAATCATATGCACTGTTGTGTAGCCCTTTGCTTCTCTTTATCTGACTAGTGTTACATAAACAACTGCTCACCAAGATACACAAGACCTCCCCCTTATACTAAACACCAACTGACACTGCACTTAGATTGCAATGGCGACTGATACACTAAATATGCACACTATACGCATGTGCAATGCTCGAGTAATACACTAAGTATGCGCACTGCACACATATGCAATGCTCGAGTTTCCTTAACTTATACCTCAATCCCTGGTTGCAGCTACACTACTGCTCAAACCGAGCCATAAACACACACACAAACTAAAATACCCACATATATACATAGACACATGCACACATACATTTTAACAAACACCTAGTGAGCACTAATTTAGGATACTCATGATACTCAATAAATCTTCATGCAAAAACCCCCAATATATAATTAATAACACACACACACACACACACACACACACACACACACATATCACATATCACACACACACACACACACACACACACACACACATACACACACACACACATATATATATATATATATATATATATATATATATATATATATATATATATAGCATGATTAGTTGATATAAAAAATAGAAGAAAATACACCCTTAAAATACAAAACCACAAATATACATATAACATCATGAAGAAACACTATGGGAACCAAAGAAAACTAATTCCCCCCTATAGATATTCCTAAACCATGGGTGGGCTCTTAATGGCTAACAAAATAAGTAAAACAAAATTTAAAGGAGAGATTTCAGATTTTCACCTATTGGGAGATGGATTCCCAATGCAAATTTCTTCTTCTCCCAAGCTTCTTAAACTCCAAGCTTCTTCTCCCAAGCTTCTTAAACTCTTAGATGAGGGAAATAAGAGGGATTGGGGTTTTAAATTCTAAAATTTGGTGGGGGGAAGAAAGCGCTTGGGGAAGAGCTATTTCTAGGATTTTCTTTCATGAGCTATGATGAATTTGAGGGAGGCTCCCTCTCTCTATATAGGCCGGCCACACCTAGGGCTTAGGGTTTTAAATTCATAAGGTCCCCAATGCCCCTATGGTTAGTCATGAAGATTCATTTAATTAATGGGGGTCTTCATTCCTAATGAGGGGCCTATCTAGAATCTAATTAAAAATGGATAAGGATTATTCTAGTGGGTTCAAATGTCTAGTCTTATGTAAAGTCCATGGTCATACCAAGTCTAGTCCACTAACTCATATCATTAATAATAATAATATAATATATTATACATATCAGGTAACTATAAATACAATATATATAGAGATACTAAAATGACAACAATGCCCCTACTCTAGAAATATGGTAGTAACAGTACATGCACGAAGGACTTACAACCCAACACTCACAGGTGATTGTATGACGGATCTTTGCCATACCATACTTTGTCAAGAACATCACCCTACATAGGAATACTAGGAGATAAATTAATAATATAAGCAGCAGTGTAAAGAGCCTCACCCCAATAGCTGTCCGACAAGTTTACTTCTGACAGCAAACACCACAACCGCTCCATCAGTATCCTGTTCATGCGCTCCGCTACACCATTGAGCTGCGGTGTCTTTGGTGGAGTATTCTGGTCTCATATCCCTTGCTCTTTGTAATAAGCATCAAAGGGACCAATGTACTCGCCGCCATTGTCAGACCAAACACATAGTAGCTTCTTGCCCGTCTCCTTTTAAACAGAGGTCTGGAACTCTTTGAAAGTGGACAATACCTGATCCTTGGTCTTTATTGAATACACCCAAACCTTCCTGGAATAATCATCAATAAAGTCACAAAATAAGAAGCACCACCAATAGAGTTTACCTTCATAGGACCACAAATATCCGAGTGAATCAACACGAGCAACGCCGACTTCCTTGAAATTGGGTGACTTTAAAAAGACACCATATTTTGCTTCCTTGCCAAAAAGTGAGTACATCTCTCCAATTTTATTGACTTTAGCCCCAGAATCACCTTCCTGTTCACCAAGTAACTCATCCCCTTCCCGCTGATATGGCTGAGCCGCCTGTACCATAACTCAGTGACGCATCAGTAGCTGCATTCACCTCATGTTCCCTATGTGCACTCGCTTCCATATAATAGAGTCTGAACTTCTTGCTTCCTCTGGTAGTCACCTTCGAACCTCTGGAAAGCTTCCATTGACCATTCCCGAAAAAGGTTAAAAAAATCCTCTTTATCCAACCTTCCCATCGATACCAGGTTAAAACAGATATCAGGGACATCACGGACATCTTTGAGAATAAGAATTGCATCCGTCTTTGTCCTTAAATGCACATCTCCAATAGCAGCAGCTTTTGACACATCTCCGTTGTCCATCTTCAACACTCCACAGTCCTTTGTTGTGTAAGTAACAAATAGTATCCTGTTGTGAGATACGTGCGCTGAAGCACCTGCGTCTACCAGCCAAGATTTGTCATCGCAGGCGAGTTTCATAACTACCTCATCACCTATAATGATTACGTCGCCTCCATGTTCCAAGGCCGCCGTTGTAGTATTCTCACTTTGCTTCCCCTTGTCGTCCTTCTTTTTCCTCTTCCAAGCGAAACAGTTTCCCTTGATGTGGCTCTTCTTGCCACAATGGTAACACTCTGAGTCCTCATATCGACCCTTGGACTTGTCCCTGCTCTTGTCTCTGCCATCACCTAGACCCCTGCTCTTGCTCCTTCCACGGATCTATGAAATTAGCGCATCTGAGTAGGATGTTGATGAAGTGCCCTGAGAACATCTTCGCATCTCTTTATTCAGTACCTCGCTCTTGGCAAACTCCAGA